>CM070735.1:23625300-24825300 GCA_036346245.1 Bonia amplexicaulis | reverse complement strand
AGTTAAAGACAAGAGAGAAAATAAGTGAACTAATTGCTGGAATGCTGGCCTTGATCCTAGTAATCAAAAAACAAAACCAGAATCAAGTTAAATAACTTTTCTGCCATCTTCGCATGCACTACAACATGAGACCTTAGGACCAAACTGAGATATACCACTTCTTAAAAATTACATTGTAGAAGGATGTTCCGCAAACAAATTAAAACAAGGTACAAGGGTCATGGAAACCTCGAAAGGGCAAAAATTGCATGACATTCTCATGATTTTAGAATCAAATCAGGCCTTCTTGATGCAACAAGACAAATGTCTCACAATCCATTATTGGCAACAATAACAAATCCAAATATGGAGAACGCTCCAGAATGCAAAGGATCCAAGAACAGAACAGGGGACCCATCTTGTTGCATCATACTTACAAAAACTTCCACACCAAAGATAAACACGGCATTTTACTAAATTTTCTAGTCCAAAAATCTCATAGAAAACAATTATTCAGATCCATCTGGGGTACACGGTTGATAGCATTTCACCATCTTATCATTAACATTTCACAAGTATGATATAGAGGAAATGAAGATGGGAAGAAACCGTATACTTACAAATAGAACACAACAGTGACTGAAAGATCAATGTTGTGCTTGGCGTTCCAATAGCTCTTGTGGCTCCAATTGCTGCACTGTTTGGTGATGCTGGAGTGCTTATAAAGAGGGGGAGAAGGGTATACTGGCGGTGGTGAATTGTGTGAAGGCATCAACAACTGTGAAAACGGCTGGACGCCTTTGGCATTACATACATGCAGGGAAAGGAGACGAGATGAGGTTCACATTTCTCCAATGTGCCCCCAGAGCATCACCGTAAACCTGCCTCTGTTAGTTTTCCCCATTTTGCCCTTGCCTTTTGGTACCAAGAGAATACATTTCTTTCAAAAAATAACTCGTGTGATACATACGAATCCTCTGCCTAAAGGCTGTTTCTGAGCCAGATAACTTTGCCGTGCGGCTTTCCCCTCTACAGACACCTCCAGCTGTTACTTGTGAAATGCTTCATCGTCCCTTTTTTAAATGGTTCATTGTTTCTAGACTCCTTTTTGAAAGAGGAAAATATAAGACAAGCTAATTCCTATGCAAACGGCAGAGAAAGGTGATTGGGGTGGGAATATTTGTCAGCACATCAACAATTCCCATGGTATGCACAAAACCTTCTCAAAAAATATTTCTGAGCTGGAACTAATGGTGGTGAGCTAGCTTTCACAGACGTTCACGTAAAACACATCAACAGAGTTCCATAAGAAAATAACAAATTTCAGATTAATCCAAAATGCTTTCCAGGACATGTGATACTTTTGTCTTCCTCTAATGCTTACTTGTTTTCTTTCTCCACCCAATAAATGATTGATAGTTGATCTGTATGTTTTCAAATCTGAGCTTAACCTAAATTCTTTATGATATAAAAAAAATAGAGGACAAGCCTTAAAAATGCTCAAGCAAGCCAACATAAGTTTGGCCAAATAGGGATGGACCAAGCCAGCTCAATTGGACTCCCAATATGGTATGGAAAAGATTTACTCCTAGCAAAGTCTATGATTAATCTTTTTTTAAATTAATTTGTCTGTCGAATTATAACATTAATTGTTCTCCAATCCACATTCTAGTAAAATTAAATTTATCATTTTCGGGCTATTGTTGATCATATAAAATAACAAAAATTAATTCTAAGAAACAGGGTAAGGTTGCTTTGCCCAAATGTTGTTATAATTTGTATTGTCCCTTCGAAGCCAGCTCTACAAGGCAGACCTAGTTTCTTTCCTAAAAACATGAATTTGTATTTTATACATCAATACATTTCCATGACAATAGTTTTTAGAACGCAGCATGCCATGAAACACTGAAAGGAGAGACTGATGTTGTGACTGTTAGAAATAGTTGTCAACCCATGCACTTGCATGGGCTAGACATTATAACTATTTATAAATCAATTCTTTAAGGAGAAGCGCCAATTTTGAAAAAAAAAGATCATTTCAATTAAATTAGTCTTATGTCATTGTCTCTTTTTTCAAAGAAAATATCACAGTACAAATTGAAGCAAAGTAATCTTCACAACTTTGAGATGGCATATAAATTGAATAAATACAGTTTGAAATTCCAAAATCTAAAAATTTATTAAGTGCTCAGATCTCTAAGAGCATGGCACACAATCAGAAGTTTATACTAGGGTGTCCAGCACATTCCCAAACTTGCACAAACACGCGTGTCTTCAAGCCCCACGTGTCCCTTTTATTGTCTTCGACTCTTCGTGGGTGTCAAATTCTGTGCTCTCTCTCTCCATTAATTAAATTTCCGACTATGTTGTTTGGGTTTGAATCCTCGACAGACACCATAGGACAAGCCAAAGAAAAGAAGGAAATATTTGGGTATTTGACAGGTAACAATGTCCACGGAATCTATGAGCCACAGTGTTTGCTTGATGTGACCATTTTGAATTCTTTCTGTATATACAAGGTGTGATCGATTCGCATTCTTTCTTTCTACATATCTGCATGCTATAACCCGGTTCAAACATATCCACTATACACTTATTTGACAGGAACTCTTGGATGTTCCATGGACATTCAAGCATGTTTTTTTTTAAAAAAAAATCTTATCTGGAAACAATCTGCTGTATACAAAATCATCAACGTTTCTATGTTTGGATACACAAATATGACACGCAAGAAATTTCCCCCTTAAACATGTGTACATGCACATGAACTAGTGCATCTGGGAGACAAACCGTTGAGCGTTGCCACAGCCGGACCGGACTCCAGCAGCGGTGGTGCGGGGGAGGAAATAGCGGGCGATGGAGGAAGCGGTGGCGGCGGCGGCGGGAAGGATGCCATCGGAGTTGACGCCGATGGCTTCGCAGGGGGTGTTGGGGGAGGAGTAGGGTTTAACGGCGGGAAGCGCTCTCGCGGTGAGAAGTCGGGGGAGCTCGGGAGTCGGAGGAGACGGCGAAGCGTTCGACGGAAGCGTCGCGTGGGAGTGTATAGGCCTGGTGGGCCCAGTTTGACAATTGGGCCTTAATTGCTGTAATGGGCCCAGTTTTTCATGGCCTTAGCCATGGTCGCCCATCTTTGATTCGGAGGAAGTCACTTGCGCAGTTGCACTGTGGTAACTAGATAATTTCTAATCTGCTCTGGTTAAACTTTGAAAAATAGTGTTTAGTTTTTGCTATAGTGTCTAATTTTAAACGATATATTTTCTCAAGACGAGGTCTACAAGTTAAGTATAGTACACATTAAAAGCCCAACATCTATATCAACCAAAATCGCAAGCGAGTATCTCTCCGTAATCTCTGTCGCAAACAACTAAAATTCAAAAATTTCAGTCAAAAACTATAAACCGCAGCCATATCAAATATCCCCAATGTCTGCTAGATTTTGCATTTGATATTCGATTTTTTTATAAAAATATTTCATCTAGTATTTGACCAAAATTTGATAATAAAATGAACTGAGATATTAATCTGAACATAATCTTGGTAAATTTTACCAAACAAGACAAATCCTTGCCTATTTTAATCAAATGCTACCAAAAGTTTAGCAAACTAAATATTCTAATCAGCACTACCAAATTTTCAACTATAATTTTCCAGAATTTGAACCTGCGACGTGTGAGTTATAAATCTTAAGATAACTACACTAGCTAATTGCTCCCACACTCTAAAAAAATATTAGAAACTAGACTATAGGTTGGCAAATGTTTCAACCAAGCAATAGTGGACTGGAAACACGCTACTACATTTTAAGTTTTTAACACCCTTGTCAACACCTGTAAGAGTCGAAAAAGTATTTTTCATGGGCTGGTTGATTTCCCACGTGTACCAGCCCAAACCAAGTCACAAAACCGAAACAAAAATTCAGAGCCCATCCAGGGCAGGCGAGCGTAAGTGATGAAAGATGAATACGAATTATCTGTATTATTTAGTTACAATATTTGATAGGATATAAATATAATATAGATTTTTTCATTTGATTAACAATCTCTATCTTATTTGTATTCGAATCGTATAGAAATTATAGATACGAATATGGTATAGACTTTTACCATCCAAAATATTATTTTATCTAGACTATTCGTATCCGTATTCGTATTCGACAAAGCAATATATATATTTTTATTATAATATGATTAATTAGTTGAACAAAATTTTTAATCGAATATGAATTTGTATTTCTTTAGGTGAAGTAAATGAATTAGAATGATTAAACGTGATTGTATAAGGATAAAATGCCATTAATATCTTTATACTACATAAATTATGAAGATATCTGGATCTGACTGAATTTAGTAGATATTTGATTAGAATTCGTATATGTTACAATATATGATTTGTATTTGTATTCACATTCGTATTTGTTTACAAATACGAATATAGTTTGGATACTATTCAATCCGCTTTCACCCTTAGGTGAGCAGCCACTGAATAATTTTTTAAAATAATATATATTTTTATTAATATTACATTAATATAACCTCACTTAAAAATATATAAATAATCTTTTGTCGCCATTTCAAATGATGGCAGAGTGGTGACAGAAACTTTGTCATCAAATGAATGGACGACGGAGTGCGACATCGGTGCCACAACATCCGTCACCATTTCAATTATCAACAGAGACACGAATCGTCAATTGAAATGGTGACAGAAGCCCCCTACAAAGCTTCAATCATCATTTCAAGTGGTGATAATCCTATATTGAGTCCCCGTCTGGCAGTCAGTAGGTCTCTGCCATCGATTGGATTGATGATAGAAGCTATGTTGCTGATTGGATTGACATAGAAGCTCTATCACCGATTGGATTGACGACAGGCCACTATCGACAGTTCAATTGATGACAGAGATTCTATGACCAATTCATTTGGCGACAGAGATTGCTGACTGTCACGCGGAACTCTATGTAGCATTGTCTCTATTTCAAATGACGATAGAGAAATGGCGATAGAAGATTATTTATATAATTTTTTTAGCGATAATATATTTACATAATAATAAAAATGCATTTAAAAAACTCGCCACCTGAACGGCACCGAGACCTAAAAAATCTCAAGAATCATACATCACAAGAGGATAACATCAACAACCGATAAGAAGAACAAACAGACAAGTCGAAGAGACCGTCGCAAGTGCACGCGAGGCAAGGAAGCCAGGAAGTCGTCAAGCATGGCGCTCTCCTTCTCCGCCTCCTTCCTCCCCACCCGCGCCGCCGGGCGCGAGAACCACCACCCACACCCAGGGGCAGACTCCCTTCGGGCGAGGTCAGACAGCCGCTCAAGCTCCCTCGTCGCCAACTGTGTCACAATTCGACATTTTGGAGCTATTGGGAAAATTAATTTGATTATCTTTTAGCTCCAGTGCAAACACGTTGCATCCAGAGGGCAAACTTTCACATCTGCAGCTGCCATCGAGAGAGATACGGCACTCCAAGATAACACCTTACTTATGAGAAGAACTGAAGAGCAGGGGAAAAATCCTTTTATAGACAACAAGGTACTTACAGGTTCTTATGGAATGAAGGCCACTGAAAAGTGGCAAACAGATTTGTACAGGGTAAAAAAACAAATGGAAGAATCAACGAATCACGCTTAAAACTCTCAAATCGTTTGTCCTCCCGCTGCTTCTCCTTCCCCTCGACGCCAGGCCGACGAGAGGATTCAGAGCTTGAAGCCGAAGCGCATGAGGAAGAAGCAGAGCCTCGCCACGATGACGACGGACTCTGTGACGCCTTTATTTCTACGGGTGCTGGTAATTTCTGTCATTATCTAGAATTATTCAGTTGTAGAGTACTATATATAAGTATATACCAAAACAACACATACTTACAACAAAGAAGCAAACTTTATTACAGAAATAAGGTTTAACGGCCAAGCTTAAACACAGCGGGACCTAAAAACACTGGTCGTCGATGAAATAGGGCTCTTCCGGATCTTTATCAACAGCTTATTCATCATCGTCTCATTGATCTTTTGTTTATTGTTTAGCAAGTAATGAGTACAATCGTATCTAGCAAGTTACAAGGGTTAATCCTACTTTATCTATTTGCACAGATTGCCAGTGGATATACAAATTTATCGGTCAAAATCCAAGTCACTTAGTAGTACAAAATTTTACACAAGCCAATCTACAATTATTTATATAATAATTAAATAATACTAAGATTGTCAAGGTGAATATGGTCTCAAATTAAGCATGACATTTTTTAGTGGTAGGACATATCTAATTAACAAGTCATTTTAAATATTTATTTTAATTAAAATAACTATGCGCAAATAACATCAATGCAAATACTGTATTTAAATAATGTAAATCTCCTGGGATTCAATATGATCAAAAACTTGTAACTTCCCTTACTACCCAACAAACTTTGTTGTCTTGTACACTTTAATGTCCAGGTCGGTCCTTCGGCAGTCGCCTCGAAATATTCGGGGACTAAAGCAAATGCATAAAATTACATAAGTCTGCACTTGAAACTAATCAAACTAGGAAAATAAATAAAATAAAAAGGAGTAGAATACAATAAAAATCAAATAGAGTTGGTTTAGATTTTATTGAAGCTTGGATTGGTGGAACGAAAGCCGGAAATGGGTTCGTGGCATTGAAACAATCGAAATGGTGGTATTTTTCAAAATTAGGGTTTGGTGAACAATGTTTTGAACAATAGTGAATATTGTCAGGCCAGCCTAGGTGAATAGTAAAGCCCGTGCGGGATTTTCAAACCGCAACGGCCAAACGGGCCAATTGGCTCGGCTCAACAACACGCAGCTGCACAGGCCTAGTTGAAACGCGCACGCGTGCTCATGGCCATCGATCAACCGCACGCGAACGGTTGCGATCTGACCATGGCATAGCCCCAGCTTTTTCTTCTACCTCCGGCTGCATCTCCCCAGCAAAAAATAAAGGGCGGCTGACTCACCAGTCCAGAGTCGGCGAGGCTCATCGGCGGCTAGGGAAAACATGGTTGGGCTCCTCTAGGGATGGGGTTCCATTTTTGGGGCTTGGAGGATGGAAAAGCAAACGATGCAGGCTGGCGGCAAGAGAGATGTTCACGAGCTCCACTACAGCTAAAAGGCTTTCCGACGAGTTCAAGACCTGTTTAACCATCTATGAGGGGAGGGAAATCTGGCGGCGTTGGGAAATTTAGTTGGGAATGCTCGGCTTGGGCTGTCCATGGGAGAGACACCATGACCGATGGAAGCTCATGGCGCGAGGACACTCGGGTAATGCTCTTGTGAATATGAGCTCAGCTGTGTGATCATGATTCTCTAAGGATGCTATGATGGCAGGGAATTGAATTATGGTGGTCGGAGGTGGATGATTCGTCGAATGGCTTACCGGGCTTAGGGGAAGTCAGCAGAGGGGCTACAGTACGAGTGAGTTCAATTGGGTGGCTTTGACAATCAAATGGTGTATGTGTGAGGTGCTCTGTGAAGCTGGTTACGCTTTAGAGACGAGGAAAGGTGGTGGGAGCTGTAGAGCTACTCGGGAGAAGTCGATGCGTGGAAGGGAGAGGTAGAGGGGGCTCTACCGGGGATGAGGGCATACAAGGGAGGTGGCACTGGTGGCTCTGCAGAAGTTGGCGGATGATGACGATAGTTGGTACAGAGTGGTGTGCGCGTCAAACGGGGAAGGCTGAGCTATGACGGAAGAGGCGCGCTGCGCAAGGGATAGAGCGATGAGATTGGTAGAGAAACAAGCCACTAAGAGGTGGGACCATGACGTTAGGAGTTGGCAGGCTGGTGTGAACAACCGGGGAAGGCGCGGTTGCAAAAATGGGCTCTGGCGAGCAGCTACATGTGCGGGGTAGAACAGAGAGGCAGCAGTGGGAGGCGGCTTCCGAGAGGGCGTCAGCAGATGGAGAAGGTAGGGAAGAAAAAGAGGAAATGCACAATTTCAAGGTGAATTGCCAATTGGGATGGAAAGTGGAATTCAATCAAAATCTAAAAAGAAATCAAATGGTTTGAATTTTGAGGTGTTTTAGACTTGACCAGCCACAGCAGGTGGTACACCACCTTCTTGTACATCACAGCCAGCACATCGATGTGCTGGTCGCCACCGCAGCCGACGAGAAAGCGCCACCTGTGGCTTCGAACGTCTTGGGTGGCTCCAGCCATCACATCGCTCCCGCCTCGGCGCCTTCTTCTCGGCATCACCCGCTTTGGTATCCACTCCCGCACCTTGCTCCCGCCCACCATCCAATCCAAGTCGAATGATCTCACACGAGTCAGTTAGTTCTTTGTTTCAGCTCTATACATACAACCTCCTCTTCTTCTCGCCTGAACCTTTTATCTTGTGACACCACGCGGTTAACGAGTTGATGATGCCACCATAATTCATGCGATGCTACGTGACGGTTTGCTTGTTTGTGTTGGTTGCATGGCTTCAGAGCTAGGTCATGGTGAGGCGTAGGAGGACCGGGACTAGGCACAGGGTGGTGCTGAGGTCCAGAATGGTCAGGGAGATGCTGAAAATGGACAAGGTTTGCAAGGTGATTGCAAGTTGGGACGACGAGGAACCGGAGCGGGAGTTACTGGTGGTGATCATAACAGGCAATGGAAAGGTAGACCGGGACTAGGCTCGAGAAGGAGTTGAGGTCCAGACGGTCGAGAAAGCCGAGTACCATCATGTGCGAGAAGAGGCATGTGGCGCACCAAATGACTTGAGTCGTTTGCAAGCGAGGACGATTCGGTGGGATCCGGATGCGTGAGAAGCTTGGCGGCAAGTCATTGGGGCAACATGAAAGATGACAAAACATGAGCGATTGCTTTATGGCAAAGGAAGCGGGAAGCTTCGAGGAGGCGTAGAGGGACATTTTGGTAAAATTGCCTAATACCAGAGAAATGTGTAAGTAAAACCCAGTGTTAGGTGGGGTTAACGTGTTATCCTCGGTTTGACCTAATGGGGGGATCCATTAGGTTTTGGGTTTAGGTTGTGCGCCTAGATAAGGGGAGGAGAGATAAGAGTTAGGGTTTAAGAATGTTGGTTAAGCTTTTGATGGTTAGCTCCTCTTCTCTCCCATAGGAGATAGGTTAGAGAGTGTATGTGCTCTAGCTATAGAGCTCTGTCCTCCTGAGTGGAGTAGCTGTAAAATCGACTATCTCAAGTGAGCTATATATCAATCTTTGATGTGCCTTATGTATTTTTTGTCTGTTTGAGTTTGTTCTGTTTTGAGTTGGTTTCTCCTCTCTTCTCTCAACACTTTCTTGATCTCTTTCTATTGCTCTTTTTTCGGTTGGTTTGATATCTCTTTTTCCCTTTTCTTGATCTTGCTATGCTAAGAACAAGGAAGAGATGGAGATAATCTCTTGAGATCGATCTCAATCATCTAGGCACTTTAATAGCAAAGTTTTCAAGAAACTCTATTTTTATAAGTTCTTAGTCTAATTGGGTGATTTTTTGATTCAAGGACTTTTGATCTGATTTCTTTAGTGATCCAGTTTGCTGTGACATGTGGGAGCGTATGCAAAGCCATCTTGACTCTCTTCTACCCACGAGCAAGATTTGATCATCAATTTGGTTTTTAGTAATTGGTTGGTGTGTGCGTTCTCAAATTGCAAAAAATATTTCAAATTTGTCACAGATTTGTCGATTCAAGAATGGAATAGCATCTTGAGACCTTAAGCAATTTATGTACAAAGTTTCACGACCATTTGATCTTTTAATCAAAAGATATGTGGATTTTAGATCTTGCGGTCGTGCGATTGCTCTGTTCTTCTAAGTCATTTTCGACCGCGTCTAGTTATGACCACTCATTGGTTCTCGACCATACTGGTCTTTCAACCACTCTTTGATTTTCGATCATTCATTGATAGTCGATCTCACTGGTCGAAGTTCGAATTGATTCAACCATTATGGTTACGATCACTAGTTGATCCCTGACCCTTTTGGTCATATTCTGAACTGTTACGACTTCTCTGGTCATCAACTACTTGATTGGTTTTTCGGCCGCAGCTTCTGGACATCGACCATGAAGGTTACAATCACATCGGCCTTGTCCACGTTGGTTTTGACCACGTCAGTTTTCGACAACGTTGGTTTCGACCACGCTGGTTTCGACCATGTTGGTATCGATCACGCTGGTTTCGACCACGTTGGTATCGATCACGCTAGTTTCGACCATGGTTTCGACCACGTTGGTTTCAATCACGTTGGTATCCGACAGGCAGTCGATCTTCGACCACGGTGATCTTCGGCTGATAGTCGATTTCCGACTACATTAGTGTCGGACTGATAGTCGATCTCTGACCACGGTGATTTCCGTTCGATAGTTGTACTCCGACTACGTTGGCTTCCATCCGATAGTCGTAACTCGACCACATAGTGTTCCGAACTGGTCGTGCTCAGCTCTGTGTTCCTTTGTTTTTCAAGATGACTTCATATCTCAATCTTCATAGCTTAATAGTTATCGGAGTAAAGAATTAGTGAATATTTAGGAAAAAAATTTAAGACACCATTTACCTCCTCAGTTATCTATCCGGTCTAAAAAATAGTAATATGAGAGTCTAGTAAACGATTCAAAGTCAAACCTGCGCCTAGTCAACAAGGCCGGATTAGTCTGAAGTCTGCGCCCCGGAAGATTCCGATCTGAAGCGATAGCTCTAAAGCCGTGCTGATATTGCAGGTGCATTGCTTGGGGAAGGAGATCAGAAAGTTGACTAGTATTATTTTGTTAAGCTCATTAATCATCGTTATTGTGTGATGGTGGAGTCGTTGGAAGCTCCGAATATCGTGTGCCGTGCCGTGGTGCTGGAGACAAATTTAGGTCTGTTTTTTATGGCTATGGTTTATAATTTTTAGTTAAATTTTTGAATTTTAGCTGTTTATGATAGAGATTATGGAGAGAGATACTCGCTTGCGATTTTAGATGGTACAGATGTTAGGTTTTTAACGTATACTACAATTAACTTATAGATCCCGTCTTAAAAAAATACCCTGTTTAAAAATTAGGTACTATAACAAAAATCAAAACCAATTTTAAAAGCCGAAAAGAACAGACCTTAGCCGCCCGGCTGATCGGTTCATTGTCTCTGATGTACTACTCGCAATTCGCAAATCGTTTTTGACTCGAATGGCAAGATGGCTGACGGCAACAGTGCATTATCTAGGGGAGAGGCCAAATGCTTTTGTCTGTGATTGTTCTTTTGTTTCTAGAAATTCAGAGCTCATGATATTCTATTAGTACACATATTTTGGTCTCGTTCTAAATAGTTTTTAGCTTCTACCTTCTATCTTTCAGAAATCAAATGCCGTTTGTAAGGCGTTGGCTACTTAACGCAATTTTTTTTTTTTTTCTTTTGCATTGTCTATGAAAATATAATGATGTTTTTCCCTCATTTTTTTAATTAAATGGCTTAGAAAAAAGTGACAGACTCTATAGTATTATTTCAGTAAAAAACCAAAATCCATAAGAAAAAGTCGAGTTGAACAGAGCCTTTTTAGCCTGGCAAGCCGGCGATTACCAAACATACTTAAATGTCAAAGCTTTTCAGTCCATTGTTTAGCCCACGTAATTGCTGTCACACCCCCGTTGCCAGGGGTGATGTGAGGACACGGCGTCCCGCAACTATTCACGCATGAACAGTTATGGAACGTCGCGCAAGAGTATACCATCGCAGATTCTGACAAAAGGCCAACATATATTACAAGATAAGGTTTAACAACCCGTTTTACTGGCGGGCATGCAAGCGAAATATATTACAATACAAAAGAACTACCAGAACTCGGCGTATTTGAGACCTAAAACCAAGGGTCTTCATCGGGATCGACTCCTCAGGCGCTTCTTCGACAGAGCAGCCCTCGCCGACATCTTGATCATCTAATGTGTTCAACAAGCCGTGAGCTAACCATTTCAAGAAGCCACAATGGAATCCTATCTTAACTATTTGCACGATTCAACAAAGGTAGGAAGTATATCTGGTTTATTACTTATGTGGATGCAATTTTATTTAATAAATCCTTTGGAAGATCAAAACAAAACTACTTTTCAATTCACAGGGGTTTCCAAAATCTGAATTACCAACTAATCAAATTAAACATACTTGTGAAAACTACTTAAGCTTTGCAGTTGGAAATCACCCATTTGACACAGCTCCATTAACCGGGAGCACGGCGTATTCGAATACCATTTAATTGACTCTGCGAGTTGCTCATCTTTACCCATAAGCATTCTTAACCCTCATGGTGAGTTAAGAAACCAGGTCTTTTCACCGCTTTCGGACCTTCGCTACACTCTACCCGATAGGTTCGTAATCCACATACCTCGGTATCCGTGAGGCCAAAGCGAACGCCGGGGCCGAGTTATAGGGACCCATCGTTATTGTGTATGGGTTCTACATACCACATACCAATTCCCATGCGGGGCTCCACTTGGATTTGAGCGGCTACTAAACCGGGGTTGACACGTCAACACCGATGGTTGGCGATTACTATGTCATATGCTTAGCGCAAGGGTTTAGTCCTTATATTTTCTCACGAGGTCCACAACCTCCACCTCGGGGTAAGCGGTGGGCGAAGACCGTCTCACGGTTTCCCACAACACTCTTACCCTAGATTTGTATACTAGCACCTCAGGCCTAGGGTATGGTGTCCCATACCACCTTACCCTAGCTTCGGGTTTTTCAAATCTACTGGCCCACGGCCGCAACCTTAGCAGTGTAAAGATTTGCATGATGTAAATATAACCTACAATTATTAATTCAGTAATTTAGATACTACTAGGGTTAACAATTGAATGGCTGCAAGTTTAACATGGCATTTATCAGTGGTAGGTATTACCTATATCGCATGTCATTCTAAGCATTTTATTTTACACAAACTAGCATTTTACAACTAACAATAATGCAAATAGTGTAAAGACATAATTTAAAGGACATGGGATTCAACATGATCAAGGGTTGCGACTTGTGAAACCGGACGACTTGGCGATCTCATAGGCGGCAGTTCTCGAATCTTGGTCTTGCACCAAACCTTCCGCGATTCAGTCACTAGCGCAAACACATAAAATAACATAAGTCCTGCTCAATTCTAATTAAGCAAGGCAAAAATAATCTATTAAAGAAAATAAAAAAGTAAATTGCATAAAATATCAAATGGAAAGGGCTCTTTGAATTTTTAGATTTTTCTTCGAGAAGAAATTTGTAAATTGGAATTTACAGATGGGTTTAGAAAAGTGAAAGGAATATTGTGGTGAAATTTGGGAATTTTGGGATTTTCTGTGATTTTCTAGGATTTATTTGGATTTTTCGGATTTTGAAATTGAGAAAATCGGAAAATCCGATGAACGATGTGGTGGCCCGACCGCCTGTGATGCACCCGAGACATGCAGCCTGCGTGGCCGGCCGCCCACGGGCGAAGCGGCGGTGCGGCGAGCGCACTCGCGCTCCTCTGTTGGATGGTCGACGTGGCTCGGTGTTGGTGAGATGGAGCGGCTGCATGGCGGCTCGGATCTGTTGGGTTAAATGAAATCGGACGGTAGCGAGGAGAGGATCAGATCGGGTGGCTGTGGAGGGGGACTTTAAGTGAGATCGGACGGCTCAAGCGAGACCATCCGGCGTTCGGCTTTAAACGATAACGATCGCATGGACGACGAGATGAGTCACGTCGTCATCGTCTACCTCGACTCGTCGCCCTCATGGGAAAAACGAGAACGACGGCGAATACGGTTGAAGCCACCGAGGGTTCTTGGAAGTCGAGAGGGTGAAACAAGTTCTTTGGGGTATGGGGAATCATTTCAGGATTTGAAGCGGATCCGAGGTTCAACTACGACGAAAGACCGAAGGGAATCGGCGGTGATTTTCGGCATTAGAGACCATGAGTGGCGCTCTAAGCAAATTGATGGCTCCTAGAGCATCTCGGGATCAGGGTACTCGACGGTGGGCGGGGCTTGGTGGGAAGCTCTCTGGCAAGCTGGCCACAGTGACCCCTTCTTTGTCGCCGACGACGAGCTTCGTCGCCAGGGCAGGAGAGGCATGCACTCGGTCGGGGAAGTCCACCATTGCATTCAGGAAGAAAAAGGGAGCAAGTCAGCAAGAGTAATCAGATTTTAATGAAGAAAAGAGAGAATGAGGCTCGGGTGTTTACCGGAGACAAAGAAGACGATCGCCGGCAATGTAGGTACTCAGGCTTCGATCAGCTGCTTAGGGAGCATCTAGGGAGTAAGGGGAAGTGGTTGGAGAGGTGGTTAAGCTCTGGGGTGGCTTGAGGAAGGTCTGGCGACGAGAGGGTCGAATGGAGTAGCTTGAGGAAGGCGATGGCGCGGTGAAAGCAGGTAAGCTGCAGGGTGGTAAGGTGAGTTTGTCCGCGGTGAAAAGAGAGGCGGAGCGAGAGAGGGTAAAACGAGGTGAGGGTGAGCAGGAGCGGTGGCGGCGGTCGGTGGCGCGACCGCGGAGAGAAGAAGGGCGCCAGCGGTGGGGCCTTGAGTGGGCTGCGGTGGGAGTCGGCCACGTGGCGATGGCGCAGCGGCGGCCACCGGCTGCCGGGCGAGGTGTGGGCGAGCCGAGGCGAGGTGTGGCCGGCGGGTGAGCAAGCGGGAGAGGCCGACAGGCGGGACCCGAGGCGTGTCCGAAGACGCGTGGCGCGGAACGTGGCCGCATCCGGACCAAGTCCGCGGCGGGCGAGAAGTCATGGGCGCGGTCGCTCCCCGCGGATGCGCGCGCGAGCGTTCCCAGCGCGGCGCAAACGCGAGGAGAAGGCGGAAAAGAGAAAGGCGCCGGTGAAAGGAGGCGGCTCGGCCGAAGAGAAAGCGGAAAGAGCCGAAAATTTCCCAATTGGGAAAGTTTTCAAAATTCACCAAAATTCAGGAAAAATCGGGAAAAATTTTGGTTTGAAATTTTGAGGTCTTTCAACCTACCCCTTAAAGGAATCTCGACCCGAGATTCAAGCCTGAGGAGTAAGTTAGGAAATCCATTGCAAGTCGATTCTCTTTCCCAAGTAGACTCATCTACCGTATGATTTTTCCTTTGTACTCAGAATTTGACATTTCTATTTCATTGCCTCTCTCAAGTCTCGAGTATCTCATGTGGTCCTTCCGGATAGGTCCAATCATCTTGTAGCTCAATATCGATAATGGTACTTCATCGTGGGTTGTCGAGACATTTCAAGTTGGGATACATGGAATACATTATGTATCCTGGATAAGTTGGGTGGAAGCTGTACTTTATAAGCTACTTCCCCAACTCTTTCAGTTATTTGAAAAGGTCCCACATATCTTGGAGCTAATTTCCCTTTGACTTGAAATCTTTTGACGATTTTGAATGGGGTGACTTTAATGTAGACAAAATCTCCAATTTCAAAACTTAAATCTTTTCTGCGGTTGTCAGCATAACTTTTCATCGGTCTGTGCAATCTTTAGTCATCTCGATAATCTTGACATGAGCTTCGAATCTTGAACAATTTGGGGACCCGTGGTTGGCGCCTCCGGTTTCGACCAATTCAAAGGCGTTCGCATTTTACGCCATCTGATTGCTTCAAATGGAGCCATTTTAATACTAGCTTGGTAACTATTGTTGTATGAAAACTGAGCAAATGGTAGGCAGGCGTTCCATGCTGCTCCATACACAATAGTACAAGCTCTCAACATATCTTCTAGAATTTGGTTTGTTCTTCTCGTCGACCATCCGTTTGTGGATGATATGTTTGTCTCGAAATTCGGTCGGTGCCCATGGCTTCATGTAACTTCTTCCAGAATTTGGATGTAAATTGTGCTCCTCTATCTGAAACAATTCTTTTAGGGATTCCATGGAGTGTCACAATCTTTGTCAGGTATAACTCGTGAGTTTATCTTTCCCATAAGTTTGCTTGATTGGAAGGAAATGAGCCACTTTGGTTAATCTGTCGACAATGACCCAAATGGCGTCAAAACCTTCACGAGTTTTGGGGAGTCCAGTGATAAAGTCCATGCCGATACTGTCCCATTTCCATTCAGGAATAGGTAAAGGTTGTAGTAACCCTGAGGGCTTCTGGTGATCTATTTTGATTTGCTGACAGACATCACATTTTGCTACATATTCTGCCACTTCTTTCTTCATTGTTTTCCACCAATATTTCTTTTTCAGGTCTTGATACATCTTGGTGCTTCCTGGGTGAATCGAGAATTGAGAGGAGTGAGCCTCAGCTAGGATCAATTCTCTCAACTCCTTTTTGTTGGGGATGCAATAACGTCCACGGAAAATGAGAATCCCATGTTCGCTCATTGCATAACTGTCAACCCTTCTTCTTGAATTTTCTTTTAAGTTCTTGAATTTCTTCATCTTTTCTTCTTGTTGCCTTGATTTGATCTCAAGAGAGATTGAATTTCTAGTGCTGCATCATCACCTTCTTCTGTTATAACTAAGTTCAGTCGTTGTATATCTTTTTGTAGTTAGAAGGATATTCAATCGCCTTAATCTTATTTTGTCGGGTCTTTCATTAAGGGCATCGGCAACCACATTTGTTTTGCTGGGTGGTATTGTAGATCCACATCATAGTCCTTGATCAATTCCAACCATCTTGACGCCTCATGTTTAATTTCGGTGAGTGAAAAGGTATTTCAAACTCTTATGATCGAAAATATTTATAACGATTTCCTAGCGATAGTGTCTCCAAATTTTGAGAGAATGTACTATCTGCTTGCTAGCTCCAAATCGTGCGTTGGATAGTTCTCTTCATGCGGTTTCAACTGTGCGGATGCATAAGCAACAACCCTTCTATCTTGCATTAGCACATCCCAAACCTTGTTTGAGGCATCACAATAAATTTGGAATTCTTTTTCTGGGTTTGGTAGAATCAAAACTGGCGTTGTTGTTAACTTGGTCTTCAGTATCTGAAAGCTCTTCTCACAAGCATCTGTCCAAATGAATGGCTTGTCTTTCTTCAATAATTGAGTAAGTGGACGAGAGATTTTGAGAATCCTTCTATGAATCGGCGATAATAGCTCGCCAATCCAAGAAAACTTCTCACTTGACCAACATCTTGGGTTGGTTCCACTTCATAATCGCGGCAATTTTCTACGGATCAACTTTGACTCCTTCTTACGAAATAATGTGACCCAAGAAAGCTACTTTTAACCAAAAGCGCATTTCTCAAACTTGGCATATAATTGATGTTCTCTCGAGTGCGGATAATACCATATGCAAATGTTGTTGATGTTCTTCTTCGCTTTTGGAGTAAATCAAAATGTCATCTATGAAGACTATCACAAATCGGTCCAGTTGGTCCATATGCACCAAGTTCATGAGATTCATGAAATATGCTGGTGCATTGGTCAGACCAAATGGTACAACTGTGAATTCAAACAATCCATATCTGGTTGTGAAAGCTGTCTTTTCTCGATCTTGTTTTCGGATCTTGAGTTGGTGATAACCTGAACGTAGATCAATCTTGGAAAATACTTTAGCTCCTTTGAGTTGATCAAACAAGTCATCAATTCTTGGTAATGGATATTTATTCTTAATTGTATGACATTCAATCCCGATAATCGACGCACATTCTCAATTCTCCACTCTTCTTCTTCACAAATAAAAGCGGGGGTGACCAAGGTGAAATACTTGGTTGAATGAATTCTTTTCTTGTAATTCATCGATTTGTCTCTTGAGTTCTTTAATTCGCTTGCGACATTCTCGATCGATGTTTGGCGATCGGCTTAGTGCCGGAATCAATTCTATGGCAAGTTCTATTTGTCTGTCAGGTGGTCTTCCTGGCAATTCTTCTGGAAACACATCAGGGTACTCATGCACCACAGGTACTTGACTAAGTGTAACTGTTAGTGCATTAAGTACATGCTTCTTGGTTTTCTTTATCAATTCTCGATCTGTTTTTACCACTCTTGTCGACCTTACGGGTGACTAATATAACTTATCTTGGATTCACAGTTTACGGCCTTTATTCTTGGCTAGCCAATTCATACCGAATGGCATCTAACCTGTCATGTCTAGTCTGCGGTAAGTCCGCCTTAAAATCTACTCCTTGTATTTTTACTGTAAGCCCACCACACCCGATATGGGACTCCATTCTAATCCCAGGGGTTTGGACTACATAAGGTTTTGGCAAGGAAACAGATGGCAACTGATTTCTTGAAGCAAAACTCTTTGAAATGAAAGAATGTGTTGCACCAGGATCAAATAAAATCAGTGCAGGTATGGAATTAATTGGAAACATACCCGCAATGATGTCGCTGCTCCTGCCGCGTCTTCAGCTGACACATGGTTGACTCTGGCTAAGAAGGTAGGTCTTGGCTGCCTCGCCGCACTGCTGTTGTATAATTTGCTATGCTTCTTTGGTGACCGAGGTCTCTTGGCTTTATCTGTAAAAATCCTCCCCTTGCAGTGCCAGTTCCTATCTGTGATTTCACCTCCTGTTGTTGATGGAGAACTTGTGTCTTGGCCACCTCCGATGGTAAGTTTTTCTTAGGACACTGATCTCTGAAATGGCCAATTTCTCCACAATGGAAACAGGCATTTGTCCTTCGCGGACAATTGCTAGCTAGGTGATTACCACCACACGTGAAGCACTTAATGGACAGTGGTCGAGGAGCTTGATTTTGTTGTGACTGATTTGATTGAGTTCTTGGAAGAATCACAAGCTGTCGTGATGATTGGGGTCGATATGAGGATGACCCAGTTGTTCGTCCTCGTTGAGCACCATGTGAAAATGATTGTGGTTTATACATTGCTGCGTTTCTTAAAATCTTCTTTTCATTTTCGGCTTCTTGAAGCGATAAGACTATCCACCATTTCAGATAGATCTTTGAATTTTATTGCAGAAATGTGAAATTTTAATGTCTTCTGCAATCCAGTTCGAAATTTTCCCATCTTCTTATCTTCATTGTCGACGTCATTTGGAGCAAATCTTGAAAGATGATTGAACTGATGTAAGTACTCCATTACTGTATTATTTCCCTGCTTAAGTGTTAGAAACTCTCGGCGTTTAGCTTCAATAATTCCATCTGGAATATGTGCTTTACGGAAGGCTTTTGAGAATTCCTCCCAAGTGATTTCTTCATTTCTCTGTCTACCGATAATTGATCCACCGGTCGATGCACGGGACCTTGTGGCGATGTGAAGCATACAATACTTTTCTTTATCATCACACTGTACTGTTTGTAGCTTCCTTTCTACATCCAACAGCCAGTCCTCTGCTGCTAGAGGATCAACTGATGTAGAAAAGATTGGTGGACGGGTCTTCTGGAAATCAGCCCATCGAGAGGTAATTGGGGCACCCTCTCGGTTGACATTATTCCCACCTTGTTGTCCTGGGGATCGGGTTGCAATCTGCTCAAGAAATCGGTATCTTTGTTCTAATATTACGGCCATATTACATTCGATCGATATCTGTTACGCTCTATCATAGCTAACACACTTGCAATTGTAGTCGATCGGTGGCGGTGCACCGCCCATTGATCCTTTCGATCTGCCGTGTTGGGTCCATTGTGAGAGTCTGCCAGTTGGAAACTTGAGATTAGCTTTGCAGCGGCTTTGGTAAACAAGAATAGATAAGTAAGACTTGAATTTTTCAAGGCAAGTATAGGATGAAAAGGTAAGAATTAAGACGAACAAGACCGAAGAAAGCTTTGAATACATCGAGAATACTGATACTTAGATAAACAACATAAAAGATAGTTAACATAAGGATTACAATAAACAAGTGGTATACACACACCACTTAGGGTTCATGATACAACTTGCATTACACTACCAAAAGTACCACTACTACGGTCGACTAAACTAACAGATACTAACTACTCCTCTCGGCATCCGGTGCGGCAAGGTGCGAGAGCTGCAGGACGGAACCACGCACGGTACTCCCGAGCAGTCGGCCTGCGCCTCAGCGGAGACTGCACAGAGTCGCACGAGGAGGCAACGCTGGGAGACTCTCCATGATCGACATCTCGCTTGCCTCGGCGCCTCATGGCGGACGAGGCGAGACGGAGGCAGGCTGCGCCTCCCGACGTGCCTCGCAGTTCAGCTGCTGAAGGGACCGTGACTCCTTCACGCCCGCTCGTCTTGGAGCTTTGGGCCACGATGTTGGCGACCCGGCAAGCGGGATCGTCTCCCTCGTGGGCGGGGCACTAAGAAGGCTCTTCCACCATCCAATGATCGCGGAATCAGGTCGAAAGGAGACTCGGCCAACTCCAGGTCGTAGTAGTCACGCAGGTAGATTGCGGCCTTCACGGCCACATCACGCAGGCGTCCTCTGGGCGATGCGGCGAGCAACGAACCTCCGCTCTCGGTGCAGGCGGACAGGCAAGGGGATCAAGGTCACCCAAGCCTTCCACTCGTACCTCTCCTGGTCGTGGAAACAGCCAACGACATGAAACACAGGAGTGTGCCAGCCGTCTGCTCCCAAGCTGCGCATCTCCCAAAGCTTGAAGGCCAACCCTCCATACGCTCGGGGACGGAGTGGATGAAGTGCACCATCTGCAAACGAAAATTTTGAAGTTAGACAAGTAAAGTAATAAACATTTTGCAAAAATAAAACTTAAGCTGAACTGCACTAAGACAGGTAAGATAGCAACAAGAGAGAAGCAAGCAGCAGTAATACTTATATTTTCATCAACTTCTTTTAGAATTTAAATTAGGTTTTACGATGAAATTGCTTCCTAAATTTCCTTAGGTCTCAACCTACGGTCAAGAAACCTGCTCTGATACCACTTCTTGTCACACCCCCGTTGCCAGGGGTGATGTGAGGACACGGCGTCCCGCAACTATTCACGCATGAACAGTTATGGAGCGTCGCAAGAGTATACCATCGCGATTACAGACAAAAGGCCAACATATATTACAAGATAAGGTTTAACAACCCGGTTTTACGGCGGGCATGCAAGCGAAATATATTACAATACAAAAGAACTACCAGAACTCGAGCGTATTTGAGACCTAAAACCAAGGGTCTTCATCGGGATCGACTCCTCAGCGCTTCTTCGACAGAGCGACCCTCGCCAAGATCTTGATCATCTAATGTGTTCAACAAGCCGTGAGCTAACCAGCTCAGCAAGCCACAATGGAATCCTATCTTAACTATTTGCACGATTCAACAAAGGTAGGAAGTATATCTGGTTTATTACTTATGTGGATGCAATTTTATTTAATAAATCCTTTGGAAGATCAAAACAAAACTACTTTTCAATTCACAGGGGTTTCCAAAATCTGAATTACCAACTAATCAAATTAAACATACTTGTGAAAACTACTTAAGCTTTGGGTTGGAAATCACCCATTTGACACACCCATTAACCGGAGCACGCGTATTCGAATACCATTTAATTGACTCTGCAGAGTTGCTCATCTTTACCCATAAGCATTCTTAACCCTCATGACTGAGTTAAGAAACCAGGTCTTTTCACTGCTCAGACCTTCGCTTACACTCTACCCGATAGGTTCAGAATCCACATACCCTCGGGTATCCGTAGGCCAAAACGGAACGCCAGGCCCGAGTTATAGGGACCCATCGTTATTGTGTATGGGTTCTACATACCACATACCAATTCCCATGCAGGGCTCCACTTGGATTTGAGCAGCTACTAAACCAGGGTTGACACGTCAACACCGATGGTTGAGCGATTACTATGTCATATGCTTAGCGCAAGGGGTTTAGTCCTTATATTTTCTCACGAGGTCCACAACCTCCACCTCAGGGTAAACGGTGGGCGAAGACCGTCTCACGGTTTCCCACAACACTCTTACCCTAGATTTCTGTATACTAGCACCTCCGACCTAGGGTATGGTGTCCCATACCACCTTACCCTAGCTTCGGGTTTTCAAATCTATCGCCCACTACCGCAACCTTAGCAAATGTAAAGATTTGCATGATGTAAATATAACCTACAATTATTAATTCAGTAATTTAGATACTACTAGGGTTAACAATTGAATGGCTGCAAGTTTAACATGGCATTTATCAGTGGTAGGTATTACCTATATCGCATGTCATTCTAAGCATTTTATTTTACACAAACTAGCATTTTACAACTAACAATAATGCAAATAGTGTAAAGACATAATTTAAAGGACATGGGATTCAACATGATCAAGGGTTGCGACTTGCCGTGAAACTGGACGACTTCGGCGATCTCGTAGGCGGCAGTTCCTGAATCTTGGTCTTGCACCAAACCTTCCGGCAGTTCCGTCACTAGCGCAAACACATAAAATAACATAAGTCCTGCTCAATTCTAATTAAGCAAGGCAAAAATAATCTATTAAAGAAAATAAAAGAAGTAAATTGCATAAAATATCAAATGGAAAGGGCTCTTTGAATTTTTAGATTTTACTGGAGAAGAAATTTGTAAATTGGAATTTACAGATGGGTTTAGAAAAGTGAAAGGAATATTGTGGTGAAATTTGGGAATTTTTGGGATTTTCTGTGATTTTCTAGGATTTATTTGGATTTTTCTGGATTTTGGAAATTGAGAAAATCGGAAAATCCGATGAACGATGTGGTGGCCCGGCCGCAACAAAGGCAGCCCCAAGCCTTTGGCGCCTGCGTGGTCGAAGGCGCATGCCCACGGGCGAAGCGGCGGCGCCCGAGCGCACTCGCGCTCTCCGGTGGATGGTCGACGCGTGGCTCGGTGTTGGTGAGATGGAGCGATCGGGCGGCTCGGATCTGTTGGGTTAAATGAAATCGGACGGAGCGAGGAGAGGATCGATCGGGTGGGCGTGGAGGGACTTTAAGTGAGATCGGACGGCTCTGAAACGAGACCATCCGACGTTCGGCTTTAAACGATAACGATCGCATGGACGACGAGATGAGTCCACGTCGTCATCGTCTACCTCCGACTCGTCGCCTCATGGGAAAAACGAGAACGACGAATCACGGATTGAAGCCACCGAGGGTTCTTGGAAGTCGAGGGTGGAAACAAGTTCTTTGGGGTATGGGGAATCATTTGCGGGATTTGAAACGGATGCCGAGGTTCAACTACGACGAAGACCGAAGGGGAATCGGTGATTTTTGGCATTAGAGACCATGAGTGGCGCTCTAAGCAAATTGATGGCTCCTAGAGCATCTCTGGGATCTGGGGTACTCGACGGTGGTCGGGGCTTGGTGGGAAGCTCTCGGCAGGCAGCCACGGTGACCCCTTTCTTTTGCCGACGACGAGCTTCGTCGCCGAGCGTGAGAGGCATGCACTCGGTTGGGAAGTCCACCATTGCATTCGGGAAGAAAAAGGGAGCAAGTCGGCAAGAGTAATCAGATTTTAATGAAGAAAGAGAGAATGAGGCTCGGTGTTTCTGGGAGACAAAGAAGACGATCACGGCAATGTAGGTACTCAGCTTGATCACCGCTTAGGGAGCATCTAGGAGTAAGGGAAGTGGTTGGAGAGGTGGTTAAGCTCTAGGGTGGCTTGAGGAAGGCTGGCGACGAGAGGGTCGAATGGAGTAGCTTGAGGAAGACGATGGCGCGAGGTAGAGCACAGGTAAGCTGCAGGGGTGGTAAGGTGAGTTTGTCCGCGCGGTGAAAAAGAGACGGAGCTGAGAGAGGGGTAAAACGAGGTGAGGGTGAAGGAGCGGTGGCGGCGGGCGGTCGGTGCGCGACCGACCGCGAGAGAGAAGGGCGACCACCGGCGGTGGGGCCTTGAGTGGGCTGCGGTGGGAGTCGCAGCCACGTGGCGCATAAGCGGCCGCCACCAGGCTGCCGGGCGAGGTGGCGAGGCGGAGCCGAGGCTGTGGCCGTGGGTGAGCAAGCGGGAGAGGCGACAAAGGGACCCCGAGGCGTGTCCGAAGACGCGTGGCGGAACGTGGGCCGCATCCGGACCAAGTCGAAGTCCGCGCGCTGTCGCTCCCGGCGCGGCCTTGAGCGTTCCGGCGCGCGCAAACGCGAGGAGAAGGCGGAAAAAGAAAGGCGCCGGTGAAAGGAGGCGGCTCGGCCGAAAGAAAGCGGAAGAGCCGAAAATTTCCCAATTGGGAAAGTTTTCAAAATTCACCAAAAATTCAGGAAAAATCAGGAAAAATTTTGGTTTGAAATTTTGAGGTCTTTCAATTGCGCTGTATAACCAATTGCACAGTTTGGTGCAGTATAGTACTCCCTCCGTCCGTGATATAGGTCTCTCCTCTGGAGAAGTGGTATCTCATAATATAAGTTTTTTAAGAGAATCAAAGTATAGTTATTACAATGCTTTCACTATATATTTTTGCTTTAATAAAAAAATGACTGAGTAGTTATACGGTATACTTTAGTAGGGATATGTATGGTACAATAATATTAATTTTTTCTTAAATTTATTGATTCATTGGTCCATGCATATGGTGGGCTTAAACTTATATTGCGGGACGAAGGGAGTATAATTTTATGGAACTCCAAATTTTAAATTTTATTTTTTTAACCTAAATTTGAATTTGGGATATTTGATTTTATATTTAATTAGCAAATTTTATTTTGAGATTTCTCTCCTTATGTGTGGAAGAGAGGATTAGGAGGTGGGTCCATCGAGCAAATTTACATTCTCAGCCTTTGAATTAAATATAGTGATATATTTTTCTCTTTTCTCCAATTAATATTTCCCTATACCAACTTTAAAATTATGGTCCACCAAATTAAAGGTTTGATGTTATCCTTTTCAAATTAAGATTTCGCTAAGACAACTATTGAGTCTAAATCTTTAAAATTAGGGTTCACCAATTTAACGGTGCGATTTTTTTTAAAAGTTTATAGCATATTTCTCTTTTTCTTAGTAGTTGTAGAAGGTATGTCATTGACTTTTAATACATAATAGATTTTTCATAGACCACATCTTAATATTTAACTTTGAGTGTATCTTAATGAAATTTATTTTAAGCACTTTTTTGTTTTTTCAAAGAACTTTTAATCATGCTAGATATTGCAACGCATATTGTATTTGTTGTACCACTCTACGCGATAAAAAAAAAAGTTGCACCACTTGTTATACACCTACAACAGATGTGATATCTAGACCTAACTAATCTAGCCTCACTAAAAATAAGTGGCTTATGCCCTTCTCTCTCTCTCTCTCTCTCTCTCTCTCTCTCTCTCTCTCTCTCTCTCTCTCTCTCTCTCGATTAACGAGATAATTACTACTTTTACAAAGTATTTCATGACTTTCTAGCCTCGAGAAGATGTTCCCTATAATCTCACCTATTGTTTACAGATGTATCATATGGAAAAATTGATTGCTCCAACACTAGAAGAATATCTTGGTACAGCAATTACCATCTAAAATAATGTGTGCACGACTGTTTTCCGTGATATGGGCGTTTATTTGAACAGCCCTGTCTCGATGATTTTTTCTTTTAGGAGACACCACCTTTCACACAGATCTTCCATCGAAAAAAAAAATGAAAATTTGTGTCGACGAAAAAAAAGGAGTTCTTGACTCTCGGGCACAAGTAAGTCAAATTAACATGTAGCAAAATGAACCATGTAGGGTCTGGCTGATTCTGGCAATGAAATCACATCAAGTAGATAAACCGGAGAAATGATGGCACTTAACACCAGTCCCTCGCCGACCTGTGCAGCATTGCAGATACAGAGAACAAGAGAAAACTGAAAAGGTAACAATGCAAGAAACAAAAAAAAAAAAATGATCCATTGTCACACAACAAAGGAACGTCACGGATCATGAGAATGATCATCCCAGGCACCAACATATACCTATACAGCACAAAAACTTTGAACAACAAAAGACCAGGAATTTTTTGCTCCAAGAATGCTTCTGCTCGACCTAATAGTTAGGCCTAAATTTTGGCTAGTAATATCTGGGAATGCCTTCCTTTACCTACCAATATCTCCTATCAGGACAGTAATCACCTCGGTGATTAACATCATTCCTCAGACTGATCAATGAACATGAGTGCTCATGAAGTAACATAGATTTATAAACCTCAGGGCTGAGACCGGTCTGATGTTGAGCTGCCAGTCCTTTCTACCTTGTTTGCAAATTCGGTCGAATTTGAACCCTCTGCAATAGACTCAACATCCATGCTTCCTGTGCGATTCCTCCGGTTTCTCCGATCCTTTTACAAATGGAGAGGTGTTAAGCAAATCATTTACTTGCAGTATACATCAAGGTAGGTTTTTAATCATTACCTCCCGGTATGGAACTTGTTCGGACTCAAGCATCCTAACAACCTGGCCCATCTTAGGTCTCTTTTCAGAGTCAGGGTCAACACACCTTAGTGCGCTTAACAGAGCTCGTTTAAGAGCCCTAACAGTTGGTCTAACCTCTAGGCTTGGATCGACCACTTCCTCTGCTCTCCGATTGGCTACCATCATTTTGAGCCACTCAACAAGATTGGCCTAATGAAAGGATTTGGTTATCATCTGAATAAAAAATATATACTGGTTGTTTTCAAAACATAAAATACATACTGTAGTACGTGAATTACAAAAGCATAATGGTCAGGAAAAGTTAAAAACCGATACAAATGTTCAAGAACACAATACTAGACTGTCATATAGCTTGATTGCCATTCTATTAAACATTGGCACTACAGTCTTAAAAAACATCTGTTTATAGACAACAAAAACACTAACTGTAGTAAAATCCAGAAAGGAATAGAACAAAACAAGAAATAGAAATAAACAAAGTCCAATCATTTACCTCACTGGCAGAGCGGCTATAATCAACGGGATCCCTTCCCGTCACAGTTTCCAACAAGAGAACACCAAAACTATAAACATCGCTCTTTTCATTTAACATCCCGGTATTAGCATATTCAGGTGCAACATATCTAAAGCAAGAAAAATGGATGAGAAAGACTGAACTCCTTTCAGCATGGGGAAGAAAGGATGTAAAAGAGCACAAATAATGGATAAAATAAGAGTGAAGAAAATACCCAAATGTTCCCATCACTCTAGTAGTAATGTGGCTTTTATCTGACCCCAAAAGCTTGGCCAATCCGAAGTCAGAGACCTTGCCGTTAAATTCATCATCAATCAAGATGTTACTTGACTTTATATCTCGATGTACCACTTTTGGTTCTATAGCTTCATGAAGGTAAGCAAGTCTGCGAGCCATCATGATTAACACCCCCCCAAAAAAAACATCAAATAAATTTAGACAACAGAAAGGATAGACATCTTACAGACAGAGAAGCTGATGAAACTTACGCTTTTGCAGTGCCTATAACAACCTTCATGCGATTTTCCCAGCTAAACATACCACACTGACGCATAGCTCCATGAAGCCACTGCTCCAAGTTACCATTGTTCACAAACTCATACACCAACATCCTGTTAAAAGAAATCAACATTATATCATTGCTGTGGTGTATGTTAAAGATACAAGAATAAGCACAAATTTCTACACAGTGATGCAAGCTTCTGGCTAAAGGACCAATGACTACAGACTACACAAAAACACAAATCAACTGTCACTAAACTGGGGAAGTGTACATAAGCATTGTACCAATATAGTCCCTACTATAGCAGGTACGCCAACACACAGAACTCATGGTGCTCCAATGCCATAAAAAGATCATTAGTTTGTGCATAAATCATAATAGAAGTCAAATTATCTATACGTTTTCTTTCACACATGGCATAAAGTAGAAGATTTCTCTAGCTCAATCAACCACTCGATCCCCTCTCTACTTTTCCATTTTGTAAATTGCATTGCATTTGCTGCATGGTACCTGCCACAGCAAGCTGGCAGGCTAACCATGTCAGCATTTGATACATATGTTTTACAGAGACACATGAGTTATGCAATGTATACTAGGGAGGAGAATCGTTTAGTTGTTAGTTTCTGTAAACAGAAAATTCTGAACTTTTGCGCAAACATTTACTGTAAAACATGATTTTTTTCCCATCTAGTAAGCCAGAAAGAAAAAAAGAATCGAGTTGCAGTTCTTTCCATCGATTTATTAAGGGTCATTTTAGATAGTCCTTACACAAACTTAACAGCACATTCAGATTAGCCTAGTATGAAGTACATATTTACTTGACAACAGAACATTTTTCTTATCTGTTATACTAAGCTGCATACTTTGCTGAAAGAAATAACTGAGCAAGTGATTCATGCCTGGCACTTCACACACCTATTCACTCCCTCGACGCAGTATCCCAACAGTCGAACCAGATTCTTATGCCGGACATGGCCAATAGCCTCAACCTCCACTCTGAATTCCTTCTCCGCCTGCCCCCTGCAAACCCAGCGATGATTGATGCACGCAGCATAACTAAGTACGCTAGTTCGATTGGAATAAGCAAAGAAGATCAGAGCAGTAGCTAACAGCCGGAAGTGAGCTTACATATTGTTAAAGATCTTCTTGATAGCAACTTCAGTTCCATTCACTAGACGCCCACGATACACGACTCCATACCCACCCTCTCCAAGCACATTCTCCTTAGAGAAACGGTTTGTGGCAAGCTCAAGGTCACGCAGAGTAAACCAGTGACCCCAACCGAGATGAGAGAACTCAGGAAGGCCAACCAGGGGCGACGCTGACACGAACGCTGCAGGAGAATACGGTTTCCTACGAGGCCCTGAGCTGCCGTCTTCACCAGAATGCACGCCACCAGCACGGTCAACATTGCAAACTGAGCTTTCCTGGCTCATGTTATCAGGATCCGAGGACTTGCTCAGTGCCAAATGCCCCAGCGCCTTCCCCGGCTCCCGATTTGCGTAGTTGTCTTGCGGCGGCAAGCTTGGCTGCTCACGTTCATGCATTGTCTGCGCAAGGCTGCGCCCACCAACCCTGTCGACCGGGATCTCCTTGGAGAATATGGGGATCTGTGTCTGCCTCAAGCTGTCCATTGTTCTCTTTGTCTTGCGACGGGATGCCACCCAAATACAGATCATCAGCAGAATGGCCACTAGAAGGGCGACCACACCAGTTGCAATCCAAACCCACAATGTGAGGCCAAGAACCGTCCTCCTCATCTCTGAACTCAAATCGGTGGAACCCATGGTGGCGATGCGCTCAATGATAGACTATCTTGGGAAATTCAGTTGTAATGCATCAAAGGTGACCCCCCTAGTTGGCATCAGCAATAAGGGTAGATGAATTCTCCCTGCAGAATGACAATGAGGACTTAAACACCATTCGGTTGTTCTTGCATTGAAACAATCAACAAATCTTTTTTTACAAACAAATGTCTCTTGGACTACCCTGCAAACGAAGCCCAACTACGCACAATTTCCTGTTCCATACAAGAATTGCTCCCAAGGGAAACATACATGATTTTTTTTGTTCTGTGAGATGCATCGATGTAAGCAGGAAATACAATTGACAGCCAAATGGATATAAGATATAAAAACGCCTAAAAATCTCTTTTGATCGGTCCCATCACATGAGAAGAAAGTTAAAGCTTACATCTTTCTGCAACAAGACCTCCATCCACTCATCCCTCAAGCAAAGAACCTGAAACAACAACAAAAGAGAAAAGAGGAAAGAAGACCAACAACAAAGCGAAATTAAGACCAAAACACACACTTTATCCAGCTAGAAACTTGAGATGAGAAAGTGCAAGCAAGCAAGACCAACCTTGTCCAGAAAAACAAGAATCCAGCCAGTACCAGCAATGGTGGATGGAACCAGAGAGAGAGAAACATGTGAGTAAAAAGAGGGAAGGTAGTGGATGTTGCAGGTGTGGCATTAAAGGCTGGATCAGGGAGAAGCGAAGGGGAAATGAGTGGGGTCGCAATTAAAGAAATGGTGCGGTAGATTTGTTAGAAGGGAGCTAGCAGCAGTGGAATAGAGGGATAGAGAGACAGATGAAAAACACTGTGCTCGTTTGCAGGATAAGGTCAACAAACAGAATAGATTAACTGCATGCATCGCACGACACAAAGGTGCATGGATTTAGGCTGGCTCAGGGACAGCCTTGGCCAGTGGCCACTGTCTTTTTGCTTCCCCTACCCCCCTCCTCACTCCTCAATGTTCTCCCTGAGTTCTCTGTTGTTTTTGCGAATTTTTTAATTCGTCAGCTCTGCAAATTATTGGTGTACGCCGGATCATAGCCGTCGCTGCTCATCAAATCCTCCCGGGCTTCCCCGATCCTCTGCGGTTTGCATTTTGATGATACCGGGGTGGTGGATGTTTTCAGGACAGAGATAGTACTACTAGTACTATAACACAGGACTCAGGAGTCGTTTCTACTTTCTAGGCCAAACCTTGCGGTTGACTGAGATGTACCGTCCCTGTTCAATTGCTAGCAAAAACTCGAGACCAGCAAAGAACTTCTAGCACTACAAATTGCTAGCAAAAACTCGAGACCAACGAAGAACTTCTAGCACTACAAATTGCTAGCAAAAACTCGAGACCAACGAAGAACTTCTAGCACTAGAAGAAGGCATGATTATACTAATTTCTGCTTCTAGTTTCTATTTACATAAATCAAAAATTAATATGTAACATCTCGGTCTAATCTCTGAGTTCAGAATACTACCACTATTCTATAACACTCTAATTTACATCCATCGCTGCTATATTTCTACGGCATCTCCTCTAGTTATCTTAAAGAAACGGTAAACAACATATATTTAATAATTATGTCACGACTGAAACTTAGGTTACTTATATCCAAAAACGCTCGAGACCACACAATCGAGAATGCCCAAGACCATACGCTCGAGAACGCTTGGGACCCTGCGCCCAAGAACGCTCGGGATCTCGTGTTCATCTGGAACCATGCGTCCGAAAGCATACTTACTTGCAAGAAGAACATTAATGCAATACACGAGTTTCATCATTCTTTTTCTTCATCACTTAGCCATCATAATCATCATTTAATCATCATAGATATAGGAGTAAACATAGCAATAAAGTATGGTACATATTGCATCAAGTGTAACTAGTAACACTTATCAACCTAATTTACTATTTTACCGTGCAATTGTCAGTTTAACCTTATGGGCAATGCGTGGATGGCACCTATTGGGAACCTCCACCTAGATGACCAATATACGCAATCTTAAAACATGTCATAACCATACATGTACACAAACGAAACAACGTTGTCCCTATACGAAAACCCGACTTTATCTAATAGATCAAGGTTACAGATTAACACATCACACGCCACTAGCAAGGAAAACAACCAAAACTAGGTTTTCCCGACTATGAATCATCGCTTCTACTTGCATGTTATCCCACTACATTCTACTTACTAAACCTAGCTATTAAAAACTAAGCTATAGATAAGCTGAGGGGAAAAGATTCAGAGCGTTACTCAAGCTATGAACGACGAGATCAGAGATTCTTTCCTCTCCTTCGGCTTCTTCTACCTGCTTCTTCCCCCCTCTTTCTTTGCTTGGCCGAATCCCTGCCCTTACAACGACAGCGGCGGATCTGACGTCATCGCATCGACTCAACCTCCTCTCTCTCTCTCTTCTACTTTCTTCCTCTTCCTTCCCAGTCGGATCTGTGCCTTCTTCCTCTTCTCCATTTTATTCCCTTCCTTCCCCAGCCGGATCCCAGTTCCCCCTTCACCTCCTCCTGTGTGGCGTAGAAATAGCAGCACCAGTAGACTTGACGTGGCTTATCCTAGGACGGAGCAGTCGAGGGAGAGATGTGCTAGGAGCAGAGGGCGATGGGCAGCGGTGATGGCAGGAGTTAGTGGTGTGGGGTGGCGTCAGCACACTACGACAACACGCAGGTAAGGTCGACGAGCTTTGGCACGATGCAAGGCCAAGGGCAACAGCGCGTGCGATGGTGGAGGGTCGGCACGGAAGGCGACAGCCGGGATGGTAGCATCCAATAGGGTAGCGCAGGGCTAGCGGCGACGTGCGCACAGGGCGAATGAGACGAGCACATAGGGCGGCTGAGACAAGAACATAGGGCAGGGAATAGATAAGGTCCTTGTCCCTTCCCTTGGTATCCCCTAAGAGGAGGTTGGCATGGCTCGAGCCGACACGGCTTTGTGCCTAACCTAGCCACCCAACCTCTTTTTTCTGGTATTACATAATATGAACATTCGACCTTTTGAAACGGCTTCCTCAACATCCGACTTTTTAAAACGGTTTCCTCACTCCTCTCGCTCCCGTCTCGTGCACGTATCTTTCCTTTATTTTCCCACTTCTTCTAAAAACCACTACTATTTATTTTTACCAAAAGTCATCAACCGCAGGTAAAAACCATCAATCATAGCTAATATGAACATGTCCATAGAATGATCAAATCTCACATGCTCCGACTAGATTGTGTGAACAAGGCAGCATCGTCATGGCACGTTAACATCATCATGGGATGGGTGATGCAGACGATCAACACCCTGAAAGCAGAAGCGCAAACGTAACGGATCGGCGGGACCATGCCTGCCCGCAATAATAATGATGATGGCGGAAAGGCGGGCGGGCGGGGCGGTTGCATGTCATAGGCACCGACCCCATCCATCCCAAGTTGGTGCAGCGGAAGGCACGACCATACAACAACGCTTGCCACCGGAAAGAGGAGCGCGCGCGTGGAGAAAGTGAAAGGTAAACTGGAGCAGGTAGGGCGAGCGAAACTGACGAATCATCCACATTCAATCGAGCCAGCCTACGCACGTCGCGCAAACCTGTTGCCACCCACAGGACGGAACAGTTGCTGATCCCACATTATTTGGTGCGGTCCGTCCGGCGCCTCTCGGCTGGATGGCCATGGTTCACGCGCGGCGGGGAATTGAAACGACGCGTCTGTGCTTGAATGGCTCGCCACGGATTAGGTTGTTCTTTTTGGCTATAGCTTGTGACTTATAGCTATGGTTGATTGTTTTTAGCCTTTGCACGAGCGCTTATACAAACGAATCGATGCTAATAAATTGCTTCGAAAAAGATGTTACTACAGGCTGTTTCGAAATGACACGATGAAGCCATCTTATTTATTTGGTCGAGGTAAACCATAAGTCATATGCTCCGGTTTGGGTTGGCTTTGGCTAGCTCGGCATGTGTTGGTGATTGCTGACGTTTGTTATACTAAATTCGGATTGTGTGGAACAGTTCCAATCACAAAGTGCTATGTGGAGTTTTTTTTTTTGCTTATGGTTTATGCTTCTCAAACAAATGAACGTGATAACTTCTTCATCGTCGTTTTGAAGTAGCTTATCGGGATAACCTTTTTAAAATAGTTTACCAGTTTATCAGTATACGATTCGTTTACGTAAATATTTACGGTAGAAAAAAATTGTAAACTATAAATATAAACTATAAGTCGCAGAAAAGAACCGAAAAGTTGCTGCTGTCGATTACCTGCCCTAGCACGTACGTTTCAACCCAATTGTAGCTTGCTAATCAGTCTAATCAGTCTCATCGCCATCGCATAAATCCTGTACGGGTTGGTGAGTGTGACACATGACACGTACGCAAGCTAGCCATGCGCGGGCATTTGACAGGACTCACAGGGTCGACCGTTAATTGTGCGGAGTAAAGTGCTGGACCATCACCAAACACGGCGGTCAAGATACCGTGAGACGCCGTCCAGTTAAAGTTCGGGCGGTTACAGAGATGGATAAGGCCGGTCCCGACGACGTTGATTTGCTGATGGCAAATTAGCGCTCTTCTGGCTTGGTAACTGGCAGCAAGGATCGACGATTAAGCCCCCTAAGAGCATGTACAATGCAGATATTTAAGAGAGATGCTTAGTAATGAAAAATTGATTTTTCTTACTACATAGGATAGATAAGGTGCTTATTTTGAAGCATTGATGCTTAAATAAGCATCGGTGCTTAGTAGGTGCTTATGTGTATAACTATATCTATTAATAGATAATATAGCATCTAAGCACCCACGGAAGAGATGTTTGCATTAGAGGAATAACTTTTGCATAGGTGCTTGATGATGTGGTTATATTCTCTCTTTAAGCATTTATATATAAGCATCTTGCATTGTACATGCCCTAATGTCTGGAACGCCAAAGATCAGAAGTGGTGAACGGTGGAAGCTGGCATGAGCAACAGACAATGGGTTCGAGATATCGGGCCTCACTACCGGGTTCAGCAGCTTTGCCGAGTGCCTGTGGCACTCGGCAAAGCACGATAAACACTCGGCACGTTTTTTACCACAGCCTCCACGTATAATATCATGACATCTTGACAAATCTCATGATTTTCGACTTCGTTTGCTTTTTAAAATTTAAAACCATTCTACCACACGTTTGTGGTCGTGTTTCTAACAAGATATTCGAAATTCCTTTTATTTAACGGTAAGGCCTCAAACCCGGTGAATAACATGAATATCATTTTCTACTCATTTTTTCCTATTATTTGAATCACTTGCAGTTCAAATTTGACTTGATTCAAAAAATTGCTTCAAATGCAATTAATTAATTAAATATAACAAACAAATACAAAAATATACCAAATTTTAACATGGAGTACCATATTTTGTATGTGGAGAGTAGAAAAAGTTTGAAGGGTAGGAGAGGAAAAGGTTTTTATTTCTTTGCCGAGTGTCGCAAACAAAACACTCGGCAAAGAGCTCTTTGCCGAGTGTCAGCTCTAGACACTCGGCAAAGGTCTAACGGCGGCTAACATCTAACGGACGGTTGGTGCCGAGTGTTTTATTTTTGCCGAGTGTTTTCTTGTTAGCACTCGGCAAAGAGCTCCTATATGCCGAGTGTCTAATCCTCAGCACTCGGCAAAGATATTTTTGGCGAGTGTTTTATTTTCGCCGAGTGTCCCTATTAAGGCACTCGGCAAAGATGTTGTTTACCGAGTGCCCGATGGATTGCACTCGGTAAAATTCCGGACACTCGGCATATAGGAGCTTTCCGGTAGTGCCTGTTCTTTATGTTCTGTGATTTATGGATTTTGGCTGAAATTTTGAATTTTATCTGTTTATGATAGATATTACGGAGAAAGAGATACTCGTTTGTGATTTTGGCTGATACAGATATTGGACTTTTAATGTGTATTACAATTAACTTGTAGACTTCGTCTTAAAAAAATACTTCGTTTAAAAGTTATGTACTATAGTAAAAACGAAAAACCGCTTTAGAAACCGTAAAGAACCGGCCCATCAAGGGCTCCCTAACGGTTCCGACCCTAGTTGAGTACGTCAAGCTCTAGGATGAGCTCCTTAATGTACAGCTACAGCCAGGCACTGAGGAGTGAGGACCAAATTCAATGGAAGTGGTCATACTCTTTGCAGTACTCACCGGCGAGCGCTTACAGAGCGTTTTTCGACGGACCGACTTTCTTCCCGGGTGGTACACATTTATGTAAATTGCAGTACCCAAATGCAACTTCTTCCTGTGGCTCGCTTTGCAACGGAGGTGTTGGACTGCGGACAGAATGCAGCGGCGGGGCCTGCCGAATCAAGGATCGATTATGCACCTCCTGCTCGCAAGAACAAGAAACTTCGGACCATGCTCTCATCTCACAGGTGTGTTCTTTAGTCGGGAGGTTTGGTCCAGGCTCCTGCGTCGTTCCGGCATGCAAGCCTTAACGTCACGAAGGGACGCTCAACTTCAACCAAAACGAGTCCAGGAGAAGCGCAAGGGTTACGACACGCTAGTCGTACTAACTGTCTGGAAACTTTGGAAAGAAAGGAACGGCCGGAGTTTCAACGCAAGAGCACATCGTCGGAGATATTCTGTAGGAAGGCGAGCTAGCTCTGGATTCAAGCCGGGGCGGGTTGCTTGCCGTCCAATAGAGGATGTTTTCTGTCGCTGGTAGTCGTAGGTCGCGCTACTTATTTCTGTAAATTTTCCTTCTTGCTTTTGTTTGGTCGGGCTAGCTGGAATAGCCGCTTGTATTAGGTTTGGCTCTTCCTATTTAACGAAATGAGCGCAAAGCTTTTGGTTTTCTCGGGAAAAAAGTTACTATTTTTAAAATTTTGTGCGGAAACCAGAATTGAACAGGGTAGGGTACAAATCCCCTGAGGCGCCGTTCCAACCTAAGGCAACTTCTGGCTTCTAATTTCCATAAACTGGAAGCCATTTTGAATGGGTGAACTTTTATGGTGGTTTTTAAGAAGCCATTTTTGTTGAAATTGTAGCTACTTCGAGATAGCGGATAAGGGTGAGCACAAGTGGCATTAGTGGCTGGCAGCACGGTGGCTCAGGCGGTGCGGCCGATGGGTAAAATAGGTCGGCCCGACATTGAGAGAGCTATAGCGGTGGCGACATGAGCAAGGGAGCTTAGTGGCGTGTGCTCATGGCGTCAAGGCAGCGGCCATGGCGCGGGCTCTTGGTGACGGCAGCGCTCCGGTGGTACCCTCTAAAAAATAGCGCACTCACGGACACGGATATGGCAAGGGAGTCCAACGATGTGGGTGGTATATCCGGAGATGGTCGGAGGTGGCAGGGCGATGGTGAAGCTTCGGGTGCAATAAATTTGGGTGAGGCTCACCGGGGGTGACAGGATCGACGTGGCGGCGGGTTGAGCTGCGACGGGGATGACAACAAAATTTCAACGATGTACTACAAGAAAAGATAAATTTATTGAGGGAAAATGTTGATAAGATGCTAAAACACAACATGATGTGAACAAAATTACAAGAAGATCACAGGGAGCAGCAGGGACAAGTCGGCGGGTGGCCATGAGGATAATGGTCCCATGCGGCAATGACGGCGCATGAGCAGCAACGAAAATTATGGAGAGCGTGCAGAGGTAGAACGCAGTCCCAAGTCTCAAAAAACCAAAAACTGATTTGAACACCTCTACTTTAAACACGCTTCAAAAATCAACTTAGTTAAAAACCAAAAGACAAAACTAATTTAAACACCCCTACTAGTCGCTGCTCCTTTCATCCAGTTCTATTTTAGCCGCCACGTTTGGTTGGATCAGCGCCTAGATCGGGTGACCTCACCGCTGTACGTGTCTTGAGGCATATGCATGTCCTTGTGCTGGTGGACATTATTGTGACGAAGTAGATGGCGGACGCCGTCCCCATCCGTGCCCTTAGCGAATAGTGTTGGCTGCCTGTGAGTGCCGGTACCACGTACTACCCGCTCAGTAGCTGCAGGACAGTTTGGTCTGGACATGCATTGTTACGTTTCGACAGACACAGACAAGTGCTCGTTTGAGCTCTTGCTTCAGGCTTTAAAACTTTTCTTATACTGTTTAAGATTTTTTTTCTATAGCTGTTGTAATTTTTTTCAACATAATTAAATTTAAAAATAAAAAATAGAGAAAATTATCTCATCACAGACAATACAAAGAAATACAAAAAAAAGACAAAAAACCCAAAAAGATAAAAATAAAAAAGATAAAAATTTAAAAATTAAAAGCTGAAACTCAATCGAGCAAGTCTGATATTATTGGCCACCTAGGACCGTCATGGCGTAGTTGCTGTTGTCTCATCATTCATCGCAAAAAAGGCTACAGTGTATGGGTTGGCAACAAAGCGACACACAAGCTGCTGTAGACTTCACTAGGATCGATGGATCGAGGCACGGAGTATTTTGCCAACTGTTCACATATCCATCGCTGTAGATTTATAATTTCAAATTTGACGTCGGACACGTTTTCTTAAAATAGTCTCATGCTCAAGTTCAAAAAATGTGATAAATGATACGTACCATCTATTGTCTAAGAAGCTTGGCTGGGATAGACTAGCGCGAACATGACACAGAGTGGCAACAGGGGCATTACCGAGCCCGCTCGATAAGGTGCTGTCGAGCAAGCCAGACTTGATAGATGGTCGGGACAGGAGTGTAAGGGTGGGGGGTTCGGGGGTAGGGACGCTTGGTTGCAGCATCGAGTTGGTAGTGCCACACGGCTAGTTTAGGTTTTTTTTGTAATTAGGTGAATATCCATGTAAAGTAGTTAAAACGTGTGGTTTGATATGCATTAACAAATCATATTATGCAGACAATATTTTGCTCGCGAGTGCGTAGGAATTTTTAGGAAGGTACAAGGGGGATCGGAGGGGTAGATAAATTACCATCACCAACTCTCTGTGTTAAGTAGTAGAGATACATTATTGTAAACAATTGTCATAATAGACCATGTGTAAGCCAACAAAGTACTTCGCAATGAAGATGCGAATTATATAATGTGTAGGGTTTAGTTATGTGTTTATGTTTGGCTCACTACTCGTACAATACAAATGGTAATATGCGCGTGTTGGAAACATGGGCAATATTTTAATTCCAAATTTTACTAGGAGGCAAAAACAATAAACTAGTGATGTAAAACTCGCAACTAATAACAGGCTACTCATCACACTTCAGAAAATACAAGTAAATTATATTAACAAAGTTGAACGAACGCGCGAACGACTTACAATTGGGTTTGGTGAAGAACAGGAAGCAGCGCAGGCTTGACGTAGTGCAGAACGTAGATGACGCAGTGCAGTGCGTAGATGACGCAATGCAGTGAGTGGTCGAGCAGATGTGTTGCCCAGAAACCTTATTGCCGCCCCGTGCAGGTCCTCTCTGCGGCAACGGTTTGAAGATAGCCGCTCTCCCTCCTTCCAGGTGCACGCCGGGAGAAAGTTGGCGAAGTTCAAACAGTACAGTACCAGAGCACAAAATCGCAGAGAAGAAGAAAATGGAGGCAGTGAGATTCTCACACATACTCTGGACATCTCCAGGCATATAAATAGACAGACTGATAACTGACATGATTAAAACAGCATTTACCCACTGGTAACTGACACATTGAACCAGCCATTTATCCACTGGTAACTGCCTGTCATCAAAACCCCAATAATGCCTCAAATTCAAACGTTTGAATCTTATTCAAACACACAGAGAGTGGTGCAGAGTTCAGCAAAATAGAGATAGACTTGGTCTTCCAAGTGGCGCGCCATGTCACGGCACGGTCGCGCGTCGTAAGTCACAAGTCACGCGATTCTCACGCGAAAATAGGCGAATATACGCGCGCGCGCGTGTGCGTGTGTGTGACTAGACAGAACCCTCTCCATACTATCTCTATCCATATTCAAGGAGTGGAGATGACTCCACCTTATAAATCGGTCTTCCTCACCTTGCCTTAGCAATATGGTACTAAATCATGCATGCTTTGGAATTAAGGAAATTGACCATAATCAAATGGGCCAATTTCTAACTGCGCAAACCATTAACCCTAACTATAACTAAGATACATATGTGCCTTTTGAATGTGTTGGCACCAATATGCAGGTACTCCAGAAAGAGAGTTAAACGAGGCACGAACTGGATGACGAAGATGCAGCCCTGGATTGCGTAGTGGGAGGGTGCGCTCGATGACCACGTGGAGGAGGAGCGCCCATACGATAGCAGGGACTACGCGGAGTACCTGCGCTGGTACCAGGCGCGGACACGTACCAGGCTCGTACATGTTGTACACCCGCCTAGAACACACGTCGCCGCTCCGACAACCACATACCCCGCGCACCTCACGCGCGACGCTCACATCGCGGTACGTTACATGTAATTTCAAAGATTTTCAAATGACAATGTCGTTTCGATGATTGACCATTTTATGTCTTTTTCTCCAGGCTGGCGTCGGTAGTTCGCTGTGGACCGAGTCCGTCACTATACTGGAGAGGATCGCCACAGGTGTGGAGTTGACCCACGAGGAGAACGTCAGTTTTTTGCGTCGGGTGGAGGCCAGGAGTAGACGTATCGTAGGCCTGCTGTCCTGCACGAGGCTACCGGTGGTCTCCACACCCATGCCCAGCGCACAGACGGGTCGTCCAGCAGTGCCACCCCGACCAGCGTGACACTACTCCGGAGGTAGTACGTGGACACGTCCCACACCACCTCACCCGGCGACCAAGGGGCTCGCACTGGGACGGCCTCCTACACCACCTCGACTCTTCACGTCTCATCCGCACATCCCCGGCTTCCACACGCAGGGGGTGTACTCTGAGCCGTATGCCCCTCATCCTAGCGCGATGGCGTCAACTGTGGGTACGCATCGTCGGATCTTGTTTTTATCCCAAGACGATATGTAACGAACTATCGATATTACTACTACAGGTCTTCACCTCCACCAGCACACACATGGCGTCTCCCCAGCCCAGGACGATGTAGATCAGTTTTTTTCGGATCGCCGGGCCGTCCTCCCGACGCACTTTCGTGGCACACCACCGAGGTTCTTCCGAAGGTGCCCTCCCGGTGCCGGAGGGCACACAGCCAGAGGTGAAGCTGACTCGACCAGCTCAGATGCGGGTGCAACACGCTCCTGATCGTTTTACGTTCTCGGAGCGTCGTCACCTGTTGCACCGGAGGACGGCCAAGCGGGGCCGTATGGGAGGACGCAGGGCGGTGATCGGGCGAGCGTGGTGCCGATTGAGGGTGTCTTGATGCTATATGTTATGCATGTAATGAAAAAGTATGCTGCACTGTATTATAAAGTTTATTTAAATTTAAACAAGCCTATTATCTCCTCTTTTCAAATTCAATCATTCACATATTAAGTCATCTAACAAATATTAACATACCGGTTTTCTCCACACACGAATTCTCAGTGTATGTCACTTACCAGCGTATGTACCGCTCGTTCTACGGTCAATCGTTCGTAAAAACAATTATCTAAAAATTTTTACGCACGTACAATATACAATGAACATAAACTTTTATTACAACTCTAGCACATTTTGTACCAGTTTAGAACTACAAAATTCATAAAATTTAAAACATTCACAGGGGACTGAGTGCAGTCAGCCAATAGGGGGGCGACTGCATTAAAGTCACCAATGGGTGGCGATCGCATGAAAGTCGCCCAATGGATGACGATCGCATGAAAGTCGCACGAGGGTATGCGACAGAGCTCGCTCACCGTTGGTTGGGTGAAAGGCTCCAATCGCCTAATGGTTGGGTGACTTGAGCCTATTTTTGTGAAAAATTTTCCCGTGGATATTTTTCTGTAATTTCAATTAAAAAATAGATTATTCGTACAAAAAAATTTGAGAGAATCGTCCCTGGCGAGCGTTCGTTCGAGAAACTTTATTTTTGGGCTTCGACGGCCGGTGCAGATAGCTAGAACGGGCTCGTACTTTTCTGCCGATTACGCACCGATGTTGGGCTCGACCGACGAGCTTACTCCAGCCCTCAACTGAACCGGTGGACGACTTGGAGCCGCTGCTCGCGATTTTCCTCGGATGCACGCACCTTTAAGCAGGCGCAAGACGTTCGGCATGCGGCCGTTCAGTTCAAGTGCAACAGCCCAGCCGGCGCGCGGTTACTGTTCTTTATGGTTTCTAAAAGCGACTTTTGACTTTTGTTACAATATCTAATTTTTAAATAAAGTATTTTCTTAAGACAGGATCTACAAGTTAATTATAGTATACGTTAAAAACCTAACATCTGTATTAACCAAAATTATAATCAAGTATCTTTCTTCATATTCTCTATCGTAAACAGTTAAAATTTAAAAAATTTAATTAAAAACTATAACTCGCAGCTAAAAAAATAAGCCTTCAGTGGAGCAGAGAGAAGGGGCAGAGACGCAGAGCCACACGGTAGACACTGAGTACTGACGACGACCGCGCCGCGCAGGTCCTAACATCTGTAATGTATGTACGTCACTACCAGACATGCTTGCCTGCATGTGACCGAGCTCTTCCTTGTCCCTGGGACGGAGTACATGTGATGAGTTATACTCCGTGCTATGCTTTCGTACACCCAATGATCGCTACCGATGACATCTCCAGCCACACATTCTGCAGGTGCAGGACTGATGTTGACAATAAAAAAAGGTAAATGATTGTTCAAATATTTTTCTTCAATAGTATTTAAAATCTTCACTGAATGACTATAAGATTCACTAAGTTTAGATGGCACTAACTATACTTTATAAAAACAATGCTAAAGATCTAAGATAACAAAATCACTCATCGACAACACAAGGCCGATCAGACCGTAAGTGCAATGGCGGTCTGACCACAACTTCTCTCCTATTGACAATGAATTTATCGAGTAAAGAAAGGAAGGAAATAATGAAGCCTGGGAGGCAAACATGACTATTTTTGGGTAATTTTTATATTTTAGTTGGATTGGGAGTTTTAAAATTAAAGGCATTTCACCAAGGCATGCTAATTAGTTTGCATAATCATGTAAGAACATACATATCAAAGCAAACCAAAAGTGATTACATGATTAAAAACATGTCAGGCTGTATCAAAATCATAAGTATAGTTAGAGATATCCTAATCTGAGTCATGATAAGACAAAGTGTAAAATGAACTAAGATTCTAAGTCAGGTAAGAAATATGCTAAAGAAATCCAAAATAACTTATTTAAACTAAAATACTATTTGAACATTTCACTTGATAAATAACTTATCTTGATGGAGCAAGTCCTAGACAAGTTTCAGTCTAAATTTTAACTCATATTTGTATAGTCTATCTCAGTAAAGCAAGATCTAGACTAGAAATCACTATAACTACCTCCTGAGTTTCAACCAATTTAAATTAATTACATTTAATTAATTTGATTGATCTCAAGCCATTGTCGACTATATCAAGCAAAAACTTTTAAAAATGGTCTTAGTCATACATAACTCCCCTTAAGTTCATGCCAAGTATAATGACAAACCATCTCATGAGAAAGAAATGATGAGATACAATTATACGCATAATTGAGATCAATTAAAGTAATGAAAAAGGCAAAAGCTACTAAATGCTTCACAAGGAAACTAAAAAGCTCCATTCAAAGTACATTCAGACTCAAAACTCAACTAAGCAATTTGTTACGACAGAAATCAGAAAATGATCACTAAAACTATACAATTCAAAAGATCTAGCCTAGATAACTTTAGTTCAAGTTGTACAAAGTTAAATGAACCGGTCATGGCACAAATTAAGAGTTCAAGTTGTACAAAGTTAAATGAACTGGTCATGGCACAAACTAAGCTGCACATGTAAGCACATGATAAAGAAAGCTTATTAAAGCAAACATGACTAGATACAAAGAATAAGCATGTATAATAGACAAAGCTCTAGACTATATTACAATTAAAAAAATAGAAGGTAAACATGTAGTATATTATACATGCATGCAAATGAAGCGAACTCCCCTTTTAATCAGTCCCATAGGATGAATAATCCCCAACTTCCCCCGCAAGAGTGATACCTGATGTCTATTTATTTGGTTCTAGAATCTTGCGTTGAGTTCTTATCTATATTAATGGTACTAGTGTTATCACAAAAGAATGAAAACACTATCTAACTCTAAGCCAAAGTCCTTGAGAGTAGATGAGATCCAAATAATCTAGAGTAACTACTAGCAATAGCTACATATTCAGCCTCAGCTCTAGACTATGCAACAAAACACTGCTTCCTGTGGACCATGAGGCAAGAGATGTGCCTAAAAAATGGCAAGTGCCTGAGGTACTCTTCCTATCTATCATACAACCCCAAAATCTGCATTTGAGAAAGCATGAAGAGAGAGACAAGAGGAAGAAGAGTACCAAAAATCTAAACTCAAAGGTGGGCTGGAGGTACCTGAAGACGTGCTTCACCTCTTGGCGATGAGATGCATGAGGGGAAACCTTAAATCGAGCACGTAGACATATTGAGAAGTGTATGTCTGGCCTCGACGCCGTGATATAGAGGAGGGAGCCGATCATACCATGGTACTCCTTCTAATAAGCATGCTCACCATTCTCATCTGGATTCAAACTCAACGTAGAAGTCATTGGGGTGGAGATTGACTTGCTACTCTACATGTCGAAGCGTCGAAGTAGGTCCTTAGTGTACTTGACATGATGCACAAATATACCTTGCTTCATTTGCTTGATTTAGATTCCAAGGAAGTAAATCAACTCTCCCATCATGCTTATCTCAAACTCCCTACTCATGGTATTTGAAAACTTAGAAACTAAAGCATGAGATGAGTCACTGAAAATAATGCCATCCACATAGATTCGAACCAAGAGATTACTACCATGCTTGAGGGTGAATAGTGTTCTATCTACTTTGCCCATTTGAAAATTAATTTTCAATAGAAATGACCTAAGGCTATCATACCAAGCCCTAGGGGTTTGCTTAAGACCATACAAGACTTTGAATAGTTTGTAGACTTGATTTAGAAACTTTAGACTCAATCCCAGGAGGTTGGTTGATATAAACTTCTTCTATAAAACTATTATTAAATGCACCCTTAACATACATATGATATAGTTTGAAATCCTTAGAGGTTGCAACAGCTAAGAGAATCCTAATAGCTTCTAATTTAGTAATAGGTGCAAAAGTCTTCTCAAAGTCTAAGCTATATACCTGGGTGAAGCCTTGAGCTATAAGTCTGGTCTTATTTCAACAACCCCATCCTCATTATGTTTGTTCTTGAAGACCCACTTGGTTCTTATGATATTGTAACCATGGGGAGGCTCAACTAAGATCCATATATTATTTTGCTCATTGCCATGCTATGTTCATTCATGTTCATGTTCAAAACTGTTGCTTATGCTTATGTGAGTATTAAATTTTTATTGCCTACCTCTCATATTGGATTATAGCATTCTTGCTTGTCATGTGGCACGGGACTGGACTTGGATGTCATTTTTTACTAACTCTAGTTCCGAGGTACACACTTCTTTTTGTTGATGTAGAATTTACATGAGAGATAGAAGACCAAACATGCAATATTACAGCTGGATACCAGGGGAGCAATCAAACCCCTGGTTCTAGAGCTTATGGGTCTTCTTCCTCATTCCAGCACCTTGTGATGGCTATCAATCTTGGGATACAATTTGGCTCAGCTTCTGCTCATTCGACTATATCTCACCTCTAAGCGGTGTGACGCAAGTTTTGTGTCATGTGTTTTTACCTTTACCCTTGATTCATGTTTTGCATATCATTCAAGGTTTTGTAGTTGAAAGGTTGGTTAAGCTAAGGATAGGATCACTTCTTGTACGAGTCCCTCTTAGACACATCTTTGAGTTTTTGCATATCATTCAAGGTTTTGTAGTTGAAAGGTTGGTTATGCTAAGGATAGGATCACTTCTTGTACGAGTCCCTCTTAGACACATCTTTGGGTTTTCTAGGTTGTGCTTTTCTCCAGTCTAGGTTGAGCTTGGTTCTTTAGTCACTAATTTACAGTAGTGAAGATTTCTAGTGTTTTAGATTTTCTTCTTAGCTGTGAGTCATTCTTCTCCTAGAGACCATGTGGAGTATAGAACCTAGCCCTCTCTTCGTTTAGTCATTCTAGCCATTCCTTGTGAGGAGAGAGTTTGGGAAGTGACTTTTGCAAGTTTGGATCTCCTTGAGCTATTTCTTCCTTTGCAAGTGTTTTTAGATGTTTTTTTTATTACAGCTTGTTCTTAGGGAATGCTTAATCCTTTTTATTTCTACAAATGGTATCTAGCATTTGGTTTTCTTCTTGTAGTTAGGGAGTTTTACTTTCTTGCTTCCTTTTTGTATCATGCACTGATGACATTGCATTGTGAGATATGCATTTAGATATGAGTTTTGACTATTACTCAATTATGATGTAATTCTAATTTGATATTACTCATTGCCATTTTATGCCTACTTAGCCAGTTTTGTCATGCTTTTTGTATGTTTGATTAAATCTCTGTCATGGTAGATTAACTTGCCAACTTGAACTAAATTTCACAAGTGGTATCAATTTCTCTAATTGATATCTTTTAAGTTTAAAAAGTTGGATCTTTTGACTAGTTTGCATATAGTGATCCTTTTATTATATATGCTATGTTAAGAATACTCTTTTGAATCTAGAATCTAAATTGAGCTTTATATTGGGCTATGCTAGTTCTTTCTTGAAGCATGATTTTACTTCCCCTAGACTTTTCCAGCTATAGTCGAGTAAATCTTATGGAATCAGGAGTAGCTCATTGGTCTTGAACTAGAAACTAAAATGAAAAATGATCTTTTTGTGTGTGAAAAACTGACGTAACCAATTCTTTCTCATGAGACGGCTTGCCATTATGCTAGGTATGAACTTAGAGGAAGTTTTAGATGACCATGACCATACTCTTAAGCTTATCGCTTGGGATGGTCAGCAAAGGCTTGAAATCTAGTCCAGGAAAAATGGTTGAAAAAATTATGAAAAATGGTTGAAATCTAGTCTAGAACTCACTTTGCTAAGATAAGACTGAAATATATTTTCATAAGTGGTAAATATGCTAATTATAATCAATTCCAAGTGCTCGAACAAAATAATTCAATATTGGACTTGTAACACTCTAATTAATTCAATTTGAGCTTCTTAGTTTTATTTAGACTTCTTGACAATATTTGAGCTTATATTTGAAAACCTTTAGACAAACTTGTCAATTTTGAACCCTTGCTGAACTTGAAATTAATTTGAATTCTTTAAATTATGCTATCCTGCCTAGATTGGTTATATATACCTTATCATGATCTACATAGCTTTATTTGTATCCTATAGCTTTAAGTGGTATCCTTTCAACTTGAACATCACTTTGAATAATTTTCAAAGCTCTTTAGGTTTTGCATTTTTATGCATGCATGTATACATGCTCTCTCTTATGTTTCTCATGCTCCTAACAGTGTCATACATAATTTGAGAGGGGGCTTTAGCCCTTGATGTCTCTATTGCCAAAATGCTAAGAATGATTGAGAAAAAGGTATTAAGGGGTGAAAAATTGCATAAAGGGGTAGAATTTGTATTTTTGTGATATAAGTTATATTAGTTGCAAAACTTGCCAATTGGAACATAAAAATACGAAAATGAGATATTTGAGTGAGGATAAGCTTCATTGCATATTATTTGCTCTCTTTTGTATTTTTGGTTCTTCCTCTTACTTTGAAAATGGCCATGGTGAGTAATTGTTTTTTTACCGTCAGCAAGATTGAGATTTTGTGAGATTTTAGGTTTGAGTTGGGGCACATATGGAAAACTTGTTATTTCTTGATGTTTGTTCCATTTCACACTTTGCCAGTGTGGTCATAAGGTATTATTTCTCTTTGAAATGGACCATGTGTGGCTTTTGCATCTTCTTATTTTTTTCTAAAACAAACTCTATTTCTTACCATTTTAGTATTTGTCAATAGACTCATCAAGGGGAAGATTGTGTGACCTTGTGGAGGTCATCCATGATTGTGATGAGTAATTAACCTTTGGTTCAGAGAGTTTGCAGAGTTTGAGTTTGGTTTTTAACAATTTGCAAATTTGCCAGTTTTCTAGGCGTTCTGCAGACCTGGTGGTTTGACTAGCCAGAGGTGGCGGTCAGGCCGCTACTTACCAGTGATCAGACCGACCTCCCTTAGCGATCTGTCCAGCCACCGTCAGCGGTCCGATTGGCCAGGGCTGGCGATCTGACCAACTATTCACTATTCAGTTATGCTTCAGCCAGTTTGGGGCTTTTGGGATTTTGAGTTATGGTGAGAGTTTGGTTTGATCTAGGTCGTTGCATATGTGTTGCTTGGTGCATTTATGGACTAACATTGGTCAAGTTACGAAGAACTTGTGCCCAAATATGGTTTCTTAGTCTATTGTTGTGCAGGTGGCTTGTAGTTGTTTATGGTAAATGGCAGAGGGACTGCGACTAGGTTAGGATAATTGTGGTCTAGAATGGTCGTGGATTCCTTGTGGGATAGTTGAGCTCACGTAAAGCACAAGATAGACTAGGACCATGAAAGGTGAAGTTTGAGCAAAGACCATGATGCATTAGAGATAGACGTCATACTTTGCGATGACACTTCCAGGATGGAAGCTTTGAGGTAAGTGTTCTTACTGTCATCAATTGGACATATTGATGATTTTGTCTTATGTGGTGCTATGTGAAGGTTTATTTATTTGTGTTAGTTGTAGGACCCGGGAGCTACATCATGGTGAGGCGGATAGGATTGAGACTAAACTAGGAGAGCTTAGGTCGAAAGCGGTCAAGAGATCAGGACTATGCCCAAGAGGAACCGAGGTCCAGACGATCAAGGAGCTGCCAAAGATGACCGGGGTTTACAAGGTGATTACATGCCCAGAAGACGAGGAGCTAGAGCGGACGCTACCAGTGGAGGACATGACGGACAACGACAATATGGATCAGGACTAGGCTCAGACTGGAGCTGAGGTCCTACACAGTCAAGGAGGTCAGTTGCCGTCATGTCCAAGGAAAAGTATGTGATGCGCCAAGTGACTTGAGTCGTTTGTAAGCAATGATGGTTTGGTGAGATCCGATCATGTGAGAGGCTTAGCGGCAAGTCATTGGGGCTACATGAAAGATGATGAAGTGTGGGCGATACTTCATGGTAAAGAAAGTGGGAAGTTTCGTGGAAGACAGTAAATGGGCATTTTTGTAAATTGCTTAATACTAGAAAAGTAGCAATGTGCAAAAGCATGGCGCTGGCTATGTGGTTTAGGCCTTATATATGCTCAAAATGTGTAGTACATCAAACATTGATTCACTAATGGATTAATCTGTGTGAACACATTGAGAAGCGTGTATATGTATGTGTAAATTTCGATATGTTGTTGGGTTAACGGGTTAACCCATATAATTGAATAAAATCAAACTAGAGATGCTGGTTAGAGTTTTTCTTGTGAGCCTCCATATATAAGGAGGGAGAGAGGTGGCTAGGTTAAGGTTTTTTAGAAAGTTCGTGCCTAGTCTTGAGATGAGTTAAGGTTCTTAGAGAGAACCTTGTGGAAGATGTGAGAGGCTCTTATGATTGAGTTTTTTTTGTCATCCTTAGGATTTGTGTATGGCTAGAGAGTGATTGTAAACATTCATCTTTAAGTATCAATAGATATCAAAATTTGTTTAAGTATTTCACTCTTGTGCTCAAGTAATGAAATCTTGATTTGACTTGATTTTTGGTACTTGTCCTTACCCTCTTGATCTTGTTATGTGCCAAGAACGTGTAAGTGATGACGATGTCTCTTGGAGATTAGATGTTATCCACCTAGGCGCTTGTTTGCAAACTCTTGTGTTTACTTGATTTTGGCTCAAGAGAGGGTCATTTTTAGGTTTTGCTCTCGTAAGTTATTTGGATCGAATTCATGCTATGATATAGTTTGCTATGACATGTGGGAATTCATCCAACGTTACCTAGAACATCTAGGACCCACAAAAAAGCAGATTGAGATTTTTCTTTTTTTTTGCCTGATTTTAGTGCATCTTTCACTAAATTTGAAAAAGGTCATAGCTTTGGTAGTGATTCTATTGATCGTTGATTGGAATATATTCGTGACATCTTAGAAAAGATTCATACCAAGTTTCAAATCATTCGGATCATCAGATCAAAAGCTACAAGGTTTCTTGGATTTGAAGTAGTGCATATTTTACTGTTCATTTACCTTATTTTACTATTCATTCCTGTCTGGCCGCCAAATGTCATGAGGTCTGACCAGTATTATTGTTTATTCCGATCTGATCGCTCCCACGTAGAGGTCTGATCGATTTTAGATAGAGGTCTGACAGGTTTTAGTGTGAGGTCTGATTGGTGAGGGTTTGAATTTCCAGGGTTTTTGCATTCCTTAGCTTCGGGCTTTGATAAAATTATGAATTTGTGTTTCCACTGTATGTTGTTGCTGATATTTGGAGGAATATTTTAAAAGAGTTATTCACCCCTTCTAACTCGCCATACTTGATCCTACACAATAGCATTTCTCTTAGTCGATCACTTCAGAGGGGCATATATCTAAATTTCCCATTTTACCGTTGCTATGCCGTGTTGCGGTATCCAGTTTAGTTGCAACAATGTTTACTAATCCTAGTAAGATTTCGTTGTTGTGCATGGCTCTAAAAAGAATTTCAATTAATTATTGCTGCAAAAATTTTCAAAATATATGTGCTTTTGAAAAACCCTCTGCAATGCCAAAAGCAGGTTTAGTCTAATTACACAAACTACGATGGAAGCCCTATTTTTTTTGGAAACCAAGGAAGTTATGAGACCATGTGGAGGTCATTCCATGGTTGTGATGAGTAATTGACTTTTGGATTAGAGTATCTACGGGGGGTGAGTTTGATTTTTGAGGAGTTTGCAAAAGATCGCTTTTTTAGTTTACGAGTTAGTCTGGCCTACGACTGACTACTAGAGTATTCGATTTTTACGACTTTGAGTTGATCGGTCCGATTGGCGGGGCTGATAGGCAATTGTGCGAGATCGGCAGAACGACCACGGGGTGGTCGAAAGCTTTAGTGCCTAAACGACCATGGATGGTCGATGGTCGTTGATTGACAGTCGTAAGCCTTTGTGATCGGTAGTTGTAAGTTTTTGCAATCCGTTGTGGTGGTTGTAGCTAGCCCAGTGCCTGGTTGGTGTTCGGTAGTCGTTAGCCGTGGAGATCGATAGTCTTAGCCTTTGTGAGCAGTGGCCGTGGTGATCTATTGTGGTAGTCGTAGCCTATATGATCGATGGTCGTAGTGATTGGTTGTGATGGTCGTAGGCTTCTGGTAGGTACTTGTTAGTTTCGAGTGCCTCATTTCTTGAGCACCCGAGTACTCGTATTAGACCAGCTAGCGGTCTGATCGGCCTATACTTGGCGGTCAGACTGGCTTCTCTTAGTGGTCCGAGATTGTTTTATAGAATTCTTGGGGTTTTAGTCACGGTTTGACCTAGGTGTTGTTGCTAATGTGCATAGGTGTTTATTGTTTGGTCCTAAGTTTAGTATCAATAATTTGGGTGTATAGTTTTTGCGTGGTGCACTGTATGGTTTAATTGTGCAAATTGATGACTTTATGTATTGTGCAGTGCTACATGATGGTTTGCTTGTTGGTGTTGGTTGCAGGACTTCTGAGCTAGATCATGGTGAGACATAGGAGGACCAGGACTAGGCACAAGGTGGTGCTGAGATCCAGAACGGTCAGGAAGACGCTGAAGATAACCAAGGCTGGCGAGGTGGTTGCAAGATAGGACGACGAGAAACCGAAGCGGGAGTTACCGGTGGTGGACATGATGGGCAATGACAACGTGGATCGGGACTAGGCTTAGAGAGGAGCCGAGGTCCTGTGCGGTCGAGGATGCCGGGTGCCGTCATGTGCGAGGAGAAACACGTGGTGCGCTAAGTGATTTGGGTCGTTTACAAGCGAGGACAGTTCGGTGGGATCCGGACGTGTGAGAGGCTTGACGATAAGTTATTGGGGCCACATGGAAGATGGCGAAGCATGGGTGATGCTTCTTGGCAAAGGAAGCGGGAAGTTTCGAGGAAGATAGTAGAGGAGCATTTTGGTAAATTGACTAATATGGGAAAGTGACGATGTGTGAAACCGCAGCGTTAGCCTAAGTGGTTTATGTCTTGTATGTGCTGAAAATATGAAGTGGATCAAGTGTTGATTCACTAGTGGGTTAATGGTTGTAAGCTGCTTTGAGAAGCGTATATGAGAGAGTAAAACCCAGTGTTTGGTGAGGTTAACGAGTTATCCCCGGTTTGGCCTAATGGTAGGATGTATTAGGTTTTTAGGTTCAGGTCGTGAGTCTATAAAAGGGGTGGAGAGGGAAGAGCTAGATGGAGTGAGAAGGTTGTTTAAGCCTTTGGTGGCTGACGTATCCTCCCTCCCATGGGTGTTAGGTTAGAGAGTGTGTATATGCTCTAGCTTTAGGGCTCTGTCCTCCTGAGTGAAGTGCCTGTAAAACCAATCATCTCAAGTGAGTAATACATCAATCTTTGATAGTCGACTTCATGGGTTGAAGTTTGAATCTTTTTGACCACTTTGATTTTCGACCATTCATTGGCCATGGACCTCACTAGTTGAAGTTCGGCTTGGTTAGACCACATTGGTTTCGATTACTCAATGGTCGTAGACCACTCTGATCATATTCCGAATTGTTATGACCACACACTAGTCTTTGACCACATGTATTTTTTGACCGCACTCTGGACATCGACTATGGAGGTGTCAACCATTCGTTGGTCTTCGACTACGTATGTTACGATCACATCGGTCTTTGACCACGTTAGTTCCAACCACGTTGGATTCGATCACGCTGGGTTCGACCACTGGTTTCGACTATGATGGGTTCGACCACTGGCTTCGACCATGTTGGGTTCGACCACGCTGGTTCCAACCACGTTGACTTCGACCACGTTGGTTTCGACCACAGTGGTTTCGACCACGTCGGTTATCGACTACGTTGGAATCCGACTGGTAGTCGATCTCTGACCATGGTGATCTCTGTTCGATAGTTGATTTCCGACTACGTTGAGATCCGTTCGACAGTTGAGCTTCGACTATGTACGTTGGCTTTCGGTTGATAGTCGTAATCGACCACGTTGTTTTTCCAACAAGTGGTCGTAACTTGACCACGTAGTGCTCTGATCGGTCGTACTGAGCTCTGTACTCATCTGTTTTTCAAGTAGACTTCATATCCCAATTTTCATAGTTTTGTAGCTATTGGAATAAAGGATTTATGAATATTTGGAGAAAAAAATTTCTGAACACCATTCATCCTCCCTCTGCTGCCTATCTGATCCTACGGAAGTGCAATGCCAAACGGGTTCTGCCCGGCGACCAACAAGAACAGCGTTCTTTTCCTTCAAATAATCAAGAAAAATTGACGACCTGACAAGCCCGGTGAGCAACAAGTTCAACAAACATGAAACACTGAAACAGCATTTGGCTTACTGCTTGGGCCATACTGGGATTGCTCTACATTTCTAAAAATTCTCTTATTCTTTCTCTCCAAAGTTGGCATACGACACTCTTGATTCCTTTATTTACAGTTGCTTCAAGTATGCTCATCTCACCACCGACGCGTCGATCTTACGGCAGAGAGCTTACGCCACGAATATAACTATTAATTCGATGATAAATATACTAACTACGGAATAATTCCCTTTTCTTTCTGAAATATAATGACAGCACTCCAAGCTTGGGTTCTTATTAAATCACAACCCGCTCCAGATTCTATCTGAAACTTTCGGTTTTGCCGTCATAACGTAATTATTCAGCATGAGCAAAAGGCGGTGAATAAGGAAAGAAATTTTCTCATAGATTCCTAAGTACAATAGTAGTAGAATCGGCAATATAAACATCTGCAGCTGCCACTAGAAATGGGCGGTGATAGTAGATGCACCACCATGCTTCTGACAACACTAATTAAACAGATTCGCAGCTCTGCTGTCCCGGGCGCCGCAGCGTGGAGGTTTCTGGTGCAAGGTTTTTTTTTCGTCTCTCAGTCCCCGCGGGGCGCACCGTTTAACTTCTGAACTGAAATTGTCGTATAGAATTGCCATCCTAAATGTATGTATGTATCCTCATTTGGACATGCTCAGAGATATCGTCGCGATTAGGACGCACACGAGCGCCAGCGCCGCCGTGCCCTTCGTCGTTGTCGGGGCGGCGCCGACGTCGCTGTAATCCGGAGGCGAATTTGATGAGTAGCCAGGAGGGGAAATTGACCCGTAGTCAGGAGGGGTCATTGATCCATAGACCGGCGTTCCGGTGTCCGGCGTGGTGGGCGTAGGTGTCATCGGGGTGGTCGGCATCGGAGTGGCTGGTGCTGGCGGGGGCATCATGTTCTGGCCTTGAGCGCCACCGCTGCCATTCAGGTCAGAACAAAATTTTCAGCCCTTCTTACAAATAAGTAACAGTTCTTTCGAAGTTTTGTTTGGATTGATACGACCTTACCTTGACGCTGGATACTTGCACGACCCTGAACCTGCAGGATTGGAAACAATTCGCATGAGAACGAGACACTTTGCGAAGAATCGCTACTGATCAAAGCTAAGCTAGCTCGTCAAGAAATTTATCATCGATCTTCTATGCGTGTCTTGCAGACATTGAGCTTACTCGGATCGGTGTTGGTGATGGTGGCCGTGCCGCCGAAATCGCAGCTGGTGGGGGCGGGGTTCTTCTGGTAGTAGCTGTTGAAGGCGTAGGACGCGTGGTCGTGGACGGTGTCCGGGTTGAAGCAGCTCCCGCCGTTCTGGATCGCCGAGCAGTCCGCGCCGTAGCCGCAGGCGTAGTCCAGCGCGACCTGTAAGGCGGTCGGGCTCGCGCTCTGGCTCGCCACGCACCACGTCCCGCCGCCGCCGCCACCACCACTGCCGCCACCGCCGCCGCCAACGCCACCGCCACCACCACCGCCGCCGCCGCCGCCACCGCCGTTCGCGGCCGCCAGCGACGGGAACGTGGACGACGGGCGCATCGGCGTCGACAGCGGCATTGTGCTCGGGGCGGTGGAGGCGGACGTGGGCGTGGTGACCGTGGGGTACGAGGGCTTCGACACCGAGACGGTGGTCAGGACCCTGTGCGGGTTCTTTCCATGGGTGGGGTGACCGGACACATGGTTGGATGCATCCGCTGCCTCTGCTCTCTCCTGCCCTGTTCCTGTCGGGATCAGAAGAAACTCGTAAGGTGTAAAAGGTTTGTGAAGGCTTAGACAGGCCAAGTCACTTTCTTTTGGTTGATGGACAGTTTTGTGCTTGTCTAAGGACGAAGACACACTAGATATCTTTCACCATAACCAAGTGTTTTTATGCTTCAAGTACACATCGATATCACAGCATCAATGCCAAACACCGTCACATTCCTACAGGATCATGCTTCATGCACAGCATTTCAGAAAGCAGAGAATGAACAAGAGCATACACAGTTCAAACAACTCACCGCCACAGAAGGCAACAAGTGCAGCAAGGAAGAAGCCGAGGCAACTCAATGGCCTAAGACCCATGCCTCCCTCCCTCCAGAGCTCGCTCGCTCGCTCGCTCTCCTTCCAAGCAAGGCAGTGATAGATAGATCGAAGAAGTGTAAAGTAGGGCCCTGCTTTCCCTGCGGCCAGTGAATATATATACATGACGCAATCGCGCCGAATCATAGGTTTCTTCCGCGACAGGGGAGAGAGAGAGGGAGGGAGGGAGAGAGAAAGGAGGAATAAGAGGAAACTTGGGAGGGGAGGCTGGGAGCTTTGCAGGAGCACGCAACAGGGGGGGCATAAAAATATGGCAAAGAAACGCGCGGGGAAAGCAAAAGGCTTCCATCGATAAGGGCGGGAGATCTAGCGGAAGAGGGGAAATCTGGGCGACGAGTACTTTCGAGGCGAAAGAATTCTTCATGTCGGACGCGTTGGTCGAAACCCATGATGCCGATGCGCGCATCGGGATTGCGGCGAATATTTGGCTTTGCGATTTTATACGCGCAGGGTCTGTACGAGGTTCAGATACGTTGATGGAGTTTCTCAAAGTATGCTGCAGACAACAGAGTGGCTGGTCTGAAGTCTGAACACCAGCTTTGGCTTAGGGATCCAGCTTAATGATGCAGCGATGATTATGCCGGTATTAAAATTTGAGGGAAAACAGTACAAATGTAGTGCCGGTCCTTTGATTTTCATAAACTCAATATGAACTTTAGTTTTGTTAATTTAATAAGTTTGGCCTGTTAAGGTTTATCAGGCTGTCATCATGATTTTTACCTGTAGGCCTCGTAGTACTTGGTAGGCACACATTCTGCAGGACCTGCTTACATGAGTCTGCAAACTAGAGTGCTTCAGTGTCAGTGTGTCGCGGCCGTCTAATGTTAGGAAGGCAATAATTTGCACGGTGCTGCCGGCCGTAGCATAGCACTGATGGCGACTGTGAAGTGGAGAACCTTACCTTTTCCCCCGATCCGTTGCTTCCGGCCGCTTTTAACTGTAACCATGGGACATCAGCTACACAACGGGAAAAAGTTTTTGTCACCTGGGGCAAGCTCTTCTTCACTTCAGTTGTCACTCGAAAGATGATGTTGTTTGCTGCCCTTTTGCCTTTTTGCTGTTCATGCACAGCTGCAGAAATCATGGCTAAAGCGCAGAGATTTGCCTTTTGTCCGTCGAGGCTACGCCCTGGGCCATGCGCCAATGAACGGCGGTGTCAGCTCGACTTGGTGGAAAACGGTGGACTAGGTATATCTAGGCAGCGAATCTACTTGGCCATTCGTCAGTTTGGAATGTTTTTTTGAGCTTTTGGTTGCTTGAATTGACGTGAAGAAAGTAGTATGGCTCAAATTTAGGGGTGGGAAATGGATATGAATTATCTATATTATCCGGTTATCGTATTCGATAGAATATAAATACGGTGTAAAATTTTTCATCCGATTAATAATTTCTCTCCTATTCATATTCGAATTCGTATAAAAATATGGATACGAATATGATATGATTTTTACCATCCGAAATGTTATTTTGTCCAGACTACTTGTATTCATATTCAACGAAGTAATATACATATTTTATTGCAATACGACTAATTAGGTAGACAAGTTTTTTTAATTCAATATTAATTCGTGTTTCCTTAGGGAAGTAAATGATTAGAATGTTAAGCGTGATTGTACGAGGATAAAATATCATTACTATCTTTATACTACATAAGTTATGAGGATATCCAGATCCGACCGAATTGAATAGATATTCGATTTGAATTTGTATTCATTACAATATTCTATTCATATTTGAGAATATTTAAATTCGTATTTGATTCGTTTACGAAATACGAATAGGAATGTGTTAAGAACACTATTTAATTCGTATTTGATCCGTTTCACCCCTACTCAAATTGGTGCAATTTGACCAAGATTTCCGTGGATTTGGTTTGTCAAGTTCTCTGATCCAAAGTGTACCAAAATCAACGCTTTTCTTTTTGTGTGTGTGGTGGGGAGGGAACTTTTGGAGGCCCAAAACGTTTTAAGATAACTTGGGCCATATCTAGCCCATCCAAGGGCTCGCCAAGTTATAGTTATCGGGAATATTACAGTGAAACCCTCGAAAAAACCTCTTGGAACAAATGAATTTTGGAGGAAAAATAGATGATTGTAATTCAAAAAAATTCCTATAAATGGTGTTTGATTCATAGGATTGCATCAAATGAATTTCTTAGGATATGAATGTTTCCTACAAATTTTTAAGGAAACCTACCTTGAGCTCCAACCTCATGTTAAAATTTCCTTAGTGTTCCAATTCACCTTCTTTCTTTCTCTCTCCCTTCTCTATATAATCAAGTTACATTTAATCTCAAAATTCATGTATTATCCTATGAGGCATCCAAACATCTATTTTGAGGAATTCATGTGGTTTTATTTCCTGTGGGATTCAACAAGTCATGACATTCCAATCCTATGTTTTTCCTGCTCCAACCTTTTTAGATTCCTACATTCCAAAGAGGTCTGAAGTGATAGCATTAAGAGAGACTTATCATCTAAAAATCCCCACTCAAATGCACAGCAACTTCTGGATAGATCAACAAAATCTCTAGTGAAGCCATGACACTCTCAAGGAGAGAATTGCCGCAGGTTGTGCCCATATGATTTACTCAAAGCTATCATCGATTGTGAGATCGGACAACACACTTATAAGCACCTCCAGTTGGATTCAAAGACCGCCGAGGATGCCAAGAAACACAACAAGAATCACACACGAATTGGTGGACAAGTGTATTGTATATGGGTGTTTAGGTTATAAATGGCCTCCCCCTCTCTACTTATAAGGTGTCCTATTTAATAAGTGGAAGGAGGCAGCGAGTGAAGTTACAAGTCTACCCTCAGGGCCTAGCTTACTCCTAAGGGTAGTTTCGCCCTGCATGCCAAGTGGGTCCGCAGATTTCGAGGGACTCCAAAGTTGGTCCGTAGACTTTGCTTGGGGTTGTTTTCAGACCTCGTTCGAGGTCGACCTCCGGATTTCGTTTTGGGATGGCCTTTGAACCTTGTCCGGGGTGGCCCGAACCCCGTCCGAGCAAATGGTGGATCTTAGCCATAGTCGGCCTCCAAGCTCTGTCTCGGCCCCACGGACCTCGTTTGGGTGGACTCCGGACCTTGTCCAAGGTTGGCCCGCGGACCTCACCCAAGATGGTTTCCCCCATGTGTGAGGTCACACTGAAGTTGTGAGCGCGAGGTAGCGCGTGGACCCTCCCTCAACAAAAGCTATGGTAGCTTCATGAAGCTACCAAGTACCTATTGGTCTTTTGAAGCTACCATCCTTGTTGATTTGGCACCTTTCTCCTAGTCTAGAGCTACCATCCATCAGGTACATTGGAGAAACCCTAGGAGTCAAAATATTAAGTTGTGCAATGCTGTGTTCCTAATAGAATAGATGTTATTGCTACAATTTAGTTTTCCCTATGAAAGAAGCAAAAGGATGGTTGAGACACTATAAATAAAATGGATATATGTAATGACAATCATCATCTTTTGAAAACTAGAAAACCATTTTAGTTTAAGCACCCGATGTAAAAAATCCCAATAGTGATAATAATGAATTGTCGCTATCATATAATCATATATATCCTACCCTTGCCAATAATTAGTGTTACGCCCAGCCCTTAATTAGTAGTACCACCTTGATTTAGCATATAACTAACAGGATGGTCTATGCATTTATGCAGATAGATTTGTTTCAAAATTTATAGTATCAATAAATATAACTTAGATGTTTAGTATGTATCATGTAGGTTATTTAGAAATAACAATATATACTTAAAGGAAAATATGACTTCAAGAACATAATTGAAGTATAAGCTTTGATGAAAGAAAATCATTGAGCACAATAAGTTGTTGGGGTTGTTGGGGTTCTTGGAAACGTAACCACTCTTCATAATGCATGGATCATATAGCTACATACCCTAATTCCTCCTCCATTAGTTACTCTTTTTTCCAAAATGTATATATGAACATGTACCTCTATTTAATCTCAAGCAATACATTGATTATGTTATGGTTAATTATCCTATTAGTTTAATGGTATTAGAGTATCTTGCTCACGCATATACCCTTGCACCATGGGTGACCTACCTTGAACTTATCGTCACTCAGACGGCGACTGTCCTACTGAACTGTGTGTCTTCTATCTCTTCTACTTTAACCTGTAACAGTAATCCCAATGCTTGATCGATCCCTCTCAACTACCATCCATTCCAATACAATACTCTACCATATAGTTATCTTCTACTTCTCACCAATTATTGCTTAATACTGACCATTGTGACATCAAACACGCATACACATGCACCATCTCCAATCCCTACCGAGGGCACCCATCGCACTCTCTCCGATGGCCCCAAGCCTACTCCCTATGGTTACACCATCTTTACTCTGAGTTTTTTGCTCCTCTACTTCCGTATGTCCATGCTCATATTCACACAGATGGATGCATGTGTATACACATGCATGATGTTACACATGCACAATATCCTCTTTTCCATGTCAGTTTCTCCTATTCTCTCGTGTTGTTTGCTCCTCTTCTTTAATGTTGGCCAACTTAACATTGTGGCTTACTCACTAACCACAATAACCTCCCATCTTCACTGATGCTGTCATGTCTACTTTAGTTGTTGTCTAATGATATAGAGAATCTTCGCGCCATCATCAGTGATGTCGTGCCCCTAACACAACACAACATTGTCCTCATCTCCACCTTGGCTCCCCACTTTCCCACGAGTCAATGAATTCATGTAGGAAAGGTCAATGCCATTACACCCAATCATGGTCTCATCCGATATCATTTGTGCTATCCACATCACAACTTTTAATTTTAATCATTTTTCAATTATTTTTTATTTATGTGCATATAAAAATCAAATTGCTAATTTTATTTAATTTATTCTAACTTCAAGTTATTTAGGGATTGAAATTTGGAATTCATATGAGAATCAAATTACAAAATTTCTTTTATTTATTATTCCAAATTTCACTTTTTTTGTGGAAATTCATATACAAATCCAATTGCTAATTTATCTTTAATTTTATTCCAAATTATAGTTGTTTAGGGATTTTACTTTGCAATTCACATCAAAATCAAATTTCTACATTTTTATTCTAAATTTTAGTTATTTTTTGTTGGAATTGTATACAAATCCAATTTCTAATTTTTGTTTAATTTTTACTCTAAATATTATTTGTTTAAAGATTTTACTTAGGAATTTATATGAAAAATAAAATTGCCATTTTATTTTATTTTTTCAATTTTAGTTATTTTCTTAGTTTTACTTGATGTGGACCCTTTATTATAATCTAGACCATTATAATTTAGACCCATCATAATGAACTGTATAGATATTTCTATTTTCCCTATGATTAATGCGAGAACTTCTAGCCCTTAAGAGCGAACGTGATGACTTCTTTTGTCTTTTCTTTAGTAAATTTTTAGTTATTTTTTATTAGAGCTCGTATGCAAATAAAATTGCTCATTTTATTTAATTTATTTAGGGACTTTAATTTGGAATTGTATGGAAATCAAATTACAATTTTTTATTTTTTATTTATAATTTCAGTTGTTTTTTGTTGGATTCATATGTATATCTGATTGCTCATTTTTGTTTAATTTTTATTCCGAATACAATTATATAGGTGTTTTACTTTGTAATTTGTATCGAAATCAAATTGATAATTGTATTTATTTATTATTCAGAATTCTAGTTATTTTTATTGGAGTTCTCGTACAACTACAATTGCTATTTTTTGTTTAATTTTATTTCAAATTGTATTTATTTAGGGATTTTCCTCCTATTAATATGAGAATTTTTAGTCCTTTAGAGTGAATGTAGTGGCTTCTTTTGCCTTTACTTTGATAAGATAAAAGATAGATAGATGTTTGTTGGTTCAAAATGTATGAGTTCGAGATTAACCCTTTTAGATGAAGCGAGTACGAAAACCTAACTGAGTTGTTACACATACATGCTGCCCTACGTAGGGACCTGGATTTGAGCGAATTTTGGAACTAGCATGTTACATTTAGTATCTTAGGACCTTTCAAGATTAATACCAAACTCATTAGGTATCAATAATGTGTGTCAAGATTGAATCCTACCAACAATGCCAACCTTAACCTCTACGACTGTTAACATTGTCCTTGTATTCAGCAAGCAACGTCATCTCTACTAGGGGTGTCAATCCGATTCAGATTATCCATTTTATTCGGTATCCATATCCACTACTATTATTAAATAGTGTCATCTCTACTATTTAATTCATATTTGATACATTGAGACTCAAAGAGCGTCAATCATATCTTTATTATCAGTTTTATTCGATATTCGTATCCGGACTATTTGATTCATATTCGATCTGTTGATGTAAAAGCCCAGCTATTTATTTCAATTTTTTGGAGTAAAAAAAATTTAAAAAAATTAAAATTAAATTAATTTGGTTTAAAATAAAAATAAGAGTTTTGTTTGTGTGAAATTTGAATTTTATTTTACCCTAATTTTCTGTCTTTAAGAAAGCTAGATTTGAAAAGTAATTTAAAGTGAAAACTTAAAATATTATTAAATAAAATAATATTTTGATTTTCTGTTAAAATCCTATGTCAAATTAATTATTTGGATTTATTTGGCTTTTGTTTGGTTTTCCGAGTTTTAAAATCTATTTTGAAATTAAAAGTTTTTAGTATGAAAATATAGTACCAACATAAGTTGGAAATATTTTATTACAGTCCAAACATCTCCAGGAACTTCTGTGAATTTTTCTGGAATTTTTTGAAGTAATTTCATATTTTTCTGAGCTTTATGGAGTTTTCTAGGCTTTTCTGAAAATCCAAAATCAAAAATAAAAAGAAAAATCCCCAACCCCTCCTTGGCCGCCACAGACGACCGGGATCCATCCACATCGCCGCCTCATCCGACCGCCCGGCTCATCCCACCTTCCTCTCTCTCCCGACGCGTGGACGATCGGGATCAACCTGTATGTGCACCCGCCAAATCCACCGACCGCACCCCGCCTTGGATCACGCAAGACAGATCAAACCCGACTGCTCGATTGTCATCCGACAGCCACTAGCCACTCCTCTCACTCTCTCTGACCGGCGGGCCCCGCCTGTCAGGCCCTTCTTCCCCACCGCACCGCCTCCTTCCTTTCATCTCCTTCCCCTTTCCTTTTCCGACCGCCACCCAATCCCGTAGCCGCCTTCTTCTTACCACCGGTTTTGAAAGCGCAACAGCCGGACCGAATCCCCAATCCGCACCCCTTTTCTCCTCCGTTCCTATTTCGCCGAACTCAGATCGCCGTACGAAAATCCGGCGAGTAATTGCCGCGCCCGCCCTCCTCCCCCTATAAAACCCTTCCCGGCTCCGCCTCTCCGCACTACCTCCCTCCACTCCCTCTCTCTCTCTCCGAGCATCGCACCGCCCGTAGTGTTTCCCATGTCGAGCGCCGCCGCCAACTCCGACGAGCGATCGCGGTGAACGGAGCCCTCCCGAGCCTCGCCGTCGCCTCCTTGGCTTCCCGCCCGCCAGTGAGCTCGTCGCCCCTCGTAAAGCTCTCGCCGCCGGATCGTGCCGCCACGGAGACCGAATGCCTTCACCGCTCTCCTCGTTGCCGATGACTCTCCGGCCACCCGTGGTAATTTGCATGTACCAACACTTAGATGCTAACATTGCATTTGTATTGCTCTATCACTCGGAATCGGGGTCTCATGAAGAACGGATCAATAATCAGCGAACTTGTCGGTGCACAAGCAATATTTGGATGATGCATGATTGCCATCCAAGTATTGCTTGTGCGCGACCATTAATCGTTGATTATGGATCCGTTCTTCATGAGACTCGATTCAAGTGATAAGAGCAATAAAAATCATGTCGCAGTGAAACTCTCCATCGATCTTATGACTTTAGACCACAAAAAGAAAGCGCACTCTCCTCGAATTTGTGCAAGGTCCGGCTGTTTCAATGTAGTTATATAGATGGGCGCAGCCTGTCGATAGGAATATCAATGTCCGTACATATATAACTTGATAAGTATGAAATAAATGTGGGAAGATTGACAAAGCTTAGAATTGGTGATCTTCGAGGAATCGAGGAGTAGTCTCATATGGTGGTAAACGTAGAATCCACACGTGTTGCCCGGCTGCTACTAGTGGCACTGTAAGAAATAGAATGTGTTGCATAGGATTAATTAATGTGTACTAGCGAATACCCGAAAACTGCGAACATGTTTCAAGGGCTTGGCCCCTTTCGTCGAGCCACATGTCTGTGCAACGTACGTGGCGAACGGCCTTCGTTATTCGAAAAAGTTAGATTAGTCATTCGGAAGGAAAGAAAGAGTACAATGTAGTTATGTATGGAGAAAATGTACTTACCTATCGAGTAATTGGGTGATGGTTGTGTACTCAGATTTGTTCTTACTTAGAGAATCAACGTATATAGCCTTGTTCCATTTTGGTATAATTCAATTAAAATCCAATGGAATTCTCATTGTATGGGACAAGAACAAATTCCTTATCGCGGTGAGCCAGCAGTGTTGATGTAATATAGCTCTCAACGAATGATGCATCCTCGTTGATGGTATCAATGGCGACCAAGCGTGGGTCCAGAAAACCAATTGGTGATTTCGATGATCTAGTTTGGGTCAGCATGAATATATATATACACACAGAAAAACAACAAATTATATATGACATATATCAGTATTACATGAGCGAGACGTGATTGTATAGACTTGCGTCCGAAGATCGAGCGAGTGAGGCGTCGAGAGCGTTGAGCGTGAAAAGATCAAATATATCCTCAAAGGTCACGCGAAGAGACAATCCACAATTTCGTCTTTGAAATGATCTCACCGCATTTGACGATGATACCGAGTGTCGTTACGCTGTGGCATATTGGACTGTTCCATATACCAACCGTGTAATGTTTGGCAACCAAATCCTAGTGTTAGGAGGTGCTCTTCCGGGATTATCATCGGCTCGCCTATCACGAATTTGCGGACCACTGGCAATACGGGATATCATCATCATCCTTCTTTGGTTTGCCCCTGCCACTGCCTCGACTGTAGGTCGACTTTATGGTAGTCGACTGTAGCACCGGTGCAAGTTGCTTTGGCGAGAATAGCACCCGTAGAGATAGCACCGGTGTATATAGCTCTGGTTCGCATTGCCCTTGGGAGATAGCACGGTGCATGTAGCTCAGTCTGTCTTGCCCTTGTTGTCCTACCACCGGTGAAGAAGCCTCTAAGGAGATGTTGCTTTTGGGCCACTAGATGAATGTTCCAATGGCTTGCCCTAGAGTCACGACCTCGTCGTTGGGGGGCTTCAGTAGCGGGACGACCTCAAAATTGACATGCACACCATCCACATTACGAAGCCTTGTGCTATTGGTGTACGGTGCACCGTAGCCCCGATAGCAGACGGATAGGGAACAGAGGCATATCTCACTTAGAGCCTGCACTTCGTAGGCTGCTACATAACGATACAAAATTAGCTAGTCCAATAGGCCTATCAATGGATCGAGCATTCTGGAGATAATAATTATTACCAGGATGTCGTCCACAGGAAATCTGGCCTCGCTTTCGGTCCGGATTGGACGCGCAACTACTCGGACGGTTAGGCGGCTAGCTAGCATAGGAGCGGCAGTGGCCCGCTGATTGTCTGCAAATCTCCGCATCTCATCTCTGACATAATCAGTCATCTCCACTCTAAGAGATGCCATGATCTCTTCTCGTATCCGTGCCTCACGCTTGGCTTTGGTTATCTTCCTACGCTGATACAATTCAGAGTCATCTTGGAAACCATGTTTCCAAGGAATGTAAAGCCCAGAGTCAATTTTCCCTTGGTTCTTAAACATCTTTAAATTCTCGCATGTAGTGCATATACGGTACATATATTCCACTCCTTATTGCATATGGACTTGTAAAATACATATATTCCACTCCCTTATTCAACATATCCTCTTGACGACTCTTGTATATATAAAATAGACACGCCATTAATGTATTACTATATTTACTCACATTGAGGTTCGTAATTCATATTATAAACACAACAACTATACATCCAACAATTTTGATAAATTTGGTCCCACGTTATGTATGGTATATATAATAACTTAGTATTAAAAATTAAATTAATTAATTATTACTACATATATACCACATGCATTGAGGCTTTGCTAGCTTAATTCATATTATAAATACAACAGCTATTTTCCCAACGATCGCTGAAGGTATATAACCAACAATTTTGATAGAACGGCGCCTGTAACGGCGCTTGTGGTGGGCAGCAGGAGAGGAGTTTTCATTGTACTAGTTGAAGGATAGCTTGCTATACTTGTGGCCGGGTAAGGAAGTAACTAAAGCTAGAAGCTAGCTTGCATTAAGCAAAAGTAATCTGAGGTCCAGTATTTATCAGTGATCCTTAAACTTCCCAATGGCCAAATTTTTTGGTTTGTGCCAGTCCCGGTGGTCCAACGGCGCCACGAGGTAGATACTACTAGTCTACTACTATATGCTCGATTTGCATGGTGGGTAGCATTGCTAACGAGTACTACTAGGAATGATGTTTGATGAACGTCGCTGTCGATCTAGCTATGATCATGGATTGCGTTAACGGTTGATTTAGGGCCGTTCAAAAGTGCTATCCATTTTAACTTTTGGCTGCGTTTTTTTAGCTGAAATGATACTATAGAGTATTACCTTTTTTGATATATTTAATTAAAGAAAAATAAATAAAGAATAGAAAAAAATAAAAACACCGTTATATTTTTACAAAATAATACAAAGAAAAAAATTATATTAAAAAACCAACGTATTCTAAATAGTTTTTAATTTTTGAAGCCAAAGCGAACATGGCTTCGTAGCAGTTGGGCTTATTCAATTCATACGGTCCCAAATAATCCCACGTTCCTGCCAGGTCGGCCGAGGTTGGCTGGCGCTCTCAATGTCGCCTTGGCGCTCACGTGAATTTTTGTGAGGGTTGATTGATCAAAAGCAGGCCCAGCTGCTTGCGTGCCCACGGACACGAGGGTTTTCTCTGAGAGGACAGTGAGTAGAAAAAGAACAGCGTCAAAAGCCTCAAAATTACCCCTTCGAAAGCGCAGAGCCTCAAAGATTACGGCGGTTTCTTTCTCTGGCCTACCACAGGCTTAGGGCCCAGGTTAACGTGGTCCGCTGGCGATGGCTTTAAAGAGGAATGTGGACCGAATGGCCGGCGCAAACGGGATGCTTAGAACATCGCCTGGCTCAGCAGTCATCGCCTCCTAGGACTTCTCTTTGTCTCTGTGCGACTAAGGCCCAGTAGCGACGACACGGATGTCACAAAAATTCAAGGAAGTGCTGCCGCAGGGAATCCCATTTTGGATCAAACTAACCGGTGTCGATCTGATAGTGGAGTAGAAGACCTTCTGTAGTTCTGTTCAAGAGTGAAAAAATAGCGTCGTAGAAGACGGAATCCTTTGTAGAAGACGGAATCCTTTGCGACGCTCCAACCATTTCTCTTCCCTTACTCTGTCGCCGTCCTTGACCCAGGTACCCAGCCGCCCACACGGCTTCTGCCGCCAGTAGAACCACCACCTCCTCCTCCTCCTTTAGCGACTACCAACACCACCACAGCAGTTACTCCAAAACCTAACTTGGCTCTCCGACCACTCTCTCCATTCACCGTCCAATGGTACGCTTGCAACTTTGGGCTAACAGCCTTTTGAGCGAAATATGTATAGAAACCCAAGCGAGTTGTTACGCGTAAGAAGAGTCTATTTTTTGGGTATTTTTTCTCGGACTTTGGCTTCTTCGGAAGTCTAAATAAATAAGATGATTTCTTTAAACAGTTTTTTAATATTATTTTTTCAAACGGTTTCTTAAACTCAAAATCATATATGTTATTGGTATCAGTGTCTCTATTGTCTACCGCTGTCTTAAAAAATATAAATAAAAACCATTAGCCATAGCTAAAAGTTATAAGTTACAGAAAAAAGGGATTGTAGCCCTGTCCCACGTGGGAGCTAAGGATTTAAGTGAATTTTAGACTTAATATGTGACGGTTAACCCTTTTAGAAAAGATAAGAAGCCTAATCAAATTACTAACAGGCGTAGCCGCGTAGTATGCTCCTCCCTCGTGGCTAGATAAAAGTGCACAGATGACAGAAGTAATGAGTGCACATCATACTTTGCCTCATCCACGGGGCAGTGGGACCAGCTAAAATATTGGTGCTCTAATTTTGTTCAAACTCAGTTAGTAGAATATGTTGCTCAAACTCGTTAGTAGAAAATCAATGTCCTCGTCTGCGTTTTTAGCAATTAGTTTTTAGCTATTTAAATGAGACCTTTCATCTTATTGCGTGTAGTACAAATTTTTCTTCTTTTTGTTGCATCAACAGAGTCAGTGGATCTGTCCGCTGGTAGGTTGTCTTTGGTACCATAAACATTCTTTCTACAAAAAAGCCATTAGAAATGGTTTAGGAACTTTAGTAAAAAATAGAAAAAAGGACACAGTGTACTGAATCGATATTTACCTTTTACAGTGTTTCACATAATTTTTTAGGACATAGTGGCTCGGTATCTCACTTAATCTTGCAACCCTCCAAATACATATCATATGGTAGCATGTGATTCCTTTAGACTCGAATAGCATACATGAACATTTGGTTATTGCGGTGGTTGCGTCACAATAGACTTCCCTAGCCTTTTGGAGTTGTCGCTGATAGGTACAATCTTTATCTCGTTGACCATTGTCGTTTTGTGCATAAAAAACAATATGCCTTGTCTCTCTATTTCCCACGATGTGAATAGTTTGTATGGATGCTTATGTTATTAGCTATCAACTCTTGTTGGTGTTGACATTGCAAAGCTGTGTCGAACCTATATCAGAATTCGACAAATGCAAGTTTGTGATCGATAAAACAATTGAAAAATGAATTGCGCTCTCTAACCTAGATGTGGTTCTAAGAATACCTGACAAGAATATATCCTTAAAGTATGCTGGGATCCATGACTCACGGATATTGTACCACTTAGCCAACCACCCATTGTCCTCCAACTAAAAATCAGAAATAAAAGAATTCCAGCTTGACTCAAATTCTTCTACTATTTTCGAACCCACATACATGAGTTAAGTCTCTCCAAAAAAAGAGGGTCCTCCCTTAAATGAGGACCAATCTTCAGTTGGCTGCCTGTGGGCATGTCCTGAAGGTTTCACCTGTGTGCTTCGTTTCTTCCACTGCTGCAATTTACTGATCTTTGCATAATCGGTCCATGTGTAAGTTTACTATTTTATTTATGCTTCCGCATGGTATGTATTTGATATTCATTTTCTGTATCTGTGAGCACTATCTACTGATCCAGGGAATAGTGCAATAAATCACAGAAAATTTCGGATAGTAAAATCTGGGGTCTGACAAAGAACACCTCCATTGAGTTCACATCATATAATGTCATGCCTAGCTTGGTCTTCAATACCTCTATGACGAAGAATGTAATAGCACAAATTTGATTGCATTAGATCCACAGGTCATGTCTCTATTGATCCATAAAGCACATTGGGCTGCAACATTAGAAAATACTAACCCCATTTGGTATGCCAACTTTTTTAGGTGTACTAAATCCATCCATTAAGCCTTACTGGATGGTTCATCTCACCAATGCATTGGGAGTGAGCATCACTAACTAATTCCATATGAGTTGCATTACGGCATTGCAGGCAGTGATTTAATTGTAATTGTGACATTCCAAGCAACGATTCACCAATTGCAAACACCTACGTTGAATAAAATGAACACTGCAAGAACCTAATAGATGGATCGGAGCCACAGCCGGGAGATGCTATGGGAAGAAGAAAACCAGGTCGTCGTGTGGGGCTGTCGCCAGCTGAGGCGTTGCCTCCCAACGTGCTGGCCGCTGCCTCCCCCCGCGCACCGTGCCACCTTCCTGTGCCGACATGGGGATTAAGGTTGGGAGGGTGAAGTCGAAAGGGGGGAAGGCCCGAAAAATCAGGGGTCGTTAATGCAAAAGAAGGTTTCAATTAGTGTGGTGGCCGATCGTCTGAATCCGAGCCGTTGGTTCCTGATTGGATGCATGACATGGAGTTTGAGTGCATGAGTGCACAGAAGTAATGAGTGCACAATATACTTTGCCGTGCACAGTATACTTTGCCGTTTATGAATAAGGCTTTTTTTAATAGCCGGCGGGAGGGGGCTAGACTTTTAACGATTTGGATCCTAGGGTGGAGTACAAGCCAACCATGTGGGATTGGTCGTGGTGATATAACAATTTTTATTTTTTTTCTTAATTTTAACTTTAAAAAATTAATAGTCACTATAATATATTTACAATTAAAAGTCAATAGCTGAAGACAGAAGAAATCGAGGCTGAAAAGCTGTTTGGAGTGGGCCCGTCGTTTCCTATGGGGAGCTGAGCTCTAACGCATAGGGGGTTTATTTCAATTTTAATCACGCCTTGACCCGGTCACGTGAAACACGCAGAGTGCCTCTTCCCATGTTTGCGCTGTCAACAAGCCACGTTGGCGCGGTCAAACCCGGTTGGCTTGGTTTGGACCTCTAGTGCACCGCTTAACAAGTTGGGGGGCATGGAATTGCAGGTAGGAGAGCAAACGGGTCGGGTTAATTCTGACCGATCCGGCACTGAATCCAATTAGTAGCGAATCCGATTGGTACCGAATCCGGAGAAAAAATATGGGTTAGGATATGGTAACAGCAATATCCGTCCGAATCCGATACATCTTCAAGTTTGATTTCATGTTAGTGCTACTATTTGACGTTTCATTTTCTTTTGCAATGGTAAAATAAAATCTTCCACATAGCTATTAAGTAGTAACATCAAGTTCTTGACAGTACGTCCTCCTACTCTATTTGTTGTACTGCATGCATTCCTTACAAACAAGTAGGGATGCAAACGGCTCGGGTTAATCCCGACCGATCCGGCACCGAATCCGATTGGTATCGAATCCGATTGGTACCGAATCCAGAGAAAAAAATATGGGTTAGGATATGGTAACAATAATATCCGTCCGAATCCGATCCGTTTGCACCCCTAATTGCAGGTTCAAAGTTAGGACTAAGTGGATCGACGTGACAAATTTAGAGGCCACAATATATTTTAGACTTTACTTTACTTGATGTAGTTAGGAGACCAGGAATTCTTTGTCGTTATAAAAAAAAATCATAGATTAGGTACAGTTAACGAAATTAAAATACTTGGTACTGACCGGCTGAATCGTTTGCAGATAATACCATAGAAAAACCCATCCCACCAAATAGTAGCGGATCCAGAATTTAGCCAAACCCCAGGCTGAATTCTAATGATAAAAACTTACGCCAAATATATCCATAGAAGGCATAACAAAAAGGTATAGCGCAAATGCATACTAAGCTCATCTCTCATTTTCCACTCACTGATATAAGTTTCGACTCTTGGACATAGAGAATGGCATAGTAAAGGGAAAAATACCTTTGACACCCAAGGGCATGTTGTATCAACTATCTGCACTTTCTTCTCGTTTAGTGCGTACATCTCCTCCACAGCAGCTCAAAATGTAGGCAATACGACAACATCACATTGTTCAACAACATCAAAATCCTTAATGCCGACGTTAACAGGGATGTTTTTGACACCCATCTTGTCCAATCTCTGCATGCACAATCGCAAGAATTTAACTATGCCAAATCCAGAGCCCCTTAGACCAGCATGCCACAAAATAAACATATTAGACATGGAAAATATGTTTTTTTTGCTTTGTTGATAACAACATGCCGAGGGGAGAGCTACTGGGAGAGAGGGGAGCGTCGTCGTCCGGACTGGGAGAGAGAGAGGAGAATCGTCGGGGCCTTGGAGAGAAGGGAGCACCGTCGCCGGGGTTGCCGGGATGGGAGGGGGCGACACAAGAAGAGGAGCGCTGTCGGGAGAGAGGGGGGAACAGTCGCTGGTGTCAGGACTTGGACTAGATAAGAGGTGCTGAGGAGAGGAGCACAACTACGGTCTGAGACATGAGGGGTAGGGTTTGCAATTGCATTGGAGTTGCGTGGGCTGGCATGTGGGCCGGGCGGCTGGCTATCTCTACCTAGGCTGAACATCCACAACAACACCTCAGGCTAGGTAGAAATGCCTGGACTATACACTTTTATTTTTCACACCTTAGGCTAAATCCCACTCTGCTATGGGCCTAAATCCACCCCTGCCGCCAAATATATGTTTGATTAGCACTCAATCCAAAGTACAACACATCTACTTGATCAGCTTTCACCGCGAAACAAATTTTCTTTACATGAGCAAAGAGAAAACCAAAAGATTCATTACATCCAAGCATATTACAGTAACTGATTTTGACAAATTTAATTACCCAACATGCATGCATGCGTAAAAAACCCCCAGCTGCTGCGCGCGCCTTCTACTTGGCAACCACACCGTCGTTGCCGGCGAGCATCATGTACTTGTCGCGGCGAGTCAGCCCGGTGCACTCGAACCCAAGCGCCGAGCCGAGCCGCCGCTGTACCCAGTTCGCCACCTCGGCGCCGGTCCTGCCCCCGGCGCGCGTCCACTCCCGCGGCACAGCGCCCAGGAACTCCACCCGGTACGAGGGCGTCGGGTTGGCGAAGTACGCCACGGGGTCCAGCCACTTGTGGCCGCTTGCCGTCGTGCCGTAGAGCGCTGTCACCTGCGCGTCCAGCGCCACGGGCTCCATGTCGTCGGCCAGCTCCGCGAACAGCGGGCTGAACCGAAGCAGGTAGGGCTCGCGGCAGGTCGTGCCCTCGGGGCAGACCGCGAGGTCCCCCTGCTCTAGCAGCTGCGACATCGTCTCGGCGTCGAGCGCGCGGTCCCGTGTCAGCCGCACCGTCTTGATGGGCGCGATGATCTCCGACAGCCGGCTGAGGCTGTACGTCACGGCAGGCACGGGCTTCTGCAGCGCGGTGCTGAGCATGATCGGGTCGACAAGCGTCCGATGCGTGCACACGTACAGGACGCCCCTGCGCTTGCTGCCGGCTGCCGGGGCGCGGAGGCCAGAAGTGCGGAAGCGGATGCCGAAGAGCGCGCCAACTGCGAAGCTGATCTTGTAGGGGAGGACGATGCCGATGGAGATGCGGGTGACGGAGAGGATGAAGCCGAGTGGCAGGAAGAGGAAGAAGGCGAGAGTGGCGGAGGGGGTGGGGAGGAAGGCGAGGCGGCCGTCGTGGAAGATGAGCGGCTTCGGGTACCTCTCCCGCGGCAGCCTGGCGTTCGTGGCGCTCTCGACGTAAACCTCCTGTGGTAATCATATCAATGCTCGGTTCGTAAGTAAATTATGACTTCAGTGATGAAATCCAACAAATTGAAAAACCAGTTGATTAGCTTGTTCAATTAGTCAGTCACACTGTCAATCAAATCGTATGTTTCCTTTTAAAATGAACCATTAAATATTATTTTTTACATATATTTTATTTTCTTGCACACTAATGGCTACGGTTTGCTTCCTGCATGATTTATTTTGCAATTTAAAATAAACTAATGGATTGTTGTTTTTTCCCTTGATTCTTGGGAAAATTTGTATTTGTGCAAAACCAATTGCAGTGCTTCTATCTCACTAAATGGTTCATATTTGCAATCGGAGGGAGGGAGTACACATTAGCCTTGTTCTTTACAGTTCTGACTTATAGCTTATGGGTTTTGAATTTTTGCTGCCCTCGAGAGAGAACGAAGAGAGAGAGAGTTGTGTACGATTTTAGCTGGTATAGTTGAAGTTAGTATAACATATACTATAATCAATTTGTAGATCCTGTCTTAAAAAAATAATCTGTTTAAAAGCTAGTTACTGTGGTATAACATATAAGGTACCGCTCGATTGGGCTGAAATAAGCTAACTTATGGTTGAAATTGTACTATAGCTGACTAAAATTACACTGTAACTGATGATGATTTATTTAGCGTAACTAAATTTTTTAAAAAATAAAAATAGAATAAAAACAAGTTAGCCTATGATGAACAATGCAAACGAATACGAGAAAAAAGAGTTTAATAAATAATCACATTCAATGATCCTTCTATCCCTAATAATAGGTGTCTTTTCATACTTAATATGGCCTTCTGTTAATTTTATTCAGGAGAAAACGCACACATCGTAAATAAACTAAGAGAACACAGGAGAATTTCTGAATTTCTCTATTCTCTTACTTGCTCCCCTTTTTCTACTTACTTCTGTTCTTCTTACAAAACTGGCTACAAGCCTCCTCAATATATAGGCTAATACTCTCCTATTAGCATACGTATTCGGACTTCAAGTTGGACACAACATCAACTTAAGATACACACGGAGACGGACTCTACTACGTCTTGGACTCGAAGTCAAGATTATTTCTAACAATCTCCCCCATAATGTTGACTTGATATACTCTAGTTTTAGTCTCAATGCATTATGATCTACCAGCCACGCCTCCATATGAAGCGTTCTACATGCAATGTACATATAAGAACTCATCTCAACTGGTACGGATCCATCTAGATGCAAAGATTCTAAAAGGACCGAGCGAAGACGTACTTGTTGTCCTCTGTGCTTCAGAGATGGCGAAACGCGACGGGAGAACACGTCGGAACAGGGCACCAAGACTGCGTGCGATACCTTAGGGGAACTGTGCGGCTCGGATACCATTTATTAACTTTATTTCAGGAGAAAACGTACAAATCGAAAATAAACTGAGAGAACACAGGAGAATTTCTGAATTTCTCTATTCTCTTACTTGCTCCCCTTTTTCTTCTTACTTCTGTTCTTCTTACAAAACTGGCTATAAGCCTCCTCAATATATAGGCTAATACTCTCCTACTAGCATACGTATTCGGACTTCAAGTTGGACATAACATCAAATTGAGATACACACGGAGACAGACTCTACTATATCTTAGACTCGAAGTCAAGATTATTTGTAACACCTTCAATAAACAATTCTTTTAGCGATTGTCTTCAATATACAATTTTGAGTGCAACTTATAAAAACAATATAATGTCATGAATACTTTTAATAGCAAATCTTTTTATATTATTTTCATATACTTGCTCCGCTCGGTTGGGCTGAAAAACTGTGACATATGGCTAAAATTGCAATATAGTGGCTGAAATTTTACTGTAGCTGAAGGTAGTTTATTTAACGTAAGTAAGCTTAAAAAAATTTAAAAATAGAAAAATATACTAGCTCGATCATCACGGACAACGCAAACGAATACGAAAAAAAAGAACCGACAAAAAGCTTAAAAAAACCAAAAATAAAAAAAATAAAATTTATAAATAATAAAAAATAAACCATAAGCTAAAACTGAAGACGAAATTTACAGTCTAATAACTCTTGTGCACGGTTCAAAACTAGTACTGAGAATTTGATTGCGTGTATCAGAGATCACCATTTTCAAATTAGTACTGTGCATCTCGAACTTTCCCTTTTGTCAGGTATGTATCAGAGATCACCATTTTCAAATTAGTACTGTGGATCTCGAACTTTCCCTTTTGTCAGGTAGTACGTCTTTACTCCTAATTTGAAATCTTAGCCTATCAATATGAACACCTAATCCATTCTTCTCATTCTCGTCTAATTTCAAGGATAGAGAAGAGAGTCATAGTTATATCATACACCTACTTTTTATTCCTATTTTATGTATATATCTCTCACTTATTTTTTTATTATTCATCTTTTTCTTTTAAAATCCAATTTTTTCGGTCATTATTATCCATTTTCAATCAAAAATCTTTTGTCACAGATAAAAATCATCGACGGTAACTAATACAAACACCACGTGGAGTAGTACACTCCTATATGCAACCTTTATTCATCGTGCAGCACTGCAGCACGTGAAAAATAAAGGTCCATAATTCATAAAGACCTGAGAACCCCGTTCTTCGATCGATCTCCAGTCTATGGGCGCTACAAGTGCATGCATGGACAGAAGCGCGGATGAACAGTGCAACTGAATTCCAATAGTGGATGGGTCACTAGGAAAGGGACCTGTTCTTTTTCAACTTCTAAAAACTATTTTTTGGTTTTTCTGTAGTAACTAGCTTTTAAATAAAATATCTTATTAAGATATGATCTACTAGTTAATTATAGTACATCCTGTACCGACTTCATTTATATCGACAAAAACTACACGTAAGTTTATGTTACTCTGTAATCTCTCGTACGAACAGCCCAAAAACCATAAGCCGCAACCAAAAGTCATAAGCTTCAGCCAAAAGAAACAGACCTACGCGTCCTGGGTGCCCATGTTGCCGCTGCGTGCGCAAGTGCGCGAAGCAGCAGTGGCCTGGATGAAACAAAAGTTGGTTTATGGCTGAAATTATACTATAGCTAGCTAAAATTACATTATAGTTAATAGTGTCTTATTTGACATAACTAAATTTTAAAAATTTTAAAATGAAAAAAACAAATTAGTCCATTACGGACAATGTAAATGAATGCGAAAAAAGAACCGGCAAAAAAACTTAAAAAAGTTAAAAAAAATAAAAAAAACAAAATTTAAAATAATAAAAATAAATCAAAATCGAAACTCGCGAAATAAGCTAAGCGAACGTCACCAAACATCACATAAACTAGCCACGAGGCGCGGCGGCTTCACGCGCACCCACCACCGACGCAAAAAAAATAAAAGAGGCGATAATTGTGAGGAGCTTTAAAAACCGGGCGAAACGATTTTCGAGGAAGGTAAAGGGCTTTTCCGGAAAACCGGGGTAAAATGTATTTTGTAAAAGGCGGAGGGTTTTCGAAAAACCGAGGACCAGACGTAAAAATCGGGGACCGCGCGATTCGAAACAGCAGGGGCTATCGAGCAAAACGGAGGGAGCAAAAAATTTGTAAGGACCTTTTCGAGAACCGGGGACATGTACGCAATTCGGAAAACTCGGGTTACTACCACGTACGGCCGTCTGGTTTTCATGACCACAGCGGCCTTGTATGTGGCCAGCTGCAGGCGGGCGACGGCGTGGGCTCGCCATGGCGTTCCCAGTTATCGGGGTTAGGTACTAGCCACGAGGCGGCGGCCACGCCGCCGACCACCGACGCAAAAAAAAAAAAGGCGATAATTCGTGAGGAGCTTTTAAAACTGGGCGAAACGTATTTTGAGGAAGGTAAAGGGCTTTTTGGAAAACCGGGGCAAAAGGTATTTTCTAAAAGGCGGAGGGTTTTCGGAAAACCGAGGACAGACGTAAAACGGGACCCGCGATTTCGAAAATGCGGGGCTATCCAAAGAAATGGAGGGCAAAAAATTTTGAAAGGACCTTTCGCGAGAACCGTGGACTGACGTAATTCGAGAAAGTTTGGGTAATGACCACGTACGGCCGTATCGTTTTCTCGCGTCACACGCGGCTGGCGGCTGTGCTGGCGCTCGCGGCGGGCGACGTACACGCGCGCTGCTGCTTCTAACGTCTATGGGCTGGTATGCGCTTCAATGGCATGGTGCGTGCAGCGTATACATGCGTGGTTTTTAGCGTATAGCTTATTTTATTTGATGCAATTAAATTTAAAAAAATTTAAAATAAAAAAACAGGTTAGTCTATCACGAACAATACAAAGAAATAGGAGAAAAAATAAAAGACAAAAATATCATAAAAAACTAAAAAAACTAGAAAAAGATGAAATTAAAGAATAGTTAACTAAAAATTAAAAATCAAAAACTAAAGCCGTAATAAGCGGATCCATGATTTTCGGGTTCTCTATTAAATTTCTAATGGGTAGGAAACGTGTAAATATATGTGCGTATAATATAGGTATATGTGCGTAAGTGGTGGGCGATTCTCTTTCTCGCACCCTAAAAAAAAGGTCTACCCCGTCGTGGGTAGATTTTTACAGTGTGCAACTGTAGATCCACAGTGCTAGCAGGGTCACCGGAGTTCCCTAGTGTTGCCTCGATCGTGCTGTCCCTCTCGGTGTGGTACTGTAGCTAATGAAGTTCTCATGATCTTAGCGCTACGTTTCGGATCCAACGCTCAGTGATCAAACTGCAACTGATCCGTTTACTTTGTGTTTAGAATTTCGTGACCCTCTATGGCAATTGTGTCAAAGTAAAACATAGGCGGTTGAGAACTCAACGTAGAGGAGTAGCTGTTGTACTTGACAACTACAGTAGTATACTCTGTACGAGCCCGAACGTGAAACTGATGGCAACAAGCCTCTCTTTTTATTTCACGTGTCATGAAAATAACGGATGCAAAAGGCTAACAGTGATTTTTTTAAAAAAAGAAGAGCCAAAAATGACGCTTAGCGTTGCTCTCAAGTATCCTGCCAATAGGCAAACAGCACAATAAATACACGATAATTGAGCCGGATTGATTAAGTAAAGTGAAACGTAGCGAACGTTAAGCACAGACGTACGCACCTTGCAGTATGGGATGAAGTGGTGGTCGAGCGGGTTGGAACTACCGACGACGGCCACGTCGGCCATGGCGCCGTCAGCTCCGAACATCTCCCTCGTGCCCGGCCCGGGCCCGGGCCCGCACAGCAGTCCGGTGAAATACGAGTCTCGCCCAACCCTAACCTCCTGCAGCTCGCATCCGACCACCACGTCGGCGGCCATGTACTCCTTCAGGAACCACTCCACCATCACTCTCGGCGCGCTCGTCACCACCACCTTCCTCCTCGCCGGCAGCCACAGGTGGTCGTATACCTGCGCGTTGAGCCCCTCCATGTAGAACTTTGGCAGGACGGAGCGTGCCACGAGGTCCACGTCCCGGGGCCTGAGCCCGACGAAGGTGACGAACGCCATGACCCTGACGCCGGCGCCGCCGCGCTCGTCCATTGTCCAGACGAGGGGGAAGGAGCAAAGCAGGAGCAGCGCTCGGAGCAGGCTGCCGCCCTCGCAGGCGACGAGCATGAAGTAGGGGAAGAGTTCAGTGGACCTCAGGAGCGCGCCGTGGAAGTCGCACATCACGGTCCGGTCGACCGCGGCGGCAGAGTCCGGGACGGTGCACCTGGAGGAGGAGGAGGCGGCGGCGGACCGCAAGACCGAGGATGGCTTGGTGGTGGTATTACGGTAGTACTGGAAGGCATGGCTGCGGAGCTTCCTGGCCGCGCGGTAGAACGTGAATAGCCAGTGGGCCGCTACCTTGGGGAGGATGGTGGGGAAGACCATCTCTTGCTCCTAATACGTACGTACGCTACTTGTGCAAGCTTCACCAAACAAGCTGCAAGCTTAAAGTGACTTAGCCTAGCTTGGTTGCTGCTACCCAGTTTGTTTTGTTGCTCCAAATGGTGAAGTGTGTGTGTGTGTGAGAGAGAAGGCAGTGCCAGTGTGCGCAGGCCGGGGAGACCGGGTGTGTGTATATATGAGGGAGTGTAGTGTAGTGGATGGATGGATATATGGGGATGCGGTGGGAGGTGCCGAGGTGGGGAAGGGAATTTAAGGTGGTCGGTGGGGGGAAGGGAGGAAACCAGCCGCATGGCGAGGTAAACTCTTAGCAGAGGAGGGCTGTTCTTTTCGATTTTAAAAATTATTTTTAGTTTTTATAGTAAATAGTTTTTAAATGAAATATCTTTTTAAGATAATGGCTATTAGTTAATTATAGTATATATTATACCGACTTCATTTATATTAGCAAAAACCGCACGTGAGTTTCTATTACTCTGTAGCCTAAAAGTCATAAGCCGCAGCCAAAAACTATAGGGAGTGACTATTGCATAGGTGGTTGAAATTTTTATCTCTTAGTCACCTGAAGTTGCACTCTCAATTATCTGAAGTTGTAGGTGATTTTTTTAGAGGGCTGCAATTTCAGTTGATTGCTTTAGTTGCATTATGAATCACCTAAAGTTGCAGGTGTTTTTTTGGAGAAGATACAACTTCGGTTGATTGAGAGTGCAATTTCAGATGATTAAGAGATAAAAATTTCAATCACCTATGTAATAGCAAAATAGAAAGATTATGAGCTTCAGTTAAAAAGAACAAACCACACAAATAGGGTGTTTGACCGCGCGGCCAGGGCTGGCTCGACCAGTGCGCGCTTCCGTGGAGCAGTACTGAGCCACAGCTAGGCCTCGCGGCCGGGGCCGGGGAGCTAGCTACGGGCGCGTCGTGCCCATTCGCCGTTCGCCACATGGTCGCGGTGGTGATCGATCAGGGGGAGAGGATCGGAGGCCGAATAGTTTACCAAAGTGTTAGCGCGCGCTAGTTATTTTCACTGGATCGATCGGCATGCATGGGGAAATGGCGCCGCGCGCGGTCCGCGGAGACTTGTTGCGTGCGTCATGGACGCGACTAGCTCGCTAGCTAGCTCGTGAGGTCGGTTAATGGCGCCGCATGCTTGTGTGACTAGCTAGCTGTGATGCGATCGATCAATTGATGGATTGGCGCGCATGTTCGTGGTTGCATTGGAAGGTGATGTGAAATGGAGTAACCACCACAGAATACAGATGCTTTGCCTGGTAGACTAGACTAGAGGCCTCGTAACTGGTCAGGAGCATGGTTCACAATTTCATGGAAACAAGGCGGAATTTTTAAAATTTTAACCCTTTTGTTACCCTCCGAAACATAAATAATTCGGTCCAAATTTGACTGAATTGGTCTTATTTAAAATTTATTCAAATTAAATATAAAGTTTGGTGAAATTTTATCAAAATTCAAATGTTATCTGAAATTTTCGTCCGGAATTTTGGACAAAATTTTGTCTCTTTCAATCGTTTCGCTACCTGGCGAAAATTTGTCCGATCCGAGATATTTTTCCATGGTCAGGAGGCCAGGTGAGGAAGATAAGCTGCTAGCTCCTTAGGATGGACTACGTACGTACGCAGCCGAGAAAAAGAACTGCACGTGGTAGCTAGTAACGACGGTCGCGTACGAGGAGATAGCCGCAGCACGGGTTTAAGGCCGATATGTCCCTGTCTCACAATACAGTAATTTAAGTGTTGGTTTTGGTTCGCTCTCTACGATTATTTTAAGGCAGCGACTAGCGATAGGGCTCGGATCCGGCGCCCGTGCTGTCAATCCTTCCTCGCGGGCACAACTCGGCCGTCCAATCTACTCCTCTCCGCCGTGGAATTTCACCGTCCGGCATTAAAAATCAACCTAAATTCTAAAAATCCATTTTATAGTTAGACAGCTCAAAATTGCCAAATTCAACCCCTTATACACAGTGAGCTCCCTGGTTATGTAGAGAATACACAGAGAGCATAGGAAGAAGGTAAGTCCGAGTTGAAACTATAGATAAAGAGAGAGAAGGCATTCCATCGACGGCCGCAACACCACCAGGAGGAGCATACCCCCATATTCCCCACTCCTCCCCAAATCCATTCCCACCACCCTACATCCAGCCGAAGGAGGAGCAAGGTAAGGCAGTGTAACATCCCAAAAATTTAAATTTTGAAAATGTGAAGCTTTTGAATTATTTTTGCCTTATGTTCTATTGAATTTGGATTTTATGGTGTTTCGTTAAAATTCTAGGTTGAGGTTCCAAAAATTGAAGAAAGTCTCGAAAAATAAAACAAACATTACTAAAGCCATAAAGGAGATATAGAAATAATGGAAACAAAAAAAATGTGTTAAGCCAAATATGAAAAGATGATCAATAGAATGGAGGGAGAAACTTGAATTAAAATTTAAGATTCTATTTTAGAATGTCTAAATAAAATATATATCTAGTACACTCCACAAAAATAAATAAATATATAAAAAAGGTAAGGCCAGCAATAAAAATATAAAAATGAGTAAGTTGTGAAAGGATCTAATATATATATATATATATATATATATATATATATATATATAGGAAGCCTCTTTTCTACACCGGGTGTAATTACACCCTATATCGTATCTCGCATAACGGAGGGTATGTACGTGTAGTATACAAGTATTTAAGACCATCTAGGTGGTATGAACAATTTTTCGAAGTGGTATGTATATTGTTTCGACATACTCCTTTTATGCGCTGTATGTGAGGGTATTTACAAAATACGCTAAAAACTATGAACTCCTTTACATGTTTTTCATGTGGTTCACATTGGAGTATCTTATAATTAGTATACAAATGTACCTAAAGTGATAAAGGAGTATTTCAAGTTTGTTTAGGTGGTATATTAGAGGTGGGTGTAATTACACCCGGTGTAGAATGTATTTTTCCTATATATATATATATATATATATATATAATCAAATGGGGTCGGCCAACCGCCCGACCCAACCCCCGTCTGCGCCATCCCACCGGCCACCCGGCCGCTCCACCCCACCGCCACGCCGCCCGCCCGCTTCCTTCCGGCCTGTGGCCCTCCTCCCTTTTCTTCTTTCTTTTTCCCCCTCCCGTGTGCTGCGCCACCTTTTTCCTTTCTCTGCCGCGCGCAGCAATCCTCCTCCCCGTGGCGCCCATGCAACCACGCCGCCCACAGCTTCCCTCGCCGTCGCCCCGGTTTCTCATGCGTCGCCCACCGTATTCGCCACCCCGCGTGGGCATAAGTAGCTCCCCGCGTGCACTCCCCGCCTCTTCCCTGCCGTTTACGCGCGCCCGTCGGCGCCTCCACGCCGCCCCGGCCCTCCGACGAACCTCCGGCCGATTCAGCCGTGTCACTCCGTGTCCCTACTTCCCTTCTCCCTCCCCCTCGGTTTAATTGGAGCCCTGTCACCAAAAACAGCCATAATGTCCGATCTCCCCCAAAGCCGGCCGTCGCCGCCAACTCCTCCTCGGGCGAACACTTCTCAATTCCGCACGGAGAGAGCAACCCCTCGGCGCCCCGAAGCTTTTCCCATTCCTGGCGGAGCTCTTCATCGCCTGAGCTCCTCTCTCCACGGTGGCCTCCCCGCGCCGCCCATGGCCTCCGCCGCCGGCTCACCTCGGACTTTCTCTGGCTCGGTTAACCCCTTGGTAAGCTCCCCTCCACTCCCACCGCTCATGCTCCTCCATTTCCTCCTTCTCCCACCGTGCCGGCCGTACCAGACCCCGCCGGCGGCTCAAACAGCGGCCCAAGCTGACCTGTGCCGTCCCGGGCCGCGCCACCTCCCTCTCGGCTTCCTCGCCTCCCGGGATCCCATTTTGCCTACCGCCCTACCCTCTGGTCTCCCTCACGGAGCCCTCGCCGCTCGGGCGTCGGCCGATTCCTCTGTTTTTACTCCAGCCATCTCCCATCTCTTCTGTATTAGCCGCTCCAATGAACCGACAAAAGCCAAATGCCCAGTTGGCTATCCGACGGCGCGTAACACACCGAGTTCCCCAAGGTCCTGAGTTCGATCCTACCGGGCGCACATTTGCCACCCCATTTTTATTCATTTTACTTTATTTTATTCTGTAATCCATTTTAATTAGGAAAAATTAGACAATAAATTAGAGGAGTAACAAATTTATTAGGATGTAAATGAGATTATTAAAAATTTAAATTTGGCTTAGTTACCATATATAGATAATTAATGTGGTTTGTATAAATAGATTAAAGGATTAATTGTTAATTAGGGTATTAGTAAAAGATGGTTATGCTTAATGCCCAAGGCTAATAAAATCTTACTAGGATTATTAAGGTTTCATATTGGATTAATTATCGCATTTGTGACTTGAATATTTAAGTAAAGGTTAGCTACTAATTAAAATCACTAATAAAAGATGACTCCAGTTAGGTATTCAAATGTAACCTAAAAGGATATTTCAGATAGAATTAAAAAGGGAAATAAATGGAATAATATGTTTAACTGTAAAAGCAAAATAGCAAGATGACCATGTATGAAAAACCTTGCCTAGGTAAATAAACCAAAAATAAAGCTAGGCCTAATGCCAACCAAGGTGTAGACCAAAATAGTGCCATTAATTAAATCTTAACATTAAATTTATTAAATAATAATGTTAGGCATGATCGAATATAGCAAGCTAGTACCCGAACCAATAGATCCTAATTCAAAATAAGTTATGCCTAGTAATAGTAAGGTTGCATAAAATATCACGCCATAAAATGCTATAACCCCGGACTCTAGGATTAATTCGGTGAGCTGAAATTCGTATACATCGCGTATATAGTACATGCCCTGAATATTAATGTTCGATAACACAACGTTCCGCTAAACTCGTACACCGATCCATAGACCCGACCTGACTCATGGAACTTCCTTGATAAATGCAAAAATAATAAAAGAAAGTTATTAATATAAAGACCGAGTCAGTGTATTATACTATCAACCTTGCATCAAATCACCCATTAACTCGTAATAAAACTAAATTGAGTTATTCGGATTTATTTGGATCTTGTGAGTTATTTGTTTTATTCGTGTTCAGTCATTTAGCACGTAATTAGAAATTGGAGTCCTGAAGAACCGAGGGATCAAGCATGGTCAAGAGCGAAGTGAAGATAAAGACCAGAAGCTCCAGAAGAAGCATTGTGTGAGCTCAAGACCGCGGTAAAACCGCGCCAGGCGAGTCAATACTTTGATCATGTTGAACCTACATTTTCTGCAAATTACTTTTGTTTAAATTATCAAATTGCATGCTATTATTCCATATACAAATACATGTTTAATTTAATATCTTAGTTATATGCCCATGTTTACTTGATTAATGTTACACCCCCTTTTTGAATAGTTGATTATGTGAACCTCGTCGCCCTAGCAAAATTATGATATTAACCTTCGAAAATAAGTCCGTATTTATATGCCATGCTTAGTCTTCGCATAGATACTGGGTATTTGAAATGCCCAAAGATCACCAACATTTTCAATCATGAGAAACTGGTTTGGGCAGTCATGGTAATAATGACTGGTATATGTATTGGATATGATTATTTTATGCTCCCAAAAACCCCAATTTGCTTGAATATCTGGGCGGATGGTTTGGGGGCTGGTATGTGGTGCGGTGGGAGCACAAGTTATGAAGTGTGGTAGAACCGCCCAGGTAATACTAAGGACTGAATCTTGTCATGATCTCCCACGTAAAACAGTGCAACCACATGTCTGTAAATTACAACTTGGCTAAGTAGCGGTATCGAAACTCCCCAACTCATCTCACCGGTAGTGGATAGACGTGGATATGCAAGGGCAAGGGAGGCCTAAAGGGACACCGAGTGGAGGGTGACGTTTACCAGTCGTACTAGCATTGGGGGGAGTGGAGCCCGCATAATGCTAGTAGCCGTGGTGAACATCCCGTGCAACGTATGGGACCCACCGCAAGTGGGGACAGCCCATAGGGTGAGATGACTAGCGGAACTAGATATCCTGAACAGTCATGTGATAATCTATTTGACCACCTGACCAAGGAATCAGGTGGGGCAACAGGTGGATTATCGCTTGTGGTGAAAGTGTACAAACTCTGCAGAGTCAAAACTATTCGAATAGCCGTGCCCACGGTCATGGGCGGACATGGGAATTTAACCAGATATAATTCTATTTCAAAAACTTTGTGGGTGGGAATGGAAAAGTGGAGGGCAGTGCAAGGCCCTGATTTGTGTTGTCCTGGGTGTCGTCCCAGTGATAAGTTAAGCGGCTATAACGTTGAAAGATTAAGCATATGGTGCAGATGCCATGTAACGGTGGATGGAATCTGAATCGCTACTGTTATTGCATTCTCGTACACATTATGTTTTGTGCAAACTGCTAAGTCTCAGGGAATTTCTATGTATTGTATTTCAAAAGCAAAACAATGATAATACTCCTCATAAAATAAAATGTCAGGAAGAATAAATAGAGTCGTAAGAATAGAAGATGGTTGTTTGTGGTAAACGCATAAAGATGGTGGATTCATGTCGATCATAAAAGGGGAACGATAGAAAGAGTTTTAGGAGAAATAGATTGGTAGAGCTTAAATGGATTGATATGACAAATGGATGATTTAAATGGTTTTTGGAGAATTAGGAAGTGCAAGGGAAATTATGGGATTACGATGCGGGCAAATAGTATGAAGTCTTGGAAGAGGCTGGGAATAATGTGATGGATAGGATTTGATCAAAATACTAGAAGGATGAATTGAATTTTTGAGTATATCGGAGGAAAAACAATAATTACCGGGGTTTAATCTGGATCAATGATTTTGGGGAATCAGAAGAGTGTAAATGTAATTGCTGGATTTAATGGGATTAGTAGGACTTGATCTAGATGGATGAATTGAATTCGAGAAAACTTGGAGATACGACAATTGGAGTATAAACTTGATTAATGATATTATCGGTGGAGAAGTATTGATAAATTAGTTAGAGACAATTAGTGACACATAAGGTTGATTATGGTAAAAGCATATTATGGTTTTGGAGGATTAGCAGAAAGGATTGAATGATTAGAAAGTACTAGGTACGAATAATTTCGGTGGATTAAAAGTAGCCAGGTTAGAGAATCATTAGAATTCAGAGGTGAGGAGCTGGTGGATAGCGATTAATAGATTGGATTATTAAGAAATTTGGAACACAAAAGGTATGGGTGGATTCAAAATAGATATATAGAAAATTATATGATCGGGGGGGTTAACTAGATGATGTCACTCACTGTTTGGAGTCTTAGACAACAATTAGTAAAGGAATTGTGTCTTTGGTGGATTAAGTCAATGATGGTATTTGGTGGAGTGAGTTAATTATGGCAATCGCCGTGTGGAGTTCTAGGTAGCAACAATAACACTATGGTTTAATAATAACAATGCTACCAAAAGCGATTTCTGGCAATTAAAATAACCCGAGCCTTTCCTTTGATAAGCCATGCATACTATATATTTGCATTCTGTGTATTGGCTCGCGGAGCACGGTGGTTAGTGTGCTCACACTCGCTCTCATAACAAATCCAGAATAAGGATCCAGTTCACTACGCCTCAGCAATACTATTGGTCATGATGATAAAGAAGATGAAGATCTCAAGGGTTAGGTCGCGAACCTCCAGTTGGCTGCCTGTGGGCATGTCCTGAAGGTCCCACCGTGTGCGTTCTTCTTCTGCCGCAATTTATTGATTTCGCCTAATCGCCCATGTAAGTTTACTATTATATTTACGCTTCCGCATGATATGTATTTGATATTCATTTTCTGTATCTGTGAGCACTATCTTCTGATCCAGGGAATAGTGCAATTAATCACAGAGGATTCCGGATGTTAAAATCTGGGGTCTGACAGGCATGGTATCAGAGCATATCAACTGCAGGTCGTGACCTAGTTAGCCTGGCCGTTAGTTTCATGACTAGAATTATTTCTTAAATATCTACTTCCTAAATATAAGTAGTACTTCTTATTCTTATCTCTCTTAGAAGATTCCCTCTCATCTATATGCTGTCTTAACCATTTTTCCTTCTAATGCTCTCTTACCCCGAATCCAAAATGATGAGAATCCAGTACTCCTTTTGTAAACCCTCTTTGAAAACCTATTTTGGGCCAAAAGTCATGATGCTTGAATTTAAACCCTTAATTCAAAAATTGTTTATCCTTGGAGGACCGATTATCAAAATGTTTACGAAATTCATTTTCGAACTTATTTCAACAAACTTAATCTTCCGAGGAAAAATTTTCCTAAGTTCAACGGCATACCAAAAATGTATTCCCAAAATTCACTTTGGTTCTCAAATGGCCCCAAAACCATGTTATTTCTCGGAAAAATTTCCCAACAAGGACCTTGTTTTTCAAAAATAAATCCTAAGGGATAACTTTGGGTATTATTTCTGAAAGAAATATATTTTTCCATTTATGGTTTCATCACCCCTGAAAAAAAATCCGTTTTGCCACAAAGTTTCATTAATAATAAATAGTATTCTTCGTGTTTGGATTTATTTCTAGGAAAATACTCCTTCTCTTACGAAAACCATAATAATAGTAACACAAGAGTGAGTGCTGATATCAATCAAATTACCCCAAATACTTCCCTTGCCTTACTATTAAATTCAAAAAGAAAATTTTGATCATCTTCTCGTATCCTTACTCCAAAATTTAAGGTTAGGAACGCTGACGAAGATCATGAAGATAAGGTAGTCCTGATTTCAATAGACTGTGCAGCCGAACCCTATACTCCCTTATGTGTGCTTCCCCGAATAGACGTTGTATTGTCGTAAGATTTTACTTTGGCCATGTGCACTGCCTTCTTGTCCTCGGGCGTCCTATTTCGCAGTCATGGGAAAAGCTTATTTTTGAAAATTTGAGTGATTTGTACCACCCCAGCTCCTTGGGAACACTCTTTTAAAATTAAAATGGGTTAGGTCACCTTATCCCCGCAAATCAATCCTCAACTCATGTTATTCCCTCTTTCCTTTTGCTGAAAACCCCATCGGATCCGCAAAAGCAAATTAACCAGTACTCCAAAAAAAAACCAAGGCGATCAAGAAGAAGTGAAGACTTCGCAACCTTCCAATATTTAAGAAAAACAACCTCACGGTGAAGAAGACCACCCGCCAGGACAATGTCCAACGAGCAAGGTCACATGTTCTCTCTGCGAAGGACCAGAGCACTGCCCCAAGGATTGCCCCCTGAACTGGTTGCTAATGAAGACCACCAAACTACCACGGAAGAGTCTCGAAATCGCCACAAGACCCATCTTGCATGGAGCTAGAAGAGACGAATAATGACTAGTGATATTCATTTTAAGGGGGGTAGCGCTAAGAGATAAAAATGTCGAAAAACTACCGCTATGTATATTTTGGAGGTGCGACAACCTAAATCCAGAGCTAATCAAACCAATACGAGTAGATTTGCAGGACCCGGAGTCTTATAGTGATAAGGACAAAAGACCACCATATAAAATGTATCCATCCTCGTATCGGCATCCCTCAGACCATCTACTCCCTAGGGCAGGCCATTCTTACCCCACCTATCAATAAGAAGCTCTACCACCACATGTCCAGCAGACGACGCCACCACTTCATTCGACGATGACGTGAAGACGACAATGTCAAGAAGCAAGTATTTGGAAGTCTACGACCTATCCAAGAAAACAAGGTTTCTCTCTTCCCCTTTTGACTTCTCCGAGTTCTAACCCTTATCGTGCAGATTTTCATCTCTCTGTGAAGCTAAAGAACTATACGTCGAGCAACACCCAGAAACCCATTGCAAGCCAATATAACCTCACCTCTTTTCTTTCTATTCTACCGGAATCTCGGGGTCGAGATTCATTTAAGGGGGGTAGGTTTGTAACATCCCAAAAATTTAAATTTTGAAAATGTGAAGCTTTTGAATTATTTTTGCCTTATGTTCTATTGAATTTGGATTTTATGGTGTTTCGTTAAAATTCTAGGTTGAGGTTCCAAAAATTGAAGAAAGTCTCGAAAAATAAAACAAACATTACTAAAGCCATAAAGGAGATATAGAAATAATGGAAACAAAAAAAATGTGTTAAGCCAAATCTGAAAAGATGATCAATAGAATGGAGGGAGAAACTTGAATTAAAATTTAAGATTCTATTTTAGAATGTGTAAATAAAATATATATCTAGTACACTCCACAAAAATAAATAAATATATAAAAAGGTAAGGCCAAGAATAAAAATATAAAATGAGTAAGTTGTGAAAGGATCTAAAATATAAATATATATATATACATGTGTATATATATATATATATATATATATATATATATATATATATATATATATATATATATATATATATATATATATATATATAAATCAATGGGGTGGCCAATGGCCCGACCCAACCCCCGTCTGCGCCATCCCACCGGCCGCCCTACCGCCCACCCCACCGCCACGCGGCCCCGCCCGCCCGCTTCCTTCCTCGGGTGGCCCTCCTCCCTTTCTTCTTTCTTTTCCCCTCCCGTCTGCCGCGCCACCTTTTCCTTTCTCTCTGTGACAATCCTCCTCCCGTGGCGCCCATGCAACCGCGCCGCCACGCCTTCCTCGCGTCGCCCCGTTTTCTCATGCGCCCACCAGATTCGCCACCCGCGTGGGCATAAGTAGCTCCCGTGCACTCCCGCCTCTTCCCGTTTACGCCTGCGCCGCCACCGCGCCTCCGCCGCCCGGCCCTCAAGACGAACCTCCCCCGATTCGGTAGTGTCACCCGTGTCCCTACTTCCTTCTCCTCCCCTCGGTTTAATTGGAGCCTGTCACCAAAAACACCATAATGTCCGATCTCCCCAAAGCCTACTGTCGCCGCCAACTCCTCCTCAGCGAACACTTCTCAATTCCGCACGAGAGAGCAACCCTCGCGCCAAGCTTTTCCCATTCTGGCGGAGCTCCTCATCGCCTGAGCTCCTCTCTCCACGGTGGCCTCCCCGCGCCGCCCATGGCCTCCGCCGACGGCTCACCTCGGACTTTCTCTGGCTCGGTTAACCCCTTGGTAAGCTCCCCCTCCACTCCCTACTGCTCATGCTCCCTCCATTTCCCTCCTTCTCCCACCGCCGCCGGCGCCGTGCCTCTCGCCGGCGGCTCAAACAATGCCCAAGCCGACCTGGTGGTCCCGGCGCGCCACCTCCCCTACTGGCTTCCTCGACTCCCCGGGATCCCATTTTGCCTACCGCCCTACCCTCGGCCTCCCTCGCCGGAGCCCTCGCCGCTCGGCCGCGTCGGCCGATTCCTCTGTTTTTACTCCAGCCATCTCCCATCTCTTCTGTATTAGCCGCTCCAATGAACCGACAAAAGCCAAATGCCCAGTTGGCTATCCGACGGCGCGTAACACACCGAGTTCCCCAAGGTCCTGAGTTCGATCCTACCGGGCGCACATTTGCCACCCCATTTTTATTCATTTTACTTTATTTTATTCTGTAATCCATTTTAATTAGGAAAAATTAGACAATAAATTAGAGGAGTAACAAATTTATTAGGATGTAAATGAGATTATTAAAAATTTAAATTTGGCTTAGTTATCATATATAGATAATTAATGTGGTTTGTGTAAATAGATTAAAGGATTAATTGTTAATTAGGGTATTAGTAAAAGATGGTTATGCTTAATGCCCAAGGCTAATAAAATCTTACTAGGATCTCCTACCTGCCTATATTCAACTAGACGATTTTGTTGACATACCGGAGGTGAAAATAATTACCAAAATGATCTTGAGTCAAATGCTAGAAGTATTCTTAGAGATCAAATTACAATGCAAATGTGGGCTGACTATAATCGTTAGTCGGACATGAACTCTCATAAAATATTATTGGAATTTTATGCCCTTAACACTTAAATTATGACCTCTCATAAATATAATTTATTTTCATATCCGCATATTATTGTCATATCATGCATCTTCTATGTAAGTTATTTACTTTACTATGTGGTTGTTTCTCTGAATGATTTTCTATGCATGATTGTTTTCATATTGTGCATTCTCTATGTCAGTTATTTACTTTATTATGTGGTTGTTTCTTTGCATAATTCTCTAGGTAGGTCCTATCGGTTTCTTTCTTTGTCTCTAAGAGGAGATGATGTGGCACCAAGTAGCACTACTACTTTGGCTAGTGCTATTTTGATCCGACAAGATGAAGCCAAAGGGGAGGAAAGTGAGGATGGCAAAAATAGAAAGAATGTATTCACTATGACGTATGAAGAAGACAAGGAAAAGAACCATGCCGGCCGTGGGGAGAAAACCCTAGTTTGGAACCTTAGCTTGTATGGAGTTAGGCGTATATTGTGCGGGCCTAATCATGGTGAAGAGAAAAAGAGAAAGTTCATTTGGCTCAAGAGGAAGACAGAACATCAATCAAGTTTTAGTGCTTGCAGTTCTATGCACAATGTTCAAGAAGCTTTGAACTCCAATTCTGAGATCTCTAATGTGCACAAAATACATATTTGGAAAGATAATGAAGTCTACTTTACAACAGATCAAACGGTGCTTTATTTGAAGCTTTCTACACAAAGTTATGATAAGATCATTGGATACTGCATGGGCTGTTCGGAGAGACGCGCGAGAGTTGCCAAATATGAAGAGTCTGAGTATTGCAATGCAAGAGTAGGTGATATCTGACCACACCATAGTTTTTCAAAGATTGAGAAAGATTTCTTTTCAGGATTAAAATAGATTTGGAGGCCACTTAAACACGAAAAACAAAGATATGAAGATTTGAAGTCGGTTCGGACTCGGTTCGGGACAGCTAGCAAGACCGATACTAAACATCCATAACATTCACAAATGGAGTCCAATTTGGGCGTTCTTGGACTCATTTGAAAGCTAATTCAAAGCCCCACACAATGGATAAGGTTCTAGACATGGAATCCTCATGGTCATGTCGCAAATTGAGAAAGAATACAATGGCAGTAGTTTAGATATTTCCTTTTTAGTTTCTATTGGAGTTTGTTTTGACCTTAGGCTAGGTTCTGCGTGAGTTTTAGTAAAGACCGTGCATTATGCACCTATATAAGGCCAGGGCGTAGCCCCATTGTAACTTAGGCGATGATATGAATTGTGAAATAGAAACCAGAAAATCATCATGGTTTGGTGGCCATTATTGACGTGTTCTTGAGATTTCCATCGAGGAATTACTCTTGGTGTGTTGAATCCAATTGTGGTGTTGGATTATACTCACTGAAACTTTGGTTTCTCGAACCTTTTGTGGTGTACGTGGGATAAGGTTTATCTTAGAGGTGTATGTTGTTCTTGGGTGTTCAAGAACCTTAGAACAAGGAGGTCATCCAGCAAGGCGTATCATGAAAGATCAGGGCCAAAACAATGTGGTTTAGCTAGCTTGCTTGGTGGATCCACATCAGTTGGTATCAGAGCGTGGTTGATCACGGTACGAGATTGCTGAATTTTTCTTGATGGCGGGTTCTGTGAAGACTGAAGAAGGCAAGGCGTTTCATAGTCATGCCAAGCCAATTGGGGAGGTGCCCCAATATGTGGCATCTTTGCTGCCCAAGGTGTGACAAGGGTTTGAAGGGACATGTGACTACTTCTTGGGTTGTCACCAGAAGCTTGAAGGCAAGATTGAGGATTTGGGGGCGCGAATTGACTCGTTGACTGAGGCGATACGCAATTGGCCACCACAATTTCAGCATGCTGAACGGGGACCTCAATATCCCGAACGGCGTGCACCATACGAAGACGACGAACACGAGGAGGTCTTTGATGGTGCAGAGGGTTTTGCTCCACAACCGTGCCATGCTTAGGACTACCGTGGTGCTGACCGTGGTAGAGACATGCATGAAAGAGGTGCTGCCCATGGTGGAGGTATGTGTGATGGTGTCGGGTTTGCTCAGCATGTTACCGTGGATGATGGTATTGGGCGGATAAAATTTCTATCATATCATTTAATGGTAAAGCTGAACCGAAGGAACACTTGGGGTGGGAGATGCGCGCTGAACAAAATTTTGATAGCCATCACTATACTGAGAACAAGAAGATTTGTTTGGTGACAATTGAGTTCATTGGATATACTTTAGTTTGGTGGAACCAATTGTGTCGTGTAGGAGCTCGTCCGAATACTTGGGTGCAATTGAAGAATATCTTGAGGCGACGTTTTGTTCCTGCACATTACACTAGGACCTTGTACAATCGGCTACAATAATTATGCCAAGGTAATTCTAGTGTTGATGAATGTGATAAAGAGATAAAAATGTTGATGATTCGTACAGGGACGGAGGATCATGATGAGGCTACTATGTCATGATTGTTTAATGGGTTGAATGAGGATGTGCAAGATAGGGTGGAGATGGTCCGTTACTACAACATTCAAGACTTGGTTCATCAAGCCGAACATGCCGAACAACAATTGAAGCATAAACAAGTCAAGAGTGGGCGTGCCAACACTCAAACAAGCTCATGGAGATATTCATCACAGTAAAGCGATGATGTTGGTCCTCATTCCAAAGTGACAACATCAATTCGTTTGAGCGGGACTCTTTCAAAGGAGGCAAGCAATGGAGGTAAAGAAGCAACTAACATTGATTCTAGTTTGCCTTCTAATGCTCGTGCTAGAGAAATTGAGTGTTTCAAGTGCAAGAGAAGAGGCCATATGATGTGTAATTGTCCAAATCAACGAAGAGTGCTTCTTATTAAAGATGGCTATGCTTCAACAAGCTCTAGTAGTGATTATAAAAGTGAAAAATCTGACGATTCCAAAAAGGATGTTATCTATTGTGATCTAGAATTGAATGGTATTAATCTTTTGGTCCGAAAGGCGCAAAGTAAAGAAACTATAATAAAAGGACAGCAGCGGAGTCTTTTCAAAACTCAATACGAAGTCAAAGGCACGTCATGCATGCTGATCATCGACGGTGGAAGTTTCACCAACATAATTAGCAAGGTTTTGGTGTGCGCGTTGGGGCTATCCACATGGAGGCATTCTGAACCTCATTATGTGAGATGGTTGAACAAGGTGGGAAAGCTGAAAATAACACACAAGGTGCGTATGCCATTTTCAGTTAGCAAGTATGTTGATCAAGTGGAGTGCGATGTTTTGCCATTGGAGGTGTGCGACTTGTTGTTGGGGAGGCCGTGCCAATATGATCATGATGTCACGCATGCTGCGAGAGTCAACACATATACATTCAAGCATGGAGCCAAATGACATGTACTAAAGCCGACGGCGGATGATGCAATTAAATTTGAAATACAGTTCATTGTAGAAAAGAAGAAAGCTTTGAAGAATACCCCGAAACCGAGGACGGTTTCGCTTGAAGGGGGGATGATGTGGCACCAAGTAGAATTACTACTTTGGTTAGTGCTATTTTGATCCAACAAGATGAAGCCAAGGGGGAGGGAAGTGAGGATGGCGAAAACAGAAAGAATGTAATCACTATAACCATGAAGAAGACAAGGAGAAGAACCATGCCGGCCACGGGGAGAATATGTGTATATTGTGTGGGCCTAATCATGGTGAAGAGAGAAAGAGAAAGTTCGTTTGGCTCAAGAGGAAGACACAACATCAATCAAGTTTTAGTGCTTGTAGTTCTGTGCACAACGTTCAAGAAGCTTTGAATGCCAATTCTGAGATCTCTAATGTGCACAAAATATATATTTAGAAATTTAATGAAGTTTACTTTTCAACAGATCAAACGGTGCTTGATTGAAGCTTTCTACACAAAGTTATGATAAGAACATTGGATGCTGTAGGGGCTGTTTGGAGAGACGCGCAAGAGTTGCCAAATATAAAGAGTCTGAGTATTGCAATGCAAGAGTAGGTAATATCCGACCACACCATAGTTTTTCAAAGATTGAGAAGGATTCATTTTCATATTTCAAATGGATTTGAAAGCCACTTAAACATGAAAAGCAAAGATATGAAGATTTGAAGTCGGTTCGGAGTCAGTTTGGGACAAAGGCAAGACAGATACTAAAACATCTTTAACTTTCACAAACAGAGTCCAATTTGGGCGTTCTTGGACTCGTTTGAAAGCTAATTCGAAGCTCCACACAATGCATAAGGTACCAGCCATGTAATCCTCATGGTCTTGTCGCAAATTGAGAAAGAATCCGATGGTAGTAGTTTAGATATTTCCTTTTTAGTTTCTATTGGAGTTTGTTTCGACCTTAGGATAGATTGTGCATGAGTTTTAGTCAAGGTCATGCATTGTGCACCTATATAAGGCCAGGACTTATCCCCATTGTAAGTTAGGCGATGATATGATATGAATTGAGAAATAGAAACCAGAAAATCACCATGGTTTGGTGGCCATTATTGGCGTGTTCTTGAGATTTCCATCGAGGAGTTGCTCTTGGTGTGTTGAATCCAATTGTGGTGTTGGGTTCTACTCGCTAAAACTTTGGTTTCTCGACTCTTTTTTCATGTGTTATGGTGTGCGTGGGAAAAAGGTTTATCTTTGAGGTGTGTGCTATTCTTGGGTGTGCAAGAACCTTAGAACAAGGAGGGCATCCAGCAAGGCGTATCGTGAAATATTAGGGCCAAAACAACATGGTTCAGCTAGCTTGCTAGGTGGATCCACATCAAGAGATATGAGAGTAAATGGAAGGACATTGACTCCAAATATAGGAAGGAGGCTATTTGTTTGTACATCAAGTCATATCAACAAAGAGGATTGCCTGCTTTCTCTCTCATATCTCTGTCCATTGTTCATCTACTTTACTATTGATAATTGCTTGTGTTATTCTCGCTTTGTAGTTGTATTGATGGGCCACTGGATCGCTCAACGACACTAGTTATTCAATACATCATCAACATTGACTACTCTCCAGGCCACGTTATGTTGTTGAATTTGATCTCCATCCCTCCTAGTATTGACTTTAATTTTGTAGATCATTTGTATCTAGTTGCTCTACATTTGTTTGCATGAATCAATATCTCACTCGTGATTAGTCCCATCCTAGGTTATAACATTGGCCGACGCAACTGGTGAATTAGCGGCTCACTTCTCCATGCACGACATGTGTATGGGGATGGTCTATATTGCGAGTTTGATCATCAGTTGTGTGAACCCTAGATGTGTTCCTTGTTTTTCCTATTTTCAATCTACTAGTTTTTCAAAACAAAAGCCAACTTCCTCTTTGGCTCAAATGCCAACGCGAATACCAGCTGGCATGGTGGCTCTACACCTGTCGTGGCCCGCCATGCTTGCCCACATGGGTGCCGAGCCCACTGCCTTACTCGATCGTGCTGGCTCCTATCGTTGCCCACCGTCTCACCACACATACGTCCCCCATCACGCCATCCCTATCACTCATGCGGTGCTAGGGTCCCCTTTCCCCTTAACTCATGTCGTAGCAAGTTGGGAAGGCCGGATAGGTGATGTGACAGATTTCGAATCCAACCCAAATAGGGTAATAGGCCGGATTGAATCCGAACCATTACGAATTTGGAGAAAAATAAAATTGGCCCGTAATTGGCATTTTTACAAAAAGGCCCTTGGATTTTAGAAAAATACAAGAATATTTTGCGAATTAAGGAAACTTACAAAAAAAACTCTGGAATTTTGGGAAATTACAGAGAATTTCTTATTTTATTGTATTTTTGCATAATAATCCTTTGGGTGTCCGGTTTTTACACCGGATGAGTATGATATAAGGATTTTAATAACCTAGACCCTCGCTTTTAGGTTAATTACTTTAACAGTATATTTAAATTCTGAAATAACCATAAATAATCTTAGAAACTTGATTTTTTGGCATATGAGCATGCATAAATTTGTGAAACCTTAGGCTTAGTATATATTCTAGAAGCATCATATTTTTTGGTTTCTTTTCCTAGCATTATGTGTTTGGGGCAATTAATTGTGGGGTTGGTAATTCAAAACATTACTAGAATACATAATTTATTGTTCCCAGACACATGGTCCCAGGCGTTCTCAGGCACGAGGTCCCAGGCGTTCTCAGGCACGAGGTCCCAAGTATAAGGATAATGCTAGGAAAATTTTTGGAAACATATGAAAATTATATACTGAACTTCGATAACCATGTATTTACTTTTGCAAACATACCATAATTTAAATATTGTTTACTCACTATAAATTTATGAATATTACATAGAATATGTAGGATATGTTTGACATTGTCAAAAGAGAGTTTACTGAGCTTGCCTTGGATGGCGCAACTACTTTACCTAGGCTATGGATGTTGAAATCACACTGGATGCCAAGGGTCTCATCTCAACCATAAAGGATGTTGCTACTAGTAGCACCGCTGGTGTTGTTGTTTTGCCTGCTTCTTCTAAAAAGAGTCAGGCCTTGAACTTCCTAAGACATCACCTTAGCTTAGCTATGAAGAATGAGTACATGACTGAGAGAGATCCAAAGGTCTTGTGGAAGTCCTTGAAGGAACGCTATGAAAAACATAAGTCTGCATTGCTCCCATAGGTAATACACGACTGGATAAACTTGTGCTCCCAAGACTACAAGCCTGTGGTTGATTACAACTCCGCTCTACGCTATATTGTCACTCAACTGAGATTCTATGGCAAGGAGACCACAGATGAAGACATGATTGAGAAGACACTTTTCACCTTTCATGCTAGTAACATGAACATGTAAAGACAATATCGTCACTCAAAGTATGAGACATACTCTGAGCTGATTGGTGTGTTGTTAGCTGTAGAAAGTGAGGATGAACTGGTCATTAAGAAACTCACTTGGTCCCATAGGAGGCATGACTATGCCTCAAGCTCGTGGCAGTGCTTACAAGAAAGGGAACAAGCATAACCATCAGAAAGGTTTTGCTCAAAAGGGTGGAAAGGGTAGAAAGCAAATGGTTTTCAAGAAGCCTATGGAACAGGGAAAAGGGAAATCCAAGAAGGAACCTCAAGGTGGTAAGTATGGGGAATAGAAGCGGACATGCGACAGATGTGGAATATAATTACAGGACATTGGTCCTGCATTTGCTGCACCCCAAACATCTTGTTGACCTCTACCAATTGAAGAATGGCAAGAAGAAGACCAATGGAGATCATGAGGCACACTTTGCTGCTAGACAAGCAAAGGGTCGAGAGTCTGATGATATGGCTCTTGATGAGAAGATTGAACAACCAACCATCAAGGACACCAGTAAGGATGTCCAAATGGAAGATGATGATGATGTTCTCTTTGGTGAAGACTATGAGGATCTCTATGGTGACTCTGTGTAGTCTTTCAATTTGGATCTTAGCTATTATCATCCAGATATTTATCCATTAGAAGTGTGTACATTTAGTTTAGATTAAGTTCATGAAAAACTATAGTTATTGTGAGCTCTATGAGAGCATAGTTATGGTTTGCCTGCAGATTATTATAATGCACTGAGTTTTATTATAAAATCTTATCTTTTCTAAATAATTAATTGTTATTGCTTCTTTATTATAGAACCTGTGTGAGAGCTAAATTTATGGAAAATACTATCCCTGTCACCATTTTCGTCCATTGCCCCCGTCAAAGGTGCAAAATATCCATTATGCCCTCTGGGGAAAAAAGAACCAACGAGGGAAAAGAAAAACAGAGCCTTAGCACCCCCACATATATGCACACATAGATCTAATCACAATAGATCCAACATCCCACTACACCAACCAATCCACAACCCTCAGATCTGGCCACATCTCATCATAACCATTAGATCATATATGAAATCCCTTGATTCACAAAGAAACCCCATAATTCTAAAATCCCCCTAATGTTCTACTTCCTCTGCTCAGTCTCTTCTCCAACCCATTCGCCACCGACTCACTGGCCGCAGGGATCGGCCACTGCCCCCGGTCGGCTCACCAACAGCTATGCTCCGCTGCCACCCCTGCTCTCCTAGCGTGGCTGCCGGGCTTCGCCACTGCTTCCTCCGCCTTCGAGCTGGACCAGGCCCGCCACGCTCTACAACGTGAGCCTGGCTGCTTGGCCACACTCCACTCATCGTAGGGTCAATCCTTGCCCCCATGCCTCCAAGTAAGAACAGGCGCATTGGATGTGGATGGTGGTTGATGACGGTGGGTCATACTGCCGACTGCCGAGCATGACTTAGCCTCGTCGACTGCCGGATTTAGAGAGGAGGGGATTAGGAAGAAGTCAGGGGCAACTTTGCCATATCTAAAGTTTTCTTCCACCACAGAAAAGGTGACGGTAATGGTGTTTTGTAGAATTTCGAGCCTTCGGAGTGGCATTAGCTAGTACGTGACCGTTGAGATGGTATTTCTCTAATTTGGCCTCCTTGCGATGGCACCAGCCTAATTTTCTCTTAACACTTCCATCTTTCGGCAAGCTGAAGCTTAAGTCAAATCTATCACCCAGAAGATGAGTGCAAACCGAGCTAAACCATCACCTCGAACACTGTTATATATAGCTCCGAGCTGATCCCACACCAAAAACAATACATAATATTAGGCTTGTTCTTTTTAACTATGTCTGATGATTTTGTCTCTAGAGCAAGCGCATATGCTGGAGTGCATGGCCGAGCTTATATAGCGTTTGTGCTTGTCTTAGCTGTCGGTAGAGCTAGGAATTAGGCCATGCCGTGCCGGTACGGCCCGGGCCATCGTGCTTCGTGCCGTGCCGGCTCGACCCAGTCATCTTATACCGTGTCGTCCCGCATCGCCTTCGGCCAGGCCCAAACACGGCCCAAAGTCCACCGTGCCAGCGTTCGTGCCATGCTAGTCCAACCCAGTGCGAAGTAACTATACACGAAGGCGGCGGTGATGATGGTGGCGACGGTCGTTATCTTCCTTTCTCTCGTACCCGCCTCATTAAAAACTAGTTGAAATTGAATTAGTTGCATAAAAACATGGGCACGCAATGATGTAAATATTTTGAAAAAAAATGAAATTTCTTTGGTATTTTAAAAATACAATGTTACTGCCTCGTTAAAAACCTTATGCCCAGAGTGGGGTTCCCCGAGTAAGGAAAAGAGTACAGTAACAATATATGTATATACTAACTATAACAACATGCGTACATAGTATCTACTCTAAGTCATTGATGCGCTCGAGGTCAGCATACACCTGTACGATTTTGGGATCCTCCAATTGATGTTGTTGTCTCTCTTTGGCTAATTCTCAGTCTTTGGCGCATGTGATTACCTCCACCATTTTGGGCGTAAGGGATGATCTTCTCTGTTCGATTATTCTACATACTATACTGAACGTTGTTTCTGAAGAGACGGTGGACACTGGCACCAGGAGAACATCCCGTGCGAAATGTGACAGCACAGGAAATATTTGCTTGTTGTTCTTCCACCACTCGAGTAAGTCTATCTTGCCTTCACTAGTAAGATTAGGATCAATATTTGCAAAATCATGCTCCAAATAGTGCTTCAACTCTGAGACAAAATTCCACTTGGAGGCCGCCTGAGACTGAGAGGATGAAGAAGTAGATGTACCCTTTAGCTTCTTCCATAAGTGTGATGTTAAGCATGTCTTTTCTTGTTACGTCTGCTGTGAGGCCTCCGATCTTCCACTGCTACCAAACTTATCATAATACATACAAAAAATACGAAAAAGCTTCTCTTTGACATATGCGAAAGCTTCTGAATAATCAAGGCCAAGGCATTCACCTATTCATTTCATACCAATTTGTAAACATGTCAACTTTTTTGTAGGATCGAAAATGATAGTAAAACAATATAAGTGTGAAATAGAACCAAAATATTTAAAAAATATTTCCTCCATTGCTATGACGGAATGACCTAAAAGAGGATCGTCCCTAGATTTAGCAATTTTATCTACAATTAACCAAATAAACCCTATAACTAAGCAACAGGTAGGATAATAAACACCAGATAAACCTTTGTTGCTTTATAAAAAAGGTCTTAAAACTCTCAAAAATAATTAGCAATATGCCAATCTGAATTAGTAACTACCAATTCATTATTTGAGAGTTAGCATTGACAAAAATAGATATAATATGTGTCATACCCTTGTCTCTTCTTTAACATAATATATGTCGAGTTCCACCTCACCTTCATATCAAGACCAAATTTTCTTTGTTCTTTCCCATTAGCTGCACAGTAGTCCGCGAACCTAGGTACCACTTGTGTGGATCTTGTGAGGTAACGAATGACATCACAGATACTGTTCAAATATGGACCAATTGCTTGCATACCATCTTGAACAACAATATTCAAGATGTGGCATACACATCTCTGGTGGAGGACATAATCACCAATATATGTTTGCAATATTGGGGTGAGGATGTTCATAGACGTTGTGTTTGCCGATGTGTTATCAAGAGTTATAGAAGCAATTTTATTATCCATCTTAAAATCATCAAGTACATGTAGTATACGATCAACAATGGCCTCTCTCGTGTGTGATTCATTTATTACTTTAAATCCTATGACTCTCTTGTTTGGCTTATAATTATCATCTAAATAATAGGCTACAACACTAAGGTAGCCACTTTTTTGGGGTGATGATGTCCAAATATCTGAGGTTATGGCAAAAGAAAATCGAACTTGTTGGAATAGTTCTTTAAGCTCTACCAGTTCGTTTTGATACATCCGTAAAATATCAGATGTAGTAGTTCTCCTACTAACATGTTGGTACTGTGGACAAAAGTTACGTTGGATCATTCTTTCGAATACGCGACTTTCACTGATCCTAATCGGTTGATCTTCTGAAACAATATATCTAGCAATTTCCTTACGGGCAGAAAGCAGGTTGTATACCCAAGTACTTACAGAGCCATCGGCCTCAAAATTTAGCTGTGTTTGTACTCCTCCTCCCCCCTGGCCTTGTGCCGCCATCTTGCGTAAGCATGCTTTGTAGTGCTGGTTTAAGTGCCCTGTCCCTACAGCTGTACGAGCACTTAAATTTAGCATTGCAATAATTACAAGTTGCGATGTCTACCGTTTCACCGTCCCGGATTTCCTGGCTCCAGGTCATGTGCTTCCAATAATTCGCCCTTCGTCTAGACTCGCCAATGTTGGCGTCCAGGGAAGGGGAGAGAATTCTGTTGTCCCCATTGGCTCTGAACTGACATGGTACTCCTTGTAGCTCTCTGTACCATCCATAGGATGGTCATCCATGTCGTAGTCTCCCATGCTTGGTGAGAGCTGACGAGCATCAATGGGAGTCGGAGCTAGATGAGGACTAAGGGAGCGACGACAGGAGCTTACACTAAGTCGCCCTGCTGCCCTTTTCGAGATTTGACTCCTCTGCATACTGCTTGAGAGCTCCTTGGTACTATGACTCCTTGGTAACATGGGGGATAGATGGTGATTAGTGAATAAATGCGGAGTATAAATGTAGTAAATGAGCTTGTGAAATGAGAAGTAAGAAATGAATAAATGAGGAGTACAAATGTAGGAACTGAGCTTGTGAAATGAGAAGTAAGAAACGAGAAGGCTAAGTTTGTGAAGAAATGGAAGATCTGAGCGAATTTATATAGATCAGAAAATAACCGCTGCTCTCTCGAACCTGAACATTGCCTCTGCAATCTAAACGTTATGTGACCATTGTCACTCAATCTACTCTCAACACAAAGGAATCAACAATCTTTCCCAACTCCCAATGCCTCCTACTCTACTTTTCCCCCCGTCCAGGCGTCCTCCCCCCGTGACCATCTCTTACTCTCTCTCATGCACGCGCGCCCATCATCATCTCGCCTTGACCCCACTCGCCCCACACCCGTCCCCACTTCCCGGCCTGCCGCCGCCCTCCTCCCGGCTCCCCACATCCCTAGCCCTCCCTCCCTGCCCACCGGCCGCCTCCTCCTCCCGACCTTTCCCCCGTAGCCTCCTTCTCCCACCTCCCGCCCTCCAGGCCCTACCTCCTCCCTCCCGGCCCCCAACCACCTCCTTCCCTCCCTCCCCAGCCGCCCCTCCTCCCGGTGCCCCTCTCCCCGACCGCCACCCTCCTCCTCCGGCCGCCTCCTTCCTAGCCGTCCCTCCTCCCGGCCGCCTCCTCCTCCTCGCCTCCCCTTTTCCCGAAACCTCCCTCCTACCTTGACATCCCCGACCGCCTCCTCCCGGCACCCCTCCTTCCCGACCTTCCCGACCGCATCCCTCCTCCCGGCGCACTCGATGGGTCTAGTCACGGATCGGGACTCAGCATGTACCGCACACGGACTCAGCTGTTCGAGCGATCGGGCGCCGTTGACAAGTTCGTCATCGATGGCTTGCTCTTTGAGTCGTCGTCGTTGGGCGTCTTTACGTGGGATGCCGCGCTTGGCTCCGGATACACCGCTTCTCCTCCTACGGCCATCGTCCACTCGTCCGAGCTCTGGTGACCGGTATACCTCCTTCCTCTCTACTCCCTTTCTCCGCTCTGTGATGGCTGATCGGTTATGGTTGTGGGGAATCTGGGGATGACCGTGAGAGATGTCGACGGGATGGGGGAATAGGGAGACGAGGTAGAGGCCGAGGCGACCCGGCTGTTGGCGCCGACGTGCCCACCGTGCTGCCCATGCCCGCCGTGCTCCCCGTGTCGTCCTGAGCACAGTACAATTCACTCTGTCATGCTGTGCCGCCCAATGAACCAGCTTTCCAGGCCCGGCCCAGCCTACCGTTCGTGCCGTGCCGGCACGGCCCACCATGTGTTAGATCGGGCCGTGCTTGGACCGTACCAGACCGGCCGTGCTTTGGACTGGTAAAAAAAAAGTACAGTCTAACTCCCAGTTCTAGCTGACAGGACGCCACAACAATTGGCATGCGACAATCGGCCGCCGGGATGATCTCATCCGTCCGTGTGCACCGGTATTTGTCAGTACTGTACGCGTGACCGCAGGATCGATACTAGCTATCCCTTAATTAGGCGGCCTGTAGACTGCAAATGTTTAGTACTCTTGGTCATGCGTGGAACGTAGTTACACGTGAGGACGTGAGGACAAATGATCTCAATCATTTCTTTGTTCTGTGAAGTGTGTACTCGAAGCTATCTATTAATTTTGAGATTATGAAGCCAGTGATACTATGATCATAGAGTAGTCATGTTTCAAAGCCGTATTCGATCCTTTGTCTTTTTGCATTATATATACGGGTCTACATGGATACTAACTCCTACCAGCGAATATATTTGCAATTATAGCCTTGTGCACCCTCCAGTCACACACAAAGAAAAGTAAAATTTATAAATTCGTGCATATTAAATTTTATGCGCCAATTAATTCACTTAAAAACTTAAGTTCATAAGGAAAGACGTGTAATTAATATGGTTCAACACTCCTCTCATGTCCAAGCTCCACCAGGTTTAAGACGTGGATTCGAAGTGGGATGCAATTATTTCTTTTAATATTACGTCAGACAGGTTTTGAATTCAGAATCTCTTAGCTCTAATACCATATTAAATTGCACGCACCAATCAATTCAACAGAAAGCTTAATTAAGCAAATGACAAAATGTAGGCAATATAGCTCAACGGTGTAGTCAAACTCTTTAAACTTTGGCTATCGATATCTTTCTGAATATTTAGATTGCTTATGTGAAAATGCTGTCTGTAGATTTTTGTCAAAAAAATTTACATAATATTTAATTTTATTAGGTTTTATAAAATAAATCGTAATAAAAATTAGTGTTCAAATTTATGTTTTGGAGCTATGTCAATATCTAAAACAATGGTCTTTATTAGCTAGAGGGAGTATGTAACAGTGGGTCTTGTTTCTTACCCTTAACTCCGGAATCTCTTGCCCACCTAAGAATGTCTATCTTTATCACTGTAGAGCTGGGAATAAGTTGGAATAGCCGAGGGATGGCCCGGATTAACTGGGTTATTTATGATGTACACTTGCCCATTGAATCCACGGAAGGGAAAAATGAAACTGAGGTCCACTACTACAGAAAAAGTCATCACAGACGGTTCAAAAACGTCATCACAGACGGTTTTACGAACCGTCTGAATTTATGGGTCGAATAATACGAGATCATCACGCACGGCTTTCGAACCGCTCGTGGTGGTAATATCACAGACGGTTCTTAACTAAAAACCGTCTGTGATAGTTATAATTACCGACGGATTTTAATGAAGAACCGTCTGTGATTTATAAATAACACAGACGGTTTTTAGTTAAGAACCGTCTGTGATATTCTCTTCTACTCCTAAACGTATTTCTGTTTATTGGCTAGCCTCAGGAAATACTAGCCATGCCTTCTGAAATAAGCAGATCAACATGTACATGTATACATCCAATTCACATCTCAATTCATTTCACAAACATAAAACATCCATTTTTATTAAGATTAGAGCCTGCCATTACAATATCTCAAAACAACGAGCGGGTTACACAACAAGAAAAGAGAAAAGCAAAGATCCTCTATGCCTTCTCGCCTCGATGCAACGCATGAGCTGGATGTCTTTGACGCCCACAATCGTTGGCGTTGATTGAGTGTCTGCACGGTTGGCACGAGCTAGTTGCTTCTGCGATGTCTTGCCTCCCGTAGACTTATGCGTCGTCTGCAAGGAGGAGGACAGCAAGGAGGAGGAGAATAGCAAAGAGGAAGAGAACAACAAGGAGGAGGACAGAAGGAAGAGGAGACCAAGAAGAAGGGAGAGAACAAGAAGGAGGAGGACAAGAAGGAAGAGGAGACCAGCAAGGAGGCTGTGTATTGGTTATATTTATAGGGAGAGGAGGGAGGCGGCTACGATCCGTGGGGTGAGGATTGGTCGATTTCTATTGGCTATGATTGGGTCGAGTAGGATCGACGGGCCCCTAGATTATCACTGCACGGTTCTATATATACAACCGTCTGTGATGAATGAATATCACAGACGGTTCTATATATAGAACCGTCTGTGAATTAGAGTACAAAATTCTATATACCGATGCAATATAAATAACTAGTCTGAAAAGATAAAATAGCAAAGTTTTATATGGCTTATATATACTCATTTGAAAGGTTTCGACGAGATCTACAATTTTTCAGTTGAAGTAAAATCCAAATTCCGAAAGGAAGACCAAGAAAAAGGGCAAAAACAGAAACTAAAAACTTATGATGCAGGTTTAGGTCCAAAGATGGCCGATTTTCGGGGTCTTGGAGGGCAACAGGAGCAAGCTTGTTGTTATTTTTGGATCGGGCTCGTCGTTAGCTTTCCAACGAATACAAGAACATCGAAACGGAAATCAGATGCAAAAGTTATGCCCGTTTCTATCAAGGTGTCTCAAAACCGAATCATAATCGGACAAGAAGCGGAAAATATGAAATTTTGAGGGATTGCAAGGCGGGAAACTTATCACAGACGGTTTTTATTATAAAACCGTCTGTGATACTAGAATATCACAGACGGTTTTATAATAAAAACCGTCTGTGATATTCCAAATTATCATAGACGGTTTTATAATAAAAACCGTCTGTGATAATCTGAAATATCACAGACGGTTTATATTATAAAACCGTCTGTGATATTCCAGTATCATAGACCGTTCAGCGGTAAGAACCGTCTATGATACTCCTTTTTCCCGCCACAAATATCACAAACGGCCTCCAAATTAAAATCGTCTATAATAGTATACATCACAGAACCGTCTGTGATTTGACGTCTAGTATTAAGCTTTCTGTAGTAGTGGTCCTTTTGACTTTGTATTTTACTTTTGTCACAACACCTTTTTTAAGGAAGTCACAACTAGTTTAGATTATAGCATCCTACTGGTTCTTCACACAACAAACCAAGTGTTTATTAATGAAATTAACTCCCTGTAGCGTTAGAAATCACAACGGTTAACAAAGGAATGGGTTTTGATAATGACTTGAAAAGCACCAGTGATAGTCAAGAAAGGAAAAGAAATAAAAAAATAGAGAGGTTGATGAAGGCCGAGAGCTCTTTGTTAGTACTACATCCACTACCGCATGCTCTACCTTTCGCCGGTCGGCACTTAATTGCTTAAGGGGTCCACAGAGCAGCATCCTCTACACTCTACAGAGGACACCATTAATAGAACATGCATGCATGGATCAACTCTATCTGATCTGCATGTCGCAACTGTTTCCCTTATATATGGAGTATACTTTGTTGATGAACCGTCGTTGACGATCAGTCCGATCGATATGGAGTATACTTTGTTGAGGAACCGTCGCTGACGATCAGTCCGATCGATTCCTACAAAAAATAGATTAATCACAGAAGACGCAAATAGTAGATTGAAACACAGAGATAGAGAAAACTCCTAGTTTTTCTATATTGCTTTCTTTTCCCATGTATATGTATACAAAATAGCCAACAGTGATCCCTATTTATAGCCTAATAGTGAGGTGCCTACCATGGGCCAAGGCTTCAAGTCCAGGCCTAGGTTTCCTAACACTCTCCTTGGACACTCATCCGACACGTTCATGCATCATCAAAACTCCATAAAAACCTAGTGCGGAAATTTAGAGAAAAAATACATGATACATGTTATGCTGTATTGCACGAATTGCCTCATTAAAAACACTGGCCGACAAATTTCAGGAAAACTCATCAAGGGAAAAGGAGTACAATCTACCTACTTTTATTTAATCTTCATGATTTATTCTTTGGGTACTCGATCTTCGTGATCAAGCTTTAATAACGAGCTTCAGAAAAATCTCCCCCTAAATTCTGCACTTCTCTAAGTCTCATCATTCTAATTCCTCGTACGCATCTTTCAAAACTAGATGCTGGGAGTGACTTAGTGAATAGATCTGTAAGATTTTAACATGACTTAGTATGCAGTACCTTAATTTTGTCCATCTTTTGCAATTCATGAGCATAGAAAAACTTGAGGTTGATATACTTTGTGAGATGACCCTTCTCGTAGTCCGTCTGCACTTGTGCAATACAAGCTGCATTATCTCTATAGATAATTGTTGGAGTTTGCATGATATTCATCACATATGACTGCTGGATGTGGTGAATCATTCGGTGGAGCCAAGCACATTCTAGTGCAGCTTCGTACAACGCTATAATTTCTTAGTGGTTCATCGAAGTCGCTACAAGACTTTGCTTAGACGATTTCCATGAAATTGCAATTCCACCACACAGGAATACATAGCCTATTTGTGACTTTGCGGTATGCGGGTTCGACAGATTCCATGCATCTGCATAGCCAGTTATATTCAAGTCTTGGTTCTTTCTGTAGAACAATCAAAGGTCCTTGCTTCCTTGGAGGTATTGGAAGATGTCCTTTATTCCCTGCCAATACCTTTTGGTAGGCTCTGCAGTATGCCTTGGTAATAGGTTTACAACAAATGTAATATCTGATCTAGTGCAGTTTGCTAAATACATAAGTGCTTCTACTGCACTTAAGTATGGAAATTCCAGTCCCAGGACTTCCTCCCCCTCTTCCCTAGGTCGGTACAGATCCTTTTCTTGCTGTAAAGATCTCCCGATCATCGGTACTTTCAATGGGTATGCGTTCTCAAAGCCGAACCTTTCCAATACCTTCTGGGTGTAGGTTGGCTGATGTACTAATATTCCTTCAGGGACATGCTCGAGCTGCAGGCCTAAGCAATATCTGGTTTTACCCAAATCCTTCATTTCAAATTTTGACTCCAGGTAAGAACTTGTTTCTTTTATGTCTTCCAAGGTCCCGATGATATTTAGATCATCTATATATTCTGAGATTATACAAAATTTATTCTGGTATAGTCGTATAAATACACAGGGACAATCTTCATTGTTTGTCTAGCCTTTCTTGCATACAAAGTCGTTTAAGCGATTATACCACATCCTGTCTGATTGCTTAAGTCCGTACAGTGATTTTCTGAGTTTCACACTGTACAGATTTCTATTTGCTCTGTCTTGGTTCGAGACAGGAATGCCATCAGGTACATTCACATAAATTTCTGAATCCAAGTTTTCATAAAGATATGCAGTTACCACATCCATCAATTTCATTTCCAAGTTCAGGTTTACTGCCATCGAGATTAAGTATCTAAAAGTGATTCCACTCATGACTGGGGCGTAGATTTCTTCATAATCAACTCCAAGACATTGAGTGAAACCTTATGCAACAAGCCTTGCTTTATATCTTACAACTTTATTTCTTTCATTTCTCTTTTGAACAATACCCACTTATGCCCTACAGGGTCCACATGGGGATGTGTGCAGCTTACAGGCCCAAACACCTCTTTTTTTTAGAGATAATAATTCAGTTTCTATTGCCTTCTTCCAATCTTCCCAATCTGATCTTTTCTTACATTCAGCGAGCGATGCGGGCTTTAGATCAAGATCGATGATTGTGTCAATTTTCTTTGCAAAGTAGATATCAACATTGGTTGTTGTCTTATTCATGGATTCTCTCACGTGCACATAATTTATAGTTATTTTATCATGAGTTACTTCTTCTTGTGCTTCTACTTGTTCATCGCTTCTTCCAGTTGCGGTGGAAAGTCCCTTTAGTTTTTCATCTCCGATGTGTGCGTACACATTCATGCTAATTTCTCACTCCATGGGAATGTTTAGATCCGGTATGCCCTTTTCTGAAGGTGTCATACTAGTGCTAGGTCTCAACTGTCTCTCCTTCTGGTTCTAGGGATCTTCAGTGATCGGCTGTGTCAAGTCCTTCTTATCTTTTTTCACTAGACATCCCCGGTTACTTAGGGTTCGAGGGGCCGGAGTTCTCGTCCTTTTATTTTGAGCCCTCTGGACGGGATTAGGGATACCTTCAACTTTATTTGGTATTTCAACCCTCTCCGGTGCATTGCGTGCAGGCACATGCGACTTGGTCACGCTCTTTAAATCACTAAAGTGGTCAGGCAGTTGGTTTGCTAATGCTTGTAAATCAATGATTTTCTAGATTTGTCTATTTGTTTCACTAGTGCGCGAGTCATGTACATGGATTCTCGTGGCTTGCCACGTAATTTCCCGATATTTTTTATCATGGGGTTGATTTTCTCCCCCTAATGCTGGGAAATTATCCTCATCAAATATGCAATTAGTGAAATGGGTAGTTTGCAAATCTCCTGTCATGGGTTCTAAATACTTGATTATGGATGCTGTCTTATACCCTGTCTTTTGGAAAGAACCCATTGCATTACGCTGTGGAGGGGGTATAGGTACATAAATATTGCATACAAACCTCCGGAGATGAGAAATTTTCGGTGCTAACCCTTGTGTTAGTTGCATAGGTGAATTGATGTTGCAGCCCGATGGTCTAAAGTTGATGAGAGTTGCTGCATGCGGGACTGCATGTCCCCAACATGTGGCTAGTAAATTACAATTCTGCAAAAGTGGCTGGGCAATAAATTTAATTCTCTTAATTAATATCTCTGCTAAATCATTCTAGGTGTGGACATGCAGTACAAAATGCTTAACTATAATTCTCATTGCCATACAATAATCATCAAATGTCTTTGAAGTAAATTCTCCGGTATGATCCATTCTGATGGATTTTATGTGATGATCAGGGAAAATATTTCTAATGCGAATTATCTACGAGATCAGCTTTGTGAAAGCATGGTTTCTCGTAGACAATAAACATACATGCGACTATTTTGAGGAAACATCGATGAGCACCATGAAATATTTAAATGGCCCTGATAGTGGTTGTATGGGACCGCAAATGTCTCCTTGGATGCGCTCCAGGAATGCAGAGACTTCATCCTTCACTTTTAGAGTAGAAGGTCTACTAATTAATTTCCCGGTGGCACATGCGGGCACACAAAATCTTCGTGATTCGAGAAATTATTTAGATTAATATTATGTCCCTGTGTATTATTAATTATATTTGTCAACATCCTAAGACCTTGATGTTGGTGTAGTATTGCCCAGTTTCTTATGAAAAAAGTTTTATAATATCTTTTTTTTCCATTTGCTTCACGCTTCGTAACGAGAATGTATTTCTTACCATACTATTCTTCAGTTTCAACATGGAAACCATTAGCGCGAATTTCCTTGAAACTTAGGAGAGTTCTAGTCGATTCAGGGTACAATAAGGCTTCTTGAATGACCAAAATTGTGTCCATTAAGAGTATAATTGTGGCGCTTCCTAAACCTATTATACAAGCATCGCTACCGGTAATTGTTGTAAGGCTGCCAGCATTCTTACTAATCGACTGAATGCATTTTGTCTCTCTTAAGATGGTATTCGTTATGCCGCTGTCGGCTAAGCACACTTTCTCCACAGGGTGACACATGTGTTCTAATATAAAGTATTTTATTAATATGTAGTAGTAGGCAATCATAATATATAGTAGTAGGCAATCAACACATAAATAAAATACTTCAATATCAAAACATATCATGCCATTATAAACTGGATAAATGAATAAATTATTCAATATCATCCAATCATCACGAGAAAACAAAATTGTTTGAGTACCATCCATGCAAATTCTAACTTATTCTTCCACACAAAAGTAAATGACAATTAAAGTCTAAATGCATTTTGTGCATTAGACTGAATCTGCCAAAAAGTCAGAGACTTCAATTGCTATTTTCTCGAGAGTGATATGCTCTTTCAGAGAAATCATGGCGGTGGAAGCTGCAATGTCGAAAGGGGGTGCTGCTGCCGGAATAGTTTCAACCTCCATCGGTGCAGTCAACTGCTTAGAACTCTCCCCCTCAACAGATGCAAAGTGGGTTTCATGCTGCCCTTTGCTATCTTTCTACTTCTGAGCTTGGAAGGCATCGATGACATGCCGCGGCTCTTTATAGATCCACGACCAGTGTCCCTACTTGCCACACTTGTAGTAGGATTGGTCTTGCTGACCATAGGACTTGTCGTCTCATTTTGCTTGCTTGCCTTATTCTCACGTGGAGCATCTAACTTGCTTTTCTAGGCTGCGACCTAACCCTTCCTTCCCCTTTTCTTCATTATGGGCTTTCACACCTTGTAGCTCTCGGCGTTGGCTTCATGTCCAGCGGAGCTTCCAGGTGGCTGTGAGACATAGTTCTTGCGGAGAACTTCATCCTGAGCCTCAGCAATCTACATCATATCAATCAATTCAGCATACTCCTTGTAGCTGTCTTGACGATAATTGCTTGTAGACTGCACTACATTGGGGTGGAGGGTGGATAGGGTTTTCTCAATCTTCTGCTCATCTGTGATCTGCTTGCCACAAAGTTGAAGATTGGTACAAATTCTATGCAGAGCAGAATTGTACTCCCCAACCGTTTTGAAATCAGCAAACCTCAGTCGGATCCACTATTGCTCTACCTGAGGAAGAAAGGTGTACTTTAGCATCTCAAACTGCTTCTTGATTACAATCCATAATGCTAGTGCGCTATTCTCTGCCATATACTCATTCTTTAGAGTGAGACAGAGATGGTGCCTGAGGAAGTGAAATGCCTGATCATTTTCCTCAGGGGTGGGTTTGGCATCCTACGGTATACAGATCCCAATGGAAGCGCGGAGCTTCTTGGCTCCAAGTACTATCTCGACATTGGAAGCCCAAATGAAGTAGTTTTGGCCATGCTGGGTCAACTCCTCGAACTCTCGGTTTGTGATGCCTGTCATCTACATGTACACGGAAGAAATAAATAAGTTATTGTCGGTAAACATGCATGGAATAAATTTACTATAGTTAAACAAATTGGATAATGGTACAAAAGATTCTCGTAATGTTCCAGAATATCTATGCATTTTCTATGGATTTTACTGTTAATTTCGGTAATTAAAGGCAATTTAAATAATTACGATTAATCAAAATAGTAAATAAATACATAAAACATATAAAATAATAATGACAGAACTAACATGCTTCAAATGCAAAAAATAATTTAAAATTTGAATTCCCGAGACCCTTTTATGCCAAAATATGAATTTTTAGTGAATTATGCAATTTCCGAGGGCCTATACGGAAACTTTCAATTCGTAGAAATTTTTTGCGTAATTTTCTGATTTTTCGAGGGCCTTTCTGCAAAATTCAATACCCGTCTAAAAATTCTAAGGACCCTTCCATACTTTTCAAAATTCGGGGGCCTCATTGCAAATTTACCGGTGCCCACTCCCTCCGGGCCAAGCTTCCGTCCTGTTTTCTCCAGGCCCAATCGGCCCGTACCCAGCTCTCTCGTGGCGACGGCCTCCCGGTGGCTCGGTGGTTCGGCAGGCGGCACCGCCTCGGCGAAGAAGCGGCCCGGCATCGTCGGCGGCGGCCTTGAACGACAAACGGCCAAAGACCGTGCCACGGCGGCCTTGAGTGGCGCCGGGCGGCCATGTGGGAAGCCAAGGCGTCGGTGGCGAGCGGCCGTCGGGAAGCCGAGGCGGCGCTGTCGGCCGGCCGTGCGGGGAAGCCAAGGAGGCGCTATCGACCGACTGTGCAGGGAAAGCGAGGTGTCGACACTTCGGGCGGCCGTGCGGGGAAGCCGAGGCGACGATGCTTCGGAAGGCCGTGCGAGGAAACCGAGGCATCGGTGCTTCGGTCGGTCGTGCGGGTAAACCGAGGCGTCGGGCCGTCGTGCGGGGAAGCCGAGGCGTTAGAGCTTCGAGCGGCCGTGCGAGGCCGTCTTGTGGCGCGTGAGCTCGAGGCGTCGGTGCGGTCGGCCGGCTCCTCCATTGCCGCCGGCGGATCGCCGATGGGGTGGCGCGTAGATGACCAGCCACGGCAAGAAGAAGGAGGCGGCGGGCTTCATGCACGGCGTCCGTACGGGGCCAGCCGTGTAAGATTTTTTTTTCTGTTTTTCATTCTAAAGTGCAATCAATATATACTATTTCATGTAATCTACCGATCGGCATTGTGCCGGCGACTTCAAATCTGCTGGCGGTAGTTTAGAGCGGATTTGCACCGTAGAAAATAATCTAGAAAGTGAAATCCGCGGAATTTAAAGCGATCTAAATGTAGACAATCCAATCTACTAATATTTCGATGATTACCTTTCAATTCACCGGAGCGATTCATGCTGATAACGTGTTGAGGAACCGTCGCTGGTGACCAGTCCGATCGATTCCTCCGCTATGCAAAAACAGATTAATCACAGAAGACACAAATAGTAGATTGAAATATAGAGATAGAGAGAACTCCTGGTCTTTCTTTATTGCTTTCTTTTTTTATGCGTGTGTATACAAAATAATCAATAACACTTTCTATTTATAGCTTAGTGGTGAGATGCCCACTATGGACCAAGACTTTAAACCCAGGGCCAGATTTCCTAACATTTTTGTTCATGCCCTTGCAATCTAATTAAACGTTACAATTTACTCCGTTAGTAGTAGAAACATACTGTAGTGACCACTCTATGCTGCGTTCTTTTCAGGCTATGATTTATGATTTATAAAGTATAACTTTCGTAAGTAAATAAATAAGACAGTTTCTTTATCGCTGATTTAAAACTGTTTATCCGGACAGTCTTTTCGAAACAGATTATCGCTATTCGATTCGTTTACACAAACATTTACACTAGAATTAAAAGTCATCAACTGTAACAAAAACCATTTATCTTAACCGAAAAAAGCACCCTACATCATGTGTCGTGCTCAGATCTGTTGTTAAGGTACCGGGCCTCTCTTGCGTCTTGTGTGCATCCAATACGTGACACGACACATGCTGGACTACTACGTGTGTTCAATGCACGTTGCCCTTTGGTTGGCAGTATGTCTAGGGCAGTGTACGTATTTCACATCCAAGTGCGTACTGGCCGGGTTGCATTTAGTTTAACGGAGGTTCAAGAACATAAAAAGGACGAGGACCAGCTGCATTTGCCAGTTACATGGCGGATGTGGCGCGAGTTATGTCAGCACGTGATCTGAGTTCACAATCTCGACCATATATGCCAAAATACAAATTTATTACGCTCGTTAAATTTACTCATGATGCAACATTAACTTCCCATGATAAAGAAGTAATATAGGTGAAAATCTTTCCTGAAACGTTTGGATGGTTATGATGAGTTCCTACTCTCTCACTTCAACGTGTACAGATTAAGGGTACAATCCGTTAAGCTTATTTGTTTATGAATTCTTTCGAACAAATAAATAGAATGATTTCTTCGCCGTCGTTTTAAAACGGTTTATCGAAATAGTTTTTTAAAAGTGATTTATCGACTTTCGATTCGTTCGCGTGAGCCCTTATACTAAGGCCAAACGTCTAAGCCGTAGCTATAACTATAATCCACTTTCGTTTCCAAAGTGCTATAACTTTTAGCTGAAATGATACTGTAGCGGCTGTTAGATTTTTCTGAGATATTCAATTAAATGAAAACAAAGAAAAAACAAAAAAAACATTGTTATATCTCCACGATAATACAAAAAAAACAAGAGAAAACAAACCACGTTAAGAAGTTAATACATTTCAAATGAATTTTCACTTACGAAAACTAGAAGCCATCGTTGTTTAGAATAGAGCCTAAATTAATTAACCCTCCATCGTGGTGTTGGTGTGAGGCGAGGGATCTGGCCGGCAATGTTGACTGTTGCCATTGAACACGGGGAAAGAGGAAATGATGGTGGAGACGGTGGTTGGGGGTGTGATAGTGGCGGAGCGCTGGTTATTTCTCTGGGAGGTGACAACAGTGATGGCATGTCCGCGGACCGCACCGGCACTGGCATCGGTGAGGCGGTGGGGAGAGTACGGGGGAGGGGGAGAGATGGTTGCGGCGGCTGTTAGAGGAGGCGGCTGGGTTATTTTGATTCAAGGTTGCACAAATCTCGAAGTAATCATAGGTTAAAATTGTACCTAGTTTTCTTTTCTCTTCATTTTACAAAACAGGTACCAGATGGCAAGAGGGACCATTTTCCCTTACAAAGATACACCTATTGTCCCATGTATAGCACATGGTTTTAATGTAGATCATTTGATTGACTATCGAACTTTTGGTCCAACGACTGGATGGACACAAAAAAAATTATCAGACGCTATTGCGAAACAGCAGATAGATGATAAATCTGGCATTTCCATAATAACTTCGAAAACAAATGTGCTACTGTTGTTTCGACATGATGACCTTGGTGTTCCAAATGTACAGAATTAAAGGGAGTTGTTGATGAGGAAGTTCCCAGCGAGTCACTAACCTACACTTGCGAAGGTGACGACAATAGACTTTGCAGCTTCTGCCCATGCACAGCATGGACATGCGTGGTCAGATCAAGCGTTTCGAGTTTGGCCGGCCAGATTCTGCATGGTGGTACGTATGTAAATGCGCAGTATCCTGTTTGTTATATACAGGAATTTTTGGTATTTTTAGTACGTTTTAAATTTATATTTATAAAAATAGTCATAGTCACACGGTAATAGCGAAAATGACACTTCGTCAGACGGTCAATCGGACAGACAGGCGTGAAGTCGACACGTGGCCGTGAGCCCGTGATCTGTGGCGGCTACGCGACTGCCTCCTAGCCACTGTGCACCTCTGTTTCCACCACCTTGCTACTGGATAGCAGATAATTAAGTCGACTTAATTACCTGCCTTAATTTTATTTATCACTTCTTCGATTTTTTCAAATAGAGCAAATAAGCTTAAAAATTATCAAATTTTATATGTAGCCCCCCGATAGAACATAATTGATTGTGTAATTTTTCTATAATTTTATCCAGTGTGAATGTTGCTCGAAAATTCATATGATTATGTTATTTTTAAGAGTTGTTACATATGGCAAATGAGCTCCAAAAATTATGAAATTTTATGTACAATCTCCTGACATAGTCGACCTAATTGTCTAATTTTTTGAAAATTTTATGTACTTTGAATTTGCTATGTTGATTCATATTAATTTAATCATAATTACCGACATGCGATGCTCATTTAACTAACGATTGAATTCGAAGGCTACACGGCCACCATGTGGCAGTCATTTTTTGCAGTGCTGACCTCTCTCCTTCGCACATATGTCGGCCCGTTGCTGCTATCCCCCCTTTCCCCTACCTTATTCGCACATTTGTCACTTTGTCGTGCCGTCCCCCCTCGCTCGCTCCCTCGTCCACACATATTCCACTATGTCTGTGCTGTTGCCCCTCGCACGCTCCCTCGTATGCACATATGTTACTATGTCTATACCGTTCCCCTCGCCTGCGGTGCTGCACGGCAACAACGAGTCCTTAATTTACAGTGTTAGCGAACTATGTTGCCTTTTCGCTCGGCCATAAATACAAAGCTCTCGCAATCACTTATCTCAACTATGTTTTGCTTCTCGTTCTCGTGCTCGTCACTGAGAATTAAGAGCACATAGTATAATTAAGATTTTTTGGAGAGTAAGCATCGAAGCAGTGATCACAAAATTAGCAGTGCTGATTACTTCCTCCGAAAGGCAAGTAATTTTATATCGGATGCTTTCGGCGTTACTCTTATAGTTGTAGTTAATTAGTGTTATTCAGTTAGTCATAATTAATGTAATTTGTATTATGAAGTAAATAAGTCGTAGTAATTTAGCCATAGTTTTGTATTATTTTTCTGTAGGTATGGTACCTATAATTAGGGTTAAGTAATGAGTTAGTGGTAAGTAATGAAGTGGTAAGGACGACGGTAATGAATCACTCGTAATTAAATTTTGGTCGGATGATTAAATTGTTGGTAATTAATAAATTATTCATATGTAGTTACACACATGTAATCACTAAATTGCATGCTTCTTGTCGTCATTATTTGTTGTAACGCTTACTTCAGACCGAATTGTTATGGCTTCAGGTAGTCACAGACACGCAAGACTTGATAGTGTTCTATAGCGATAGTCTTATACGGGTAGGACACGATGGGTTGGTGTAGGACCGAAATGGCAACAGAGGGGGTGAATGATCCCTTCAAATCGGCCCAAGTATTCACACAACCTTCTTTTCCGATAGCTATAACAGCTACGAAGCAAGAGGATCAATGCTCACTGGAAATAGAAAAAGAGCGCTAGCAGAAAGGAAAAACGAGACAAGAGAAATGAAGCAGTTCTAAGAGCAGGCAACCGAAGACAAGTATTGAAGCCGGTCTGACCGCCAGAGTAATAGCGGTCTGACCGCTAAAGTGTTTTCGGTCTGACCGGGAACAGGAAACCAGAAACGAGCAGGGAAAACAGAGAAACAGATCTTTGCCCAAAAATAGATTAAAACAAGGAAGCAGTGCCCGACAACAACTTCACTCAAGAAACAAACTTCGCCAAAAGGAAACTGAGGCAAAAATGAGACCGAAAACTGAAAAGAGACTGAATGCCGAAAACAGAACACAGAAAGAACAACCGAAAACAGAAGCTGCAGCAGACCGAAAACTGATGGCACAAAAATAACTAAAGAAGAAACAAAAACATACTCGATCGAGTGCAGTCCCGAACAGCCACCAGAACTGAAACAAATTCAGTCGAAGAGCTGTGAAAAGGAAAATAACCATCCGACAACAGGCTGTACAGTGACTACTGCAATGAAGACGAGAAAACAGAGAAAAGATTGGGAAAGCAGTGCTTCTCAGGACAGTGAAACAGAATTTCAAAGTAAATAGCCGACCCACCTCAGGAAGTGAACATACAGATTGAAAGACCAGCTCGGCAGAAAAATAGACAGAGCAGGAAACAACGATTGACTGAAACTCTAAAGATTAAACAGGAAGGCCGAGAATCAGACACCCGGCCGAGAGCAGACAAAGTTGACAAACCGAGAAGACAAAATCAAACTGAAATCGAGGAACTAAACTAGAAATTGATTGCTGAAACTAAGTGGACAAGGACAATCGAGTCACTTGAACGAGTGCAGACTGGAGCAAGAAAAACTAAACGACTGAAAATATTCTGAACAGTGAATCCTGTTTTGCCGAACAGAAGATGAGACCAAATTCCAAAAAGCTTGGGATTCTCAAATCTTTTGATCATGAGACTTTTGATCACAACAGGGAAATGGTCTCAGATCAATAAGACACACAGATCAAACAACTCTTAGACAACACAACATGAGCACAAGATTCCTCTGCCTACACAAACAGTAAACCCTAGAAATATGGAAAACAGAGGAAGTGTGTAGCGACCAATTTCTTGGAGAGAAAACTGCTCTTGAAATCTTTGCTGTCGGAAATAAGCTAGCCAAGGGGCTTTGAGACGATTCCTAGTTCAGAGCAAAATGGTTCTGCAGCTACTCGATCGAACACTCCATTCAAACCGAAAAGAAACATAGAAGAACAGAGAGCAGCAAAGAAAGAACAAAAGTAACCTGAAGAGAGAGGCAGAACACATAGAGAGACAAGAAATCAAAACATCTCAGACACAAGACTTCTCAAATGGATTCAGAGAGATGAATGATTGCATAATGTAATTGTCTATAGCCATTTCATGCCATCTCTCACATCGAGAGCAACACACCTAAAAGAAACCAACAACCCAAAACCAACTGCCGAACTCCCCAGACACATCTCACGCAGGAGATGGAGACCAAGCAAAAAACTTCTTACAACCAAGGAACAACCCCTCTATTTATAGCTTCAAATTAACGGGTTTACAACTTGCTTTACCCACTAGCTCCAACAAACTTAGCACTTTACCCATTAACTCCAACCGAATCCACTTCCTCAAGCCCGAGTCAATTTTACCAAATTACCCCTCACGCTTCTTCTTGGAAGCTTCAATCGTCAGCCTCCAACGGATCTACTGAACCGGCAAAGGTCAGCGGTCTGGTCCTCATGAATTCTCCTAACTTGGACTGCGGTGCCTGAATGGGTGCCTGCAGAGCTTGTTGGACTTGGTTCTGAGCAAGGGCTTGAAGAATTTGCAGATGCATAGCCATCATTTGTTCCAAGTTAGGAGCTTGAGTAGGAGGTGGTGGAATTGGAACATTGTTTTCCGGTTGGGCATTGGCACCACGACTGTTGCATGCGTTGTTCCTTGTGTTCACCATCTGAAGTGGCAACCGGGTTTAGCAAAAGATAAGAGGGAACTAGCATAGATAAGAGATTAGGGGAAACTAAACAACATCCCAACCCAGCACACAAGAGAGAACACAAATAAGTAATATATAAGCGCTCTAAAATCGTATAACTTTACTTGGGTACTACAACTAAAGAACTAATCTTCGCTCCTTCATAACGACGTGCTTCTCCAAGTGCTTCTCAGACGCAAACTCATTGAGCCATCTATAGAAATTACAGAAGAAAGTGGATCTAATTACCATTCCAAAAGGTGAATAAGCAGATAGAGAAGGAAGAATACCATGACGAAGGTAAGGATAGAAAGAAGAGAAAAGATGAGGACAGTACATTATTAAATTTTTATTTTATAAAATAAATTTTGAAGCTCTTCTACTAACGACCATTCTAACTAGGTCACGTCCTACAGTCAAATTGGCTTTGATACCATCTCTGTCGGGTCCGCGGATTTCCAAATCTGGACCCTCTGTGTATTACAGCACTAGTCCCAGATCAAAGCTAGTGCACACAGTCAAACAGTGATGAATACAGAACCAACCACGCTTTATTACAATAATAGAGAGTACAGACCAAAAGGCATCTTTATTACAACTGAGGTTTCAAGATCTCGCAAACTCACAAAACACAGCGGAAGCAAAATAAACTCTGGTGAAGACCCATCAATACGCCACAGACAATTGACTGGGGAAGCGCAACCTAGTACTCCGGAAAGCCTTCGTCGAATCCACACGCGAAGTAGTCATAATCTCCTTCTTGAGCTTCATATTCCTTTGAGTATTATTTTTTAGTGCAACATGTGAGTACATAAAGTACTCCGCAAGTCTTAGAAAAATGCAGTAGATGCAAGGGTTAACAATGGAGGGTTATATGGTTCTTTTGCACAAAGCAATATTTTATTTCAAATACCATTAAATATTTTTGAAGGCATTAATTTATAAAGTAATTGTTTTAACAGAATTACCAAGAATTTTTCTAGTGAAGGTTGTATCCACCAACACTAGTTGACTGGCTCTAACCGCCAAGGTTCAAGGCTACGGGTTCCATCCACCCGCACTGGCTCCATCCACCAGGACACAACTCCGAGAGTTCCATCCACTCTCTAGTTTTCAAAACTTTTACTTTAAAACTAAAACCAAAGATCTACCATGTGAATGCATTCCTTGCCCGCCCTTGACTGTGGGCACGGCTATTCGAATAGTTTTTAACACTCTGCAGAGGTTGTACAACTTTACCCACAAGAGATAAGTTATCTTAATAGTCAACACGCTTCCTTTGGCATGAGACCCAGATAAAATATCACAAAGCTTTTACCTTACTCTAATCTAGCTAGACACCACCCGCTGAGGTTTCACCGCTAAAGGGTTAAATCCACCCAGTCAGAAGCCCCCTCTTACGCCATATGAGTACAGTAAATCCATGTCTCTCACTTTGAATAACTAGTAAATCCCTGGCACCCACTTTCCACTGGTGGTACCTAAACTAAACTATCGTAAGTTAATCAACTAGGTTGTACCCATATAGACTTGTGGTTATACGGTAGTGCTCAGTTTGGACAAACACAAGCGTCGGTCCTTAATTGACTAGGGCGGAACATACACTTTACAAGTTCTCGTGCTAAATTCGCACCAATCCAATCTTACCATCCGCCCAAGTCTAAAACAACTTTCACCATTTTATTTTAGTTTTAAAAAAACAACAACAATACTTATTGCCACTAAATAAAAAGATGAAATTATTCATATCAATTTTCCACCCAAAGGGTTATACTGACCGACTAGCTTGTCTAAGCAATTACCACCGTTCTAAAATTAACAATCATATAATAATCTCAATACTGAGACAAAAGAAATCTATGGTGACAAAGGTACATGGTTGTCAATGTCAAATGAAGGTATAACAATTATCGATTTAACTATTATCCTTACAACAGAAATTATCATTTTATGTAACATAGCAAATCCATTAAATTTAAAATAATAAAATGATTTTGTTAAACATGGGTACAAAATATTCAAAGGAGACTTGCCTTGCTCTTCGGTTGGGTGCAAACCTTCATTGAGAAATTCTTCCGAATCGTCGAAGTCTACACGTGAAAATAACCCACCAAATTCAAATAAATTCAAACTAAATTCAAATTGGCTTCAAATGTTTGAATAGAGGCCAGAAATGGATAGAGGGGTACTTTTGATGAATTTAGAAATTTGAATAGGCTCAATCGGAGTTAGGACGAAGGAGAACGGGCTCTCGGAAGTTTAAAATCAGAGAAAAAGGAAAAGATTAATTTTCTAGAATTATTTTTGTACTGGAAATTGATTTATTGCGTCAGCAGGAATTAATGGAATTATTTTCCTAAAAACAAATCAGGTTAATGACGTCAGCCCTGGCTTGGATGATTGATAGGTGGGCCTTGGTCTACGGACCGGGTCCACGGACGGGAAAGACGGCTGCGGTGGCACGGGGGTGTGGTGGCCGACGGGGCGGGGCACCGAGGTCTCAATGATGTGGCAGAGTGGAACCGAGATGGCGGCGACGTGGCGCATGGTGGCGGCCACATCAGCGGCCACGTCAGCTTGACGGCCGATGTGGCCGAGCTGGCTAGAGTGGCGCTCGGGCACGACCGCGACGGCGGCGTTCCGGTGCTGCGGCCGCCGGCGAGGGGTGGAATCGAGAGAGGAGGAGGGGAGTCGGTTTCACCTTGTTCAAGCTCGGCGGTGATCGAGGCGGCCGCGACGAGGAGGGGCGGCGGCTCGGGTCTCCCGGCGACAGCGGTCCGGCGGCGAGGAGGCTCAGCCGAGGGGCGCACGGGCTTCACGGCGACGCGGGGAAGCCGAAGGAGGCGACGGCGAGGCGCGAGGACGCTAGAGGCGGCGGTGATTTCTCGCCGAAGTCCGGGGCGGCGGCGATGGCGAAGGCGCACAGCGTTAGGGCGCTAAGGGGCTCGGGAGGGAGAGAGGAGTGGATGGAGAGATAGTGCGGAGGAGGGAGGCCGGGTTGGCTTTTATAGGGGTTGGGAGGCGGAGCCGACGCGGATTCTCATGGGAGATGGCGCGGGGCGGTGGCCGTTGGGAAATTAGGGAGAGTGGGGAGCTGGGAAAGTGGGAACCAGGCGCACGGATAACGGGGAGTGGGCATGTGGGGCCTGGCGTGCGCGTGAGAGGAGGAGGCGCCGGTAGGGCGGGCGGGCAGGCGTTGCGGCGGCGCGAGGTGGAAGAAAGGATGGGAAGGAGGCGAAACCGACAGGTGGGCCCGTGGTGTAGCGAGAGGAGGCGCGGCGACTGTGATGGCGCCACGCGGGGTGCGGATCGGACGGTCGAGGGGAGATTAGGTGCGGGCGGCAGGGATTGGACCGGGGCGGCGACGTGGCCAAGATCGGCCCGTCCACGCGTCGGCCCTAGGGGAGGGGAAGGCAGGATCCAGGCGACGACGTGGGTAGATCTGGGCCGTCCACGGGTCGGCCCGAGGGGAGGGGTTTCGGGTTTTTATTTTTATTTTAGATTTTAGATTTTCAGAAAAGCCTAGAAAATTCAAAAAGGGTCAGAAAAATATGAAATAAATTCCAAAACTTCCAGAAAAATTCACAGAAGTTCTTAGATATGTTTTGGACTGAAATAAAATATTTTCAACTTATGTTGGTATTATATTTTCATACTAAAAATACTTTTAATTTCAAATTAGATTTTAAACTCCAGGAAAACTTTGAAAATCCAAATAAATGCCAAATGACTTCAAATAATTAATTTGAAATAGGATTTTATAGAAATTCAAAATATCCTTTTATTTAATAATCCCCAATGTAAGTTCACCCACTAAGATTTGATCTAAGGGTGGTTACGTGTACCACACCTTGATCCCCTCTTGCGCCACACGATGGCTTACACCAGTGACTCGACCCGTATCCACGACAGCTTAAAATCAGTGACACAACTCGTGGGTCACTCCAATGGTGCAATTCGTGTTGATGGATATAAATTATTTAGCCAGGTCAGCACCATTATAGACTTGTAGTTGTACTATTTTATATTAGAAGGTCATCACAGGATAAAGTCCTTAAGTTATCTGGGCTGTACATACCGTAAGCCACAATTTCTCGTGCTACATCCACACAAACCATCATACCATCTGTCCTCATATGGTAACAGCAAGTTTTAGGGTTTTGGGAAGCATAAAGCTAAGTTATCTTAAAATACCAATCATTTCCCTCCAATGACTGCCCAAAACAGATTTTATAATTAAAAGATGGTGATTGGGGCAAATTAATGCCCTATTACTTAAACAAGACTAGCATGATGCTTAAGTACTATCTATAACTAGTAAAGTTACCATTAAATATCTAGGGAGACAAAAATCATGTGATTCAAGTACCAAAGGATGATGTAATAATACTACAATACTAAGTAGACATGTATCGATCTTAAATTTAACATACATTTGCATAATAAATTAAGCATGCAATTTGATAATTTTAATTAATATAAATTTGCACAAATGTAGGTTCAATATAATCAAAATGTTGACTCTCCTGGCTCACAAGCGAATTGGTCTTGGAAGTCTTATTGTGGCTCGAACTACGGCTCTTCAGCGTCCTAGTACTCTATTCGAACGAATGCAATGAAAATGCAATAAACACATGAATGAGCAAATAAATCCAAATAAAAATTCAAACAAACTCAAAACTAAAAAATTTTACTGCCATTAAATAGATCTTGAATTAAAAATAGAAACAAATTTCATTAAAATTGGAGCTGAAATGAGTGAGAATGGGTTCTCCAAAGTTTAATTTGGATTAAATCCAAAAAAATAGAGAAGAGAGTTTCTAATAGGTGGGGTCCACCAATTTTAAATTATTTTTTGAATTAATTTTCTATTGAAAAAGGCCACTAAGACTGACAGCTGGGTCCCACAGATTTTTAAATATATTTGATTTATTTTCTAAAAGAATAAATTCTATGGCTGACAGCGGGACCATTACTATGCAAACAGTAGCATGGGGCCCATGTGTTAGTGGCTCTATTGACTTAGGGTGGGTTCTTTTGGACTGATGGCTTATAGCTTATGGCTTAAATATTTGAATTCTGGCTGTTCGTAGAGGCATTATGTAGAGAAAAATAGTCGCATACGATTTTGGCCAGTACAGCTGAACTCAATACACTTTTTCTTATAATATTTCTATTGACTCCATCTTGAAAAAACGCATCGTTTAAAAGGTAATTACTGTAGACAGTACAAGCATAAGGCAACTTTAAGCCAAAAAGAACCCGACCTTTAACTGGGTTTAAAAGTTTGTTAAAAGGACTTGGGGCCCACATGTCATAGAAACAGGAGCTTAATTAAACGGGTGCCCTATAGGTCAGTGATGGATTAACGACCGCACAAGATCATTAACTTTAAATTAACCACGCGTTTAAACTTAATGACAGTGAAATAGTTTTCTTCTCCAGTCGAAGAGAGGTGACGCTCATCGCTGGTGAGAGGGACTGTGGTGGTCGGAGGGGAAGCTAAAAACAGTTCCTACGACTTGGCATGAACCTCCGATGGGGCGACGTGGGCTAATTCGAAGGCTACAGTGGCCGGCGGTGGCGATGGCCGAAGCACGACACCACAGGGAACTAGTCCACTAGAATCTAATTCCTTGTTGTGTGAGCATCTAGAGGCGGAGGTGAGTGTACCGGAGGTGGAGGCGGAGCACAGGGAAGCATGGTGCTGACTGTCGACGGAAGGCTAAGGCTGCGATGAGGTAAGCAACGTGGAGGGCTCATCGAAGAGGATGACATCGCTCAGTGAGGGTCGGGGTAACTTCGGGAGGGGAAGCTCTAAGAGCAAGCAATCGGACCGAGGTGGTGCAATGCTTGAAATGTTTCGGTGGTGGCGCTTTGACCGGAGGGAATGAAGAGAGGGGAGTGGGGACGTTGGACACAATGAAGGCGGCAGGGGCGCGATTGGGGGCAAGGCGAAGCGGTCCTGAGGGGTTATAGCCATGGGAGGAAGGTAGCTGTTGGGCACCTTAAAAGCCTGTGCGGAGGCCGAGGAGGGGGATATCGGCGCATGACGAGATGGCTCAGAGGCAACGCTCACGTGCAAATAGCGGAGACACGGCGTGGCCAAGGCACGTGAGTGACGGACGTGAGGGGAGGAGAGGGAGAGAGAGGGCTAGGCTTGGCGCTAGCTCGGGCGAGGGCCGCAGCACACTGTAGGGGAGCAGTGGCGTACATGAGAGGCAGCATCGAGTGTGGACATGGCGGGGGCTAGTCGGGGTGCACGGGGAAACACACGGCGCAGTGGCGGGGCACGACTAGGAGGATGGCAGCAGAGACACCCATCAGATCAACCCAAGGTTTAGCTGCCACTGATGGCTCACCTACTAGTACCAAGAGGACGCAGCTCAATATCTAATAATATGATGTTTTGTGGACATGTGTGATGTTGTTCCAATGCCTTCTTGAATGTCGTTTGGACCTGAGAGATGATTTGTGTCAAACAATTTGTGATGTCCCATCGTGATGTGCTTTTGAAGTGATCAAGTGTTTTCACTTCTATGTATTTGTTGCTGAGTTTCTACATGTTTGTTTCCATCGAGAAATGAGAGCAAAGTTTTTGCTAGTTTTTTTGCACGGAGGAAGTGAGCTGAAGAAATGATCCATCGAGAAATGAGAGCGAAGTTTTTGCTAGTTTTTTTTGCACGGAAGTGAGCTGAAGAAATGAGCTGATGTGTATAGAAGAGAAGCTGAACAGGGTGGCGTGAGAAAATCAGGTGGGGGCCACCACGAGAGGAGCAGAGGCACGTCCAGGTGGCTGATCCAGCCAGAGGAGCGAAAATTCGAGTAAAAGGAAGGGAGACGGAGTGGATGAAGGTGGTATATTATCAACGATATGTATATTTCGAGGGTATTAAAGTGAACAAAGATTTTATTGTGGTATATATCAAAACCAGACATTTTGATGGTATATCCCTAATTTTCTCACTTCTAAAAGAGGTGTTTGGACAGGACAGAGTAAAATCTGTCGCTAGTTTAAAGATACGGCAAACATGCAAAATCTAGCGTGGAACTTATACAAAATAATGATAATCAAATCGAACAAATGAGTTTTTCAGACATACAATGATTAACAGCCATAGTGAGGCTTCAGGAGGTGCCTCTAACCAAAATACTGGGATAAAAAACACCAGCTCCCACCTTGAATTGGAAATGATACATATAGTCTAAACTCAACTAAGCTGAAGATTACAGCAGTTGAGTAGATTAGGGTAAATCACCGTCTGGCACTTCCAGTTCACGTGCACCCTTATTATCTGAGGCTGTTATGTACATCTCCTGTAATATTCAGAATCTCTGTTTCCTTCATCAGGGAACACACATAATCTCTTGTACAGGTTCATTCCATCCTGTGTTTGCATGTCCTAAACTAAACCAGATCAGACAACTTAGATCTGAATAGGAAATGTTCATATCTGAAAGACTGAAATATGATGTTGCTCGGGATCACTCTGCATTTGATTCTGGGAAAACTGCTATCTCTTGGCTTCAGTTGCGTATGAGTTCTCAATCCTCAGTACATCTTGTTCAGATGAATCAACCCAAAAGGGTGACAAGGCTACCACCTTGCCAATAATTATCAGAGTTGGAGAAACTAGATCTGCTGATTTGACTTCATTCACAAGGTCCTTTAACATTGCAAATACCTACAGCAAAAGAAATATTCAGCATGAGAAGCTAAGGCTAAAAACAGAGTTTAGACAGTGAGGTTCTATGACTCGATACCGTTCGTTGTTGGGGGGTAGTCCCGCGCTCTACTGCAACAGCAGGAGTATCTGGTGGAAGACCATGCTTCATTAACTTAGGAGCAAGAGATGGTAGTGTTGACAAACCCATATACACAACCAAAGTTGTGTCTGGATCAGCTGCATTCTCTGCCACATATAAAGGATCTGTCCCACCATTCCTAGAGTGCCCAGTTAAAAACCTGACACTGCAGAAAAGATTGTGTGTAAAAAATGTGCTACTCAGCATTTATAAACTACACTATCTTATTGCATAATGCAACATCAGAAATGAACTATTGGCCATTGTCTGTTCACGTACCATTATATAGATTACAGAGTCAAAACATCTTATGTTCCTCCAAGGACCAAAGCTTCTAGGCATGGCAGGACCACTCATCTTTCATTAAGGGAAAAAATATCTATTTTGCTACTTCTATTTATCCATAGCAATTCAGAACAGAGAGGTAAACAAATGGAGTAATAGTGCCAAGTACTTCCACTATACTACTTTTATGGTCAAATTAGGTTGAGCAAATGGCATTCCTTGGGAGTATTAAGCTAGTAAAGCATCAAGCCTCAACCCTAGAATATACTAAATCAGAAAGGCATGCTAAGATGCATTTGAGAAGAAGTTACAGATAAAAATAAAAAATCAACTGAACAGCTATGACGAAGATTGCACAAAAGCCATTTTCAAGAAAAAACAATTTGAATTAAAGGCAACAAATTTTCCATTGATAAATGCAGAATATGAAAGGTAGATCAGTTGTACACATCAGGAGAACGATAGAAGAGTGAGCAAAGATGCTAAACTTTACCTGTTAGCGACACCTCGATGGGTTAGTGGAATACCAAATTCTGCTGCAATTCCTGAAGCAGAAGTAATTCCTGCAGATTTTTGAATGCAAGTAATTCATAACTAGTCACAACCAATAGTGCAAATTATCTGAAATGCCATCACAGGCTTGCTATACCTGGGATAACTTCAACTCTAATTCCTTGTTGCTGTAGGAAATCCATCTCTTCTCCACCCCTTCCAAACACCTAAAAAGAACACCAAAAGTATATTTAATGCCCATTAACATACTCCCTCCAAGGTAAAGGTACATATCACATAACAAGAGTTCTCTGCTGGAGTAAAAGTATATCTATGTTTGACAAAATCTGAAAATAGAACAAGAACCCCAATGTTGGCAGTAACATCCAGGAAAGAAAAAGGTTGCTCGTAGCCCTATCTTCTTTTTGTTAGCTTGTTATGCTACAATGCTGCTATTTGGCACATTGGTTTTCTAGCCACTCTGAAGGATTTAAGAATGGGCATAGAAAATTATAGGTAGTGCTTTGTCAGTTACTATTATGCAGCTTCAGCACAGGAGAACATTCATTGTTCCTCAATTTTATGCCAGACTATTTAGTGAAGAAGTATTTCTATCATGGAACAGCTTCAATCAGAACATCATGTCAAAAAACTTCAATCAGAACATCATGTCCAATCAGAACAGGGTTTGTCGTATTACATTAAACAGAAGTTAGCCTCTCTTCCAATTTATCATTTGTTGGTTTCATGAATCACGTCATAATGAGAAACTTGCATTTCCTAGAGAGCCATAATCGACTGATGATAGTAATACTAAAAGTGGTATCCGTTATATAAATCCATCAACTGATAACGACCAAAAACATAACCAAATGCAGAATTCTATGATAAAAAGTTTCACCAATGACATCAATATGTTAACCAGAATGAATTATCATTTGCATTCAACAAATTAGCTGGGGAGTTGAGACGTGACACAATCACACAACCAATAGCGAAATTTCAACACCAATTTAATGTCTCAGCTAGTCTTAACAACTGGCAGCGCCACACCACATGAATCCTCAGGTCCTTAGGTAAGTTTGTAAACAAGAACAGCATATTACCAGAGGATCACCGCCTTTCAACCGCACCACATTGGCACCAGCCTCCGCAAAGCTCAGGAGCAACTCATGAATCTCCTCCTGCATCACATCAATCAGCCGTCAAACTTACAAACTGCAAATAGATCATTGGCATTTCAAAATTCAAACTACATATAAACCTCAAACCACCCGATTTTGAACAGGAAATGAACAACCCTTCGCACTGACCTGGGTGCGGCTGTGGTATCCGGCCGTCTTGCCGACGTAGAGCAGCCTGGCGCCCTCGGCAACCAAATCGAGGACGTCGTTGGAGACGAGCCGGTCGTAGAGCACCAGGTCCGCCGCCTCGATGGCCCGCACAGCCTTGAGCGTGAGCAGTTCCGGGTCCCCGGGCCCCGTCCCCACCAGCGCCACCCTCCCGGGCCCACCGCCGCTGCCCTCCCCCTCCAGCCCCCTTCCTCTGGAGGCCCTCAGCGCCTCCAGAAGCCTCCGCAGCTCCGGCAGCTGCAGCGCGATCTCGTCGTCCCGGCGACCCGACGCCGCCGCCGCAGCGGCGGCGGCGGCGGATGACGAGGAGGAGTCTAATTGGGCGGCGTAGGACCAGGCGTCGCGGCGGTACCGGGAGGAGGAGGTGGCCTCGGTGAATGGTGAGGCGGCGGTGCAGACGGTGGCGGCTGGAGTGGAGGAGGGCCTTGCGGTGGCGGCGAGAGAGGTGTTGAAGGTGGTGGTCGTCGCGGAAATGGAGGTGGGGAGCTGCTGGAATCGGGGTGCTCGAATGGCGAGAGCCATGGCGACGCGGAGTCTAGGACGGGAGGGGAGGCGGAGGTGGTGCGGCTTTTATATGGGTAGGGAGGAGTAGGAGGCTGCTGGAGTCGAGGGGTTGGGTTGGGTGTGGTTTCGGATGGGCGAAGGGGTGAAAGGGAAGAGACGGACGAGAGGAGGGAAGGGAAAGGGGACGGGAGGCGGCCTCGCGGAGCGTTGAAGGGCCAGGTTCGATGAACCGCTGCGCCACAGGTGTTTGGGCGGGGTGAGGAGGTAGCCAACTCCAAGCGGGAGTGTGCCTCTCGGGGCTCGCTCGGCGCGGTGTTTCCAGCTGCGCGGGCGGCGGCACGATGTCAGGGGTGGACTGGTTTGGTGATGCCATCATGCCAGTCACGTGCGGAACTGTCACGGATCCGGTTCGAAACTGTCACGGATCCGGTTCGAATTTAGGTGTCAACAAACCTAGGCTTGGACCTGTAAATCCAACTAGCCACATTAGCGCGGCGCTACGCCGCGCTAGCCACCGTGTGGACCGAAATAAAAGAGACGAAAACTCGTGAGCCGGGTTTTTTTAAAAAATCGAGGACGGATACGTATTTTCGGAGGGAACAAAGGGGTTTTTCGCAAAAAAACAGGGACACATAAGGGTCTGTACGTAAATAAAAAAGGATCTAGGAAGGAAAAACTGGACCCGTGTGCGATTTGGAAAACCGCGGGGCAATCCGAAACGGAGGTGAAAAAATTGTGGACCTATTCGCGAGAACCGTGGACTGTACGCAATTCGAAAAACACGGGTTATTACCTCTACCGACAGACGCATTTCTCGGCCCACGCTGGCGGACGCTACTGCTCACATGTGGGCGACGTGGTGGCTCGTCATGAGCAATCCCCGCGTAATAGCTTATGATTTATTGGTGGACACCTTGCTTATTAGTCTATAAATAGAAGGTCTTTATCATTATATCTTATACCTTATGAGAAGAAAGTAATAAAGAAAGAAGTCCCCCCTCTTCTCTTGTGTTCAATCTATTATTATATTGCATTATTCTGTATTTTGATCCATCTCTTTGCATAAGAGGAATTGATCGGACTGGACTAGCCAGCGACGGTTCCTCAACACGAATTGCTCCGATGGATCAAAGGTAATCGTCGAGCACTCGTACATTGAATTGTGTATTGCTATCTAGATCGCTTCAAATTCCGCAAAATTTTCGTTTTCTAGATTATTTTCTACGGTGCAAATCCGCTCTAATCTACTGCGAGCAGACTTGAAGTCGCCGGTACAATGTCGATAGGTAGATTACATGAAAGACTAGATGTTGATTGCACCGCGAATAAAAGAAAAAATCGATACGCTGCGTCGTGCCTACCGTCGGCCGCCAACGCCTGCCGCCCGAACGCGACCGCACCGCCCGATCCGGAGCCGCCGTCACCGCACGAGTAGTTGGTCGCAGACAAAGACCGCTCCCATACTGAGCCGCCGCCCAGCGCCTGGCTGCCCGCAACCGCCGCCCCCGAGTGTCGTCCGAGCTGCCGCGCCGCATGCGCCGCCTCCCATGTGTCACCTCTCTCGGCCGCCGCCGCCCTCGCAGCGTTGTCACCGGTTTGAGCGGCGCCATGGATCGGCCGCCGCCGCTCGCCGCACGGCGTGCCCGCCGCAGACAGCGCCTCAAGACGACTCCCACCAGCAACCGACCCCACATCGCCGCCACTCGGCGCACCACCGCCGCTCGGTATGGAGCCAGCCGCCGGCTGAGCCACCGCCGAGTCGCACCGCATGGGCCATTGACTCTGGCACGCCTGCAGCCTCAGGCCACCGCTACTTTGCGCCTCAGACGAGCCGTGGCCGCCATGCCATTGCTCCCACATGAGCCCCAAATAATATGCCGTCGTCGTGTGTGAATAGGAAACCCAACCCTCCCACCTTTTTAGTCACCCGGTTTGTAGGCCATGGGTTGGGTTGGGCCAAAGAAAGAGAAAGAAAAAGGAAAGCAGGTCGACGCTTGAAATTTTGCAAAAAGGCCCTCCGAATTCTGAAAATTACAGGAGGGTCCTCAGAACTTTCAGATAGGTCCTGGATTTTGCAAATAAGCCCCAAACTATTAGCAAATTACGCGAAATTTTTCTCAGAATTGAAATTTAGTGGATAAACCCTCGGAAATTACATTATTCACTAAAAATTTGTATTCCACCATAAAAGGTCCTCAAAAATTCAAATTTTGAATTGTTTTTAACATTTGAAGCATGTTAGCATTGTTATTATTACTTTCTATGTTTTCTGTATTTATTTACTGTTTTGATTAATTGTAATTGTTTAAATTGCCTTTAATCGCTGAAATCAATAGTAAAATTATAGAAAATTCATAGAAAATTCTGAAACATTACGAGAATCCTTTTGTACAATTGTCCAATTTATTTTATGTATATTTACCTACAGTAAATTTATACATTCCTTACATGCACATGTAGATGATAGGCATCACGAGCCGGGAGCTCAAGGTGCTGGCCCAGTATGACCAAAATTACTTAACTTGGGCTTCTTATGTCGAGATCGTACTTGGAACCAGGAAGCTCCACGGTGCCATCGGGATTGGTGCACCATAGGATGCCAAACCCACATTTGAGGAGAATGATTAGGCACTTCACTTCCTTAGGCACTACCTCTGTCTCACTCTCAAGAATGAGTACATGGTAGAGAAGAGCACGCTAGCATTGTGGACTGCCCTCAAGAAGCGATTTGAGAAGCTAAAGTACATCATTCTTCCTCAGGCAGAGTAAGAGTGGATTCGATTGAGGTTTGCTGATTTCAAAATGGTCGAGGAGTATAACTCTGCTCTGCATAGAATTTGTACAAATCTTCAAATTTGTAGCAAGCAGATCACAGATGAGCAAAAGATTGAAAAGACCCTCTCTAACTTCCACCCCAATGCAGTGTAGTCTGCGCGCAACTATCGTCAAGACAGCTACAAGGAGTACGCTGAATTGATTGATATTATGCAGGTTGTACAGGCTCAGGATGAAGTTCTCCATAAGAACTTATCGCACAGCCACCTGAGAGCTCCGTTGGCCGTGAGACTAACGCTGGGAGCTGCAAGGTGCGAAAGCCTATAATGAAGAAAAGGGGAAGAAAAGGTAAAACCGCAACCTAGAAAGGCAAGTCAAATGCTCCATAGGAAACTAAGGCCAACAAACCAAAGCGGGACGACAAGCCCTATGATCAATAAGACTAAACCTGCTACAAGTATGGCAAGTGCGGGCACTGGTCGCGGATCTGTAAAGATCCACAACATGTCATCGATGCCTTCTAGGCCAAGAAGAAGAAGGGCGGCAAAGGGCAGCATGAAATCCACTTTATCTTTGTTGAGGGGGAGAGTTCTTAGCAGCTGCCTGCACCAATGGAGATTGACTCCACTCCTGCAGTACCACCCTCTCTTGACATTGCAGCTGCCACCACTATGATTTTCCAAGAAAAGCATCTCACCCTTGAGAAGATCGCAGCCGAAGTTTCTGAATTTTTAGCAGACCTAGTCTAATGCACAGAATGCATTTAGACTTTAATTGTCATGTATGGAAGGAATAAGTTAGACTTTGCATTGATGGTAATCAAATAATTTATTTTCTCGGGGTGGTCAGATGATATTGAATAATTCGTTTATTTATTCAGTTAATAATGGCATGATATGTTCTAATATTCGAAGTATTTTATTTGTGTGTTGAATGTCTTCTACTACATATTAATAAAGTATTTTATATTAGAACATGTGTGACGCCCTGTGGAGGAAGTGTGCTTAGCTGACAGTGGCACAATGAATACCATCTTGAGAGAGACAAAATTCTTTCAGTCGATTAGCAAGAATGACGACAGCCTTACAATAATCGCCGGTAGCGATGTTTGTATAATAGGCTCAGGAAGAGCCACAATTATACTCACAATAGACACAACTTTGGTCATTCAAGAAGCCTTATTGTACCCAGAATCAACTAGAACTCTCCTAAGTTTCAAAGATATTCACAATAATGATTTCCATATTGAGACTGAAGAAGAGTATGGTAAGAAATACCTGCTCATTACGAAGCGTGAGATAAATGGGAAAAGGGTATTAGAAATACTTTTTTCATTTGAGACTGGACTATACTATACTAATATTAAGGCACCCATAGCATATACTACCCTAAAAACAATATTTAGAAACTCTGAACTCTTATGTCTCTAGCATGATAGATTAGGCCACCCAGGTCTTAGGATGATGAGAAATATAATTAACAATTCATAGGGATATAATATCGATGTAAAGAATTTTCTGAATTAAGAAGATTTTGTGTGCCCCGCATGTGCTACCGGAAAATTAATTACTAGACCTTCTGCTCTGAAAGTGAAAAATGAAGTCCCTGCATTCTTGGAACGCATCTAAAGAGACATTTGCGGTCCTATACAACCCTGTTAGGGCCATTTAAATATTTTATGGTGCCCATCGATGCTTCCTCGAAAAGGTCACACGCATGTTTATTATCTACGAGAAACCATGCTTTTGCAAAGCTGATTCGCAGATAATTTGAATTAAGAATAAATTCCCTGATCATCACATAAAGTCCATTAGAATGGACAATGCCAGAGAATTTACTTCAAAGGCAGTCGTGACTATTGCATGGCAATATGAATTATAGTTGAGCATTCTGTACCGCATGTCCACACCTAGAATGGATTAGCAGAGGCATTAATTAAGAGAATTAAATTTATTGCCCGACCACTTTTGTAGAATTGTAATCTACCAACTACATGTTGGGGACACGCAGTCCTGCATGCAGCAACTCTCATTAACTTTAGACCATCAGCATATAACATCCATTCACCAATGCAACTAGCGCAAGGGTCATCACCAAAAATCTCTTATCTCCGAAGGTTTGGGTCTAAGGTTTATATACCTATACCCCCTCCACAGCGTACAACAATGGGCCCTCTCCGAAAGTCTGGGATATACGTTGGTTATAAGACAGCATCCATAATCAGGTATTTAAGACCCCATGACAGGAGATTTGCATACTACCCGTTTAGCTGATAGCATATTTGATGAGGATAGTTTCCCGACATTAGGGCGAGGAAATCAACCCATTGATGAAAAATATCAGGAAATTACGTAGCAAGTAACATGAATCCATGCACATGACCCACACACTAGTGAAGCAAATAGAGAAGTCCAGAAGATCATTGACCTACAAGCATTAGCAAACCAACTGCCGGATCACTTTAGTGATTTAAAAAGCGTGAGCAAGTCGCATGTGCTTGCCCGCAATGTACCGGAGAGGGTTGAAATACCGAAGAAAGCTGAAGGTATCCCTAATACCGTCCAGATGCCTCAGAATAAAAGGACGAGAACTTCGACCCCTCGAATCCCAAGTAACCAGGGACGCCTGGTGAAAAAGGATAAGAAGGATTTGACACAACCAATCACTGAAGTTCCCCAAAACCAAAAGGGGAGCCAGTTGAGACCTAGCACCAGTATGGCACCTTCAGAAAAGAGCATACCGGGTCTGAACATTCCCATGGAGGGAGAAATTAGTATGGATGTGTGCGCACACATCGGAGCTGAAAAACTAAAAAGGATTTACCCCTACAACTGGAAGGAGTGGTGAGCAAATAGAAGCACTAGAAGAATCAACCCATGATGAAATAGTTATAAACTATGTGCACATGGGAGAGTCTATGAATAGGACAACAACAAATGTTAATATTTATTTTACAAAGAAAATTACCACAATCATCGATCTTGATCTAGAGCCTGCATCGCTCGTTGAATATAAGAAAAAATCAGATTGGGAGGATTAGAAAACAGCAACAGAAACTAAATTATTATCTCTGAATAAAAGAGAAGTGTTCGGGCCTGTAAGCCGCACGCCTATTTGTTCGAAAGAGAAATAAAAAAATGAAGTTGTAAGATATAAAGCAAGACTTGTTGCACAATGTTTCACTCAACGACCAGGAGTTGATTATGAAGAAACATATTTCCCAGTCATGGGTGGTATTACCTTTAGATATTTAATCTCAATGGCAGTAAACCTGAATTTAGAAATGAAATTGATGGATGTAATAACTGTATACCTTTACGGAGACTTGGATTCAGACATTTATATTAAGGTGCATGAAGGTATCCCTGTCCCGAACGAAGACAGAGCAAATAGAGGTTTGTACAATGTGAAACTCTAAAAATTACTGTATGAACTTAAGTAATCAGGCAGGATGTAGTATAATCATTTAAGCAACTTTCCATGCAAGAAAGGCTACACGAACAATTAGAATTGTCCCTGTGTATTTACACGACGATTCAAGAATAGATTTTGTATAATCTCAGTGTATGCAGATGATCTGAATATCATCGAAACCTTGGAAGATATAAATGAGGCAAGTTCTTACCTGGAGTCATAATTCGAACTGAAAGATTTGGGTAAAACCAAATATTGCTTAGGCTTGCAGCTTGGGCATGTTCCTGAAGGAATATTATTACATCAATCTGCATATACTCAAAAGGTGTTAGAAAGGTTTGGTTTTGAAAAGACATACCCTTCGAAGGTACCGATGGTCGGGAGATCTTTGTAGCAAGACAAGGATCCGTACAGACCTAGAGAAGAGGGGGAGGAAGTCCTGGGACCAGAATTCCCGTACTTAAGTGCAGTAGAAGCACTTATGTATTTAGCAACCGCACTAGATCGGACATTGCATTTACCGTAAATCTATAGCAAGGTATAGTGCAGAACTTACCAAAAGACATTAGCATAGAATAAATGATATTTTTCGATACCTCCAAGGAAGCAAACATCTTGGACTATTCTACAGAAAGAACCAAGGCTTGAATATGACTGTCTATGCAGATGTCGGGTACCTATCAGACCCACATACAGCTAGGTCGCAGATAGGCTATGTATACCTATGTGGTGGAACTATAATTTCATGGAAATTGTCTGAACAAAGTCTTGTATCGACTTCGACGAACCACTCAGAAATCATAGCGTTGTACGAGGCCGCACGAGAATGTGCTTGGCTTCGACGAATGATTCATCACATCCAGCAGTCATATGGATTTAACACCATAAAAGCTCCCACAATTATCTATGAAGATAATGCAACTTGTATTGCACAAGTGCAGGTGGGGTACGTGAAGAGTCATCTTATAAAGCACATCAACCCTAAGTTCTTCTATGTTCATGAATTGCAAAAGGTGGACGAAATTAAGATATTGCATACTAAGTCATGTGAAAATCTTACAGATTTATTTACTAAGTCACTTCCAGCATCTAATTTTGAAAGATGTGTGCGTGGAATTGGAATCATGAGGCTTAGAGAAGTGCAGAATTCAGGGGGAGACTTTTCACGAGTTTGCTATTAAAACTTGATCATGAAGATCGAATACCCAAAGAATAAATCATGTAGATTGAATGAATTTAGGTGCATTGTACTCTTTTTTCCTTGACGGGTTTTCTTGAAGTTTCTCGGCTAAGGTTTTTAATGATGCAATTCGTGTAACATAACATTACATGTATCATGTGCTCTTTCTCCAAAAAATTTTCACTGGGTTTTTATGGAGTTTTAATGAGACATGATCATGTCGGATGGGTGCCCAAAGGGGAGTGTTAAGAAACCTGGGCCTAGGCCTGCAAGCCCAGCCCATTGGTGGGCACCCTCCTCATTAGTCTATAAATAGGGGGTCCTCATTGTTATATCTTGTACCTTGTGAGAAGAAAGTAATAAATAAAGGAGTTCCCCCTCATCTCTTATGTTCAATATATTATTGTATTGCATTATTCTGTGTTTTGATTCATCTCCTTGCATAGGAGGAATCGATCGGACTGGACTCGCCAGCAATGGTTCCTTAACAAGGCTCACGGGTTAGGAAGGCTGGCCCAATCGTCTCTTGGCCTAATTGGCTGGAAGAGATAGATTACAAAAGAAACAAGGTAGTGGTAGTGTTTGGTATCTATTGATGAATAGACCAGACCAAGCATATGCCTTCTCTCTCTCGACTACTCTCTATATCTCTAGCTTCCCATGTATATTCTTCATCAATTCGTCTGATTTCTTGTTGTTCTGTCCTAAACTCCATGCTATTCTCAGTCTAAACTCTATTTCTTCCTCTCCTAACTACCAAATACTTAACAGATTCGTAACAATACGATATCATAGCCAGTTACCCACTACCAGTTCAACGAAATGTCGAGCCACTAGGAGGCACCCACCGGAGATGTTTTTCGCATCACGATGAACCACCTACTCTACCCAGTGACCGAGGAGGTGCTTCACCAGGTCTTCAACCCATATGACGTTGAGAAGGTGTACATACTTGAGAGGACAGATCGTGTTTCGTGCTTGTCTTTTTTTGGTCGGGTCATGATGCAGCCCGAGCTTGAGAAGTCACCCATGGCCGCTGCATCTACAACAACTACTGCTGGCTAGATGTCCAGTACATGTAGCCGAACCCAATGACAGCGCTGTGGTGACGTCCGCAATGTGTTTGATACTAGAACCAAGCCATGACACCGATGTGCCGATCGCCACAACTACCCCAACGATGACGTCACACGACCTTGACCACCTCGACGATCGTGACAATGACTTCCCTTGCCACTAGAGCTCGGGAAGCTATGTGTGACGAGCTCAAGGAACTGGTTCTCAAGGAGACATCGGAGGAGCCGAAGGAGACAATCCAAGAGTTGTGCAAGAAGATACTTGCCACGCTGAACCGCATGATCGAGGTCAGCCGCGATGCCAACCTTGATACCACCTCCAATGTCATTGAGCCTGCTGGCCACTCCATGGTCCCCTCGCTAATTCCTTCTGCCACCGTCAGAATGAGCGACATCATCGTCTCTAGCCCCGTGCCACTGGTCGCCGCAAATTTGGTGTGTGATCACCCAGAGGACTCCGCTGAGCACAAGTTGTTTGAAGAAATGCCTCCACATGTTGAGGTCGACTCGAAGGTTTGGCCATGGCCCAGCGTCGGGCCACCGTTGGTCTATGCGGCAACTGGGTCTAGTCTAGACCCCACAACACTGCTATCATTGTGGCGTTGGATGCTGATGGCGGCATCGCCAAAACCATTGGTGTCCTCATCCTCGACCCCAATGTCCTCGGTGCCGACTACCTCATTGCCAACACCAACACCATAAACCCATTGGTCCTCGACTCCGGCGGCCCTAGCGTCAACTACCTCATCACGAACACTAGCCACAACACCTTGGTCGATGTTCTCCAAGAGCGCCTCTGCTATTTGCCCACTGATCACAAGTGCTCGAGGAAATGTCCGATGGAGGTACGGTGGTGTTGTGGTCACCATTGACGGTGTTGGGTGAACGCCAATCATGGTCACCGCCACGTACATATCAACTAAAGCATCAAAGCAGCGTAGGTGTGGTGGTGATACTCCAATTGTGGCTGCGACCTGCGCTAGTGTCGACCGCGATGGGAGTACTGCTGAAGCAATCATGGCCGTCTCTCTTCCCTCAAGGGTGGTTTTCGGTGTTGTGAAGATACAATTTCACCACCGATGAAGATGGCCGAGTGGCAACCATGGCTGCCACCCAAGCAAGTGAAGGTCGCAGAAGAAGGTGTTGAGTCTCAGCCGACACCATGGTCGGTGTTCATCTGCTATCAAGGTGGCGTTCAACCGAAACAGCTATGGCCGCCACCGCCTATCCATGTTGAGCAGCAAAAGTGTGGCGGAGGCCACATTCAATTTGAGTTAAGCATCGAGGTTCTACATATTCTATGAGACCCTGGTGGCTTACATGGCAGCAACTTATGGTCAAGCCTTATTTCAAGAAGGGAGAAATGTCTCGGACGTGGGCCCCCTGGAGATAAGCTAAGGGTGACCCAATCGGCTCTTGGCTTAATTGGCTGGAAGAGAGGCGCTACAAAAGAAACAAGATAGCAGCAGCGCTGGGTATCGATCGATCAACAGATCAGACCAGGCATATGCCTTCTCTCCCTCTCGACTGCTCTGTGTATCTCTAGCTTCCCCTCTCTATTCTTCGTCTATCCGTCTAATTTCTTGCTGCTCTATCCCAGACTCCATGCTATTCTTGATCTAAACTCTATCTCTTCCTCTCCCAACTACAAATATGCTGGTCTAAACTCAACTCTTCCTCTCCCAACTACAAATACTGATCAGGTTCGTAACAGCAACTTACTGCTACTACAGCAGCAGAGTGACGTCTCTTTCAGTTTTAGGATTCTTTGTTTAACAATCAGAGGGAATTATACTTGCTGAACAACTAGGGAGTACTTAATCATTCCGTACAGTGTCAGCGTTACTAGCGTGAGTTTGATCTGCAACGATGCACTCGGCATGAGTTACTAATTTCCCTGAACCAACTTCAGTTGTAGTTACCTATCCCAAACCTCCTGAGAAAATGCGATGCTAATCTTTCCATACTGTGTCAGCGTTACTAGTGTGTGGGTTTGGTCTGTAATCATGCACTGGGCATGAGTTACTACTTTCCCAGAACCAACTTCAGCTATAGCTACCCATCCCAAACTTCTGCGAAAATGCAATGCTCCGCACGGTTGACCAATGCAAAATGGCCTCATCTCAAAACACAGAAGTCTCAAAATATGGTTGAATGCAGGTCCTTAGGACAAATATATATAAAAATATGTACACTATAACTGTATTGTGGTAAGTGCTATAAAATTGATGGGAGAACATACCAAATGTCAAGATATATGTAACTCCACAAGAACCATCACGGCCGCTAAGCATCAAGATAAGGTGAGAAGCATACAGCAATATCACTATTTCACTACTCATGCTTACTTCTGTAGTTTTCAAGCTGCTGAACAACCAAAATTTTCTAGCTTTTATATCAGTTGGTTTTGTTATCTTCACATGCCCATAGGCCATAGCCAAACCAAATATTTTTTTTACCTCAAACTCATGCTCCAAAGAGCAACATTTTTTTCCCTTCAAGAATAGCAATATCTTATTATATGTATTGATTTCTGTAGTACATAACATAGTAGCTGTTCTACATTTACATCAGTGCACAAATCTACCATTCTGAGTTTGAGAAACTTTGATTTAACTGAAATTTCTTGTACATTTGTAACTCGCAAGAACTACAACCAGCTGTTACAACTTCCAAAAGAATGCACGGGTTGCCTAGTTGTGTACAATACTTCTGTAACGGAAAAAATTCAAAATTTGCCTAATAAACCCGCACTCAATTCTATTTCAATGTCTAATATACCTGTATGAGCTTCCTCCTGTTGGAGTGCATTTATCTCCAACTGCAAAGTGAATCGAGGCAAGGACTGATCATTTTAGCAACAAATGATTTCAGAGAAGTGACCTTGTACCAAGATCATGCTCTTTGGCAATTCTTCCTGAAAATGAATTGTTATGCCTGGAAATGCACCAAATAATTTTTGAGTGCGTATATGATAGGAGCGTTGAGTGTGTCCAATGTTGAGGTTCAAGTCATTTACCTATACAACAGGAATTTTCAGAAGTATAAGTGAGCAGCAATACAGACATATGGAGATGGCGATCCCAGCAACAAAATTTTGATATAGACGATTGTTGTCTCTGTTGGGAATAAAAGCTGACTTCAAGACGCCTGTGAGCTCAAACACTCTGTATGATATCTGCAGTACAAATAATGAAATGGATATTACTGAGATTCTATTAAATATTTGAATTTGAATGAAACAGAATTCAAGTTTGTTCACTTACAAGAAGATATATTGCTGTAGTAAGCATAAAATTGAGCGATGGGTAATCTGGAATGAAAGATAGAAGCCATTTTGGCTGCCCATTAGGCATGCTAGACCTGTATGTATAACAAAACTCATCAACAATTGAAAGAAGCTCCGATATCTCGACATTGGAACTTTGGAAGCATCAAGCACAAAATATGAAACTCTCTGGAGATAATAGAAAATCTATGTGCACAGCACACACAGATTCTATAGTTCATTGTCAGAATAACTTTGAAACATAAGTTATGGCTCTTTTCAACATTTCCTCATGTGGACACTATACCTGTATCCATTGTTTCACATCATAAGTGTACCTTAAACAAGGATCTAACTTTGTATGGTGCAGTTGCCACTATAATCAGTATTAATGGTACCATCCAGGATGGAAAAATGGGAACAGAACATATTATGTCCAGCACATCTAGGGCTATAACTTCTCATTGGGACCTGGAACCGAAACAAGAGCTTGGCCAAACAAGGGTTCCCTTTGTATCCCCACTCCTAAATAACTGGTACAGCTAAATTACTGAAAAAGGATACTGCTTTTGTTACTGATAGATGAGTTCCCTATTTCTGCTTGATTATTGGTAACCAGGATGGTACCAAACATCCCGAAGTCAGTAGCAGCTATGAGCCTGTGACATTTGATCTATTGTGGGAACCGGTAAAAAGGTGAGTAATGCACCTTTACCTATTTCCAATTTCCAAATACTACATTTGCATACAAAAAAATAGTGGGATTTGGAAAAGTGGATCCACTCTTCATAACTTATAGCAACTAGCAAGCAGGGTCAAACGCCCCATGTTGAAATCTGTACATGAGATTCTTTTCTGTTTCCAAAAGTGGAACCAGCCAAGATTATTCGGAACTCTAGATATGACTGCCTGTTCAAGCACCAGGAACATTGGAATCAAAGCTATTAATTTGGTTCATTGTAAGAAAAACAGGAAATTTCATAAAAGGATTTGAAAAATATTTTGGTTCATAAATTCCAAAAGGAGGAATCTTGTTGCTACAAACATTAAAACATTTAACAATGAAATGGAATATTAACATAGTTGAATCTCGTTACATATTTAACCTAGGTTATAAGATTACTAAAGTCACGCAGTTCAAAGCATGGTCATTTGGTCAGTCATAGACACAAAAGAAAGCAACGCATGCTAAAAACAAAAAGTCAGCATCATACCTGAGCCAAATGTGGATCTGAAAGATATAGGTCTCTAGTGTAATCTTGCCAAGCCAACTAAAAGTAAAAAGTAGGTTACAAACTTATACACTGCAAAAAGGAATGCATAGGAAATAAAACATCTAAACCATTATTGAGAAAAAGACTTACGCGAAAAGAGTCAAAGAGGCACTCCTAAGCTGCTGAGTGCAATTGCGTAGGGAGATATAAACACTGCACGAAAAACAGTGCCAATGTTAACACTGTAAAATATACTAACAAATTCTGCATACCATGTCAATTTTGATAGCATATTTGTATACGCACGTGATAGGAATCCATGACGTGTAGGGATGGTACTTGTTGTATGTAAGTTTGTCTAGCTTGTAAATATATTCGTACCATTAATAACCAACCTGAGGAGAGGAAACAAAAAGGCCTAGTTAGTACAGCCGTCAAGCTGGTACATCATCGCTAATTTGAGGTGAACACAGAGGGTGCTTGTGCGCAGTGCAACTGCAACTTACCACCAAGGAAATAGTAACGATGGTTCCCTTAATTGACAATCTAATTTTAGTTTCAGATTCTTCGAGCTTCTCCATCCATCTTTCAACCTGTATGGTGTTTAGGACAGAAAGATATGATCAAAACCCTCATATTGATAAAAGAAACATCACTTGAGATAATTGTACGGAGACCTAGAGACCGTACTAAGAGGGATACTTATCAAAGAAAAACTTGATCTTTGATGTTCATGTATGCAAATTGCAAAGATCAAACAAAAACTGTCCCTGCAAATCTTAAGACTTACATTTGGATGAAAGTAAGCATAGATCATTCCGATAATCCATATATAACGATCAAGGCCGGAGCGGAAATGCCACTCATGCAACAGGGGTAAGTTTGCTTTTGAGGGCTCTGGGTCTTTGTAGCCTGCGTTAAGGAAAAAAATGTCAGTACAAGATTTATCCAGACTTGGTAAGAAAATCGACATCTACAGATACGCGAATAACTAACCTAGCAGAAATGTAAACGGAGTCCACAGAAATTTAAATACACCAGGAATTTCCCACATCAAGATCACCGCCAAGAAGCAGCTGGCAATCTTCATAGCCATCACCGATGGTATCTCGTTATACTTGTTAAACAAACCAAGGGAACCATATACCATAAGTGTAAAAAGGGTGTGCATTGGGCATATGTAATAGATCATGTAATCATTGTCGAGGACAATACAACAGAATGCCACAAAAAAATTCAATCTCCACATCATCTGCATTGAAACTATAGTCATGCTCGCCAGTGTCTTAAAGAAAACCACATAATAAATCAAGGATATGAAAACACATTACAACATAACATAGGCAGGCTAGGTTTGAGAGAGGAGATGAGGGGTTTTTGCAAATATGCCATTGAGGAAGCCGGCGATTTTTTGCAAAATTGTCCCACATGGATATTGGGCCTTGGATGGCGATTGGATGGCTTTGAGTCACAGAGTGCATGGGTGCACGAAGATGGCCATGTGCATAGGATATGTTATTGACAAACTGGATTGTCAATGATAAAATCTTAGAAAATTTCTAGGAAAAACACTACATACTTTGATTCACTTGACACAAAACCCTGGATGTAAGATAAATTCTCATTAACCACATGCATTTTTCTATAATGATTTCCTGGTACGTAATTAGTTTTAAGATTCCCCTATATTAAATTGGAAATAAGCAACCAAAAATTTTTTTCTGCCATCAATGGCATTATAGCCGGTTGGTCCTATTTAGCCTACATGGGACGCGTCCTATTTCAGCCAACTCTATCTCACGCGCGCGAGTGATGAGTGATGTGAATGCACCATTTCCCATTTGCAACTCACGTTCGGCATTGATGGTATTCCTATGCCACCCAGTTGCCCACCCCTGTCACGCTACGCCTGCATGCAACATGCTGAGCAGCGCCGGCTGACCGGCTCATGTATAGATGGTGGTAGGAATAATTGGCCATGTTCTTTTGGCCCAGTCTTTTTCTTTTTTTGCTTTTGACTTCTTCAAAAATTAAAAACCAAATATATGATGGTCTCTTCAAGCGGATTCTCTAAATAACTTTTCGAGCCTAAAATTATGTGTTATTCACGTCGGTGTTTCGATTGTCTATTGTTGTGTCGAAAAGCACAGACAAAAACCATCAGTCGTAGCCAAAAAACATCAACCGTAACCTAAAAGAACACCCCTTTGGCTTTTTGGCTTTTGGCTTCTCCAAAAGTTAAAACAGACTGGTGAAAGACTATGTGAGAAGGTCCAAATTTTTGTTGTGATAAACCATTGTTCTTTTGGATGAGTGAAAATTTAGAATTTGCAGATTTTTTTGCAGTTTGCACAAATGGATGATTTTGAGAAATTTGAGTTATGGGATAATTTGGTTTGACCTAGGTTAGTGCATATGTGTTGCATGATATATGTTACAGCTAACGTTAGTCAAGTTGTCAAGAACTTGTGTCCGAAAACGATTTCTTGGTCTTTGCATGTACGAGGCTGTTTGGAGTCAACTATGGTTAACGGCGAGAATCGGAGCTACTCTCAGGGAGGAGCCAAGGCCCAGAATGAACAAGAATGTAGTGTGAGATGGCTTAGCTTAAGCATGGCACAAGGAAGATGGGAAATGTTGAAGAAAAGTTTGAGCGACAAGTTGCACCATATGGCTTAGTTGGTCCAAATGAGGCGTGGTCTAGTGAAATCAGCCATTTTTGCCTCAATTTTTTTGGTGCTCTCATTTGCTGTGATATATGAGAACACATCTAGAGCAAGCTTGGTCATCATCCACCCATAAGCAAATCATATTCACCGTTTTTTGTTTTTGCCCATTTGTGGTGCAATCAAATTTTAAACAGAAAAATGTTAGAACTTTGGCAATGATTTTCTTGAACGTTGATTGGAATATGTTTTTGACATCCTAAAAAAGGTGCATACCAAATTTCAAGTGATTAGGAGTTTTTGTTTGAGAGTTTGCTCAATGTTAGGTTTTGGTCAGGATTTGATGCATCATGATGCAGCAGAGTTTGATGAACCAAGAGATCTATAGTTCAAAAGTTTCATGCATTTTTGGATTTGAAATTGTGTTATTTTTACTGTTCACCGATATGAAAATCACTGTTGCAATGCAATTTTTCAGAGTTTTGGCTTCTTGATCTTTATAGTTTCTCATAGCTATTGGAGTGAAAAATCATCGAATACTTGGGAACAAATTTGAAGGCACCATTCACACTCCTGTTGCCATACTGGTCCTACAAGTGGTATCATAACTCGGTTAGCTCTTCTCATAGATCTTAATCGATCTTACGAGTTGTGGCATTAGACAAGTATTTAATCAAGCTATCCATTTTCAATGGAGTTGATTTCTGATATTAAAAGACTCGCATGTAATCCTACATTGAGGCTCAAGGGCACGCAATTTGAATTAAAGTCAAGAATCCGTATGCGAAATCAGAATGGGAGAGACTTGCTGACGCGTGGCAAGCCAGTGGTGCATCTACATGTGGTATGCACGGTGATTGCTTGCAATGTAAGATGAAGACTAAGTTAAGAAATGGTATTTGGGTAAGTTGATTAAAATACCAGAAACTATCTTGGATGAAAACTACAGCGCTTGAGTGGTGCTTGGGAAAGCGGTTTAGGTTAAGAAGAAATTGAGAAGATTAAGTTAGAACAAAGGTTAAGAACTTAACGAATTCGGACTTATGCGCATTGAAAAACATGCATAAGTGTAGTGTGTGAGTAAAACCCGTGTTGTGTGGCGTTAACAGGTTTCCCCATATGTGCTAAGTGGATAGTATCCACTAAGGGTTAGATAGGGCTGGCTAACTCATCTATTTAACAGGTCGGAATGGAAACTTGCTAGTTAACCATCCAACCATCCTCTCGTTGAGTTCATGAATTCTAATGTTAGGGCTTGAGAGAAGTTGGGTGTCGTAGTTTGTTTTCTTGTCCTCCAGATAAAGTGGCTATAGAACATTTATCCTCAAGTAGTAATATATCAATCCTTCTTCATCTCCAATGGATTTATCTTGTGTTGATTGCTTGCTTTTGATTTGGCTGGTTTTTGCTCTTCTCTTCTTGATCTTATTGAGCCAAGGACATGTAACAGATAGAGATGACCTTTAAAATCAATCCTCACCTATTTAAGCAATTGGTTGGTAAGTTAATGAAGAAATCTGGTTTTTACTCTTTTTGGCACCTTGGGGTGATTTCTTGATACATCTATTTTTGCCTCAATTTATTTGATATTTCTGCTTGCTGTGACATGTGGAAACACATTTAGAGCTAGCTTGACCATCATTCACCCAGAAACAAGTTAGATTCATTGTTTTTGTTTTTACCTGGTTATGGTGTAATCTTCCTTCAAACGGAAAAAGGGTCAGAATTTTGGCAACGATTTTCTTGATCGTTGATTAGAATAAGTTCCTAATATCCTAGAGAAGAAAGCAAATTTCAAGTGATTTAGAGTTTTGGATTCAGAATTAGCTCAATTTTAGGTTTTAGCCCCATTTTGATACAACAAAGCTTGATGAACCAAAAGATTCCAATTTCGTAAGTTCTTTCAAGATTTTTTGGTTGTGATAAGTTCTGAAGGTCATAATCTAGTCTTGGTTCAAGTTTTAAGTCTTTTAGATCTGTGGTTCAAAAGTTTTATGAATTTTTAGATTTGAAATAGTGATTTTTTACTGTTCACTGATCTGAAACATCTGTAGTAGCATGACTTTTTAGATTTTTAACTGTTTAATCTTGATAGATTATTATAACTGTTTGAGAGAAGAATCATCGATACTTCAGCTATAATATAAAAGGAAAACCACGGTGCTACCATAGAAAGACGAAGCTGACAAATGTAACGCCTAGGCGTGCACGTGGCGCACCAACCACGTGTAGCCTAACATGCCCGCATGTGCGCGTTCGCAGGGTCCCGGCCCGTCCGTCCCCCTCCGTTCTGGCGTCCTGCATGCGCGCCTCGGCTCAGCCTTCCCTCCTGCAACTTACAAAACTAAGGAACGCGAATCCCGACGTGCCGCGACGGGGTCGAGTACAACCTGGCTGGCCGCTGGCCTGCGCGCCTTCCCTCATCATCCATGTGTGTGGCATGTCTCCCTCGATCTCCTCGAGCCGAGTCCTCTCCGCGTACGTCGAAGTCAAGTCGCCGTGGCTAAAAATTCGCGTCAAATTATGTGGCCGGAGCGGACGGAGCCCCTCGTCCGCGCGCGGCGCGGCTGCGTGCGGGGCCGCGAAGCACGGCGTTGTGGATAGGGTAAGGCTTTGCCGTTGTGGTCTCAGTTACCGTGCAGACATGAGCTATTTGCATCTCCGGCTTGCAGATGCTGAGACGCATGTTGCGAAATCTGGGTATTACTGCCGCCTCTGACGAAGTAATTCTAGATTTGACTCTCTTTTGCGAGGAATTTTTAAAATAGTCTTTTGACATAGAGTCATAGTGCGAAAGGAGGTGGCGTGCCACCCCACCGCACCAGACCGCCTGGTGCGCCCGCCAGCCCCGCGAGGGAGGTGGCACATCCCCGCCGCACCACTATTGTGGCTTTTTAAAATGCAAATTGATATTGAAATTTAAGGTTTTCTATTTGAGTAGCAATTTCAATTAAAACTTTAATTGAGAAAAATAATAGTAATATTTTTTATTCATCTGATGAAAGTAATTATGGGAAAATAAAGAGTAATTTTTGTAGATAATATATGTAGCAAATCTTATTTGTAGATTGTAATTTTTTTGAGATAAAAGGGCAGACAATACTGGTTGGTTGGTCTATTTGTGATTTTTGTATATTCTCAACGGCACAAAATATGTTAGACTTGCAATAACATTTTATGATCGTCGTACGTTGTTGTAGTGGGAGAAATTTTCAGAAGAATTTTTTGGGGACAATTGAGACGTCGATGACTCGTAAGTACGAAGGTAAGTGATAATGCGATGTAACAATTGATCCATTTGTGATTTTTGTAGATTGTAAATGGTACAAAACATGTTAGATTCACAATAACATTTTGCGATCGTCGAATGTTGTTGTAGTGCAAGATATTTTCTAAAAAATTTGTGAGAACGATTGAGATAGCAACGATTGGTAAGTACGAAGGTAAGTGATGTTGGCCACGCGAAGAATTGAATGCGAAAGGTGCGCACAGGATTTGGTTACGTGCATAAGAAACATCATCATGCACGATGCAACAAACCGAAGTACTCCTACGATACATATGCGTCTTTCTGGAATGAAAATAAATTCGACCTTCGGAGAACTAGTGCGGAAGAGCCCAACCTACTGCGTGAACCGGAGCCATTTTTTCTTCCTTGTGAGCTCGGCATTGAACTCGGCGGCCTCTTTGGCCTTAGTCACCATTTCCCTCTTTTTCTCGCGCTCCCTGTACGTGCACGCCACGAGATGAACTTTTGTCTCCCGATGTATACGCTCGGTTTACTCGTCGTTGCGGTGCTCCTCCTCCCAGATCTCGTAGGCCCTTTGACATTCGACTCATAGTCGAGAGTCCATTGGTCATGTGGGTGGATATCTAGGTCGATCCACTTACAGTAGCTACATAGCGATTCTGGGGATTGCAGATGGACGAGAGATGTTGCTAGTACGTACTTTGAAAGAGAAATAGTACGAGAATACACTGTACCTGGTCCTTACAGCTACCGATAGCTGCTCGTGTCCCAACGACGATCGGGATAGTCACAGGAGTATTTCGCGCAACCCTAGTAACACATACCCAGGCTGAGCCGCTGCTTATACTTGAAGAATTTGTATGGGTCCCTGTACCAACAGAGGGATGGCGTCTCCCCCTCGAGCGGGTGTTCTGGCAAACGCTCAGTTGGAACGTTTAGGATGGACATGCTTCTACGGGGGACATCATTGCAGGGGTGTGACCTCGTGGCACGCTCCGCTTGTTTGGGCCGGGCCATAGTAGCCCTTGCCTGTTCGTCGCGGGCCACGGTAGACCTTGCTTGGTCACGGCTCTCCTCCCATTGCTTCATCATCTTGTCCCATTGCTTCTTCTACCTCTTGTTTATCTTGACATGGTGAAGCAAGCTCTGGTACAGTGTTGGGTTTGGTTGTGTCGTATTGTTCTCACCCAGATCTATTCCACCTTATTTTATAAGCAAAAGGGTTGGTATGGTATGGTTAATTTCATGTGACTAGCCCTGTGACGCAGAGTGTTGCCTTGTCTTTCTAAAAAGTACATGGCGAGGCAGAGTGTTGTCACTGTGCAAAGCTGCACCCGTCTGATCTTATCACTGTGCAAAGCTGCCCCGTCTGGTCTTGTCACTGTGCAAAGCTACCCTCTCTGGTCTTATCACTACGCAAAGCTGCTCCCGTCTGGTCTTGTCACTGCCCAAAGTTGCCCCTGTCTGGTCTTATCACTACGCAAAGCTACCCCCGTTTGGTCTTGTCACTGCGCAAAGCTACTCGTCTGGTCTTGTCGTTGTGCAAAGCTACCCCATTTAGTCTTCCCACTACGCAAAGCTACCCCTTTGGTCTTGTTACTGTGCAAAGCTGCCCCGTCTGGTCTTGTCTCTACGTAAAACTGCCCTTATTTGGTCTTGTCACTGTGCAAAGCTACATCATTTGGTCTTATCACTACGCAAAGCTGCACCATTTGGTCTTGTCATTGCGCAAAGTTGCATCATTTGGTCTTATCATTGCGCAAAGCTACACCGTTTGATTTGTCACTGCGCAAATGTACCACGTCTGGTCTTGTCATTGCTCAAAGTTATCCCATTTGCTATAAAATGCATGTCCCACCCCATGAAAGTAGGAGCACTCGACCCTGTGAACTGTACGAAGAACTACCTTCTCTGTCATACAGTAACATACCATAGCAGATGTTGAGGGGCCAGACAAAGTGGGGTCACCAAAGGAAAACCTTCCCCTGGAAAGGATGAAAGACTTCGGCTCTAACTACCGCTTGATGCCAAACAAGCGTGTTCAACCGGTATGGCAGAAATGCAAACACAGGGAGGACACGGTCATGCAGGTCGTGAAAGGCCATTTCGATGGTGGGGACGTTTCTTCCATGCCCATACTCCAGGGTACAATTTGCTAATAATTTATTTTCTCTTATTGCTAACAGAGCTTCCATGTTAACCATCCTTTCCAGCAGATAGCGAAATACAATTTCATTCACTGGATCGATCCTTCCCATGAAAGCTGTATTGTGAGGTACGTGGATACATTGTGGGAGAGAATCTTAGAGTTGGAGGCGTGGATCGATAATCTCAATGAGGAAAACGATGACATCTGCCAACAGATGCAGCGTGAGAGGGGAAATGAGGAGGTCGTCAACATAGAAAGTTCATATGATTCCACATACTGATGTGCGAACCCTAGCAGCATATGTGTGTGCCACTACAATGACAACCAGCCACGTCCGAGGCAGCCCCTCTACAACACTCCATGTGGGTAGCGCGAGGTACCCTCTACCAGTAAGCATGTATCGTTCTGATGGATTGGAGAGCATGATTAACTTAATGTTGTGTGCTATTTTCTTCCTTGTGTTTATTGTTGTGTTCAAGGTGTAGTACTGGGTGTGTTGTTTTCATTCGCGCTGTTACCTGTAGTGCTTTGTATGATTTACGTATGTGCGATGCATATCATGTTTAGTGTTGTCAGTATATGAGGCCGTCTCATTTGGTTTCTCTGTGCATAAGGCCGTCTCATTTGGTTTTGTCAGTGTGTAAGGCTGCTATGAACTTGAACTATCTACAGTCACTCATACTGATCATTATCTGTCTTCTAGTACGAATGGGAAAATACCATTTTGCCCTCGCACTCAAGCTATAAAAGGGAGCCATTCCTCAGCCACTCACCTCCTGAAGTATTTTTTTCCCAATCTCTCTACCTTAATTTGGTTCTCCCTCCCCCAGATGTCGAGATGAGTCAACTCAGCGCCTCTTCATCGGCACCCGCGTGATTTGCTTGAAGTGCAACATGCTTGTGAGACGTAAGACCTCACAGACGGCCATGAAACCTAGATTGCACTACTACAAGTGCCCCTTTCACTCGATAAAGTCAGCTTGTTTTAGGTTAGTTCAAATTGTTCAGCATATATTACAAAACCTTTTTCTCATGGAATTGCAAGATGGCCTAGACGGTTGCCGATTCTAAGTGTGGGACGATGAAATGGGCACTAGGCTTGGCATTGTTCCACATGATAGTTGTCATGGGGGTAGTGACCCTGTGGAGATGTGGCATCATTTCAATAGACTAGAGTAGAAGATTAACTTAATGTTGTGTGCTATTTTCTTTCTTGTGTTCATTGTTATCGTGAAGGTATAGTGCTCGGAGTGTTGTTTTCATTCATGTTGGTACCTGCAGTGCTTTATATGATATATGTATATGTAATGCATGTTGTTACCGATTCAATGTATTCACATCGTAGTAACTTATTTTTTTGTCCGTGAATGAATGACTGCATCGTGCAAGGATGAAGTCATATTTTATTGATGCATTTTCGATTCCACGAGGCAGCGAGCCCAAGGTGGTATCGCCATGTCATTTCATACGTGCGATCGTCATTTTATGCGTGTGGCCAGGGAAGCAGGATTCTTGCTTCATGAGGTCAAGTCTGTGTGGAATCTTCATGCGTGGATGGGGGCACCCACTTGTTGTGGTCGGGGAGCACCGGTATCAAGTTATTCAGAAAAATACTTAGCGACTTAGCAAAAAAATCTAGAAGATATGCAATAGCTTCTTTAAGATTAAAAATGTGAGAATTATATAATAACAAGATATACATTTCATCCAAAAGATATATCTGTTAACCATTTCAACATACACACCAATCTGCAGGTAAGAAGTTTAAAAAAGATAAAGGAGCATGCCAATTCTCATCATTTAAAACATACACACCAATCTATTTCATCCAAAAGATATATCTGTCAACCATTAAAAACAGCATACTACATATACTTTCGGCAAACAAAGTAGCAACGATTGACCTGGTTGATTGCTCTGATTATTGAATGGCACCATGAAAATCTATCTCTGATTCTTGAACAAGCAACATCACTAAAGGGAAATGATATGCTGAATGCTATGGTGTGTTGCTTGAGCTGGGTCTGTATGGGCAGTTGCTAAGAGCGTGCCCAACCATCTTGCATAGTCTACATCTCGGACACCTTACCCATTCGCAACGCTGGCTTTCATCATGTCATTACAGATATGGTGAGACTATCGTCTTCCACAGCTGGCATGCTTCAGCGCGTCATTCGGCACCCACTGCACCTCCCCTACCCAAACGTCCCTGTAGTGCACATCCAACCCATATGAGTTGAACTGCGCACTCTAAGTGCTATACATGTGGTGCATGTCATAGTACTATGGCACCGAGGCCTGTCGCCACGTTGCACAGGCCGCATACACATGGGAGCAAGGCTTGTGAAGAATTTGCGGCTTGTTACACGTGCACGACGCTTCATCATCTATCGTGCATACTTGTTTGTGCTCCCCTCTAGCATGACCCATGACGTACATTTCCCTCAGACGGATCTCAAACTTCTTCCTTATACCATCCAAGGGCTTGGCAGTGTGCGAACGAGCCTTCATCGCCTTCATGTCCATATACGCCTGCATAACTTTGAAGAATTGCTCGCTTTCATCCATATGCTTCTTGGCCATCAGGGCTCTGTTTATGAAGTACCCGACGGTGCGGTTCCAGCTCTCATCGATAATCGCTGTGATCGGTACGGAGCGCACACCCTTTAGGACACCGTTGTACACCTTAGACATATTTGTTGTCATGATTCTGTACCTTGCAACGTCGATGTCATGCAGTAGAGACCACTTCTCCAAGTCAGATGTGTGTATGTTCACCCACTGCGTGAACTCCCCAACTCTTGCAAAACTGCCCGCCACTGCCCCTGGTTCGCCATCCTACGAGTGCGCTGCATGCTTGCTGGTGTCCTCATCGAGCTGTCTCCACATGGCATCAAACTTATGCCTCTGGTTTTGCATGCAGAGCTTCTTGAAGGTCTTCATTAGCTCCTTGCTTCAGAATCTTCTATGGAAGTTCGCTGCAAGATGCCTCATGCACCAACGGTTCCTCAGGTCGTTCCACACGAACAGGGGCTGTGTCCCGTTCTCCATCATGCTCATCGTGAACAGCAACCCAGCGTTGAGATCCAAGATGACACACATATCTGCACGGTCCTAAACCACTGCCTGCTTCACATTGGTCAGGAACCACAGCTAGCTCTCCATGTTCTTGCTCTCCACAATTGTGAATGCCATGGGGAGTAGCTGGTCATTGGCATCAGTTACAACCGCAGTCAGGATGGTGGTCTTGTACTTCCTGGATAGGAAGGTGTCGTCCATCATCAGCATGGGACGGAAAAACTTGAACCCATCGATCACCTGACCGAAGGCATAAAACACTCTATCAAGAATAAAGCAATTTAGACCCTTCGTAGGATGTGGTTGCTCCATCATGTTTATGTATGTCCCGGGATTTGATTCTGCTATTTGATGAAGCAATCTTGGGACTAGGTCGTACGCCTCATCGTATGTGCCGTACATATGATCTAGGATCTTCTTTTTTGCCCGCCAGACCTTCTTGTAGCTAACCTCAAAGCCCACCATGTTGACAGCATCTGGTTAGAGAAGCTTCGATGAAATAGAAACATCTGCGGCGACTAGATGGCTGATTAGGCTAGCAACATACGAGGACGTCAAGTTGCGATGCCTTTAGAGTGGCTCAGCAAGCTCGCATGTGTGATCTATCAACACCGAGATTCGTAAGTCCGTGACCCAGCCCCTTGACCGCTGGGCATGGACCTTTTCCAGGGCAGGATTCATCCACACACTTCACGATATAGGTGTCAGGGTTCGACCTGCGCACCCTATTTGTTCGGCTGATGGCCACGACATATCTGGCAATGGCCTACTGGGCAACGCTCATGTTAGGGAAGCGCTGCCCTAAGAGTAAAGTGTCTTCATTGAAGCCCCAGTGTGCATCCTCTAGTTGTGGCAGAACCAATGATGCCACCACGATGTCGTCCAACCTACAACGGACAAAAGTGCCATCGGTGGTAACAACACTACCAACTACACCTCCCCGCGGCAGATCCTTCACCTCCCTTATGTTCAGAACTAGATGTTTTCACGTCCTTCTCCTCACTCTCCACTTCTTCCACCTGGTTGGCCAGGTACTCGTGGCAGTCAATACGGGCTGCCCACCATTCCTGCACACCTTCGTTGGGCTCAAAATTTTCGACACGCCTCCTCAGGTCTCCATCACCCACCGCCTTGCCTGTATCTCCACTACCAGCCCCATCTACAACATCGTTGAAGACGAACCCAAGCACTACATCAGTAGTGCATGCACTAGAACTAGGCATACCGGATGACCCTGTCCGCTCCACAAACTGAACTTACACCATTGGTCTGCCATATATTGCAACAATAGGGTTGCACACAGCCTCAATGTAACTAGCCCATGACTCGTCACTTGTCACCTTCAGAAGTTGCCATGAGGTCTCCTCTTGACCACCCACCAACGAGATGTACAACGCTTCAATGTGCAGCTTGTTCCTTGCAATGGCGCGATCGAACGTGGAACGGACGCACCTCATGAGTTTCAAGAGGCCCATGTCCTTCACACCGGGCGCCCGGATTACGATCCGGTCACAATTGGATAGGTTTACCTCATACGGCCCGTCACGTACGATACTATACTCGTAGAACACGGACAGATCCTGCATGCTCGCCATGGCGTACCTACAAAATTTTTCAGAGTGTGTAACGTTAAGTTACAGATCTTCTCAATATTCTTAGCACTGCTAAACTAAGCATATCACGCATGTACCACCCTACAATTCATAAATTACTGCTAGTATATTATATTTCTAAGCGGACAACTACAATGATATTCAGTTTTTAACATAATGGTAATGTACAAAAATCTGCACAAAGCACAACAATTTTACCAAATAAAGCATGTCTAGCAGTTTCTGCATAACACTATACAAAATGCATACTAACTTTTTCCAAATGTAGAAAAAAACAATGTTGTTCCCATGCAAACAAAATAACCTACGTATCAACTACAGTGTTCGTATAATTACCGTGACTAACCGCTAAAAAATCGGATGCTTTCACGGCTTTTTGTCTCTCAATTCTTTGCTCTTGGTTGGAGTAGAATGAAATAGCGTTATTGTGTATTCTAGAGAATGAATCCTACTTTTTTATCATGCAATCAGCGAGAAGAGGGAACCGGGTAGGCAGAAGGTGCTATGTGCGACGTGTGCGGAGGAGGGAGGGGCCACCGGCCGGTGGCGGGGGCACCTCGTGCGGGCGACCCTATGGGTGGGCGGGCGACGCGCCATGCCAAGTAGGCGCAAAGGCGGAGCGCGCAAGCTAGGTGGCACGGTAAGACGACGTGCCGGCAGGGCCGTGCCCACGGGAGTGCGGGCCGTGCGACCGTACAGGGCCCCCCAATTTCTAGGGTCTCAAAAAATCAGCTCAGCAGGAGAAGGCCCATGTATTCGTGTGAGGCCAGAGCGCTAGATAGGGGTGAAAACGGATCGGATACGGACGGATAATATCTCTACCATATTTATTTTCATATTTTTTTTGAATACGAATACGAATACGGATAACTCTAATACAAATACAAATACGAATAATATCGAATACAGACACGGATCGAATACGAATCGAAACAAATACGGTTACGAATATTTATCGAACATAAAATCCTTAAACTATACATCCAAAATTAACGAAAATACATAAATAGTTCATTTTGTCAAAATATTCATGAAATCTAAACAAGCATAGTCTTTTTATCCATAATAAATATATCCAATAGTCGATCATAACATAACTACATAAGTAGCAACAACGTGCAATTCATGGAATACACATGATGACATAATAGCAATTTGAACAAGCATAAGAACATTTCATTCCTCCATTTCATCCACCAAGTCCTCCATGATAGCAATTTAAATAAGCATAAGAATACTAGGTTTACTGTATCTGTATCCGTATCCGTATCCGGTTTCGTATACTGGGCTAAAATCCCGGATATCCGGTTTCGTATTATCCGAATTATCCGTATCCGTATCCGTATTCGACGGATACTAGGTTTACTGTATTCGTATCCGTATCCGATAAAAAAATCCGTATCCATATCCGATCCGAGAACTATCCAAAAAATCCAATCCGACACAACCCGTATCCGTATCCGTCCGGATCCGACGGAAACTATCCGATCCGTTTTCACCCCTAGCCCCAGAGCCTAGCTCGAGTCCGCGTCTTGGCGTCTCCGCGACGACTTCGCGTGCGTGGCGCTTCATATTCTCGGCTCCGAGCCCCGAGGCCCCCACGGCGTTTCGTATTCTCTCTTGTATTCGTGACTTCGTCAGTTCGTGTTCGTCTCGTCTCCGCCGAGCGTCAGTCAGCCGGCTCGTCTAATGTCCATTCATCCAGAGTCGTGCCGTTACTTAAAGCATTATACAGAGCCTCCAAATTTCACGGTACGACCCTACAGGCTTTACGTGAGGCGAGAACAGGCCAGAGGGCCAGATTTGATATTCTACCCCAAGAGAAGATCAGTTTGGGATTCCTACGGGTGAGGGATTAGTTATGTGTTGATTTTGATGTTGCCTCCTCGCTCATGGACCTGTCGGCGTACGGGAATATCAGGTACAAGTAGTATCTGTATATCGTAGCAGGTAGTACAACTAAAAAGCTGATATATCAGATCAACGCGGAGGAAAAATGCGTGGCAGAATCTCCCACGTACAACATTGGCCAACACCCCTTTGCTACACGTAGCAAGTTGACTATAGGCTTAACAGGCTAGCTAGTACTAAGTAGTATACCCATGGCCAGATGCACTGAACGCCACCACGCGCGCCCACATGCACCTGCCACCCCCGTTCCCATCCCAACAAAACGCCGTTACAGCAAAGCTACTCTAGCTCAGCCGCGCGCCGTAAACTTCTCGCCACCCTCTTGCCGCGGGATCCGGATGGTCTGACTTACCCGTGACTTTACTTTCTAGTTATCGGATAAAAAAGGCAAAGGTTAAGATTGTATTGGCACTAGAGCAAAAACAACTATAGCAAGCACTATATCAAAAGGTACTGTAGCTGTGGTGCTGTAAAGACCCTACTGTAGTATACAGTCTAGGCTATCTATTTTTACAGTCTAGGCTATCTATTTTTGCATCGATGGCTGAGATTAGAGCGAAGGCATGGTTAGCACCCTGACTTTGCGGGGGTAGCTCAATCCTTCGCCGCGCGCGCGGATGCATGATATATGGGCACTGCACGCACACATGGTCACTCGCGCTAGCACCACCCAGAAAGACGCACAGAGGCAGCAGATTTGTTGATTACTCATCACTCATCAGCCGTCGATCCCCCACCACCATCGATCTCTAGCCTCGTCATGGACCACCATGTCCTGGCCTTAGATGAGGTCGACGAGACCATGCAGCAGCAGATCGTGCGCGAGCGCGGCCAGCGCATCAAGGAGGCGGCGGAGCTCGGGCTCGTGCGCTCGTCGCGCGGCCGGCACTGGGGCCGCGCGCTGGGCCGGCGCGCCCTCGTGTCCCGGAAGGATCCCTCGTTGGTGCCGCCGACGCTAGCGTCGGCTGGCGAGGAGGCGAAGCAGGGGAAGACGTTGGACGGAGAAGCGGAGGTAGTGGAGGAGAAGGTGACGCTGCTGCGGCAGCTGGTGCCGGGAGGCGACGAGATGGCGGTGGAGCGGCTGCTGGAGGAGACGGCCGACTACATCGCCGCACTGCGGGAGCAGGTCGGCGTCATGCGCTCGCTCGCCTGCCTGCTGTCCGGCCTCGACGCGCTGCCGGAGAAGGAAGCGCCCGCCACGCCGGAGAAGCCTGTATGAGAAGTTGGCTTTTCTCTGGCCTTGTGCGTTCGATCTGCGTGAGTTTCTTTCGTTCTTTTTCCATCACTTGTTTTCGTTTTGTTCTTCTTTTTGGTGAGCTGGGACTGGGAAGTACATGTATATGAGACAAGGAAGTTGCATCTTGCAAGTGCAGTTAGTGCGAGTTTTGTCAGTTTTTATTTCCACCTCTGTGTTGTTGGGAGCAACTCATGCAGCTGCTGGAAGCAGACTGGACTCGGAGTTGGGCTGTAAATGAGCTGGGCTCAAGCGAGTTTGGTAGAAGCTCGAGCTGAGCTCGAGTTAGAGTCTAAGTCTGGATTTGAGCTCGAGCTCGACCCGGTCTAAGCTCGAGTAGGTTCGAGCTCGGTTCGTTGAAACTCGATAACAATTAAAATAATTTATTATACACTATTTTTCAATAATAAAAAATTTTGAGTTCAAGCTCGGCTCTAATAAACTCGATAACAGTCAAAATAATTCAAACATACACTAATTTTCAACAATAAAAAAATATAAAGTTTAAGTTCGATTCAAGTAAGCTCAGTAAGAGTTAATATATATCACTATTTAAGTTTGAATTGAGATTTACGAATTATTCGAGCTTGGTTCGGTAAAACTCGTGAGCTCGAGATCAAGCTCGAGTTCGGATGGTTAAAAGTTCGAATCGAGTTCAAATCAAATATAAAACGAATCGAATTTGAATAATTCGCGAGGTTAACATTTGTAAAGGGCACCGTACTACTGAAGAGAAAGTAGCAATGGACCACGCTCGTCCTAAGAATTTTTTTTATAAATAATATATTTTTATTTAAAATAATAGAAATATAATCGTGGGATAACTGCTGTTTATTTCTATAAAAAAATATTATCGTAGGTATACTTTTATTATTTTAAATAAAAATAGATTACCTGTAAAAAAAATTCCCCGTCCTGACGTGCTACTGAAGAGGAGGGATGTGACCATGTGGCTCGTGTTGGTATGCATGGTTGGATGGTAGGAGTACTTTTCCGTGATCGATGTTTTCGCGATGCTTTTCCCATGTGGAGAGCCTGATCGTAGTCTAGAGTGATCACGCATTGGTAATTTGAGATGATGCAGGATCTTTTTAATTCAGCTCAAAATTGCAATGGAGAAACAGTAGCATTTGTATACGCCTGTTATTTTTAACTTTTAAAAACTACTTTTTAACTTTTTTACAGTAACTATCTTTTAAATATAGTATCTTTTTAAGATAGTATCTACTAGTTAATTATAGTATATACTGTACCGACTTCAGTTATATCGACAAAAATCGTATGTGAGTTTCTGTTACTTTATAATCTCTTACACAAACAACCTAAAATACATAAATCGCTACTAAAAGGTGTAAGCTCCAACCATAAAGAACAAGTCCTGTATATACTTGTACTGTGTTGCAAGCTGTACTGCTGCTCCCTCGATTCTCTTGGAATCTCGCATACCCTCTGTGAGGCACGAAGACATCAATACACAGAGAATGAGCTTTCGGTTGGTCGAGCACAGCGACGTATCAAACCAGAGTGCATCGATCAATCGCAATTATGTAGGGATCGCACGATGCCCTGCAAATAATGACGCAATTAAAATTGTGAAATTCATGGAGACAGGTTGTTCAGAGAAGCTTAATTTCATGTCTGCGGTATTTACAGATGTTTGGACAGTCTAGATTACCTCTCGCCGAACATTTTCCCCCCTGTGTAACCTGACCAACAACCACGAAAAAAGCGTTGAAAGTGCCGCGTATATCCGAGTCTCCCAGATTCAGGGGCTCAATTTCTAATTTCCCAGGTCAAAGTCAAAGCTTTATCACGATTTATCTCCATGTTGAGCAATCTTCTGGGTTACGCTGAAAAACGGAACCATTCCTCAATTCAGTTGGTGCTTCAAGCAACATGCTAGCGTGTATATTCCCTAGCAGAAGAGGGGTATTGTCGAGGGGAAAATCCGGCAGGGGTACAGGTGAGAAATGGATACGAATTATTTATATTATTTGATTACTGTATTCGTTAGGATACGGATACGGTATAGATTTTTTGTATCCGATTAATAATCTCTCCTATTCATATTCGAATTCATAGAAAAAATATGGATACGAATATAGTATGGATTTTTACCATCCGAAATGTTATTTTATCCGGACTATTTATATCCATATTCATATTTGGCGAAATAATATACATATTTTATTGTAATACAACTAATTGGTTGGACAAGTCTTTTTAAAATTCAATATGAACTTGTGTTTCTTTAAGTGGAGTAAGTAAATGATTTAGAATGATTAAGTGTGATTGTGTGAGGATAAAGTGTTATTAATATTTTCATACTACATAAGTTATGAGGATATCCAGATCCGACCGAATTGAGTAGATATTCGATTCGAATTCATATTTGTTACAATATTCTATTCGTATTTGAGAATATTCAAATTTGTATTTGTATTTATTTATACAATACAAATATAAATGTGGTAAGGACACTATTCAATTTCTATTTGGTCCGTTTCCACCCTAGGAGGGTTTTGGGGCATATGGAATCCCTCTCAACCCACAGGGAAAATATTACCGCTCGGGAAAAATTCCAAATTGTCGTTTGGAAAGGATAGGGATAAAAATCCTGGTCAATCAAAAAAATAAAAAAAATTAGCATGTTTAGCTAGTATTACTTGCATCTATAGCTGTAGTCATATATAACATTCAGGCACATCAAAATCATCTATAACATCCATACATCCACATATCACATAGGATTCAAATATTACATGAACCAACTCATGCAAAAGTAATTTGTCAAAATATTTCACACATCAGAGAGTCGCTTGCAAAGTACCATTCCAAATCTCACAAACCTCACATCACAAGATGGACCGATGCAAAACACACAAGTAAACAAACAAAAGAGATCCAGAAGGAAGCGACTGTATTTTTGTTCAGCCATTGATAGTTGGCACCATCCACTGAGATATAAGATTTAGAACAAGCACATCCTAGAAACCTGAAAGCAATCCTAGAAATCTGAAAGGGAGGGACTAGCTATAATTGAACCATAGGCAACATCCGAACACTACGAAGGAACAGCAACAACAACGTCCGGTTAGATAGGCAGACTGACTTCCCCACTGCAGCTTGGTGAGAGATTCATCACTCATCTCCTTGGGCAAACAGTTTCATACATTTGTATCAGTGAGGTTTCAACCAGAATTCAGAATACAAGTTAGCAGCAGTGAGGTGCTTTGATTCTAAACACAATGGCAGGTACATTCTGCCAGAATTTGGTAAAACTCATTGACAAAAAAAATTTAAAAGGAAACTATGGAATTTTTAATAAAAGGCTTAGTTTGAAGACCGGTCTAAACTTCAATCAAAGATTGAGGATTTATTATCTCATTTGACAAGCTCAGCAGGCACGAATGAAACAATGACTTTAGCTAACATTTGCTTGAGCGAAGTATGAAGAGTTCAAAATTTGGCCTATTTGACAGGCTAAAGATACATCTTAATTTGTTTAACCAACATATTTCTGGAAATGATGGGAAATGACGTAACAGATTATTTCTTGTTTATTAACAGTATACTACCAAATAACTTCAAAACTCAAACTGTAATCACAGTGAATGCCAATTGCCAACAATTACCAATGGGTCATGACCGAACATGATACTCCAGCCATTTTCCAAGACTAGCAATTGGATATATACAACCTATTCCAGAATGAAAACTAGTGCCTATGGTGTGCGTCCTAGCATATTCAGCGGTCAACTGCGATCATACAAGTATAACATTATTGCATTATAATTCATTCATAGCAGAACAGAACAAACCAAAAATTTATGCAGGCTATAAATTTCACTCTTTAGCTAAAACCGACTTTATATGCGGAAGCTAAATCAAATCAGTTTTGCATAATTGAGGCATAAATCAACTAGTTTCACCTAAGTGCACCAACACCTGGAGTTTATGTTAATGTTGGAATCTTAAGGTGACAAGTAATCAATTCAATTTCAATAAATATAAATTGCAAGTATATAAATTGGGTATAAAAAAGAAAACCATAATTTAACATGGTTCTTTATTACCGTGGTGTTCGGAGACTTACTGGTCTCTCCTAGTCCATATTGAGATACTTACCGGTCTTTCCTAGTCCACATTGACGTAAACCCAAATAAATTGGATCGACTCCACGAATTAAACCAATCACCTCAATTCCACTAGTGGTAGCTCTTTCCCCCTCTGGGTAGGTGAGCCTTTTCACAAGTTTTTTAAAGATCACTGGGCATGACGCCTCCAAGGCCGTCTAGGAGTCAGCAACCTTAAATAGTAATAAGTCTGAGAGACCATGTGGAGGTCATCCCGTGTGTATGATGAGTAATTGACATCGGCTTAGGGAAGTCGAGTTTGAGTTGGTTGGTTCGGACCATGTCGTTGCGTGGTGCAACGGGTTCGGTCGGACTTGGTCAAACCTGGTCAATAGGATTAGGATGCGTATTCTGATGATTCGACAGGTTTGGACTCTCTTATGATTATGCTATTTCGTGCGGTGCTATGTGACAGTTTACTTGTCTATGTGACTGCAGGACTTCGGAGCTAGGTCGTGGTGAGGCGTGGGAGGACCGGGACTAGGCACATGAGGTGTTAAGGTCCAGACGGTCGGAGACGTCGAGGATGATCGAGGCTGCTGAGGTGGTTGCGAGTCGGAGGCGAGGCAGGAGCCGAGCTACGGTGCAGGACATCGAGGCGGAGTCGTGGCGAGACACGTGGCGACCGGACTAGACGCAGGTGGCGTTGAGGTCAGAACGGTCGAGGTGTGTCAAGGCGGCGTGAACTCGAGGTGGTTGCAGTCGTGGATGGCAAGGGCGGAAGCTTCCGGAAGGTGCACGAGGGGCGAAAGGGTAATTTCGCAAGGCTGCACAAGCGGGAGCGGGCTCCGTCCGAATTTTACCGGGCGTAACGGGTTTGTGGCCCGTTAGCCGGTGCCTATATAAGGAGGGGATGTCTCCTTGGTAGGTAGGCCACTTGAGAGAGAGTTAGGGTTTTGATTAGTTAAAAGCCACTTTGGGAGGTGGTTTTGCTTTGAGGCTTTAGTTGTTGGGAGGGGGCAGAGGGTTGTCTAGTGTTTCTCCTCTTCTGTTCTTGAGCTCTTGAGTGTGTTCTTGAGAAATGTAGAGGGAGATGATGGTTTGAGTCTCATGTAATCTTTACTTTTGAATGTACATGCGTATGGGAACATCTCTATGATCCTCCATACCAATATGAGATTGTTTTGGTTGAATTAATTGAGTGTTCATCTCTGTTCATTTTTCTCTCTTCGATGCTTCCTTACCCTGAGATTTGAGATTTTATGTTTTGGCTCGTTCTTTGTTGGGAAGTGGCAAAATGGGTTGCTCTAGGATGGAATTACATTTCTAGACCCTTTGATTGACTTCTCCAAAGAGCAAATCGAGTTTAATCTCATTTTCACTTTTTGAGCTACTCTGTTCATACAGTTCGTGTCTAGGGTTTGATATGGTTTGAGATTTTCTTTTGTGAGATGGCATGAAATTTGATATGTAGAGTCCAGTAGCTATTGCTAACATATCCTCAAAATCTCTTGGCCAAAAGATCAAAGATGTGGGAGTAATTTGAGTTTTGGTGGACTCCCTGTAAGTTTTTCAGTTTGGAGCTCAATTCTGAATTTCTTACTGTTTTGATGATTTCTCTCGGTCCCTTGTATCCTCTTGGTATTTAGATCAGGTTCTTGCTGTTTTGATCCGAAAAGAACAACACTTATGTGTCAACTTCAATATTTTCGGATTGATTGCAGTATGTGTAGGCTTTGCCCTTTTCAGTCCATTTGCACTTCTGCCGAACAGTTCTAGGACAGCAATTTATTTCTTGTCTTGGCTCCTATTCTGCAGCTCTCTTGTGCTCTGCAATATTGGCACTGCAGCACATGCTGATCTTTTTGAATTCTGCACTGAGTTCAGCCAAACCATAGCCTGCAGTCTGATTTTCGTTCTCTGTAGCTGCTGTTTTTAGTCTCCAGTGTTCGGCTATTAGGTTTCAGTGTTTGAGCTTTTCGGCCAGCAGCTCGGTTTGCATTTCTAGCAATACATTTCGTCTGCAGGCAAAACAATTCAAGGCAGCACTGCAGTGCATTTTTCAGCCGGCGTCTGCAGTGCATTTTTCAGATTAGCTACAGATCTGTACTGCTGCAAAAATGCTGCTTCTTCTTCTTTTCAGATCTGCTACAACTTGTTACTCTCTTCTCTGTTCTTGGCAGCCGAACTCAAATTTTAGTTTTGTTGTTCTGCTCCTTCAGACTGCAGACTCCCTTTCCTTGCCAATATTAACTGTTTGCTGTTGCTTCAATTTTGCTTTCGGCCAGGCCTCTCATTCAGGGAAAGTATTGACAGTTTTTCTTCCGTGTATTAGTTTGCTTTTGGCCCAAAGTTCAGTCTTTGATCTGCAGGTTTGTTGTGTCCAGTTCTTGTTGTTTTTGGCTAAAGTTGATTTCTGTTTTCCTCTCTTTTGTATTGTTTTTACTGAGCTTTTGCCCAGGATTTCAGTCTGCATTCTCTTTTGTGTGATCAATCTGCTGTTTATGTTCTAATTGCAATCATTTTCTCTTTTAGCAGCAAGCAATCTTCAGGTTCCTTGTTTCTCAGTCCGAATTCAGTAGTTACGGTTTCTGTAGTTTTTCAGGTTGCAGTGTCTTCTTTCAGTTTCTCCATTCGGTGTTGTGGTTCATTTTCTTTGTTAACTCGGCCGTTAGACTGCAGTTCAACCGAGAGTGGTACTGGTTCAGTCTGGCTTCTGCTTGCATGCTCTGTGTACTCACTGGTCACGATTGTAGTTTCAGACTGTCTGCTTCTCTAAAATTGCCGACAATTGATGCTTCCTGCTCTTCTTGTTTCTCTCTGATTTATGCTGAATTTTTTAGTATCGCATGCGTTCCAGTTTTCAGCAGAATTAATTTTAGTGTACGAATTCTCGGGGGCGATTTTAAGAGAACGACATTCACCCCCCTCTGTCGCCATTTCGGTCCTACAAAGTCAAATCTCTTGCTTGACTCTCACCACATGCAACTAATGCAATGGGTGGAGGAGACGGTCCGAGGCGACGGCAGAGGCGACGGGCGGAGGAGATAGCCCGAGGCGACGGGCGAGGCGATGGGCGGAGGCGACGGGCGAGGGCCGCAAGACGGCGGGCGAAGCGACGGGCAAGGGTTGCGAAGCGGCGGGCGAGGCGACGGGCGAGGGCCACGAGGCGGCGAGCGAGGTGACAGGTGAGGCGGTGTGGAGGCGGCGTGGAGGCAGCGGTGTTGAAATGGATTGGATCTGGCCGGTGGCGTTGGTGGGTGGGGATATTAGATTAAAAATATTGGAGAAGTATCGGTGAGGTACCGGAGAAGTATCGGGAATTATTTTCTTTTTTTGAATAATCATTAAATCAAGATACGTATCGGCGCGTATCGGGGCCATATCCGTATCCTGTACAGTATCCGATACCGGTACGTGACTTTTGTGAAGTATCTGTGCAACGTAGGTAGCCACTGTCAAGGCCCAAGTCTACCCCTTCAGCCGTAGGGCATGAGGGCAATACTCCGCGGCCACTCCTCACCAGTTGACGCTTGGGTACTTCTCGACCTAAGATTTGGAAAGGCATGCAATAAAGAGTTCTAGATTAATTCTATTATAATTAAACTCTTACTCCTATTTAAAGTAGGATTCCTACTATAAATTGAAAAAGAACTAAGAGGGACTATGTAAACCATGAGGGTGACTATGGACAAATCACAAGAAGGAGCAACTAAATAAGCTTACTAATCCAAAGTAGAGGGCGCTCTAGAGATAGAGGCTAGGATATTCTTTAGAATTAGATTCTTGTATATGGCAATAATCCAAGGGTCCTAAATAATTCGAGAGGGTTGCGAGTGACAATATATTGTACTCTTTTGATGTTGTGCTTAAAGAATTTGCATTCGGCTTCATCAAATCTTTTCTCTCTCGTCATGGTTGTTTCAACGTTGTTATTTTGGTTCTCTCTATAAGATTCATCTTCCTCGTTCTTGGTACCGTACACGTTCATATAGTATATCATAAACTCTGAACTATCAGAAAGCTACTACACATAAAAGAGGTATCAGAGTGTAACAGTCTCCATTGATAACAAAAAGTACAACAGCACCCCAAGAAGGCGACGTCGGCGTACAGTGCCGCGGAGAGGATGTATTTGTACCTCTTCAACCACCTCTTCCAGTACCAGAACAAGAAGTTGAAGATTGCCGATGAACAGCCACGAGTTGTAGTTCACAGCTGTCACCGACGGCATGTTGGGCGTCGTGCCTGTTAAGTAATCCAGACTTATTCATTTGTTAGTTAGCTGTTTATTTTCACTACACTGCTATGTTTTATTTGCTTGTCTGTTGAGCCCAATGATCTGGATGTGGGCGCGTTAGAATGAGTCAAGCATGTGCAACTGCCATGCAAAGGTGGTTTGTTTTCCCGCCCGTAGCGCACGACACGTTGGTAGAAATTCGGTTCTTTGAGCGTGGTGTGCGGAACGGACGTATGCATGTTGTTGAGTTCTTTTAAGTTGAAGTAATGAGAGAAGAAACGATGAGTCGTTGCTGCATATACATTCTCTTCGTAAAATACTCCCTACATGTGTGTGTGTTTTCATCTGGGTGATTGTTGTAGTTTCTCTCCAGATCGTACAAATTGTTGAAGAGGCGGAACATTTGGTATCAGAGCTACCGCACCTGGGACGTGCGTCTGAGACGGATCGCCATGACGCGCCATCAGTCGTCCTCACCGCCACGGAGGTTTCGAGGGGAAACCACGCCGCCATCGGGAAGCGGCAGCGGCGGAGGAAGCACTGATCGGGGTATGGTCATCCACCGAGTGACGAAGGAGATCAACAGCAGCGGCTCCTTCCCAACCTTGACGAAGACGAACTACTACGACTGGGCAGCGCTTATGCGAGTCATGCTACAAGCAAGGGGCTTGTGGACGGCCGTCAGCGTCGGCTCCACCGATTTCATTGAAGACAGGATGGCCCTTGAAGTCATCGCGAAAGCTGTCCCAATGGAGATGATTGGGACCATCGCGAGCAAGGCGACGGCCAAGGCTGCGTGGGATTCCATCGTGACAATGCACGTCGGCGTGGAGCGCGTGCGAAAGGCCAGAGCAAATACTCTTCGTCGGGAATTTGATGCACTCAAATTTCATGACGGAGAAACCGTAGAAGACTTGGCGTCGCATCGGTGAATCGCCCATCAGCTCGCGGTTCTAGGAGAGGACCGATCAGAGGAAGAAGTTGTCCGGAAATTTCTCCAGGCGCTCCCACCAAAATTCGAGCAGATCGCACTCTCAATCGAGACACTGCTTGATCTAAGTGAGCTCTTAGTGGAGGAGCTCGTTGGAAGGCTAAAGGCAGCTGAAGAACGTCATAATCTCGGCGGCGCCAGCAGTTCATCCCTGGTGCGGCTGAATCTCACGGAGGAGGAGTTAATAACCAAGGTGACCTCGCGGCTGCAGTTCACCAGAGAAGGCTTCAATGAACGCGAGAAGGGAGCTGCGTCCAGTCAGATGAGGAATCGCGGACGTGGGCGAGGCAGAGACGCCGGAGGGAGAACCAATGTCAGGACACCAAGGTATGGCGGCGCAAGCAATGCCAGAGTAAATTCTATCATCGGCGATCAATGCAGGTATTGCGGGAAGGCGGGCCACTGGGCTCGTGAGTGTCGCAAGAAACGGCGTGATGAGCAGGCCCACATAGCCCAGGTGGATGATGAAAAGGAGACCACATCGTTATTGCTCGCCGAGGCAATAGTAAATGTTACTTTCCCCATTCCGACAGAGCTGCCCGAAAATCCGAACCCACCGGCGATTCGCTCGGCGCCTCCACAAAATGCTCTCGATCCACCGGCGGATCTCCAGCCACCACCCTCAGATCCACGCTCACCAGCTGGATCCTCCACCCTACACCTTGAGGAGGATCGTCTCTTCGTGCAGCTCGGCAACAAGCAAGAAGGCGACCGGGCACGGTGGATCCTCGACACGGGAGCCACCAACCACATGACCGGCGAGCGCTCGGCCTTCGCCAAGCTCGACACCGCCGTCCGTGGATCTGTCCGATTTGGGGACGGATCTGAAGCTGGAATTGAAGGCTGCGGCACGGTGCTCTTCACGTGCAAGAATGGGAGCACGGGGCCCTCAGCGGGTATACCACATCCCTCGACTCACGGCTAACATCGTGAGTGCAGGCCGGCTGATGAAGATGACTACGGATCTCGATCAAGAAAGGCGTCTTTGAAGATTTGGGACCGGACAGCGACCATCGCCAAGGTACATCGTTCGCAAACCGCCCTCGTCTGAAGTTGAACATCGGGAAACCGGTGTGCTTGGCGGTACAGGGCATGAACACGGCGTGGCGCTGGCACGCGAGGTATGGTCACCTCAACTTCCGCGGACTTCGGAGCTGGCACAGGGGCAGATGGTGCGAGGACTACCGCAGATTGATCATGTCGATCAAGTTTGCGAAAGTTGCCTCGCCGGGAAGCAGCGTCGTTTGGCGTTTCCAAATGAAGCTAAGTATCGTGCAGAGCACAAACTGGAGCTGGTGCATGGTGACATCTGCGGTCCGGTGACTCCACCTACTCCAAGTGGTAACAAGTTGTTTCTTTTACTTGTTGATGATCTTAGTCGCTTCATGTGGATCATTCTGCTCGAGTCCAAGGATCAAGCGATGCTGCGCGATCATGCGGTTCAGTGGAGTCAAGCACAGTGGTCGTAAACTCGGGACACTGCGCACTGACCGTGGAGGGGAATTCACATCCCGAGAATTCAGCGATTACTGCGCAAGACAAGGCATCCAGAGGCATTTGACAGCTCCTTACACACCACAACAGAACGGTGTGGTAGAGAGAAGAAATCAGACCGTGATGGGAATGGCCAGAAGTATGATGAAGGCCAAATCTCTACCAGGCTGGTTCTGGGGGGAGGCAGTGACAACAGCGGTTTTTATCCTAAACCGAGCTCCAACTCAGAGTGTTGAAGGGAAGACACCTTTTGAGGTCTGGTATGGTCACAAACCCCCTGTACATTTCCTTCGAACATTTGGTTGTGTAGCACATGTGAAAGCAGCTGGAAGACACCTTGCCAAATTGGATGACCGGAGTACACCCATGGTGTTTGTGGGTTATGAGCAAGGATCGAAGGCCTACCGATTCTACAATCCAGCTACAAAGCGGGTTCATGTATCCAGAGATGCAGTGTTCGAGGAAGACCGTCCCTGGGACTGGGGCGATGACAAGGGAGCCGGACCAGATGACGACACCGAGCCCTTCGGTGTTGAATATGTCACCCTACCCAGGGAGCACAGCAGCACCATGGATCCAGAAGGGACAGCACCAGCCTCACCAGCGTCATCACCGGCAACTCCAGTCAGCGAGACGATGCCCACGTGCGGGTTTGATTCTCGCACATCACCATCATCGACTGAAGCAGGGATCGAGTTCACATCACCACCCTCGGGAGAACTCGATCTAGATGCTGATCACGATGATGCTCCACTCCGATTCCGTACCATGGACAATGTCCTTGGCACGGCATCACCTCCTGGGCTGGCTGAGCGAGAGTTGGCCGAGGAGCTACTGGTGGCAATTGGAGATGAACCAGCTACCGATGAAGAAGCAAAGCAAGTCAAGGAGTGGCGGATGGCAATGCTAGAAGAGATGGCCTCAATCGAAGAGAACAAGACATGGTCCTTAGTTGACCTCCCATCGGGACACCGCGCCATTGGGTTGAAGTGGGTCTTCAAGCTCAAGCGTGACGAGCGTGGTGATGTTGTGAAGCACAAGGCCAGACTCGTCGCCAAGGGATATGTACAACGGCTGGGCATAGACTTTGAGGAAGTATTTGCGCCGGTCGCAAGGCTGGAAACAGTACGTATAGTACTGGCAGTGGCAGCAAGCCGTGGATGGGCAGTGCATCACATGGACGTCAAGTCCGCCTTCCTCAACGGCGAACTGGAGGAGGAGGTATATGTGACGCAACCCCCCGGATTCACTGCTACAGGACATGAGCAGAAGGCACTCAAGTTACAGAAAGCTCTCTATGGGTTACGGCAGGCCCCACGGGCATGGAATGCCAAACTCGACGGGACTTTGAGTAAACTTGGGTTCATAAGAAGTGAGTGCGAGCATGGCTTGTACACTCGGGAAAGTAACTCCTCACGGCTGGTAGTAGGAGTCTATGTTGATGATCTTGTCATCACAGGGGAGTCTGCTAAAGAGATTGGTGCCTTCAAGATGGAGATGAAGACACTCTTCCGGATGAGTGATCTAGGGTTGTTGTCTTATTACCTTGGTATCGAGGTAAGACAAGGGAGACGGGGCATTGAGCTGTGCCAAAGCGCTTATGCCTTGAAGCTGCTCGACAAAGCTGGCATGAAAAACTGCAATGCCTGCACGACGCCGATGGAGACACGGTTGAGGCTGTCGAAGCAAAGTTCTTCACCTGGAGTTGACGCAACTGAGTATCGTAGCCTTATTGGCAGCTTGCGGTACCTATTGCATACCCGGCCGGATCTTACCTTTGCTGTAGGATACCTGAGTCGTTTTATGGAAGATCCTAAGCAGGAACATCTGACAGCGATGAAGCACTTGCTTCGGTATGTTGCAGGCACAATTGACTATGGGCTGGCATACTCCAGGAGTGACTCTGAGCTCAAGTTAATTGGATATAGCGACAGTGACATGGCAGGGGATATTGATGACCGCAAGAGCACGTCAGGTATCATTTTCTTCCTTGGTGATAGTCCAGTGACATGGCAGTCACAGAAACAGCGAGTGGTAGCGCTATCATCATGTGAAGCAGAGTATATCGCGGGAGCTGCAGCAACTTGCCAGGGAGTGTGGCTTCGGCGGCTGCTCAGTGACATCCTCGGAGTTAAGATGTCCTCACCACTACTGAAGATGGACAATATGTCAGCTATTGCTCTCAATAAAAATCCAGTACTACATGAAAGGAGCAAGCACATTGACACCAAATTTCACTACATCAGAGAATGTGTTGACAGCGGGGACATTTGTCTAGAATTTGTCAGATCAGAGGAGCAACTGGCAGATATCTTGACAAAGGCACTTGGAAGGAATAAGTTTCAGGATCTGCGAGATCAAGTCGGCGTCATCAAGCTCAAATGAACTATGCTAAGATTAGGGGGAGATTGTTAAGTAATCCACTTATTCATTTGTTAGTTAGCTGTTTATTTTCACTACACTGCTATGTTTTATTTGCTTGTCTGTTGAGCCCAATGATCTGGATGTGGGCGCGTTAGAATGAGTCAAGCATGTGCAACTGCCATGCAAAGGTGGTTTGTTTTCCCGCCCGTAGCGCACGGCACGTTGGCAGAAATTCGGTTGCTGAACGTGGTGTGCGGAACGGACGCTATGCATGTTGTTGAGTTCTTTTTAAGTTGAAGTAACAGAGAAGAAACGATGAGCTGTTGCTGCATATACATTCTCTTCCAGAAAATACTCCCTACATGTGTGTGTGTTTTCATCTGGGTGATTGTTGTAGTTTCTCTCCAGATCGTACAAATTGTTGAAGAGGCGGAACAGTGCCGATCAGCACCGGCAAGTTGATCATCGGTATCCAAGCCTGGTTGGGGAACGCCCTGTGGAGCGTGTAGTACACGATGATGGGCCCCACGGCTCTGATGAGGAAGAGCCAGTTGAGCGCGCCGTAGTTGCCAAGGGGCCCGAAGATGCAGCGCGGCCCGACGAGGCCCCAGATGACGGCCGCGTCGAAGAAAACATAATCGCTCCGGAATGTCCACGGGTTGTCGTTGGGGAGGAGATTATGTTGGCAGATGTTGGGGATGGAGCCGAGCAGCCAGTAGGCCACCCCGAGGTTGACCCTGTGGCGACAACCGTGCCGACGAACTGCACGAGGAACATGGACTTGAGAGGTATCTTCATGTAGTGCCCAAGCTTGAAGTCGGAGAGGAAGGACACTACGTGCAACATGCTCATGTAGCCATACGCCTTGAAGCAGACGTTCGCAATCGACTTACTCGGTGATGACGTTGAGCCCCGGGGTCTAGTTGGTCGTGGCCGTGATGATGCTGATTGGCAGCGCAAACAGGAAGGCCATGCCGCAGGCGAAGAGAACGCCCTACCACGGGAGCTGCACCTCGTCCTTAAGGACGGTGCAGAGGATGAACAAGATGACCACGGACAGCGCGAGCATTCAGTGGCGGAGCTACAGTAGATGATGGGGATACATTTGTACCCTTAAAATTTTTGCATAAAAATCTGGTATATACCCCCTTTAATACCCAAAAGATACACTACACATATTAACATACTCATGACAGCCCATTAGGCCCAACAGGCAACAAATCAAGCACATTAGCCTAAGTGCATATGCCATTATCACTTCCTCAATCGATCGGCCACCCCCACCAGAGATTCTCCAATCGACCAAATCCTTCAAGCTTCTACCCTAGTGTAGCAGTCGAGCTCGAGCTTAGGCACGCGGCTCTGCTCACGCGTAGCTCATCGCCACCACTATGCTCCTCGGAGGTTGGAGCCCCCTTCCACTGCTGCCAGTGACCACCAGACACCAGAGAGGAAAAAGTAAACCAAAGAAGTCATCGAGCCAAGCCTCAATCCCGTGCTTTCCAATCCGTAGATAGATTGTTATAATTTTTCTCATCCACATTGCTCTGATTTAACTGTGAAACAGCGGCAGTCCAAGGCGTGCGAGGCGACGAGGTTAACGGCCAAGCACGGGTGCACATACCACAAGCAGTAAGTCGTCGACCCGCCCACCATCGAGAAGTGCCAGGAGCTTTCCAAGCAGCTCTTCTACACCCACCTCGCCAAGTCCCCTACACTCCTGACTTATTGTGCCTTGTTTTTTACCGCCCAACTCTTCTATGTACCTGAGTCCTTGATGTCGATTAGTTTCTCGAATGCTACTAGATCGTTTTCTGATGTTCATATGTCAACTAGCTGCTGATTCGGTGGTGCTAATAATTCTATTAAATTCTTGTGAATTGTTCAAATTAAGGTATGATTAGAGCGTTATGAGACTGCAGGATATGCCTTTGGAGAGTTCTATGGTGTTAATTTGAGTCTCGGTATACCAATTTGTGAGCTTGTGTAACAGGGGTGGTGTATTGGGGGGTTTTTCTTGGTACAGCATTTAGTGATCGTATGGGGATGCAAAAGGGCCCGAGGGGATGGTTTTAAGGTTGTCATTTATTGTAGTATATAGATTGCTCTGGGGCACCAAAAAGTAAATTGCTCCTTTTTGCCTTTGGGTTTAAAAGGATGATCTCAGAAATCAAAAACCCAAAAGGGAGTTGCAGGCATTATGATCAAACCTAACAATCAAAGAAATAGCATAGGTGGACAATACTTGAATGATTACTTAGTTACATATATTGAGCACTACCTTGTAATGATAATGTCATCAATCACTTTCAAAGTATAAAGGAACGTCATATCAAGTTGTAATTTTTTAAAAATATTTTGTGACTCTAGTTATAGTGCAAATATATAATTTATCGCATTTGAACTTCCATACTATGTCATTTGAACTTGTGTTTAAATGGACGTGTCTTAAATTCGCACCCCTATCATCAAAATCTTGGCTCCGTCACTGTGAGCATCGCATAGAACCACCAACCCGGCACGTCGTCGTACTTCTTCATCAGCCCTGTGTGGATGTCAGGCTTCTCCTCCTGCGAGGCACGGAACCTACGGTAGATCTCCTTCCCGTGGAGCAGCCCGACGTGCGTGACCATGGCCACAATTGTCATGAAGCTGAGCCCATAGGACAGCGTGAAGAACATGCTCATGTTGATCCGCCTGAGCTGCTAATACGCTTCCATGTCGATATATATATATATATATCCACATAGGGAGTGTTTTTACAGCGGTACCTTACATTCAAGCACCCTTCTCAGGGGCATTTATGCCATTACACATGTTTCAATTTGGGCCTTTACAAACTTCTAACAGGTTGACTGGGCTTAGGTGGAGGTCACCCCTACAACAGTTTCCTCTCTTACAAGCTCTTTAAGGACCCTCTGTCTTAGGGATGACCCTCCCCCGCCACAGGTTGCATGCAACTAAATCTATATAAATCCCAAGTGTCTCCACTTTGCTAGTACATCAGCTTGTAGCATGGCCGAGGTATAGTACACCCTATTTGTGTTTACTTCACGCTCGACCAAGGTAATGCTCATTTGGGTTTATAAACTCAGGTTTTTAACTTTTTTTGCACTGTAGCAACTGAAAATACATTGTATCTGTTGTTAGCTTTTCAGCATAATTAAATTTTTAAAAATAAAAAGGTTATATCATCACGAATAATACAAATGAATAAGGAAAAGAGGCAAATCAGCCTAAAAAACTAAAAAATAGTAAAATTAAAAAACTAGAAACCGAAAAAGCATAGCCTAACTGGTTTGTGTGAACAGCTTAAGGTGTTACCCCGTGCTGATGTCAAAGATTTCATCTCCCTCATTACCATCATGCGTATTGTGACGAGCCGACAAACGTAATCAGACTCCGAACTCCAAACTCTTCCAAAGTTGTCCTGTGCTGCGGCATCAAAATCGCTGTACTCCTGTCATATCACCGCGTGCACCACATTTCCGCAATCCCTGCGCCCTCTCCAATCGCCGTTCCATTGCGACGCGTCAAGGTTTCCTCGCTCGCTCCTCAGCCATTCGCCAGCTGCCCAGCTCCATCGCACGCGATATCGAGGCTCGAGCGGTGCCGCAAATTAGAAAAGCTTGCCGTTACTACATGCACCACACTCCCATATGCGAGTTTAATGATTTTTGACGCGTACGTCAGTTCAGTGACCAAAGCCTGCAGTAGGAGATAGCGCTGTCCATGACGTGCGAACCTCACTGTTGTTATTTCGGTTGAGCATTGCTCTAGGCCTGTTGGCGCTGCTGCGGCTTATAACTTTTAGCTAAAATTTTTAAATACAGATATTAGGTTTTTAACGTGTACTATAATTAACTTATAGATCCTATTTTAAGAAAATACTTTATTTGAAAGTTAGATACTGTAATAAAAATCAAAAGCTATTAGTTTCGATCAAAAAGAACATACCCGTAGAGTAGTCTCTCCTGTTCTGTCGGTCACACGGATTATTTGGTCGTTAGGAGATCCTTGTGTACGATCTGCCGTTGCACAGCAAGAACCACTGCCCAGGTAGCTATTAGCTACTTTGGTTTAGTTTGCATGTTTGTCTAAACTAAGCGTTGTACTTCGATGCTCTGTCTTTTACTGAAGACTCAACGACTGAATGATCTTTTACTGAAGACTCAACCATATGCTCAAGACGGGAAGCTGATTTCATTTCATTAGTAAAAAGAGTGCATAACATTATTTGGTGAGTTATCTGTAAATGAACCACTAAGTTACACCTATCAATCTATGATAAGCAAGATTAGATTCGCTACTTCTACTCACTAAATGAATATTTGTGATGGGCCAGATCACGCGCAGGACCTGAATATGTGTTCCTCTTTGTATGCATGCTTACCTCTCAATATCATGTGGACCCATGTGAAAAGAACATGTAGAGATGGGAGAGAGACGGATGATGCATAATTGCAATACTGTTTACTGATTCTCTTTCGTAAGGGGCCTAAAGGGCACTCATATGCATGGTCCCATGGCTCCATGGACCGACAAAAACAAATCTATTTTAGCTTTTAGCAAAGACTTCGAAGCAAAACCAAAAGATTTTGGTAGGTCACTCAGGCACACCATGAGAATATATATAAAAGCCTTTTTCGTACTTTTGAGAGTACATACTCTCATTTTTAATATAACACTTAAACAAATATGTTATACTTATTTATCACTTTCGTTATATTTAAATACTAGTTCTTAGGTACTCCAATATGATTTGGTTAAAAAACTTTCATCGGAATCTTTTATTTTTGCTATATGTCATTTTCTATATGTAAAAGGAGTATATACATAAATTATGCTATAAAAAATGAACTTTGATGAAATTTTTCATCGAACTCACTTTGGAGTATGTCGTAATCATTATTAGAGTATACTCAAAAGATAAAGAGGTATAACAACATCATTTAAGCGGTATATACGAAGTGGCATTACTACAGACAGTCCTATCACAAACGGTTCAGAACCGTCATCACAGACGGTTCCTGAACCGTCTGTGACAATGTGTCAGTGATAATAGGCGGTTATCACAGACGGCTTGGGTTCGGTGTTTCGAACCGTCTGTGATGTACACAATATCACAGACGGTTAATAACAAAGACCGTCTGTGATACTCAACTATCACAAACAGTTTTTGTTACTAACCGTCTGTGATGTGCTTCATGAAGTTACTTACAGTTATCATCTGTAATTCATGAAGTTACTGTCATATGTGAGTAAAGTTACTATCAACATGCATGCATTGAGAGGAGAGAGAGACATGCATGTCAATAGCAAATAACTCATACGGAAAGTTACTGTCGTGTGTGAGTAAAGTTACTGCCAAACACATGTAAGTTATTGTCCGTTGTAACACTATAAAACTGGCAGTAACTTCACTGATCATACACTATAGTATTTTCTATGACACAAATTTCGTAGTGTCAAAATATATTCAACATAGATCTTGTTTTGTTAAGCTCGTAATTTCAAACACAATGGTGCAAACGGATCGTAGATTGGACTTTTGGTGAAAGAGTTATTGTATTTTTTAGCCATACATTCAAGTTAAGTTACCATCTCTTGAACATGAAGTTATCATCGACAATTCATTAAGTTACTATATATCCTGAACATAAAGTTATCATCGATTGACTTACAGGTATCAAATTTACTATCTCATACTAATTTCTCTACTTGATTCCACATCGTTTACATCGATACTAATTTTGTGCCACCTGACACTTTTTTGACCTTTTTGCAAATCAAATTAATCTACCCTTAACTTTGATACCACTTGTTATACTCTGATAACCCCTCCTTATGCACAGCAGCTCCCAGATCGGATCAGAGTTACGAGATACGGCATGAGTATGCACAGTATCAATAACGATGTAGATGCATCTTGTAGAGATAACCAAAATGACGATGTCAAAACAATCACGACGAGAGAGAGGTTTGGCGAATCCAACCACAATTTCCTTAAGCATAACCTCAAAAGAGTATAAGGGATTGTCGCTTTCTCATAACCCTCTCAAACCTTATAGAAATGTCGGATTCTTACTCTATACAAGAATCTAGTGCTAAAGAATATAACTTAGCTCTAATCCTCTCATGCGCCCTGTGCTTTGGATGAGTTAGTTTGCGGCTTGAGTTCTCCATGATCACCCTTTATATCTTTATATAGTACCCACTAGTCCTCCTCCAAAGAGAAATAGAAATTCTTCTAACATATCTCTCTTAAGTCCTAGTAAGAAAAATATGAGTTACCCTACCTCAACAAGAAACCAACTCTCGGCAGAGATTTTCCGATCAAGCACCAAATTAACGAGAAAAAGAATGAAACTACTCAATCGGAAGAACCAAATCTGTATTACATCCAACAAGTACACACTGATATAATAGTATAAGCAGCAATTAGCAGCTCAAAGAACCATGAAACGCAAAGATGCACAAGGGAAGCAAGCGATCTCCCATCCAAGCAAACGGGCTCACCTCCTTGCCGTAGCCGCTTCCACTGTTGCCGCCGGTGCTCTCTCTCTCTCTCTCTGCACGCTTGGTTGTTGGGGGCGATAAGGCGCGGCTCCATGACTGGATGCGGCGGCTAGTGCTAGGGTTGATGGTGATGCAGGTTGCCGCGCGTGCACAGGAGTTGAAGATGATTGACGTGGGAGAGGAAGGAATTGTGTTTAGTCGTTGCTGAGTTTTTCGAATTGTCGGTTGGAATCCATGATTCCAATTCAAGTGTCACCTAAACACCTTTCTCCTTGGAATCGAATACCAATTTCAAGACTAATTTTTGGGAGCCAAACAGGGTGTAAAATCTAACCTCCAAATAGTTTACGTAATTGGTGTGGACAACTCACGAGTTTGAGGATATCTGGTATGATTCGAAGTTTCTATGGTTACTTTTTTTCAACTAAGTTATGTTTACTTAAGTGAGAGAAATGCCTTTTTTTCAAGAACACGAAGCGAGAAAAATATCACAAATATGATCTGAAGTTTAATTTAGATTTCCAAACTCATTGCTTACCCCATTACATCGTCGTGGAAAGGCAGTTTATTTGGATAAATTTGTGACCTTTTTCGTAAGATTGTAATAGTATTCCATACAACGTCCACAGGCAACGTAGACGGGATACAAAGTTACAGACCGATAGGCAGGCAAGGCATCTACGTTAAGCGTTTGTTGCCGTCGCTTAAAGAATCAACCGAATATTATAGGTGGTAACAACGAGGAGTAAAGGAGCTACGTGATCGTGGTCGGTGATTTGATTCTGTCTGCTCCAGTCGTCGTGCAACGCAACACCCTCGCGGTCTTCAAGAAAGAAAGAAAACGCAACCTTCACCGAGAAAAAGGAGCGAAAGGACGTGTGCGTACGAACCCATCTCCAGCTGCCGCCGATGGAACGATTTTATCCGAAGTAACAGTGAACTCGCACTAGCCACAGGGGTCGCGACACGTCGAGCGGTGCAGCCAGTGGAGATGGCGGCGCCGTGCACGTGGTGGGTGGTGAACCCGGCGTGGACGAGAACGCCGCGCCCGCGCGCGCGCCACCCCATCGCCGATACACACGGGCTGGAGCCGAATTGTTCATACAAATAGCATGACAGTCTTCTTTTAAAATTTAAATTTTAAACGCTTGTTTTTATAAATTTAGCAATCTTTTTAAGCTCGATAGTCACGATAGACGACTGCTATAGGCTGCGTGAATTAAACTAAGCAGTTCATCATCGCTCATCAATAAATAATAATTGTTGAATTAAATGGATGGATATATATACTATTGCAAGATACACCAGACAACAACAGGGATCCAAGTTCTACCAGAAGAGAGAATTTGCTAAGCCAAAACAAATACTAAAGCTTTTGCCCTTAGATGATGTTTCACAAATAGGATCTATCACTATGCCTCCTGAGCCGCTCCCAGGCAACTCAGGGGCGACTCAGCCGCCCCACAAAACAATCCCTCACCGCCGTCGCCAGTGAGCGGCGACAGCGACGGTAATGGATCGCGCGTAGGCTACGAGAGCAGAAAATAAAAAATTTTCTACCGCGCACACAAGGACATCATGCTTAAGGAGGGATCATGGATCGTTACCACTAGACGCGCAGTGCAATGAAGAAGAGTTGGAGAAGCCGATCCAACCACGCGTCAGTAGTAGTGGAAGTAGTCGATCGTCCCGAACCGATCGTCTCCTCCACGCGATCAACCACACCACGAGCGGATCCAATCAGAGGTTGTTGATGCCGATCAACGCCGCAACGGCGCCTCCACCGGTATCCACACGTCCGGCCGGAACGCCGATCGCGAGTGTACCAAAGACTCGCGGCGACTAGGGTTTGGCTCGGGAGGTGGCGGCGTGGTTTAGCTCGGGATTATCGGATGCAACCCCTCGGCCCTCGCCTCCACATATAGACCTCCTCACTTGGGCCTCGCGGACCGAGGCCCAATAGGAGTCTATCCGGATCTCTATCCGATTGAGCCCACATCCGAATCAAATTCAATTAGTGTTCCAACCCGTTAAGTGTGCGACCACAGCAGGTTCACGTATACTTGGTCGCGACCCGAAACACCTTCCGGTCACCCGTTAATAGCGGTCTCTAGTAAGACATATTAACCCCAATGTATACGTAAAGATCATATCATTTGAACACCGTAATGTTCTCATGTACTAATCCCTTTGCCTCACGATATAGATTAAGCTCAAGGCGAGACCTGTGTCATCCTCTTAATAGCTCAATCACTCTCTCGATTCCGTGATGGATTATAAACTCGTGATTGACTCCTCAATCACCTTGGCATGGCCATGCACTTTCATAATCCATTACATCGAGGGGCCGAGATATCTCTCCCATAAGGAGGGGCAAATTTTATCTTGATCATTCACATCCCACTACATGTTTCATGGCAAACCCAAAGACTACTTTTATGACTACCCGATTCTGGAGTAGTGTTTAGTAGTCCCAAAATAAGCTACTACGCATCTTTGGGAACCATGATGATCTCAAGTCTAAGGATTCCACATAAACACTACTTGAGACCAGCGATGACACATGGAATCTCTGCTTGTGTCTCATGGCGGGTCTATCCAACATATGTTCACTAACACATGTCCATATTATTGATTTGGTATCTCCATACCATGATCCATGAGACATGATCATCAATCAATACATATGCTGATCTTTGAATCATATTTGTTCCTCATATGAAATATAATCAGGGATCATCTAGAAATAGCAACATTTTGGCATTAAGAGTCTCATGAATAAGTCACATACTCATTGATCAATAATGATAATGTCTATTTCAAGGAACAAAGCAATGTATCATAAACATAGTATGTGATATATTCAACATCTCCATGTTGCCTCTAGGGCATATCACCAACAGACGGGACCTCCCGCAGCCGCTTGGTGGTGCAACATGCGATGTAAGCTTTGCATGGCGCAGGTGCGGGCCACACGGTGAGCTGGCGGTGTGGGCTCGGCGTCTCACCCAGATCTAGTCTGATATTGCTCCCTTCCTGTTAGATCGGGCCGAACATGTTTACCTCCTTGGCGGATCTGTCTGGAGACGATGCGGCAGTGTGACAGACCATGGAAGCCATTCATGGTTGAAACGCGCCAGTTGTGTGGTGATTCTTTGGGTTCGACGGCCGACGTTGGTGCTGGGCTGCACGTGGCGACACTTAGGGGTGCAGAGTGTTGCAGCCATATTTGTGCTACGTAGTAGGCGGCGCGGTAGTGCTTGACCCTCCGTGGGAGTGGCGGCTCCAGATTGCGGTGGCGTGTGCCCACGATCCAGATCTGGCGCTTCAACCTGGTGGAGGTCCACCATGGCAGCGTTCTTCGGTGGTGACTTGCTGGTGCGGGGTTCCCGATCGGCTGCAGTTGTTAGCCTACGTGGTGGAGGCCAGCCTTACCGTTGAAGCTGCCATGATATCTTCTATGGTGAGCGCCCTACTTCGGTGTTGGATCAGGGGCTGGCCGGTGCATGGTTGGGCAGGGCTGTGGTCGGTTGGCAGACGGTGGTGTGGCCGTTAGTTGGGCGCAAAGGCGGACGCAGATGCTAGCGTGGAGGCCGGCGAGTGGTGCTATCCTTGTGCTGGGCGGCCTTGTGAGGTGGTCACACCCAGACCGTGGCGGTTGATGAGCTTGTTCCGTGTGGTGTGGTGCCGTGTTTTAGGTGAAAACCCTAGATCTGGCTCTCTTTAGCAGGATCTGACGATGATGACATCCTCAGGTGTCGTTACCCTCCTTAGAGGCATCGTCTTGGAGCTGTACCTCACTCGCTATGGGGTCTTGTGGCATTTGTCCGGGGTGAAAACCTCATGTCCGGTTCTTTCCAGATCGGGTAATGGCGACGCCTTCAGTGTCGTTCCCTCCTTAGAGGTGTTGCTTTAGACCACCTGACCCTACCCTCATCGTTTGTCTGCGTGTGAATTGCTCTCGCGTTGGCTGGTGCTTGTCCATCAGCGGTGGTCATCCTCTCGGCGTTGTTTCCTTCCCTGGTTGTGGCTGGGCTATCCACGCACCTCGACGCTCGGCCAGATTTTCCCTTCATGCTAGATCTGACTCCTCACATGAGTGGTAGGGTGGCCTGGTGCCGCTCTAGTGTCACGACGATGCGGCTAGTGGCTCCTGTGTGCGCCGACAGCTTGAAGCCGGCTATCTTGGCCGGCAGTGTGGTTTTGCTGGCAAGCTAGCGTTTGTCAGCGGAGGCCTTTTGCTGTGAGGTTGTCACCATGTTGATGTGTGCTGCCACGAGGCGTGCTGCGGTGAGGTCGGAGTAGCCAGGTCATGGGCGCAATGGGTGTTGACGATAACACTTGTTAGGTCGAGTGGTGGTGCTTATCAGTCACGTTCGGCATCCTTGTCAGCGTTGGGTGTGATTACCATGGACTTTTGTCTTGTTGGGTAATCGGAGTTGTGTTTTTTGGTACCCGGTCCTTTCTTGGGCCTTTACTTCTTCTCATATATATGAATAAATAGTAATAATTGTTTCTTCAAAAAAATGTTTCACAGATAGCACTTTAACAAAATTTTCTCGGAGAAAAGGATAATCAAGAAAGAGCTTCTAGAACTATAGTTTAGCAGTCCCGTCAATGTATGTGTAGTAGTAGTTGACCGTGTTGGGCTATTTTGGTAATTTCCCTCATTTTTGGTTTAAAGAAAATAAAGGAAAAGAAATTGCCCATGGGGCCCACTTGTAAGAGACAGAGGGAGAGGAGATAAGGCTCACCGAATCGGTTCAGGTCTGGAATGGGTCTTCCATTAATTCGGGTGGTAGGCTCGAGACCACCATTCCTTGACCTTGCTGAATCCTCACTGATGACTCTTGGATTCTTACTCCTATATATCCAGATGGGAGAACTTTCAGAAGGGTGTAATCAAGAGGACATACTTAGATCTAAGAGTAAGTGTGGTGATTTCTCTGGTCTCATGTGTGGTTTGCTCCGGCGAACTCACTAGGGTATCAACAATTCCTAGCCTGGTGACGCTCTGTTGATTCTCTGAGGTGTGGTCGACGTTGATTACTTCTGTTGTGGTCCTTCTACCGTGGTCGACCTATCATGGTCGTTCTGCCATGGTAGTTCTACTGTTGTCGATCAGCCGTGGCTGATCTGATGTGGTCGATTTGACGTAGTCGCAAGCGTCGTGGTCAAAAACTCTTAGTTGCTTCATCCGATTGGGGATTGTGCTGGCTTTTGCGTGGCAACATCTGCATCTCGGCTTCATGATTTGGTGAGTACTGATTTGTGAAGTTGGGCATTGTATCTCCGTTAACCTCTTTGGTGATATCTTGGTATACGCCGGTGATTGGTTTTCTAGGACATCGTCTTTGCGATGAGCCTTGCATCTGTCGGCCTTCTCAATGGCTTGGACTGCCACTGTCGAGTACGCTTTTACATTATGTAATTTCTATTGTGCATTAGTTAGTCATGCTAGTACCTCTGTTATTATCTCTGAAATTGGTGATTTGTGCTGGCACTGGAAGGACTATTGCATGGTAGATTGTAGGCTTTTGATATTGCTCAATGAGGAAGCTAGTCATACATCAGATCATAGTGACTATCTAGGAATATTATGCTAATTTGATTTACTGATTATACTTCAGTTTAGTGTTTACTCACTGTTGTTATGTTCTTGTCATAGTCTGAATTTTGTTGTATCAGCAGTAGCATATATCTATCTCTGTTTAGAATATTACCGACAACAGATTAATTAAAACTACAGTTGCTCATTTTTGTTATATGTGTTGATTAGAACATGAAATAGAATCTATCACTAATTTGATGTAATGTTCAGATTGACGAAGTAGCAGAATATAGAGAGATTGTCACTTTGATTGTTGATCTATTGACTAGAGTTGAGAAGGCCAAGTTTTTAGAACTTGAGTAACTCCTCAGTTGAGAGCAAATCCACACAAATTAAGTTGTGCACTATGCAGATTTTAATTACCCACTATCTTGATCAAGTAAGCATATTGTCATGTTTAAATGACTTGAGTATTCTATCTATGCCAAGAGGTAATATGTTAATATTCACGTCATTTACTGGTTCTTGGATATATGCTTTACTATTTATACTTAAATCTAGAATTAATCTAAAAATAATGCTAAAACTGCTTAAGTTCCAACAATCCAGAAAACCAATACTTGTTCAAATGGCTTCATCCTTTGACTTCGTTAAACCGGAAGTATTTGACGGCGCTAATTTTAAGCGTTGGTAAGCTAAGACAAAGTTGTGGTTGATTGACCTAAAATTATTTTGGGTCATTTCGGACCCTCCAATGCTTCCTTTGGAAGACGAGAATAAAATTCGTTGGGAGGATGCGAACTATTCAGCTGTGGCTAGACTGTTGGTTGTCCTGTCAAATCGGCTTTTCGATGTCTATGTCAACTTCACGGAGGCCAAAAAGCTATGGAATGAACTGAATGAAAAATATTCAGAAGGGGATAATGGGAATGAGTCTTTCATTGCTGCAAATTACTTGAATTACAAGATGGTAGAGGGACGGTCGGTGATGGAGTAGCTTCATGAGCTACAACTCCATATACGTGATTTAAATCAGTACGACTGTCTCCTACTAGAGAGTTTTCAAGTAAATATCATATTGACCAAGTTACCGTCTTTCTGGCAAGACTTTGTGATCGCTCGGAGACACGTTAAGGAGCGAATGACAATCAATGAATTGTCAGTTGCTATTTAATGTGGAAATGCGTGCCAGGGTCAGCAGTGATGAGAAGTCCCATGTCCAAGGCCACCAGGTGGAGGTCAAGAACTTTAAGAGCAATGGAAAAAAAAGTCAAGAATCATCCCCAGAACAAGCCTAAGACCAAGCCAATGAAGAAAATGAATGTGATTTTACCTATTACGTATGCGGCAAAGAAGGCCATAAGGCCAACAAGTGTCGTGATTGTAAAGGCAAGGGACCATCTCCAGATCAGCACAAGCGTAAGGCAGAAGCCAATGTGGCTATAGAATGTCCCATCGTAGATGGGTATGTACCTCATGCCTTTATGACAAATTCATCAATTGAGTGGTGGATTGATACAGATGCAACTAGACATATTTGTGCTGATCGTTTGTTTTCTCTTCATTTCAGTGTGACGCTGGTGGTTCCGTCCTAATGGGCAATGGCGCCGCTACTACAGATGTGGGATTGGCAAGGTTTGCCTGAAACTCACTTTCGGCAAAACGCTCATCCTTGGAGATGTACTGTATGTGCCTGCAATGTCCTGCAATCTGCTTAGTGGGTCCATGTTTTGTAGGCAAGGAATAAAGCTTGTTTTTTGGTCTAATAAGGTCTGTTGATCAAATATAGTACTTTTGTTGGAAAAGGCTATGAAAGCAGAGGCATGTTCCGCTTATCCATTCTTGATTTCAATAATTCAAGTATTTTTAATGTTATTCATTGCAATAAAGTTCATGATATTTGGCACTCTCATTTATGTCATGTTAATTTTGAAGCCATAGAGCGGTTAAGTAAAATGAGTTTAATTCCAAGTTATAAGTATGAGAAGGGCTCAAAGTGTGAAGTGTGTGTGCAAGCGAAGCAACTTTGAAAACCTTTCCATAGTGTTGAGAGGCGAGACACTTCTCTACTTGAGTTAATACATTCTGATCTTTGTGAGATAAATGACATTTTAACTAAAGGTGGCAAGTGTTAGTTATTTATTCTCATTGATGATGCGACTAAGTATTGTCATATTTACTTACTTAAATCGAAAGATGAAGCGCTAGAACACTTTAAAATTTACAAGGCTGAGGTGGAAATTCAATTAGAAAAGAAAATCAAACGGTTGAGATCGAACCAAGGAGGTGAATATATTTCTAAGGAATTCTCCCAATTCTGTGAAGAAGGTGGGATAATTCATGAAGTTACTTCACCATATTCTATCCAATCAAATGGAGTAGCTGAACATAAGAACCGAACTCTTTGTGACTTGGTGAATGCCATGTTACAGAGTTTAGGAATGTCGGACTCATGGTGGGTTGAGGTAGTTCTCACAATTAATTATGTCCTAAATATGGTGCCTCTCCACAATAGTAAAGAAACACCTTACGAAGGATGGAAGGGGAGAAAAATAAATATGTCCTTTCTTCATAATTGGGGGTGTCTTGCAAAAGTGCAGTGCCTTTGCCGAAGAAAAGGAAACTTTATCCCAAGACTTTTGATTGTGTCTTTCTAGGATACACCTATCATAGCACAACATACAGATTTCTTCTGATCAAATCCTAGGTTAGCGATATCGCTAATAATGTCCTTATGGAACCTCGCGATGCGACTTTCTTTGTGAATGTGTTTCCTATGAAAGCAAATAAAGTCATTGTTCCTGATGGTTCTTATGAACACTATTTCTCCTAGTGTGGATGACACGGGTCCTGAATTGGAGTTGACGAGGAGTAAGAGACAAAGGACTAAAAATTTTTGGGTGATGGCTATGTCACCTACCTCATGGATGACGAACCACGTACCCTTTCAGAGGCATACGCATCCCTAGATATGGAGTACTGGAAGGATGCAGTTCGTAGTGAGATGGATTCCATTATTGCTAATGAAACTTGGGATATTACTGATCTTACAAATGGATATAAACCAGTGGGCTTCAAATGGATCTTCAAGAGAAAGCGAAGACCCGATGGTACTATTGAAAAGTACAAGGTCCGTCTAGCGGCTAAGGGTTTTATGCAAATGGAGGATGAAGACTATTTTGATACACACTCGCCTGTGGCTCGATTACCCACAATTCGAGTGCTTTTAGCACTAGCTACTGCATGTAAACTCCGTGTACATCAAATAGATGTTAAGACTGCTTTCCTAAATGGAGAGTTAGATGAGGAGATTTACATGCAACAGTCGATGGTTTGTGGCTAAAGGGCAAGAGAGAAATTTGATAATACGTTGACATCGGTCGGTTTTTGTGTAAACGAAACCAATAAATGTGTATATTATCGATTTAATGGGAGTGAAGGTGTCATCGTTTGTCTTTACATGGATGGCATACTATTGTTCGGGACCAACATGGATGTAATCAATAAAACCAAGTCATTCCTCTCTCAGAACTTCGATATGAAAGATCTTGGTGAAGCTGGCGTTATTCTAAACATCAAGCTATTAAAGGGTGAGAATGAGATTACTTTAATACAATCTCATTATGTGGATAAGATTCCAAGTCACTTTGGATTCATGGATGCTAAGCATGTAGCCACACACTATGATCTAAATGCTAAGCTACATAAAAACAATGAACATAGAAAAGATCGGCTTAAATACTCTTAAATAATTGGTCTTTGATGTACTTAAATAGTGCAACGAGGCCTGACATATCATATGTTGTAAGTAGATTAAGCTGATACACGGTGTAAGATCGAGGAGGCCGACTAGAGGGCGTGAATAGGTGGTCTAAAAATTCTTTTCAAATTATTAATATTGATTCAAGACATTTTCTATTTGCCTAAACCATGTAAACAATACAGAAGCTTAAATTAATTGGTTTAGTACAAATAGCGCCTAAATCAAGCAAGTTCGCCTAAGTGCACTAAATTCTAACCTATGTCAAAGTTTGCAATTCTAAGATGACAAGCAATCAATTTAATTATATGAATGTAAATCGCTTGAATATAAATTGAGCACAAGGAAACAAACCATAATAAACACGTTCTCTTTTTACCATGGTGTTCGGAGACTTGCCGGTCTCCCCTAGTCCACGTTGAGATAAGCCCGAACTAATTGGACCGACTCCACGAATTAAGCCTTCCACCTCAATTCCACTAGTGGTAGCTCTTTCCCGCCCCGGATAAGTGAGCTCCAACCTTCACATTTCGCCGGGTCTTCTCACAACCTTCTTTGAGAATATCACCGCGTACGAAGCCTCCAATGCCATCTAGGAGTCGGCAAACTCCAAGAGTAACAAGTCAAGTCCCTCACTTGACTCTTACCACGTGCAACAAATGCACAAACTCAATTGGACACAAAGTCCACCTCTAGATGCAACACATGCACTCTAGATCCTCTCTCCCTTCTCACAAAGTGCAACACATGCACAATTGAGTGGAGAACCTCACTCTAGCTCAAGAGTACAGAACAAGGCCAGCAGCAACCTCTTCAACCGGCCATAAGGGGGTATTTATACCCCACATAAGAAAACTAGCCGTTGGAGCCAAATCCCTGAAAAATCGTGGAAATCGAATCTGCACGCCGAGGCCTAGATTTCCACTCACCTCGCCAACGGTCAGAAAAAATAGTCGTTGCAGAGAAAACCCGGTCGGACCCCCACACAGACCCAGAAGGCTGCCGGGTGCAGTCGGGACCGCAAATCACACCCGTCAGACTGCTTCTCAGAAAAATCCGCGGAGTCGCTCTCTAGCGGTCAGATTGTCACTTTGATTTTTGATCTATTGACTAGAGTTGAGAAGGCCAAGTTTTTAGAACTTGATTAACTCCTCAGTTGAGAGCAAATCCACACAAATTAATTTGTGCACTATGCAGATTTCAATTGCCCACTATGTCGATCAGTTAAGCATATTGTCTTGTTTTAGTGACTTGAGTATTCTATCTATTCCGAGAGATAATTTGCTAATATTCACGTCATTTACTTTCTTGGATATATGCTTTACTGTTTATACTTTAATCTGGAAGTAATCTAAAAATAATGCGAAAACAGCTTAATTTTCAACAGATCACACGTGAAAGCTCTTTGTGGCTCATAAAAAATATTAACCGAAGTTAAGGTAGAAGATACCCCATTCATTACCTTGATACAATGAATGAATGCCATATGCCTTTACTTTAGGTTTCTTATTCATGAAATACCACGTGAAAAACAATTTTGGTATAAATTCTATTTTCACCGAACTTAAAAGTTTCTAGAAAATCCTTGTCAGATATAGGGGAAGGTATGTTAGAAATTTGGGCACTGTTTCAACAAGTGTTCGTCCTTTTCATATCTTAGGAATGCAATGGAGTTTGATCTTAAAATTTTTGCAGAGCATTTTATGGAGCCATACAACAAACCCTCCCGTACATTTAGTAAATTTGCAATTTTCACTGGATACGCCGTCAACTTTTTAGGGGCTTCGAGTGGAATTAGAACTTCAACTTATAAAGCATGCTAGGACAATAAAGCCACATGCAGGTTTGGTTGGTCCCCATTTTCAAATTTTAAATCCCATATTTTCAATTTAATGAAATTCTCTTAATTGTTTTGTATTTTCTTTAAATTATTTAAGATGTTGTCTTTAGTAAATTATTTAGCCACATGCTGGGTCGCCACCGGGGGCATCCGCCGTACGGCGCGGTGGAGGGAAGAAGCCTGTCAGGCACGCAAAGCAGCCCGGCCGCCTGATCCGATCCGAGCGGACACGAGGTCGCCCGTCTGCCTGCCCACCCGCGCCGTGCCGACGTGGCCGCCAGCTCTGCCGCTATTTACCCGCGCGGCCACTGCTCGGCGGCAAAAAGCGCGCACGTGAAAGATGTCGTGTAACTCCTAACGGCCCAACAGGCAAATGCGGAACCCGTTAAAAACCTCCTTTTCTTTATTCGCGGATTGTGTGGCGTCTTGGCTTTATCCAGAGCGGATAAGCCTCTGCTGAGGATAGTAAATTTGAACGCAAGCAGAGGGCAAAACCATAAAACACGGAGCAAACTGTTACTTATCCAGGAGCAAACTGTTGCTTATCCAGAAATGAGCTACATGCGTTAGCATTATCCAAAACATGAAATATAAATTGCTTCTTAGCGTTGCTGCTGCAGATATTTACACAAGTAAATTTGATCGATCTGAACCATGAACAGTGAAATGTAAGAAGATTAAGGTGTAAGAACACCCAAATTTTACTATAAATTTCTAATGACTTTTCAAGAAGGAAGGAAAACCTTTAACATTGTAAAAGCACTTATTTCAAGCACACAAATTTATGTGCAATAACAGAAAAATACATTTTCAATTATTTCTTGAGATTATTTTTTTGAAATATTATCAATAGTTGATTTGGGCAGGTATTGGCTAAACCAATAAATGTGATGATATCAAATCCTATACTACTGCAAAGGATAAAACTAAAGATAGAGAATACCAACTATAGTCTAAAGATAGAACAGTCCTACTAGTTTAATAAATAGACAAAATACAGCGAATCGACGTGGTATAAAAGGTACTGAGCAGAAATTGCTATTTTTGAATAAACAAAAGGACTGACATGTCTGGAATCGAATTGTTCATACAAATAGTATGTAGCCTTTTTTTTTCAAATTTAGCCTTTGAATATCTGTTTTTGTAAATCTAACCCCTCCAAGGACCTACCGAGTCAGGGAACTTATCAGGTGCCTACCGAGCTACAATAGCTTGATAAGTACCTACCGAGTCTCAGTCCGCGACAACATTAATGAGCCATGCACAGTGCATTGATTAGCAATAATTAAGTGATGATTAGCACTAATTAGTGATAATTAAGTGATGCTTTGCGTCGCTGGTGACTTGCCGCACACGGGAGGCTCGACAGGCGACTTGCTAAGCCAGTGGTGCTCGATAGGCACCTACCGAGGTTTCCCGGCTTAATACCTACCGAACTACTAGCTAGCTCGGTAAATCTTTATTGACCTCAGTAGATCTGTAAAGAACTATATTTATAAAAATAAAAATTTAAAATTAAATTTAAAAAAGTAACTACAATGTTATTTCCACAAACATCATAGAATCCCCATTTTCCCATCGTCACTGACCGCCCACCGTTAAACCACCGTGCAACCATCAGCACTAAATGCAGTGAGATGAGGGAGGAGGCGGCGGCTTGAAGCGAAAAGACAGATTCGGATCGGACGGCGTCCAACCTCCCCCCGGCCCACCACACGCGACCCAGGACAGGCGGCCAACCGGGAGGAGGAGGGGCAATCCTGTCCACGCGCGAAACTTAAAGCACCCTCCCAGATTCATGGCAAACAGAGGATAGCCCCCTCCAGTCCACCCGACCTCCTCTCTCCTCCCGTTCTTCTCTCTCCTCTCTCTTATCCCCCTCCCCGAGCGCTCACGCAGACCACGAGAGGAGGAGAGAGACAGTGAGGGAGCCCTAACCCTGCCCCCCGGCGCGTCGCTAGGGTTAGGGTCTCCCCGCCTTCTGCCCTTCCCTTCGTCGTCTCGTCTCCCGATCTGCCCGCCGGCGCGCGGGGGCGCCCTGCGGCGTGTGCGCTTCCGGCCTCTGCGGCGCGGCGCGAGTCAATGCCGTGTGTCTGACCGTTGGTTTGGCGGGTCGATTTGGAGGTGGGCTTGGTGTTGTTGCCGTCGGTGGGGGAGAGGCGCGGCCTTCTTGAGGAGATTTGGCTCGAGATCCGGTGAAGCGGCGAGATGCAGCAGGATCAGCTCAAGAAGGTAGGCTCGGCTCGAGACATCCCTGCTTGTTTCGGGCATCCTGTTGTGTTAATTCGCGCCGTGGTTGAGCTTTGCCGCGTTGTTTCGTGGGGTTGAACTGCTCCTGCGCTTGCTTTGCGTTGATTTGGGTCTCTGCCCGTCGGAAAGTTCAAATTTGTTTCCCTTCTGTATGGTACAAATTTCCGTTGCCGCTGAAGTTATCGGGTCATTGTTCCTTAGGTTATTTTTTCCCATTCCAGTGCCGTGTCAATTCGAAAGTTGCTTTTTTGTCGCTGTTTTCTAGAAAAGTGGTTTTTTGGGACCTGGTTCTGTTGTTGGTTAGCCGTTGCCGATCTTTTTCATCCAAACTTTGAATCGTTGATATGATTATGTCGTCCTTCTCACTTTCTTTGTGTGCTTATAGATTGGGAGTTCTTCTTCTCGTTGATCCATGCATTTTCTGCATTCCCACCGCATCGCGTTGCGTTCTGAAATCTTCTCTCTATATTTGGGAAAAACGGTGAAATTTGGTGCCTGTTTACTATAGCAGCTCATATTCACATGCAAAAGTTGACCACATCCTGTATTCCTGTGGCCTCGAGACGCCGTCCGCCCAAAGACATGGGCTGCCGTTGCTTTTTCCTGTCGGTGGGCAAACCTGTTGCCTTTTCTTGTGGGGTTCTCCCGATCTGTGCACGAGCACTTGACTTCACAAGTGTTGCGTGCGAGGATTTCAGTTTTGGCAGCGAATGCTTCAAGATCTTTCTCGTAAAGATATTGTCTTGATCTGCCTGCTAAACAATTGAATTTCGCATCTATTCGTTAATGCTGGTTGTAGCTTTCGAATGATTGGTTGTTTTACATTTCGTTCGTTAAAAGTATCAGGAGATCTGCCATGATTTTTGCGACCCACCAATTATTTTGCCATTTCAGGTTTTTGGGGTTATGCTGCAATGCTGCATTGACCGTTTAGCATAGACTGTTTGCATATGATTGCGAGAAACTGATGGTCCATTGATCATTGAAGCTTCTTTGTTGTGGGGAGCTTCTAACGGATGATTTTTGAATGGTTTTTAATACAATATTTGCAATTGCTTTCCAGAGTTCCGCGGAGGCGGAGTTTTTCACGGAGTATGGCGACGCTAGTCGATACAAGATTCGAGAAGTCATTGGTAAGGGAAGCTACGGGGTGGTGTGCTCCGCAATTGATGTCCACACCGGAGAGAAAGTGGCGATCAAGAAGATACACGATATCTTTGAGCACATATCTGATGCTGCACGGATTCTCCGTGAGATCAAGCTTCTGAGGCTCCTAAGGCATCCTGACATTGTTGAGATAAAGCATATTATGTTGCCTCCATCGAGAAGGGACTTCAAAGATATTTATGTTGTTTTTGAGCTTATGGAGTCTGATCTTCACCAAGTTATAAAGGCTAATGATGACTTGACGAAGGAGCATTACCAGTTCTTTCTTTATCAATTACTCCGGGCTCTGAAATACATTCACACTGGTAGGGAAAATGTTGCTTTCAGATCGTTGTTTTGCTTTGAAGATCTTAGGTTACACATATCATACCATATATGTGCTTTGTAGTGAACTTGCATCGAGTCAGTATGGTCGAATTAGATATATTAGCTGCGTAACCTTCTTGAATTCAAAATGCATTCTAAAACAGCTGTTTTTTTTAATCTTTATGGGTAGGGAATGAACAACAGATCAGGTTTTCTTATTAGAGAATGTGCTATTTCCTCACTATTTTAGAGTTTTTGTACTAAATAATTTGCCAATGACTTTTGGTTGGTTCTAATGGTATTCTGGTGTGCTTTAGTCTTCTCAACAACTATTAACTATCTTGACAGTTCTTCCATCGACAGAATCCACATAAATGTTCTGTTCAGATGTGCTACTTTTGCTGCCTGCAGTCTTAGCTGATACTAAGTCCATGTAACTGCAGCTAACGTTTATCACCGGGACTTGAAGCCAAAGAATATATTAGCAAATTCTAACTGCAAAATGAAAATTTGTGATTTTGGACTGGCACGAGTTGCATTCAACGATACCCCAACAACAATATTTTGGACGGTATGTTCAGGGGGATACATATCTTTAACTTCTTAGTTTTCTGTCATCTGACTTGTTGTGTGTGAGCTGATCATAATGATGTCTCTTTGTTCACATGTTCTGCAGGATTATGTCGCAACAAGATGGTACAGAGCTCCAGAGCTCTGTGGATCCTTCTTTTCAAAGGTAAACTTTGTGGTGCATTATAGCATTCCCTTTGTTGAATTTTTATGCAAGCATTGAGATGAGACAAGGAAAGGTCAATAGTGCTATACTGCTAGCTATATCATGCATCTTTTATTATGATTAATCAACTTATTAATATGATTCATTGCTCTTCGGTGATTGGTCCATTAGTTCATTAGTTTTGGTTCAAGCTTATTTACGCTGTGGCACAGTAACTCATTGCCCCTAGAGATCTTATATAATAGTTTTGTTAACACAACACCTTTTATTTAATCGACCTTGTGGGAGCAGATGTATAAAAGTTTTCATGTGAAAAGCTATAGTTTAATCTGTAAACTTTGCATCACCTTTTTCCCTTCTCAGGCAAATATTGCTATGTTTGTTTACTCTTGTCCTTATCACATTGTTAATCATCTGATTTATGTTCAGTCTGATTTTCTGTTGATCTATGCTCCATAGAATTCTGACTTTGTATCATTAGTAGCAGCTGTTAGTAATCATTTGCATTGCATGTGTGTTAAGAATATCGAAAGCATTTCAGGCATCCAAATGATTAAGAATTTTATCATTATACTGATAATGATAAACATTAAACAACTTTTTTACTCTGGTTCATGTTTTCAATGTTTCCATGTTAGGGGTTGTAATTAACTCAAACGAGCTGTTATTCCCAACAAAATTGCAGTATACACCAGCCATTGACATTTGGAGCATCGGATGCATCTTCGCTGAGGTGTTCACAGGAAAGCCTTTGTTTCCTGGTAAAAATGTTGTCCATCAGTTAGATTTGATGACTGATCTTCTGGGCACGCCATCCATGGATACAATTTCTCGGGTATAGTAATGATTCTTTTGGGAGAGGCCTTCTGTAATTTATCTGGTGGGCATCATCTAAGTCATTGAAGGTTGACATTGATAGTTTCTTTCTTTCCAGGTCCGGAATGAGAAAGCAAGGAGGTACCTGAGCAGCATGAGAAAGAAAGAGCCAATCCCATTTTCGCAGAAGTTTCCTAATGCAGATCCTTTGGCCTTGGACCTTTTGCAAAGGCTTTTAGCATTCGATCCAAAGGACCGTCCAACCGCTGAAGAGGTAACTATAGTTTTAGTGTTGTACAATTCTGTTTATCTCAGCAGTGCCAAGTCTTGTATCTTCAGTTTATTGTGGGGCAAACTGTGATTTTTCTTTGGAAACTCGTGATTTATTTCAGGCATTGGCTCATCCATACTTCAAAGGGCTTGCCAAGGTTGAGAGAGAACCATCCTGTCAACCAATCACAAAAATGGAGTTTGAGTTTGAGCGTAGAAGAGTGACAAAGGAAGATATAAGGGAGCTGATATTCCGTGAGATACTGGAATACCATCCACAATTGCTCAAAGACTATATCAATGGCACTGAGAGGACAACCTTTCTATACCCAAGGTTTTAGCAATCGTATCTTTGGACATATATGATGCTTTAGGACATGCATGTACTACCTTTGTTTTTTGTTGTACTTTTTTCACATGCATGCACTTTTGTTTTTCATTGTACCAACTCCTGCTGACAGCAAGACTTCTCTGCCTGTGTTTATGTAGTGCTGTTGATCAATTTAGGAAGCAATTTGCTCATTTAGAAGAAAATAGTGGAAATGGCCCTGTAATTCCAATGGATAGAAGGCACACCTCCCTTCCTAGGTAACCTTTGATCATATGTTCCATGCTGTTCATTTTCTCAATCTTCATATTAGTTCCAGGAGTTCAAAACACCTTGAAGCACGTAGCAGAGCGTAATAGAAGTGTTAGGTTCCCTTCCTGTGACCTATGTTTCAAATGGTGAAAGAACCATCTTGAGTTTTTTTTAAAGGAAAGGCCACACTTTGATACACCGACATTGGCCAAACTTAGAAGTGCCTAATGACAAGGTTGTCTCAATATAGCCTTCACGAGAAGGTGAAGTGGGGCTCTATTGACGTGGTAAAGTAAATGACATTTTGGACTGAAGTGACTATAGCTAGGATGTCAAATGAATGTGCCTGTTGCTGTGCTCCTGCAGTACCTGAAAGTTAAGCATAGCACTGAACCAGGAGTAACACCTAGGTCAATCTGAAATGTCTCTAGGGGGTTGTTTGGATCGTATATTTTGTTAAATTATATTTAGAGCCTAGCAACCTAAAACTTGTTTGGTTAGGATAAAACCAGGATAACAAAATTTGGTTTTTCCTAAAACACAAATATGGGTTTTATGAAAAAAAATTTCCCACCTGTTTTTCACAAAACTAAAAAAAATGAACGTGGGATAACTGAAAGCTTGTTTTAGCCAAACAATGTCACCATGCAATTGAATATGAATGGTAGAACATTGAGGTCAATTTTTCAATGTTACACTAATAGTCAGTTTAGGCCAAATTGAGATGTCAGGAGCTGAGACGCACTAGCCACAATTACGAACTGGCCACTGCATTTCATATGGTCGGTAGAATTTGGAGGTGAGAGCACGATATGGGGGCAAAACTCATTCAGATTCTCACATCCTGGTAGTTGATTAGTATGCCTACATTCAGAATAATCATACCTGAATCCTGCTTTTATACTTTCTTCCAGTCTACCTGCCCAGGCATTTTGTTCTTGTGATTTTAAGTTACATGAAATCATGAATCATTTTCTAACCGTTTTTGCAGGTCTACTATTGTTCACTCAGCTCCAATTGCTGCCAGGGAACAACCCCGTAATCATATTGGCCCATCGAGGGATAAACCTTCATCTGATGAGCCTTATAAAAATCCTCGAGAATCGGAAAATTTTTCTGGCAATGTCCCGAGGACCTCTCAGGCTCCACAAAGAGTGCCCACAGGTGCTTTTTGATTCATGTATTATATACATACATGCTTGGTTGATATTAGCCTAATCTAATCATATATAGCTTCTCAATTTTACAGCAAGACCAGGAAGAGTTGTTGGTCCAGTATTGCCTTATGAAAATGGTAGCATCAAGGATCCGTATGACCCACGCAGATTGGCAATGAACTCAGGATATCCTCCCCAACAGCAAATCCCACAAACATACGGTTATTATCAGACACCCGGCAAGTCAGCTTGCTCTGAGCCGTCACAGGCTGAAAGGTATACGCTGCACCAGCAGGCCTATGCCTGTGCAAACAGTACAACTGTGCCTGATGTTGCTCTGGACATGAGAGCACCCCCTTTCCATCTATCAGCAGGGCCAAAAAGTGATTCTTCTGATAGGTTAACAGCAGAGACAAACCTATACACAAGATCACTTAATGGCATTGCTGCAACTGCAGGAGTGGCAGCAAGTGCTCACAGAAAGGTCAGTGTTGTTCCCTTTGGTATGTCAAGGATGTATTAGTGGCCGAATCACGGCACATCCTACATGCCTTGGTGGAGCGCTCTGCTGGCTGGTGGGAAAACATTGAGAACGAAGTGGCAGATCAAGCTTGGGTGGACGCTGCAAAGTCTAGAGCGCAGGGAAGTCCAAGGTTGATGATGGTGCCTTGATATTTGCAGTGGTGCCCTGCTGCTCATCTTTCCTGTCTGATTAGGAAACACCAACGGTGTCGAAGCGTATCAACCTTCGTCGTTCTGTTTAGGCCATCAGCTTGTTGTATCTGCCTGTGTGTGAGAAGTGTGCCCTTTGCTGCACACTGGAAGGGGTAGTCCAGTGGCTTGTAATCTGAGCTATTTAGGCGCCAATTACTTTTCTAGAGTGAGGACTGAGGAGACAGAAGGGAAAGGAAGGAACGCTAATTTTTTAGTGTTGTATAGAGATGTTTCTTATCAATGTGCTACATCAGAAAAGATATAAAGCACACAGTTGGTTTTCAGTAGCTGTGTATTATTCCTTCCCAGGGCTAGCTTACTGTGAAGAAGTATAACTTGCATATGTCAGCACCAAAGTCTCACACCACTCCCAACTACTACCGAGATGTCAATACTCTGAACTGGCTATTCTCTGAAGTCTGAAAACTCTACTGTTTCTGATGGTGAACAGTATAGAAATGGCAAAGTTCAGATAGAGCAATCAGAGCTAGGAAACAAATGTTTGTGCCGTGCACTCTGACGCGGCTTTTCTGATTTTCTCCTCCTTTTATTAAGAACTACTATTACAATTTAATGGACACTAATGCTATTCAATCTGCTAACATTTCGGCACTACCATAGACTGACATAAACACGCATGTCTCGTCGTTCATGTGCAATTAAAACAGTAATATTGTAGCTAATGCAATCTTAAGAAACTAAAGACCAGTTCTTTATAGACTGGATAAAAACTGACACGACAAGATTACTCAACATACTTCTCCTAATCTCGTTGCTCATCACTTGACCCTGATTAAACCAAGCTTGCTACACATCTCCTGGAACTTGATGCATCCAAGTGGCTTGGTCAAGACATCTGCAAGCTGCTCTTCTGTTGTTACATAATCAACCACCATCTTCTTACCCTCAATGCATTCTCTGATGAAATAGTAATGGGTGTCTATGTGCTTGCTTTGATAATGGAGAATCGGATTCTTGCACAATGCTATTGCAGATTTGTTATCCACCCTAAGAGTAAAACTTCTTGGCTCCTCATTCATCAACTCAACATATAATCGGCTAAGCCAAACTCCTTGAATTGCAGCAGTAGTAGCAGAGATTTATTCGGCCACACACGATGACAATGCTACACTTTCTGCTTTTAGGACTGCCAACTAGCCACACTTCTCCCAAATATATACAAGACGTCAATTGTACTCTTGTGATCATCAATATCCCCAGCCATATCGCTATCACTGTACCCGTTAAGCTGTAGATTTCCTTCTTTTTCTCTTTGTGGATAGAAACACCCCATATCATGAGTACCACTGATATATCTTAGAATATATTTCACAGTTGCCTTATGTTCAGTGGTTGGGCTTTCCATGAAGCAGCTCACATAGCCAACTGTGAAAGCAATATCGAGCCTTGTGTGTATAAAATATCTTAAACTACCCATAATGCTCCTATACCAAGTAGTATCAACAGGAGGATTCCCACTTTGCTCAGTTTGAGTCTTGCTTCTATGGAAATTTGACATGGGTTGCTCCTCCATCCCACTCTTCTCTAGTATCTTCATAGAGTAAGCCATTTGCTTCATAGTGAACCCTACATTGCCTTGATTTACCTCTATGCCCAAATAGTAGCACAACAAACCAAGATCACTCATCTTGAACTGAGTTTTCATCTCCTTGAATTTTCTCATCTCGTGTGTGTGAGTTCCCATGATAATTAGATCATCAATGTACGCACCTATCAGCAAATTGTTTGAGCTAGTACCTTTTCTGTATATAGCAGGTTCTGATGGACATTTCATGAACCCTAGTGATGGGAGGTTACTATCCAATCTGGAGTACCATGCCCTTGGAGCTTGGCGCAGTCCGTATAATGCCTTCTCAAGTTTCATCACTTTGTGCTCGTTCTCTTCATCTACAAACCCCAGAGGTTGGACCACATACACCTCTTCCACCAATACTCTATTGAAAAAAGCTGACTTGACATCTATGTGATGTATCTCCCAGCCTTCGTGTGCTGCAATTGCAATGAGCTACCGCACGGACTCAAGGCATGCAACTGGTGCTTATACCTTCTCAAAGTCTACTCCATACTTCTGCACGTAGCCCTTTGCAACGAGCCTAGCTTTGTATTTCACAATCTTCCCATCAGAGTCTTTTTTCACCTTATAAATCCATTTCAGGCCTATTGGTCGATGCCTTGTTGGGAGATCAACAAGGCTCCACATCTGGTTCTTTTCTATCACCTTGATCTCCTCTTGCATTGCCTGTTTCTAGATTGAACACTTTTTTGCCTCCATAAAACTTGCCAGTTCTTCTATGGCCAGAAGGCACATCTCACCGAATGCATCTGCCAAATCTTGGACTGATGTATTTGCATAGATGTTGGCCAGTGTTCAGTATTAGCGTGGCTCTCTATCGATCCCTGAGGCATTGCTTGGTGGAGATGCCCATTCGACACTACCTAGTGCCGACGATGATGTCGGTATTGGGGTGAACTCGGTGCATGCCATCGTTGGGCGCACGACTCGACGTCTGCGGTGGTGATGCCATTGCGTCACCACGCCCATGAGATGGCATCAGTCCTCCTCCATCTCCTATGGAAATGTAAGTAGTGTACTCCACAGCAAAAATCTCACTAGTAGCAAAAATGTAAGTTCGTTTGATGTGAACTCCCCTCCACGATTGGTTTGCAAGGCCTTCAGCTTATGGCCACTCTCCAACTCAGCGTTGGCTTGGAACTTCTTTAAAGCCGACGTTGCTCTGTCCTTGTATGCCAGGAGGATGAACCATATGTAGTGATTGCAATTATCTACCAATAACAAGATTATTTCCTGCCTCCAAGTGTGGTCGGTGAGATGGCCCCACACAGGTCCCCATGCACGTTCAGTGTATGTTTCACTCGATAGTTGGTTTCCTTCGGGAAAGGAGCACGACTTTGCTTGCCCACCAAACAGGCGTCACACAATTGTTCAACCTGTTGGATGTGAGGTAGTCCTCGCACCATGCCTCCATTGGCTAACTTCCTGAGAGGCTGGAAGTTTAGATGCCCGTGCCAAGCATGTCACATCCATGCATTCTCATCACACCTAGCTGCCAAATACACTGGGCATGCCATCTCAAGGTTAAGAACATGCAAATGACTTTTTGTTCTCTTTAGCTTGGTAAGTAGGTCACGATTGCGATATTGAATCGAGAGAACTCCATTCTCAATGAGTATTCTGCATCCACACTCATCAAGTTGTCTGAGACTGACGATGTTGCTTTGTAGCTATGGGATATAGTAGACATCCGAGAGTACATGGTGTTCACCCTTGAGGCAGGCGAACATGACCGTGCCACGTCCATGAATGTCAACTACAGACCCATCTCCAAACTTGATCGAGCCAGTAACATTGCTATTGAGCTCGGCAAAGTTTCCCAGGTGGCTCGTCATGTGATTCGTTGCGCTGGTGTCGAGGTACCAGACTCCAGCCTGCTACTCCTCCTGGCCAAGATGCACTTGAGCGTTCACCTCATTCAGCATGATGTGATCATTCTTCTTCTCGGTTGCCTTCGTGATAGCACACACTTGTGCCATCAACAATGTTGACTCATCATCATGTGGCTGGACTAGATTTGCATGTTATTTGCGTTCCCGTCGAGGCTTGTGGCATTCCCTTGTGTAGTGATAGAAATTGTTGCAGTTGAAACACTTGACCTTCGTTTTGTCGCACCTGGTGGACGCCCCAGCTTCCTTCTTGTTGAGGCCTCCCTTGAATTGGCCACCTTGCTTGTAGTTTCCATGGTACTGCTTGGAACTAGCGCTTGATGCAATAGGCTTGCTACCACCAGTGGAGCTTTGAGCTTGGTTCTTATTCTTCACCTGTGCCAATCACTTCTCCTCCGTGAGAAGTAGGCGCCCACTTGGTTCAGTGCCTTTGCAGAGGTCCAATCACTCCTTGATGGCTTTGAGCCGCCCTGTCAGCTCCTCAATCGTCATTTCATTGAGGTCGAGGAACTATTCGATCGACATCGCCACCTGCATGAATTTCTTTGGTACAACTCAGAGAAATTTCTTTACCACCTTTTCTTCCTCCAGGTTGTCGCCTAGAGCCCGTATGGTGTTGACGATGCTACTGAGTCGCATAGATAAATCATCAACGGATTCAGTTTCCTTCATCCGGATTGACTCAAATTCTCTGCGTATAGCCTGCACCTTCATCTCCCGAACACGCTCAACTCCCATGTGCATGGTTCTTATTGATTCCCATGCGGCTCTGGCCGTGTTCTTAGTTCCAAGAGTGCCTAGCATCTCTGGAGGAATTACTTGGAATATTGCGGCCAGTGCCATTCGATCAAGCCGGCACTCGGCACCGCCAAGCTCAATCGCTTCCCAAACTCTCTGAGCTTGAAGATTTACCCTCATCAGAAACGCCCACTCAGTGTAGTTTGTATGTGTGAGTAGGGGGGTAACGCAAGGTCACCCTGTCTCCTTTGGATGGATGATGCCAGCTCACGGCCACTGCCGCCACCGGAGCCCTGGAACCAGCGACCACTACCACTGGAACTCCTCATTGGTGTGGGAGATATGGATCTTGCTCCACGCACCATAGCTCTAATACCAAATGTCAGCACCAAAGTCTCACACCACTTCCAACTACTTTCAAGATGTGAATACTCTGAACTGGCTATTCTTGAAGTCTGAAAAACTCAACCGTTTCGGATGGTGAACATTATAGAAATGGCAAAGTTCAGACAGAGCAAACAGAGCAGGGAAACACATGTTTGTGCTGCGCACTCTATGTGGCTTTTCTGGGTTTTCTCTTCCTTTTGTTAAGAAGTACCGTTACTTACAGTTTAATGGACACTAATGCTATTCATTAACAGACACTCATGCTATTCAATCTGCTAACATTTCGGCACTAACACAGACTGACGTAAACGCGCAAGTCTCGTCGTCCATGTGCAATTAAAACGTTAATATTGCAGTTAATGCAATCTTAAGAAACTGAAGATTAGTTCTTTACAGACTCGATAAAAACTGACGCGACGAAATTAATCAACAGCATATTAATCTCAAGTGCATAATAACCGGTTGGTAAACGTCGAAGATCCGTTGTTTCGGTTGAGCCGTCTGTCCCGTGCTCTCAAAATATTGAATTATTGGACACAATTAGCCTCACCTGCGAAAGGCTAATTAAGTCTTGATGTTGCTTCCAAGCAACCAAGTCACCATTATAACATGATCTCAACGATTGCTTCAATGGCTGTATCCAAGGTCATTCCATTTTTACTTTGAAGAGTAACGATGATCATATGCAGCCTAGAGCTCTTAAAAAAAGGGCACCATTGAGCAGTCCTTTGCTTCTTTCTTGTAATTATACACCCCCTCCATTAACAAAGTAGTGCAGATTACTTTGGACATACTTAGTCTTCAAATGTTATATTGACCAATAATTCCAACCATAACATGTTGGTAAAGGTTATACGAACATACTGTATACGGAGTTCTTTTCTTATGATGGGATCTACTAATATTGTTTTACCTACGGCAAATATAGATACTTAACTTTTTTCGATGATACTTCAATTTTATGTTAGTTGTGAAAATTAAAAGATTTTGATGCTAGGTTCTCCATGACGATATCTATTTGTAAACAGAGATTGCTATGCTTGATAGCTTCCTGTTTGGATCTACAGCATTTAAAAACCTCAGTACTGAAAAACCACAATTTATGAAGTACCAGGCATGAGATACTATAGTTTGTAAATACAACAGTTTTTCATAGTACTGATAAAAAACCACAATGCGTTTGGTAACTGTAATATTTAATAAAATATTTTCTTAAAAGGTACTTGTTAGGTTGCTCATTGTTATTATGAAAATTTGAATAAGGTGAACACGTTGCATGATAGCTACCTTTCGGGTGTATATTTTTATTTTAGCTTTACATGGACTAATACCTGATAACTACAATTAGAACATCAACTTTATATAGTGACGGTCAGATTTCACAAGAACGTCCAAATATACGTCACGGTGAGTCGATGAAGGTAAGTCGATATTTTAAATCACCAGATGTAAAAGATAGCTGTAGGCACTACTACAAAAAGTCATATATTAGACGTCATATCACAGACCGTTCCCTAAAACCGTCTGTATTAAATACAATCACAAATGGTTTTAGTTTAGAGACTGTCTGTGCTGCAGCCAGCTCTAAAAACCGTCTGTGAAAAGAAAATATCACAAACGGTTCGTGGTTAAAACCGTCTGGGAAATATCATAGACTGTTATTACCAAAAACTGTATGTGATATTTCTAAATATAACAGACGATTTTTTATCTGAACCATCTGTGATACTTCACCGTCTTATATAAAAAACTATATGTGATAATTCCACTATATTAATTGCACGCAGATCCATCGATCCTCTGTCTTAAATTTCAGATCTACGCTGCTGCTTTGAGCTGGAGGCAGGGTTTTGAGGTGATTTGGTAAAAAAAAGACTATTTGGCAAGAGTAAGTGTATATCTACTAAGTTTTTGACTATCCATGGCTAGTAATTTGTTCTTAATTGTATTATAATTTACATTTATAGCTTTTGGTGAAAGGAGAATTAAAGATGGTTGATCTAGCTAGCTTGATGTAGAGAGAAGATTATTTTACATCTAGTATGGTTTAGGATTTAGGGTTTAGTCAATTCATAGTCTATTTTTACTTAATTCAATTCAATTAATTATTATTGCTACATATAGCCACTTAATTTAGATCGTACATATATAGTATAGTAGTTAATTTATTGAACATGTTATACTAAATTGTTATATGCGTAACGTAGGACCGAAGTTGGATGTACGTTGGGAACCGTGTGAGTAAAGAGTATATTAATGGCGTTTATGCTTTTACAAGAGCTGCTGAGGAGGATATGTTGATAAGGGGTATAATATGGGCATGTTCTTTTCCTCCGAAGCTGGCAGCTTTTGGCTTTTGTTACAGTACCTAACTTTCAAACGGAGTATTTTATCAAGACGGGGTCTACAAGTTAAACGTTGTACATGTTAAAAGCCCAACATCTGTACTATCCAAAATCACAAGTGGGTATCTCTCTCTCCGTAATCTATACCGTAAATAGCCAAAATTCAAAAATTTCAGCTAAAAGCCATAAGCCGCAGCCGTTGCCAAACATGCCCTATATGTACTGTCCATGCATTGACTGCGAGAATCTAAAGATATTTAAGAGCTGAGTGCAGATTGAAGCGCAGTTGATTCGAAGGGGTTTAAAAAAGGGGTATATATATTGGACCAATCATGGTGAAGAGCAGATTACGCAGGAAGGTAGTAATGATGACGTCGTCGATGAAGTTAATGATATATTATCAGATGATCATGTCGATTGTGGTTCTGATTCAGATAGGCTGAACGATGACAATCTGGATCAGATGCTTCGCGATGCAGAAGATAATTGTGATGAGAGAGAGTATGTTAAATTCCAAGGCTTGATGGAGGACTCGGGGAAACCTTAGTTCACGTACTGCAAGTCAAAGTACACAAGGTTGTCAGCCGTACTTAAACTGCTAAAATTAAAGGCATGCAATGGTTGGTCCGATAAGAGTTTCACGTCACTGTTAAGCCTTTTAGCAGACATGCTTCTAGAGGGAAACGAGTTGCCCAAAAACACCTACAAAACCAAGAAGATTCTTTGTCCATTGAGAATGGAAGTAGAAAGAATACATGCATGTTCGAACGACTGTATCCTCTACCATAAAGAGTACGCAAACATGCATGTATGTCCGGTGTGCAACGCATCCCGATACAAACGTAAGAATCAATCAGATGACGGCGAGAAAATAGAGGTGAAGAGAGGACCTCCTGCTAAGGTGGCATGGTATCTTCCTATAATCACCCATTTGAAGCGGTTTTTACGAACCCAAAGGAGGCAAAACTGCTGCGTTGACATTTGGAAGAGTGTAAGAAGGATAGAATGCTAAGACACCTTGCTGATTCCGCTTAGTGGAGAAATATCGATAGGAGATTTGCAGACTTCGGTGCAGAATCGAGGAATGTAAGGCTTAGATTGAGTATAGATGAAATGAATCCTTTCGGTAACATGAGCAACTGACATAACACTTATCCTATGACTCTATGCATCTACAACCTTCTTCCTTGGTTGTGTATGAAGCAGAAGTATATTTTGCTGTCAATACTTATCCATGGGCTGAAGCATCCTGGGAACGATATTGATGTGTATCTAGCACCGTAGGTGGAAGATATAAAAATACTATGGATCGAAGAGGTACAGGTATGGGATACGTACAAACGAGAGAATTTCACTTTACACTCTTTGTTGTTTTGCACCATAAATGATTACCCTACCCTTGCTAACCTGTCGGCCTAGAGTACAAAAGGGGGTCAAAACCTGTACTCACAACTTAGATGATACCGAGAGTATATGGCTGATAAATGTCATACATAACTCATTGCTTTTGTGTGTGTGTGTGTGTGTATATACATGGTGAGTGAAGCTAGATTAACGAAATCATCAGTTGGTTTCGTTGACCCACGCTTGGTCGCTACGGATATCATCAAGAAGGATGTATCCTTCGTCGAGAATTACATTATGAAGGCATTAGAGGGCCACCGTGATAAGGAATTCATACTTATGCCCTATAACTAGGGGTAAGTGCTAGTGGCTATACTTGTTGATTTATACTTTATAAGCAACACGAACTTAGGTTTAATGACCATGATATATCTGTGTAGGTTCCACTGAATTCTAATTGTAATTATACCAAAATAGAATAGGGTAATACACCTTGATTCCCTAAAAAAGAACAAAACTGACTACACAGTTGTCCAACAAATAATCGACAGGTAAACACATTTCCTCCACAAATAACTCTATTGTAGTCTTTTTTCCTTCCCAATGACTAAAGCTAACTTTTTAGAATCACATAGATTGTTCGTCACGTATGTTGCAAAGGTACGAAAATCCAAGTGATGGATCGACGCCTTGCAACATGTTTTGTATTTCCCGGTATTCGCTAGTACACATTAATTCTACACAACACTTCGTAGTAATGCCTCTCGAACTAACAAATTCTATTTTTATGGTGGCACCAGCAACCGCCAGGCAACAACACCTATGGATTCTATGTTTGCTACAATATGCAACTACTCGTCGGTTCCACAAAAAACAATCCTGAGGTTTGTCATTCTTGTGATAATTATTTCATACTTATTAATTTATATATGTATGCACGACATTGATCTTTATACCGTCAGGTTCCGTCAATCACTACAACTCCGTTGGAACAGGCTGACCTAAAACATATTCGAGGACAGTGTGCATACTTCTTGCTGTCTAAAGTCATAAAAGAAAATAGGGAGTTCCACAATGTAGAATGAATTTCACTGGGATAAGATTGAGCTTAATTGTTCATGTGTGTATTTGTATTTCAATTCTATTAATTCATTTGTAAAATGGATGTTCTTGTTTCTGAAATGAATGAACGAGAATTGGATGTATATATACTGTGTTGATCTGCTTGTTTCAGAGGGCATGACTAGTATTTCCTGAGGCTAGCCAACAAAAAGAAATAGATTTAGGAACAGAAAAAATATCATACATGGTTATTAACGCATAGCTGTCTGTGATAGTTGACAATCATAAATGGTTTGTAGTAGAAACCGTCTGTGATATATGGTTTATCACAGATGGTTTGTAGTAGAAATCATCTGTTATATTAATATATCACAGATGATTTGTAGTTGAAACCATCTGTAATAAGCCATATATCACAGATGGTTTCTACTACAAACCGTTTATGATAGTCGACTATCACAGACGGTTAAACCGTCTATGATAGTCTGCATCACAGACGGTTCGAAAGTCGTCTGTAATGACCTCGTATTATTACTGACTCATAAACTCAGACGGCTCATGAAATTGTCTGTAATAATGCTTTTGAATCATTTATGATGACCTATTGTGTACTAGTGAGGCAACTAGCAAGTTAATTAAGCCATGCCAAATTATCAATGGAGTATTCTTAGCAAGTGTACAGCTGCTACAATCACATACGATCCAGTGATGATCGTTCATCCCCAAGGATAATTAATTTGCTAGTTGGAGACGAGCAACGCCATTCAAAAGGAAAATTTGAGATCAGTGAACATTAGGTACATAGGAAGGGACAGATGCGTCGTTGAGACGAGAGCTCGTGGCTTCTTTTTTTTTAAAAAAGAAGTCTTGAGTGGATTTTTTTAAAAACGTATTAGGAATAGGGGTGAAAATGGATCAGATAGTTTCCGACCGATCTGGATGAAAACGAATACGGATTGTGTCGGATCGGATTTTCTTTGGATAATTCTCGGATCGAAAATAAATACGGATTTTTTTGGGATCTATACCTTCGGGAGGAGAGGCGACAGGGAGGAGAGAACTCATGAACAATACACATTAATATATATGGACGGATCTATCACACATGAGGTAAAGAAGTGGGATTTGGGATCCATACCTTTGGGAGGAAAGGCGACGTCGGGAGGAGAGGCAACGTCGGGAGGAGAGGCTACAGGGCCACCATGCTAGGTGAGGAAGGAGAGGATAGAGACGTCGGGTTCTCTAGCGGTGGCGGTGGGGGGACGAGGAGACGGAGGGGTGCGCGGTGAGGAGTAAGAGTGCAAATCCTAGTGCGAGCTAAGCAAATTATCTGTCGAGAATGTGTTTCCCGGGCACTTATTGCCTTCCTAGTAAAGTGCCGATGGGAAAGACATTTCTCGGCAGATATGTGGATTCCTGGTAGTTAACTGCCGTAAATAAGTTTTTCCCCCTGGTAGTTATAGTTTCCCTGGCAGTTTGTTGTTTCCCAATAGTTAGAGTTTCCCCGGCAGTTAGATGTATTGTCGGCAGTTAACTACCCTCGACTGTCTGTTTTCCCCAACAGATATATTGACAGCATTGGCATGATTCCTAGCAGTTAACTACCCTCGATTGTTTGTTTTCCCAGCAGATATATTGCCAATATTGGCATGATTCCTGGCAGTTTAGGCACGTAGGAATATACATGTAAAATTCAAATAAAATTTAATTATGCCACCAGGAATAGTGAATTTAATATTTTCCCAATAGTTTGCACCATTCAACCAGAATTTAGAAAACATACAATTTTCTCAATTGTGCCACTTAGAAAATGTCACATCAATAATCAAATACAGCTGCAACACATAGATGAAATTCAGCTGATGCAAAATACATAAACCTAAGCATTCTAATATAGCCACGGTCTCCTTGGCATGTACAAAACATCCACACAAAAGAAGTTGACAATACTAGTCTATCCTTGGCACATGTAAATACTCCAACCCCTTCTACCACAATACTAATCTATCATGTACAAAACATCTACGAAAAAGAAGTCGACAATGAAGATGTCCACATATGAAATCATCATGCTATCATCATTAGCAAAATAAGGACGATCACTCCATTAGCAAACAATAACTTCAACAACCCTTATGTTTTGTACCTAAAAAAATTCAAGAAGTCAATAACCACGAACCATATATAAGGCCAAACATGATATGTGTGTCAAATAGTTAAGCAAGATTATAAATTTAACAATGAACTTTCTCTAATGTTGCATTTGACATATTTGCAAAATTGAGGGCCTTTGACCTACATTCTTTTTAGATTGAATTGTTCTGTAGAAACAATCACTGTATGAATTTATTTTTAACCATTTCTCTTTCTTTTCCTTAGATAAACCTCCGATTGAGGAGCTGAGGTACTTCCTAGAGTTCCAGTTACTTCCTCTATTTGTTATAAGCAGTCAACTGAGTAAAAGAGCCACCTTGATCTTCAATAACAGGAGTAGTTTTTCTCCCTTCCGTAAATGTTAGAAAATCAATCCCTTCATGGCACACCATCAATTTGAATTTACCATTGTACTTTTTTTATTTTAAACATAGCATTTGGAAAAAAGAGTGTGTCACTGCTCAATGTTCATGGTATATATAACTCCCTAAAGTTATTTACTATATTTGTGCAGCACCACTGGAGAAACTCAGTACGTTTTGTAGTTGATCTGGAAGCTATGGGCACCAGTGGAAAATCCACTCTTGTTCAGGTAAGGCTCTAAACTTGTACTGTTCTCTATTTGGCAAAATTACACTTGCGCTTTACAGTTGTAACAAAGGTATCAGGTCTTTGTTTTTTTATCTTACTTTCTCTCCAGTGCTGGTAGACAGGATTTCTGAACATTTTAAGCAAATCAAGAGTTACAATTCTCTTGGATTTGCATATGGCAGAAAATAAAAAAAATTAAGCATCCTGGGCTATTTCGCATGTACTCAAATTTATACACCAGAAGATATGTTTTACTGTTGTTTTAAATGCTGTGGATTACCATGTCTAATTGAAACATTGATTTCGAACCTGACCAGCATAATTTATTAACTTTCCCATATAACAGGGTACTGACCATTGGGCTTTGGAGAGCTTCGCTGCTGTAGCCAAATACCCATCTTCTCAGATAGCTTCACAGGTGGCAGTGTGGCACATCGTTTTCTTTTGTATTTCAGAGTTTTGCAGTCTTAGAACGAACAGTTTTTAGAAAGAGGTTCATTTCCCTTAGTAGATGCAATTGACCTTAAATCTAGAATTTATCCACTAGAAAAGTACAGTGTCGTAAAGCTTGGATTCCAGGGACAGATGGTTACTAGTCTCTGGCTAACTCTGTTGTAACCAGATCTCTCTGTAAACCATCTAGTTAACGAACAACACATAAAAGTAAGTAATATTCATGTTGTTTTATGAAATGGATTATAATGATATGCTAACCAAGTTTACACTTGGCACTTCATTTAGCAATATTATTAAGCACATAGAATAAATGAAGAAGTTTTAAAACAGCAGGTTTCTAGAGAAAACCAACTGACATGCCCCCCAAGTTGTGGTCGAGTCTAGAACGACCTCCATCAAATGTGAAGTATCAAGTTGGCAAGTAACTAGCTGGAAACTGCTATTTCTGTAACACCCTAGTGATTGGATTTTAAGACAAATCAATTGGCTTCGAGGAGATGATGTCATTCGCTGCTAATTGCCTGCTGCAGCAAACCATGTACAAAGTTGTTCCAACTGGTCCAATACAAGATGTTACTACTGTGGTAAGTGAATCATAAATTGGTTCCAAGATAAGTGATTTATTTCTATTCAGGATCAACAAGAACTAGGGACCAAAGGTAGATTAGTTGTAGCTAGGACAAGTATGACAAGCATGACTAGCATCTAGAAAATTGCAAATTGGGTACAATGTTTGCCCAGCTTTCATTCAGTACAATGTTTGCATGCAAGACTTTATTTTTCTTTCAATAACTATGCCAAACACCATGCAAGACTTTAATTGCTGGAATTACCTTGTGTTTGCCCAGCTTGTTGTGATGGCCCCACTGACTTCTGATCTTCTTTTATCTGCATATTGCAATAGAGGCAAGTATATTAATTGAGGAAACAAATTGTAGGTGGATACAATAGATCGATGCTTACATGCTGATGTGGCCATGCAATAGATCTCCCATAAGTATCAGCCATGACACTCATATCCCCATAAGGACGAGGCAGTGGAGCAGCCCTTTTTAGCACATGATTAACGACAACTTCACAACATTCAACACCCAAAGTGTACCACCCACTACTGTCCTCCGATCCATTGATATAATAGTAGTCTTTGCAATAGGGATATCATGTGATCCAATAACATAGTACAAAATAACTTCTTTTTCACTCTGAAACATGTTATGCTTGAATATGTCGATTCAAGTCTAGTCAAATAAATTACAATATAGTAAGGAGCAAACCAACAAACAGTGAGACATGTGAAATATTACTCCTCCATTTCCTTTTTGTGAAGGAACTCAACACCTATTCAATGTCCACAAGTGCAAATAGAGAAATCATTACATTATATATGAACTGCGGTATGACAATGGCGAAGAATCTATTTTGTTGTGAGCAGTATGACAATTAGATTTAAAATAAATAATCAAGGCACATTAGCTACTAACATATGATGATTAATCCAAGATTAATTCTTTAGTAATCTTATTTATATCTTAATCAAATTTATTAGCTTCCACGGATTAATTTCTAATTTTTCTTAATTAAAATGGGTTAAAGAAAATAAAGAAGATAAAAAGAAAAAGATTGGGGAAATGGGATTTGAACTCGGGTCTGCGAGTTAACGCGTGACGCGGCTAACCATCTGGCCGTTGGGCTGTTAGCGACTCACTGCAGGGAGTAATACAGAAGAACCGAGGGGTGGCTGGGAACTGAAACAGAGGAATCCGGCGGCGCATGGCCAGCGGTGATGTCGCCGGCGTCGAGAGGTCGGACAGGCAGTGGTGATGGCTAAAATGGGATCTTGGGAGGCCAGAGAACACATATGATGCAACGGCAGGAGCTGCGGTGAAGCAGGGCAGCTTGACATGGTTCTCAGCAGCCGGAGGCGGGGGTGCAACGGAGCGCCGGCGGCCAGGAGGAAGAAGAGGAGAATTCGAGCGCGCCCGAGCATGTAGGAGGTAGAGGGATGCTTACCATGTTGTTGGTTGAGCCAGGGAGATCCGAGACTGGTCGGCACCGTGAGCCTGCCACGACGGTGAGTTGGGGTGGAGGGAAGCCTTAGACAGTGACAGGGAAGGCTCCAGGGTGCCTCGGTGAAGCTCCCACCCCAAGGAATCAAGAAGTCTTGCGTCGAAGTAGGGACGGTGGTGGTAGAGGCGCATTCGGCCGACGGTGAGGAAGAGGGGCATCCTGGTGAGCTCAGTGCAATGTTTTCCAATTAGGCCTAAGAGGAAGTAGATGGTGTAATACCCTAAAAGCGATTCGAGAGTTAATCGATTAATTGGAGGGAGAGACCTTATAGAAAATAATTAAACAAGAATTTTTAGAGGGGGGATTTCTAAAAAATCCTGGCAACCTGGGCCTGGGCTTTGGTCCATGTGGAGGCCGGTCAAAAGGGGGGAGGCGCCCCTCCCCCAAACCCTAGCCGCTACCCCTTTAGCCCCTCCCTCTCTCTCCTTTGAGCCGCCGCCTCCCTCTCCCCCTTGCGGCCCTTTGTCCATCAGCACCTCCTCCTCCTCTTCCTCCATTAAAGACCCTGCTATTGGTGAAGGAGATCCCCTTTGCTGCCGGTCGAGCAGAGGAAGGAGATCGATTGTCGGGAGGCGTTTTTGATCCAGAAGAAGGAGAAGAGGAAGGGAAAAGGGAAAAGGAAGGGAGAGAGAGATCATGTGGTGTTCATCGTGTTCTTCAGCGATTCTTCAAGAGTAACCCCTATTTCCCCCGGTTAGATGCATATTTAATCGTTGTAGCAATGTCGGTAGTATGGTCTGCCTAGGATAGATTGTGTTAGACGGCCATTTTGGGGTAGTTTCGTAGGGATTCAGTTCTTGACGTCTCATAGAGTTTTGTAGAGGACGTCACCATCTTTCCGTGAGGTACTAGAACACATCGTTTTGACCTCCGTAGCAGAAGTTATGATTTTTTTAGTGGGGCTGTTCTGCAGATTGTGAGTTTTCTATCAAGTTTTGAAAACATGGGTTGGGCGATTAGAAAACGGGAGAATCAGAGGAGCTCAGTATAATGAAAGTTGTAGAACTTTGTCTTAGATTTCCAGAAAGCTCAAGAAATTGTGGATCGGACATTCGTGCTGAAAGTTATGGTATTTTTAGTACTCTGTCCAGAGAAGCCAATGTGAAATTGATGTTTTAGAAAACTGGCTTGTGCGGGTATAATTTGGCCGATTCAGGGAGGTTCACCAACTAGGTTTAGTTGGAGAATTTATTTACCTTTCCATAAAGTCTAAGAACATATTATTTAGACTCTCGTACCAATAGATATGTATTTTTGAAGTTGACTGTCCACAGAGGGGCCAGATCGATCTGTAGGATTTGGGGGATTGGAACCGAGTTAGACGTTCTTGCGAGTTCATGATTGTTTTTATTTGGTCTAAGATCCACTACTGTTATCTTAGTATGCATTACAATTATTAATCAGGTGGTGGACTGGTTCCGAGGGCAGCGCCTTCTGCATGTCCCTCGTTCTCTCGCGGTTAAGGCAAGTATAATGATGGTTTAAATTGATATTGTGGAATATCAATGTTTGATTTATATTGTGAGCAATTGTGTTTATGGTTGTGATAAAGGCGTACCCAGTAATGTTCATGGTTGTTTGTAAGTTATGGATTTCATGAGTATTCCTTATCCAAAGTTGTTATGGATGCATGTTTTTATTAAACTGAGACATTCATACATATACATCATGTTGGATTATTGAAGACTTGGTCATGTGATAACCAAGCATTTGCTGAGGTCCCTGTCATGTTGATGATGGGCTAAAGGTCCCCATACTTGCGGAGTATGGGCAATTGGTCCCTATACCAAATGGTACAGGCATGGGTATGCATCGACGGATGCACACTTTGCAGTACCGGTAAAATACAAAAGAGAAAGAGATAAAGATATTGATGATCATACTACATAACATGATTTATATAAGTGACTATTGGATGTTCTTATGAAGTGGTGTTCATATATGTTCTTGTTACCATTTGTTATATTTGCTGAGTCATTGGACTCACCCTTGTTGTTTGTTGTGTTTTAGGTATCCTTATGAGATCGGCATGCATGGGGAAAAGGAATGATTAGTCTTGTTGCACTTTGCACGATCAACCCATAATGGAAAGAAAGGAATAAATTAAATAGTAGAAGAATTGAATTACTTTAAATATCTTTATGATTATTGTTTGTTGAAAATTAAACTGTAATAAATGAATAGAGTATTTATGGTGTTACTGTTCTTTATCTAGATGCTAGTTCTATGAATGTCCTAGTAACCTATAGTCAATTCTGTTTAGTCTTGGTCGAAATACCTGTTGGATATCTATTCTTATTAATTCTGCTTGTTGAACCCTCTGGCATAGATAACTATTCAGGGGAGGTTCTGCCGAAATTTTGTGAGACGTATTTAGTTTATCCTTGTTACATTACTAGTTTGGTAGCATTCCAGGTCATTGTTTGGCTGGCGTGTTACAGTTAGTATCAGAGCGGGCTGTAGGTCTGTGGTTAATGAAATATTAATTTTAACACACTAAGTACTGTAGGTGGGAATGGGGTTTGCATTGCATCTATGTTTCTGTCGATTATCGCTTGCGTGCTTAATGTTGACTCGGTGTTTGTTTGTGATGACAGAAATGGCAAGGGGTAGAGGTCGTGGATGTGGCCATGTCCGGTAGGGTGCCGGACGAAGCTAGGCTGTGCCCCCGCCCGAAGTTCAGAACTCTATAGCTGGGGAGGCCAGTTCTGTAGGATCAGAGGAAGAGGTTGCTTCGGCGGTTCAGAGGAACCAGACTCCCCCAGCTGCACCTACTGCCACGCCCGTGGTGGTTCCTGTGACAGTACCCGCGATGGGTTCTACGGGCCTGCACCAGTGGAATGTTTTGAGGTTGGATACTTTCGATGGGTTGGGCACGCCAGTTGATGCTGCTAACTGGTTGCGGCACATAGAGAGACATTTGGGAGTGTTGGGATTGACTTCCAAGCAGAGGGTTCAGTATGTGGCCTTTCAGCTGAAGGGGCAAGCAGATCTAAGGAGTCTGTCACTAGAAGCACGCCTGAGGACCAAAGAACTTGGGAATTGTTTGTGGAGCAGTTCAGGAGGAGGTTTTATCCTGCCTCATTTGTGGAAAGGATGGAGGTATCATTGAACAGTTTCAAGTAGGGTAAGATGTTGGTGTCAGAGTATGAAGTTGGTTTCAATAACTTAATCCGCTTTGTTCCAGCTGTGGCTACCAATGAGGTGGAGAAGGCTAAAAGGTTTCGTAGAGGGCTCAGGCAGGAATTTGCCATGTGTTGGGGGCATTGGAGCTGCGTGACTTTGGCTCCCTGGTGGAGCAAGCCAGGGGCATGGAGCTAGAGATGCAGCTTGGGGAGGAGTTGCTGGGTATAGGAGGTACCATGGTTTCTGAGGGTACTGGTGGCAGTCAGAAGAAGAGCCTCGGAGGAGGAAGTGGGTCATCACTGAAACCAGTTTACAAGAAGTTCAAGGGCCCGTAGAATTCTTTCAAGTCCAGGTTCACCAAGCCACAGACATCCTCTACATATCGATCGTCAGCCAGTGCTCCTGTGATGCATCCGGTCCCAGGGCAAGGATTGAAATGCTTCAAGTGTGGTAATGAACATCGTGCTTCGGAGTGTGCCTGGTCGGGAGCTTTCCGCCACTGTGGTCAGGAGGGCCACAAGGCAGTGGTTTGTAGGCGGAATCCCGCTAGTGTTATCAAATGGGAGTCAGTTCAAGCATCATCACCAGTGCCAGCTGCTTCTTCTCGAGGATCAGTGCAGATGCTAGCAGCTACTCCTTCTCAGTCTTGGGTACAGCCTCAGTCCTACCACCCTACTCCTGGAGGGATAGCACCAGGGTATTTTTGGTCGCCTTCCCCCGCGGCATTGTTTCCAGTTGGGGCACCGCTTTACCCGGGTATTGGAGCTCCAGCCGCACCAGCATCAGTCTCCTACGCCATGCCGACTGCTGAGTCAGTGGGTCACCCCGATGTGGTGACAGGTACGCTTCTGGTGGATTCAGTAGAGGCTTTTGTTTTGTTTGACTCTGGGGCTACTTTCTCTTTTGCATCTTTAGAGTTTGCTAGCCATGCAAATTTGAGTTTGCAGCATATAGCTCAGTCTGTTCTAGTCAATTCGCCTGGGGGAATTCTTTCAAGTTCCACAGTCAGTCCGGGTTGTATGCTCTCTATAGATGGGGAGGACTTTATTGCTAATTTGATGATTATGAAGATGTAGACGTTCGATATTATTTTGGGAATGGATTGGTTGCATAGTTATCGTGCCGTTATATCAGTTTTTTGAAGACAGTAACTCTGCAAGCTCCGTCTGGGTAGGAAATAGTTTTTCAGGGTAGTGCCCCTCCTATTCACTCAGTGTGCTGGCTAGTCTGTACCCTGGTAGTAGAGCAGCAAAGAGTGGATTTTTTTTGTTTCTAGTGGAAAAGTCGAGTTCTTCTTTGATTGCAGAAAATATTCCGGTGGTTCGGGAATTCCTGGATGTATTTACAGCAGAGTTGCCAGGGATGCCTCCACCCTGACCAATGGAGTTCAGGATCGATTTAGTATTGGGTGCACGATTGGTTTCTATGACCTCGTACCGTTTGGCTCGTCATTTCCAAGAAGAACTAAAGAAGCAGTTGGATGATCTAAGAGCGAAAGATCTCATTTGACCTAGTGTGTCTCCATGGGGAGCTCATGTGCTATTTACCAAGAAGAAGGATGGAAGTTGGCGCATGTGCATTGATTACCATGCTCTCAGCTGACCATCAAGAATAAATATCCTTTACCCCGCATTGAAGATTTATTTGATCAGTTGAGAGGGGCTAAGGTATTCTCAAAGATTGATCTCCAGTCGGGATACAATCAGATTCCTGTCCGAAAGGAGGATATTGAAAAGACGGCATTCTCCACAAGGTATGGGCATTTTGAATTTAAAGTTATGTCTTTTGGACTAACGAAGCCCCTGCTGCTTTCATGGAGACAATGAACAGGATGTTGCATGAGTATTTGGATGATTTTGTAGTCATCTTTATCGATGATATTTTGATTTACTCAAAGACTGAAGCAGATCATGAGCGACATCTGAGGCTTGTATTGGAAACGCTAAGGGAGCATAAGTTCTTTGCCAAGTCAAAGAAGTGTGAGTTCTAGGTGTCACAGGTGGGATTCCTAGGGCATACCATTAGTGATAAGGGAATATCAGTTGATCCAAGTAAGGTTTCCACAATGGTAGATAGGGAAGACTGACTAACGTCAAAGAGGTGAGTAGTTTCTTTGGAATAGTAGGTTACTATCGGCGATTCGTACAAGGTTTCTCCATCATTGCCAAGCCATTATCATGGCTCACTCAGAAGGACGTGAAGTTTTAGTGGGATGATGATTGTGAGTGCAGTTTTCAGATTTTGAAAGAAAGGTTAGTGACCGCTCCTGTTCTCACTGTTCTTGAGCCAGGGAAGCGTTTCACCATTTTCTCTGATGCTTCTCGAGTTGGATTGGGTTGTGTTCTCATGCAAGAGGGTAAAGTTATAGCTTATGCATTGAGGCAATTGAAGAAACATGAGCAGAATTATCCAACCCATGATTTAGAGTTGGTTGCCGTGGTGTTTGCATTGAAACTTTAGAGACATTACCTGTATGGTGAGACTTGTGATGTGTTCACAGATCACAAGAGTCTTAAGTATATTTTAACCAGAAGTATCTGAATTTGAGGCAGCGCAGGTGGTTGGAGCTGATCAAGGATTACGATCTCACAATTCAGTACCATCTAGGCAAGGTCAATGTGGTGGCTGACGCTCTTAGTCGCAAGGCGATGCCTGCTACTCTGGATTGCCTTATTGCTGATTTCGACCGTATGGGGATAGCTTATTGTTATGCGGGCATGGCACGGGTGGAGACACAGATGATCCTAGAGTCAGCCATTTCAGAGCGTGTGCGGGAAGCACAACATTATGATCAGTTATTGCTGAGGGTCAGGAATCGTATGGAGATGGGCAAGGAAGGGGAATTCAGTGTAGATGGATCTAGCGCATTGCGATTTAAAGGTCGCCTTTGTGTGCCACAGAAAGCGGAGGTAAAAGGTGATATTTTGAGAGAGGCACATCGCATACCATATACTATTCATCCAGGTGAGACAAAGATGTACCTGATTTGAAGCAGTACTTCTGGTGAAAAAGAATGAAAATGGATATAGCTAATTATGTCGCCTCTTGTGGTGTTTCCCAACAAGTGAAGGCAGAACATAAAAGACCAGCAGGGTTATTGCAGACATTAGAGGTCCCTCAATGCCCTTGGGATGATATTTCTATGGACTTTGTGGTTGCGTTGCCTCGATCACCGTGAGGCAAGGATGTAGTTTGGGTGGTAGTGGATCGATTCATCAAATCAGCGCACTTCATTCCTATCCGTACGACCAACACAGCAAGTGACTTGGCTCCTATATATGTGCGTGAGATTGTTAGGCTCCATAGTGTGCCAAAGACCATTATTTCTGACAGAGATGCCAAGTTTGTCTCCAAGTTCTGAGAGAGTTTGCAGAGTGCGTTGGGCACCCAACTCCGCCGAGTATAGCATTTCACCCACAGACCCTGCAGGACATGTTGCGGTCCTGTGTGTTGTCTTAGAAGGGTAGTTGGGAAGACCAGCTGCCTATAGCGGAGTTCGCTTATAACAACAGCTACCATGGGTCCCTGTACCAGATGGTACAGGCATGGGTGTGCATCGACGGATGCGCACTTTGCATTACCGGTAAAATACAAAAGAGAAAGAGATAAAGATATTGTTGATCATACTGCATAGCATGATTTATATAAGTGACTGTTGGATGTTCTTATGAAGTGGTGTTCATGTATGTTCTTGTTACCATTTGTTATATTTGTTGATTCATTGGACTCACCCTTATTATTTGTTGTGTTTTAGGTACCCTTATGAGATCAGCATGCATGGGGGAAAAGGAAGGATTAATCTTGTTGCACTTTGTACGATCAACCCATAATGGAAAGAAAGGAAGAAATTAAATAGTAGAAGAATGTCCTAGTAACCTATAGTCAAATTCTGTTTAGTCTTGGTCGAAATACCTGTTGGACATCTATTCTTATTAATTCTGCTTGTTGAACCCTCTGGCATAGATAACTATTCAGTGGAGGTTCTACCAAAATTTTGTAAGACGTATTTAGTTTATCCTTGTTACATTACTAGTTTGGTAGCATTCCAGGTCATTGTTTGGCTGGGGTGTTACAGATGGGGAGTGGGGACACGTCGTGACACACTCAATTTGGGTGAAAGACCCGCCTTGGTGGTCGGAATAGCGAAGGGAACTGGCGGCCATTACTTGAGCTCGGTTGGGCTTTTGGGAGACGGGAGGGAAAACGGAGGTGAGCCATGGGTTAAATAGCCAGAGGGAGTGCTATAGGGGCGCTGTTGCTGACGACCCGGGAGTAGGGCGCGGCGTGGGCTGGCGATGTGGGCGCTGAGGCGATGGGGTGATGCGATGACGACCAACAAAGGCGGAGAGGATGTGCTCGGAGAAAGACGGTGATGCGACGGGGACGACGCAGACGACGTGCGCATATTGGGAGCGGCGACGTGCGTACAGGAGCTACGGGGCCGCGCGGTCAGCAGTAAGGATGGAGCAGAGAGGTTAAAAGTGATGCTTGGGGCATGTTAGTGCCCTGAGTATCTAAGCAGTACTAAGCATGGCATATGATTATGGACTTATTTTTGAAAGTTTTACCACCATAATTTTGCTAGGGTGACAAGGCACAAATATTCAAATGTTCCAAAGGAGGTGTAATACTAACAAGTTAAAAATGGGCATAAACTAGAATCTTAAAGCAGACATAGATTTGCATATAAAATAACAACATGCAATTTGATAATTTAAAACAGAAATAATTTGCAGAAAATGCTGGTTCAACATGATCAAAGTATTGACTCGTCTTGCGCGGTTTACCGCGGTCTTGAGCTCACTCAAAGCTTTCTCATTCGTGGGTCTTCAGCATTTGTTCTTTATCTTCATCTGGATCTTGATCTCGCTTGGTCCATTGAATCTTCAGGATTCCAATTTTTAGTTACGCGATAAACAACTGAATCCAAATAAATGCAAATAACTCAAAAGATCCAAATAAAGCCAATTGAACTTGATTAATTTTTATTATGATTAAATAGGTGATTTGAGGTTGGGTTGATTGGACACGGAGTATTGAAGGAGTCAAACGGGGTTGGAGCGAAGTGATAAATGGCTAAGGGAAATCTGTCGAGATAGGTGCCAAGGAAGGTTATAGTGAAGGAATACTCACAGAAATATTCCTCTTTCGGTTCAAGGATGGCTGGGTGTAGTCGACAGTAGAATACCATGGATCGATCTTTAATTTAATAACTTCTTTTATTATTTTTATATTTATTAAGAAAGTTCCATAAGTCAAGTTAGACCTATGAACAGGCGTAAGAGTTATATGGAGGTGTTGAGTATTATGTGCCGAGTGTTATCTTTTAAGAATTAGGTTATGAGTTTCACTCATGGCGTACATCAATTTTTAACTTATCGAATTAACCTTAGAGTTTGTGTTTGTGGCATTTTACAATGTGATATTTATGTGAGTTTTAACGGTCAATTAATCAATTTAGTACTTAAAGAATTAACACCCCAATTTATTATTACATGGGACTATTTATTTAGTCACTGTTATTTAAATGGTTAACACTAGCTGATTTCTATTTCTCATTGACCCGTAACCATTGAGCTATTCTAGGGTGACCACTGAACTATTCTAGGTTTTAAATACAACTCAGATAAAAATCCTGGTATTATTGGACTTCAGGTTACATATTAGCGAGATTATTTTAATTACTGATGACCCTTGGACACTATATTTTAGTATCTATACACTAATATGACCTTTTAATTTGGAGGCATTCTGAGAACCAACTGACATTGACATTTTATCCTTTTACTTAGCGTCTGGCATAATTTTAATTAAACTCTTATTTACATAAGGTCGAGCTTGCTATATAGGATTATATTTCAATATTGTTATTTAATTAAATCAATCTCTGAGATTTATTTAATGGCAACATGTTAAATGTTAGGGCACATATTTTAGTTATAATTAAGGGTAATCTTTAATTTAAAGCCTCACTTTTATAGTTAAACATAATATCCAATTTATTTTCTTTAATTTTAACTTGGATGTCTTTTTAATTGGGATCTTTATTAAATCTAGACATTTAACTAAAGCCATCTTTTATTAATGCCTTTAATTAATAATTAGATTTAAAATAAATAACCAACGCACATTAGCTACTAACATATGATGATTAATCCAAGATTAATTCTTTAGTAATCTTATTTATATCTTAATTAAATTTATTAGCTTCCATGGATTAATTTATAATTTTCCTTAATTAAAATGGGTTAAAGAAAATAAAGAAGATAAAAAGAAAAAGATAGGGGGAAATGGGATTTGAACTCGGGTCTATGAGTTAACGCATGACTCGGTTAACCATCTGGCCCTTGGGCTATTAGCGACTCACTGGAGGGAGTAATACAGAAGAACGGAGGGGTGGCGGGGAACCGAAACAGAGGAATCCGGTGGCACACGGCCAGCGGCGATGTCACCGGCGTCGGGAGGTCGGAGAGGCGGCGGTGATGGCTAAAATGGGATCTTGGGAGGCCATGGAACTCACAGGATGCAATGACAGGAGCTGTGGCGAAGTAGGGCGGCTCGGCATGGTTCTCAGTGGCCGGAGGCGGGGGTGGAGTGGGGCGCCGGCGACCAAGAGGTAGAAGAGGAGAATTCGTGTCCGCTCGAGCATGTAGGAGGTAGAGGGATGCTTACCATGCTGTTGGTCGAACCAGGGAGGGTCCGAGGCTGGCCGGCACCGTGAGCCTGCGGCGGCGCGGGCATGCGCACGACACCGATAGCTGGGGTGGACGGAAGCCTCAACCAGTGACGGGGAAGGCTCCGGGGTGCCTCGGTGAAGCTCCCACCCTAAGGAATCGAGAAGTCTTGCGTCGGAGTAGGGACAGTGGTGGTAGAGGCGCATTCGATCGACGGTGAGGAAGAGGGGCATCCTGGCGAGCTCGGTGCGACGTTTTCCAATTAGGCCTAAGAGGAAGTAGATGGGGAGTAGGGACACGCCGTGACACACTCAATTTGGGGAAGACCCGCCGTGGTGGTCGGAATGGCGAAGGGAACTGGCGGCCATTACTTGAGCTCAGTTGGGATTTTTGGGAGAAGGAAGGGAGAACGGAGGTGAGCCACAGGTTAAATAGCTGAAGGGAGTGCTGTAGGGGCGCTGTTGCTGATGACCCAGGAGCAAGGCCGGCATGGGCAAGCGATGTGGGCGCTAAGGCGACGGGGTGATGCGATGATGGCCGAACAAGGGAGGAGAGGACGCGCTCAGAGAAAGATGGCGACGTGACGGGGACGATGCGAGCGACGTGCGCACGGGAACTGCGGGGCCGCGCGGTCAGGACTAAGGATGGAGGAAGAGGACGACGCGGTCGCACGGTCTCCAGCGAAAAAGAACGGGGAGAGGAGAAGGAGAAAGAGAAAAGTAGGGGGGCCACGGGCAGAGAGAAAAAGAGAGAGGGAGAAAGAGACAGAAAAAGAAAAGGACTGGGGCCCACATGTGAGAGGAGAAAGAGGGAAAAGAATGAGAGAAAAATGAAAAGCTTTAGCAAATGTTGAATTTTGGATTTTCTATTTCATATTTAAGATTACTGTTTTCGATTTTTGGATTTTCAATTCAAATCTTGGTTCGAATATCTAGATAAAAAATATGTTATTCCTCTATTTTTTATTTTATTTAGTTTGCCCTCGGAGTTTGAGAGACCATGTGGAGGTCATCCCGTTGTGTATGATGAGTAATTGACATTGATTTACGAAAAGTCGAGTTTGAGTCGGTTGGTTCGGACCTAGACGTTGCGCGGCATAACGGGCTCGGTCGGACTTGGTCGAACCTAGTCGTTTGGGTTTAGGTTGCATATTCTGATGACTCGACATGTTTGATCTCTATTTACGCTTTCATGTATCGAGCGGTGCTATTTGACGTGTTTCTTGTCTGTGTGACTGCAGGACGTCGAGGCGGAGTCGTGGCGAGACACGAGGTGACCGGACTAGGCGCAGGTGGCGCTGAGGTCAGAACGGTCGTGATGTGTCGAAGACGACGTGGACTCGAGGTGGTTGCGAGGCGTGCGAGGCAAGGAGCGCGAAGCTTCCGGAAGGTGCGGGAGGGCTAAACGGAATTTCGCAATATTGCAAAAGCGGGAGCGGGCGCCGTTGGATTTAGCGGGCGTAACGGGGCGGAGACCCGTTAGCCAAGGCTATAAATAGAGGAGAGGGGCTGCATGCCTCCTCATGACTTTAGAGGGAATTAGGGTTAGCTCTAGTCAAAAGAGGCTTTGGGAGTTTGTTTTGCCTTTCTCTTTAGTTGTTGTGGAGTGGGTGAAAGGAGGAGTCTGTCCAGGGTGCTCACAATGTGGTTGTGAGGGTCTCCCGTAGCCTCTCTCTGGATAGTGCTTGTTCTTCATGTCTTGCTCTTGTGTTCTTGAGGATAGAGAGGGAGAGAATGGATTAAGTATCTTGTAATCATTTCCTTGTAATCCTTGTTGATTGGAAATGGGAATCTGAAATTTATTTCTCTGCTCTGGCTCTCTGTTCTTCGATGCTTACATTTTTAGAATTTTGAGATTTTGTGTTTTGCCTTGGTTTTTGTTGGGAAGTAACAAAATGGATTGCTCTAGGATGGAATTGCATTTCTACATCCTCTAATCAGTTGGTTTCATGAGAAAATCAATTTTAATTTGAACTTTTCTCTTCCAGCCGTCTCTGTTTCTCTCTGTTTTTGTTGTCAATAACTAGGGTTTCAGTTTTCGTTTGATTTCCTTTTGTGAGATCGCATGAAACTTGATATCTAGAGTCTTGAGGCTATTGCTAATCTATCCTCAAAATCTCATGATCAAAGACTCAAGGATTGAGGAGAAATTTAAGTTTTATTTCTTCTTGCTGTTTCTTTTGACAAAGCAGTGATATCAGTTCTATGTTCTCTAAGTCTGCATTTCCTTTCTTTTTGAGTACCTCTAGCTATTTAGTTTGTAATCTCACTCTTTTGTCAGGAGAACAGCAGCGAGAATCAAGAATTTCCTTTACCTGTGATGTTCTCAGTATTTTTGTTTCAGCAGCACAGATTTATGGACTTGGCCATCTTCAGTTTGGTGCTCAGTTTCCTCTGTAATTGTCTCTTCCCAGTAATCACTGTTCATTGCTGTGTTTAGCTGCTGAAAATCCTGTGTCGACAATTTCAGTTTTCTCTGCACTATCTGCAGTCTTTGCCTTGGAATATCCTGGCTGCAGTTTGCAGTTTTTGTTTCATTCAGCCAGTGAAGATTTCAGTTTTTGGTTCTTAAGTGAAGTTTCGGCTGATATGAAAACAGCAGCAAGGTATTTAGTAAACAGTCTCTTTCAGTTTTTCACTGTGATCTCTGTTCCTGCCGAACTGCATTTAGTTTCAGTTTTTCCACATTTTTGCTGTTTCTTTGACCCTCTTGCATGCAGTGCAAATGATCTCGGTTTCGGCTGAAATTTTTACTGCTTACTTACTGATCTAAGCTGAGTTTGTCTGGGTAACATGCAATTCGGATTTCATGGTTTTTGACCCTGTTTTCAGCCAGCAAAAAAAAACCTCAGCAGAAATACAGTTCAGCTCAATTATGTGCAATTTCAGTTCTCAGTTTTCAGCTGCATTTCCTGCTCTCTGTCCAGCCGAGTGCATGCTACTCAGTTCTTCCTTCTTGCTACAGTTTTGATGTGTTCTTCAGTTCAGCTTCTCTGCTGCCATATTTTCTCTAGTTCCATCAGCAAACTAGTCACTAGTTCAGTCCATTTTCAGATTCTCTACAGTCTGTTTTCTCTAAGTCTATTGTCCAATCTTGACATGGAAATTGATCTCTGAATTTGACTCATGCTGGTTTGTTTTTGAGGCAGCAGTACACGAACTTTATGGCCAGCATTTTCCCTAAGAAAAACTAGTGTTCTTTGCTAATATTTCAGTGAACTTGTATCTTCTTGTTCATAGCTACTTTAGCTATCGAAGAAAAGAAGGAGAATTGTTGAGAATTTAGGGGCGATTTTTTAAAAGGCACCATTCACCCCCCTCGGTTGCCATTTCCGATCCTACAGAGTTTGATTTTTATATTATTTTGTTCTGAATTGTATATATATAAAATTTTGAATATCCAACATTGGGCTTTGTATGCTAATTGAATTAAAAGAAGGGATTTTTGGCTTAATCATTTAGAGATACATTCTAATATTCTTTTGGTTTTATTTTATTGACTTGAATTTGAATTCAAGGTTTTGATATTTTGAATTCATGATTTGTAATGTCATTTTCTATTTTTATTATTTACATTATCATTATTTGCACTAGGATTATTCTTGATTATTAATTTGCATGCCACAAAACACAAAAGATTTCAAATAAATATTAAGAAGAAATTTGAATGCCAGCAAGATCAAGAAAAGTTTCAAAAATTACATATTTTTTAACATTTAAAATTTAGGATGTTACAAAAGGTTTGCCTAGAAGTGTGCAAATATTCTTTAAGATGTCGGCTGGACCTCCCTCAAGCCATTCCCTAAGCTCCCAAAGACATAGGGTGGAGTGGAGGGGGCTGGAGCATAGGAAGGCACAGTGAGAAGGGGCAGCTACAAATGAGGGTGGCGCTAGGAGGAGTAGCTGAGGATGGTGGCGATGAGGGATGCATGGGGAGGAGAAACAGCTGCAGGCATGGCAAGAGGTGGCGCAAAGGTGGTCATAGCCGGGGTGGGCAGATTTAGGGATTGATTTGGGGGTGTGGCCGACTGGCGGCCTGGCAAGAGGCTGGCTCAGAGGTGGTCACAGCCCGGGGATGGCAGATTTGGGGATCAATTCGAGGGTGTGGCCGGCTGGCGGCATGGCAAGAGGATGGCGTAGAGTTGGTCATGGGACGACCATGGTGGGTAGATTTGCGCATCAATTCGGGGGTACTATGGCTGAGATTTTTGGGGACAAGGTGCTATACAGGTTGCGCCTCCCTCCTTTTTTATCTTCGGGCCCACATAGCATCACTTCCCTCCAATTTGCATGGCTCAAATCCCCAACAGATTTGTTGACCCAGTCAACCTTTTCCAAGGGAGATGATTTGTGGCTAGTACAAAAAATAGCCAGTAGATAAGTTGTCCTACAAAATTTTTATTTTCAATAGATAGAAAGACCCATAATCTATAAGTTATTGCCGACACATATTTTTCCCCTCACCGGATTCTTCCCCGGCAATATATTCTAGATCATGGTGTAGTGCTTATAGAAGAACTATCACAAATAGTTCTATTAAATAACCATCTATGATATTAATATCACAGATAGTTCCATAATGGAATCATCTATGATGTGTAGCATATCACAGATGATTCTATTATGGAACCGTCTGTGATGTTGTACATATCACAGACGGTTCTATTATGGAAATCTCTGTGATACATATATCACAAATGGTTTTTGCCACTAAACCGCTTGTGATAGTTCCTTCTGTATACAACATATCAAGTTTTTTTGGCTAGCTTCAGAAAATGCTAGCTATGCCATCTAAAAACAAGCAAGCAGATACAATCGCAGATGTAATTATTTGTAAATTATTGAATCACTTACAATAGAATAATTCCCTAATTACATATCAAGCTTCCTAATTACATTGGAATAATTTTCAAATAGGTGTTTGCGTTGTGGTATTATTCCACTTGGCTATTTTTCTTTTAAATAAAGCCCTTCACAATGATCAACATGTATATAGCCTGCTTCATCCCTTTGTTCTTCCTCGAGTCTGATGCCATCTCCAAATGGAGGAAACTCGTCAAATTAATTGTATTCTTCCTCATCCACGACATTCTCAACTCCGACAATCCTCGATGTTCGTCCACTGGGCAGAATCAGTAGCTTGTCTTATCATTCTATCTTTCTTACGCTCCTCCGAGTGCCAACGCAGCAATCTTGCATCCTTTCAGTTTGAAAATAAGTGCTTCAAATGGGAAATTATAGGCAGATACCACAGCATCTTAGCAGGAGGTCATTCCTTCAACTCGATGCCCTCACTTTCATTAGAGTCATTCTTACGCTTGTATCGGGATGCTTTACACACCGGACAAACATGTAAGTTTGCATACTCTTTACGGTAGGGGATACAATTGTTCGGACATACATGTATTCTTTGTACTTCTATTCCCAATAGATAAAGAACCTTCTTGGCTTGGTAGGAGGTTCTCGACAACATATTTCCCTATGGAAGGATGTTCACTAGGAGTCCTAACATCATCGTGAAACACTTGTCGGACCAACCATTGCTTGCCTTCAATTTTAGCAGTTCAAGAGCAGATGACAATATTGTGTAATGTGGCTTGCAGCATGGGATCAAAAGTTTCTCCGAGTCCTCCATCAAGCTCTTTAATTTACCAAACTTTCTCTCACTGTAGTTCCCTTATGCACCGCGTAGCATCTGATCTAAATTGTCATCATGCGACCTATCTTCATTGAAAGAAAAAGTCCGCAACTAGCATATCGTTGTCTCCTTCGATGATGTTACAACTTCCTTCCTGTATAATATTCTCTTCATCGTGACTGGTCCAATATGTATACCCCTTTTTAAAACCCCTTCGAATCAAGTAAGCTTCGATCTGCGCTGAGTTGGTAAACATCTTCAGATTATCACAATCAATGCATGGACAATACATATATTCCATCCCTTTCTTCAACATATCCTGCTCAGCCGCTCTTCTAAAAGTAGACACGCGATTAATGTACTCTTCGCTCACACGGTTCTCAACATACATCCAGCTTTGGTCCATCTACACTACACAAGTAACAAATTAGTGTCAAATTAGATTATTAATGCTATTATAGCTAGCCAGCCTAATACTTACACATAATTATCATTCACCTTATAATAAATTATCCATATCTAAATTAAGTAGCTAGCTATGTGCTATTCATAACACAATATTATATGAAGTAAGAATATATTGAAGTAAACTAGAAGTAGTGACCCAATCTTAAATTGGAGCAAACTACCAATTAAGCTAGATCTAAACCTAGCTATCATCTCTCTTTATTACAAGGCATATAATTAGAAGTAAATACTAACCTCTAACCACCAAGAACAAATAGACTACAAGCGGTATGCTTTCACCAGACTCCCCAAAGCCGGTCGCCTCCTTCAATGCAGTGTAATGAAGACAGATCTGTCGGGATGTCTGCAATTATCACAGACAGTTCATATTAATAACCATCTGTGAACTATCACAGACGATTATTAATAAGAACAGTCTGTGATAGTTGCGTATCACAGACGGTACATGATCACGCTTGTAAAATCATTTGTGATAATTACAACACAGATGGTTCTCCATGAATCATCTGTGATGAGGCGTCCAGTATAACCTCTTTTGTAGTAGTGTAGTAGTGCTCCCCTCCGATCGGACTTGTTGATTCAGTGAGATGTCTCAGATGGATAATTGACGCCTCTTCAACGGTATTTAAGGGTTGACGAGAGAAGATAGAAGGATAATCAATTTGACAACCAACACACGATCGCTAAAAGACACGATCAATCGGTTGGCAATCATAATCTTTCGAGCAATGGGAAGAAGATAGATAAGGGCTAGTTAAGTCTCTTTTGTAGGCCTCCTTTGTAACCAGTTCATAAGTAGTAAAGATCATCCCCTTTCTCTTGCTGATCTATTCCAAGAAATCCAGCCATCTTTCTCATATTATTTTATAAGATCGGTGACTTAATCATCGATAGCTAGCGCCGTCCAGAGGGAAGTAGGCATTGATTCATTGAAGTCTTCTTCACTAGTAAGCATTGTCATCTCTTGTCGTTTGTCAACATCGCCCATATGACCATGGCAGGAACGTGGAATGAGGAGAACTAGTTTAATTTGGCCAACTAGGCCAATCTCAACATGGACACATGCATCCACACCATGGAACACGATGCTTCTTCATCATCATCCTCCATCCCAGGCTTGCCCATCCCTGAGTCCAGCGAGATCGACTGGATGGAAGAAGACACATCGCTCCCATCATCAACATCGCTTGGGGATCCGATCGTTTCACCTCGTCAGAATGCCCAAGCAATGCGGCAAGTCCAGTACTTCTGACCAGTAAACACGGTGACATGGTGGCAAGTCATAGAGGTATGCATTTGACATTACATTCTTATATCTTATTGCATTTGTAATATCTCGAACGTCGTTATGGCGTAAGTTTTTAAACAATCGCGGAATCGTCGGTTTTTCGGTAAATCGCGGGAAGGGAAAAATATGAATTGTAGAACATTGTAAAATAAATTAAATAAATTAAAATAATTAATTTGGATGTTTTGGGCTATCCGAAGGGGTGGGCCAACCGCTTTGGGCCACCAGCCCAAATGGGGCTCGACCCTCCCAAACCCTAGCACCCTCCTTTATAAACCCTCCTTGGCCCCTCCCTCCCTCCCCTTGGCAGCCGCCACCCTCCCTCCACCCTTGGGTGCCTCCCTCCTCCCCTACTGCTGCCATGGTGCCAAGGAAGAAAAGAAAGGGAAGAGAGGAAGGAGAAGGAGAAGGAGAAGAAGAAGAGAAGGAAGGAAGGAGAAGAAGAAGAGGAGGAAAGATTGGGGAAATTCTTCAGCTAGGTAATTTTTCCCCATCCCAAACCCTCTGTTCGGAATAATTAGGGTTCTTGGCATGGATTTTGATGGTAGTTAACAGATTAATTGCCCGATTAGAGATTAGCTGCTGTCTGCCTGTAGATTGATTCGTGCAGCGCATCTGTCCTCACGGATTTGACCTAGTAAATGATTTTTACTGCGGGTCTTACCAAAATGAATGTTGTAGAGGATTTCTAGATGCATCTCCTGTATTTTTTTTCAGATTATTTGGCCGTGGGATCTGGGAGATACGGAGTCCGTAATACCGCTGTCCGTCAGGCAAACAGATTGGTACAGTCCGACGGTAATATGGGATTTAAAAATTGTAATTGATTTTTATGGTCATAGCCGTAATTGAGAAAGTTGTAGATAATTCAGAGAACTAGTTTCTATACAATTTTTAGAATTTTTAGACCCCTTTACTGTCGTTGGGACGCGATTTAGTTTCGCTGTCCAGTCTGCCAGATCAGAGAGTTTCCTCTGTTTTTGGCATTAAATTACCTCTAGCTGTGATCGAAATAAAAATATGTGTTCTACATGAAAATTGTAGGTTTTTAAGTCATGAATCCAGAAAGGCATCATTTTCTGTATTTGGATCATTATTTTTAAATATACGAAAAAGTGAAGCAGCGCTGCTGTAGAGGATAATTTACTGAATTGTTGAGCGGAGAAGAGTTTGTGTGGGTTCGGGGTTCTAGCGATGTTTTAATTATTTTAGTCGTGTTTGTATGCTGTGGTTGTATGCTGAGAGTTATCTTTTGGATAGGTGGTCTTGTCCCTGAGCGCTCTTGATTTTTTACTTCGCTTCATCGGATTGAGGCAAGTGAACGTGGCGGTGGTTGCTACCGTTTAACTTGTTATTCCTTCTACTTGTAATTTACATTATTATATTAATTAGGTACATTATGCCATGATTGTGTGATATTTTAATTGTGGAGATGGTAGCAAATATTTATCCATTGATATGTTGATAATATGCTAGAAGACATGTGGAATTCTTACTTAATGTTATAATGTGGAACATGAAAATAACATATGGTGGATGTGGATATGTTGAGAGCATGATAATGCTCCTTGTGGATGAATTAATGAGATTTATGAATTATCATATCATTCATGTCATATCATGTCATTTGCATATGTGGATGTCGCCAAGACTTAGCCGCGAAATGCACTGCACAACATCGTATATTGCAGAATACGATGCACCTCTTCGCCATGAAGCATCGTATATTACCGTAATACGATGAACTACAATTCCTGCCCTGGCAAGAGTGATGTGGAGCATAGCATGAAGCATTTATATGCATTGCATTGTGGAAAGATTCATTTGCATACATGTGCAATATATATTGTGGTGATGTTATTTTGTGGAATATACAATTTTCTAGTTGTAATGTGGAATTGGCTCATGTGAGCTACTTGTGGTATGAGGATTGTGGATGTGGTCGTGGAATGGGGTTCGTCCCTTGTGTGTGGTAAGAGTTGTGGTGATGGCATGAGATTCTTTTCTCTTGTATTAATTGTTGATAGCAATTATGGATGTGGAAAATAATAAAGCATTGAAGTAAGACATACATATGTTTTATTGCCTTTGGTAGTGGTAGTGGTTGAGGATTTAATGTAGTCCAATAAGATTAATTTGCTAATGCTTTACCGTCTTTGATGGTGATTTGCGCTTGAGGTTATAAACATTGTTAATTGTGGAAGATTAAATGTTGATGATTAATCTACTGTGGTTTGTGAAAAGATTAGATGTTTCCTTTGCAATTATTTGTGGATAAAATGATAGCATTTATATGCCAATTAAATCTGAAATTGAAGAGGTATGATCCATGAAGATTTATGGTGATTAATAATTATGGACATGAATTATGGTTGTAGTTGTATGAAATTATAAATGATGATGTATAATTATTTGTAGTTTGAATAGCCTGTTAAACAGTTTGCATACTGAGATTTTTATCTCACCATTGTTTCCCCCTCCCTACAGGTGGACTTTGAGCATGCATTGGGAAGGGTAGAGCAGCACCACATTGTTGCACATGGATTTTGTTTTAATGCTGAAATAAAGTTGAAGAACTCTAGTCTTTGCTTAGTTATCCTGTTGATGAATGTTTCATCTTATTATTTTTTAATTCAGAACCGTTCCTTTGGTTATCATGTTGAAGTTGATTATGAATATTAAATTATTATTACTATTCTGTTATCCCTTAATAGTTTATGCTTCCGCTTGTATTATCTTGTTTAATAATTGTTGCCAGTTTATGTTCTTGTAAATTGGCTAGTTGTATAGCAGTTTTAGTAGCATCCCAGGGTAATGTGGGTCCTGAGGTGTTACAACATTCCTCGGATCCAAAATATAGGTTGAACTCCATAAATAGTCTAACTTGAATATATGCATATGTTTTTATTATGCACTCTTGTATGCACATATTTAAGGGAAATTCACTCTATACTTTGTAGTTTCATTAAGTATTGATCTATGCTTCCCTTTCGACATATATTAGGATCTATACTTTGAAATATGTCCTTTGAGTATATAAAGCTTGTGTAGTTCACATATACTCATGATTGATTTAAATTAAATTAATTGTAATCGAGTTGTCATCAATCATCAAAGGAAAGAATTGAAAAATCTAGTTCCTCTATTATGTGTTAATGATTGGATGATTAATAATAACCAGATATGTATAGGTTTACTAGCAATTAATCTCAAAGATAAACACTCACAATTGTTGTGTACATGTTTTATACTTGCATATAGGCAGCCCATGGGCTTAGGAACTCAACTCCTTGGACCTATGGCCCGGAGAGAAAACCCGGTTGGACCTAAGCATACGGCCAAGGTCCGATCTAACACATGCCATGTCTGTCGGGTTAATCTTGTTGCATGCGTGTTTTGTGTCTTGAGTACTCATATGTCAAGTACCTGTAGAAATCTATATGGTCGTTACGACCGGTCATTGTTGCCTGTATGTATTGTAGTAGTGTGTGTCGAATACTCATGTGTACGAGTCAGTGTAGGAGTTGTGGTGGCGTGGTCGAAGCTGCAGTCGAAGATGTGGTTAAAGCTGCAATCGAAGACGTGCTTGAAACAGTAGTCGTAAACGTGGTCGAAATGACCGTGGTCGAAAAGTCAGTCATAGCGGTCGTAGTTGTGTATATTGTAGACATCATACTGGGAGGAGTATTGCAGACGTCATACTGGGAGGAGTATTGCAAACATCATACTCACATGAGTACTATAGTAGTCGTAAGAGTACTGTAGAGTCATGATCGTATGATCACTATAGGAGTCATAGCTGTCATGGTTGTATGATCACTGTAGCAGTTATGGCTGTCATGGTCGTGTGATTACTGTAGCAGTTGGATGCCTACTAAAGCGGTCAGTGCTCGGAAGACCTGTGTGGTCGAAGTGCCGTGCTCGGAGGACTCGAAGCCTATGTGCATGTGTGGTCATAAGCGTCTGAGTTGGTCTCAGCGAGACCGAGTTTAGCTGGTAATGCGCAGTGTGCACGAGTAGTAGGGAGTGTGGCCGACAAAACCAGATCATAGGGTGTCATAGGTGAGTGGCTTGCAAGTGTAGCCGGTTTATATTTATTTAAGTCATGTAATTTGTTGAGCATTTGAGTCAGAGAAAAACAGAGAAAAACACAAAAAAAAAGGTGCGTTAGTTAGCACCATAATCTAACAATTGGTATCAGAACTCAGGCGCCTAACATCTCTTTAGACCTCATGGTTGCATAAGTGCACAATTAATATGTGAGAGGGGAATGTTAGAAATAGTCTCACATTAGTTGCGGGAAAAAAACATAATCTAAGTGTGAGAAAGACCTCACCAATTGGATTAGTGTTTTAGGGAGAAGACTTAATACCACTTATAAATCTATTGCTTTGTGAATTTACTTGTGTTTAGTCCGTTTGGACCTGTGGCTCAAGAGTAAATCCGGTTAAACCTCGCATGTGGCCAGGTTTCATCTTACAACTTCGTCCCGAGCGCCGCTTCGCCTCGGCCGTGTTGAGGAAGTCGCGGAGAGGGCGCGTCGGGTACGGCCGCTCCCGCTCGAAGTTGAATGGCGTGGCCACGCCGGTGACGTTCCTGAGGAAGTTCATGATCCTATTCCTCTCCCTCCTCGCCTGCACCCATTTGCTCGCGTTTACGAGGACGAGGTTCACCGTCCTGTTCTGCATCGCCTCGACTGTGGCTTTCTGCATGGCGTTGATCAACCTGGCGAAGTAAACCTGGTCGGCGTGCACGGTCACCTGCGAGACGGGGTCTGTCATGCCGTTGCCGATGGCCACGCCCTGCAGGCTCACCCTCTGGTCGGCCGGGAGTTTGTCATTTGCGTCGAGGATGTGAGACGCGGCCGCGGGGATGTACTTGCCGGCGTAGCTCTCGCCTGTGAGGAACAACGGGCGCGCGCGGAAGGTGGGGTCGACTGCCATGAACTGTAACGCCCCCGTTTCCAGGAGCGCATACGGACACAGCAATCCACAACTATTCACGTATGAACAGTTATGGAGTGTCGCACAAGAGTATACCATTGCATGCTTACAGCAAAAATCCAGCATATATTTCACAAATGGATTATCATCCAGTTTTTAGCAGCGGGCGTGCAAGCTCCAAAGTCTAATTACATTACAAAAGGCTCCAAGATCCGCTTGAGCGCGGCGAAGACCTAAAGCCACGGATCCTCGTCGAAGAAGAGACCTTCTGGGACTTCCTCAACGGGGAGACCTTCGCCTTCATCTTGATTCTCTAAAGAGGGGATTTAGCAAGTCGTGAGCCAACAACCAGCTCAGCAAGTCACAGAGGAACCCTATCTTACTACTTGCACGGATCACAAAGAGAGGGAGTATACTTAGTTTATTAGCTTTGAGTGGATGCAGTTTTGTTTGTAAACTTTTTGGAAAACTCGTCGAACAAAAACTACTTCTTAATCAACAGAGGTTTTCATGAAGAATTAATTAACCAACTAGTCAGATTAAAACATTTACAAAACTACTTAAGCTTTGCTGCTGGAATCACCCAAGTGGCACAGCTCCATTAACCGGGAGCACGGCATATCCGAATACCATTTAATTGACTCTGCAGAGTTTGCTCAGCTTTACCCACACGATCCCTTAACTCCCGCGACAGAGTTAAGAAAGCCAGGTCATTTCATAGCTCAATTCTTTATATAGGCTCCATCCGGTAGAATTCACTCGGGTCTGGCACATGAAAAACTCCCGTCCGCTTCGAGTGAACTCCACCGTTGTTAGGTATCCGCAGCACGGCATACCTAACCCAACTACTCAACCTCCTGACTTCTCAACACCTGTAGAGTTTCAATCGAGTTGAGCAGCTACTAAACCAGTGTTGACAAGTCAACTCCTGTGGTTGAGCGATCACTGTGACATTTGCTCAGCATAAGGGTTTCAGTCCTTATATTTTCACATGGCCCGCAACCTCGCCAGGTCCGCGACCACAACCTAAGGTAAGCGGTGGACGCTGACCGACTCGCGGTTCCCCACAACACCCTTACCCTAACTTCAATGTTAGGGTAAAAGATGGGCGAAGACCGTCTCACGGCTCTTCCCCAACACCCTTACCCTACCTTGTGCACATTGGCACTCTCCGCTCTTGAGTACGGTGTCTCATACCACCCTACTCTAGTGTCGGGTTTTCCAAATTCTATTGGCCCGCAGCCACAGCCTTATTAGTGTGAGACTTTGCGTGATAATAATAACCTATAGTTATCTAGGTTACCAAGTAATTAATTCTAAGGTTACAAAGGCATAGCTACAGATTTAACATGGCATTTGACGGTGGTAGGTTTAACTACATAACATGTCATTCTAAACATTTTATTTTGTTTTGAACTAGCATTTCACAACTAGCATAATGCAAATAACATAGTAGCATAATTTAACAACGTGGGATACAATATGGTCAAAGGTTTTGCGACTTGCCGTCAATCTGGACGATCTCGGCTAGCTCGAACGTAGAAGCTCCTGGATCCTAAGACGGCACCTGAACCTCCGGGATCTCCGCAACTAGCGTAAACACATAAAATAATTAATTCCAGCTTGAGACTAATCAAGCGAGGGAAAAGTAAACTATTTAAAAAGAAGTAAAATGCATAAAATATCCAATTGGTGATTTTTTTTAGAATTTTCCTGAGATGAATTTGAGGAAATGGAGGTCAAAAGTGGGTTCAGGACATTATTTGGAGCAAAGTGGTGAAATATGGGAATTTTTGGGATTTTCTGTGATTTCCTAGGATTTATTTGAATTTTCTGGATTTTGGAAATTGATAAATCGGGAAAATCGGAATGAACAGGTGTCGAGCATCGTGCGGCCTGCTACGGCCAAGGCCGCAAGCAGCCAAACGCTGCCAAGCTCCTCCCGGGCGGATGGCCGACGCGTGGCCCATGCGTCTGGTGGAGATGGCGCGGGAACGGGCAGCCTGGATCTGCGCGGGTGGAGATCGGACGGCAGCGGGATGGGGAAAGCGGGGGAGCGGTGAGGCCGGATCGGACGGGGTGAGGAGGGTGGTGTTTAAGAAGATCGAACGGCTGAGAGGGAGTGCCATCCGACGCACGAGTTTAAAAGGTACGGAGGGGAGTGGACGGAGGAGATGGGGCCACGTCGGTCGTCTTCTACCTCTCGCCGGCGCGCGCGGCAGAGGGGTGGAGATAGGGGGAGGCTCCGCTCTCCGGCGACGGCGAGGTCTCCGGCGGCCCGGGAGGGCACCATCGGGTAGGTCTCGACGTAAGCAACCCATTTTGGGGCTTTGGAAGGCCGGAGGGTCAATGGGGAAGGCAAGGGGCAGAGGGGAAGGATCGGCCTCCCGGCGGTGGAGAAGGGACGCCAGCGGCGATCAAGCCAAATCGGCGGTGGTTTTACGGTCAGGGGGTTCTGGGGCTCACATTGGTGGTAGTGGTTGAAGCTCGGAGCCTTCCTGGAGAGCTGGCCACAGGAGGGGTGGTTCGGCCGGCGGTGAGCTACGGTGCCGGAGTTCCACAGGCAATCACCTGGCCAGAAAAGTGCACCACTGAGATCAGGGAGTAGCAAGGATGCTCTGAGAGCAAGGAATTGGAAAATGAGGGAGAGGAGAGGGAGATCAGCTCACGGAGGTCGCCGGCACAGGGGAGAGCGGCGACGGCGAGGGGGGCGATGGGCTTCAATCGGCTGCTCCAGAGGGTGCTTGGGAGTGCGAGGGAGCAAGGGAGAGTGGTGGGGAGGCTTGGGGAGCACGGGTGCGCAAGGGAGTAAGGGGGTTTTATGTCCCATGAGGAGAAGGAACCCGAGGAGGGCATGGGGCGGCGCGGTGGTCATGAAGGACAGGGGCAGTGGGCGTCTTCTCCGCGCAATGGCACGGCCCCGAGCGACAAGAAGACGGTGCACTAGCCGTGGGAGCAGTGAGCGGCAGATGGGCGGGCGCAGCTTGGGAGAAGGGAGGCGAGGGAGAGGGCGGCGGTGGGGGCCAAGGAAGGCGACGGCGACGCGTGGCGCGGGCGGTCTTGCCGGCTTGGACCGGGCGCGAGGGCGCGGCTGTCCGATTCGGGCGCAGAGGCGGTGCGGGAGCGGGCGCAGGCGTGTCCAAGGCGACCATGGCGAGGGAGGCGGGAAAGGAAGAGGGCGCGGGGCGCAGCGCAAGCGCGTGCGCGGGAGAAAAGTGGGGAGGAGCGGAGGGCGTCCGCGGGAGAGGGAGGCGGAAGGAGGAGAAGGGCGCCAACGGGGAAGGGAAGGCGGGTCAGCCGAAAAGGGAAAGCGGTTTCAAGCCGGGATTTTCCGAATTGGGAAAGTTTTTAAAAATTCACCAAAAAATCAGAAAAAATCAGAAACAATTTTGGGTTGAAATTTTGGGGTCTTTCATGAACTACTTGAGTGCCGCGAGGAGGTGCGCGGCGATGGTGGGCTCGTCGGCCGGGATGTCTCCGTCGGAGACAGGCGCGCTGAAGCTGGCTCCGAGCGGGTTGTCGAGGAAGATAACACCGAAGCGGCGGTTCCACCGGTTGCGGTTGCCCGGTGAGGGAAGTGGAGTTGAGGATGAGGTAGGGGCCGAGCTTGGCGAAGTTACCAATAAGCGAGGAACAGCCGGGGCCGCCCTGGAGCCAGATGAGGAGCGACACGGAGGCGGCCTGAGTGGTGACAGCTGGGTTGGTGGCCTCGTAGAAGGCGAAGTAGAGGTAGTTGGTGGAGGTGATGTTGAGGTAGCCCGACCTCGTGGGGCGCGCCCTGGCCAGGAACTGACCTGCCGCCGGAGAGGTGGACGTGGTGGTGGTCAGGACGACGATGAGGAGGGTGACAGTGGCGGGGCGGGAAAGAAGCAACGCCATGTCGTGGTTGTGACTTGTGAGAGTTGACCGGAGTGGGGTGGCTGCTACTTAGGAGTGGAAAATAGTAACGGATAATTCGTTTTATCCGATATTCGTATCCGAGAAAACGCGAATATGATAAGCAAAATCCGTATTCGAAAATATTCGTATTCGTATTCATGAATATTCGTATCCGTATTTAAGAATATTCGTATTCGCATTCGTATTCAAGAATATTCATATCCGTATTCGTATTCGAGACTATTCGATTCGTATTCGATCCGTTTTTAGAACCCATAAAAAATCCGTACAAATTTTGTGATTCAAAATTTGAATTTAGGCGGTTTAAAACTGGTAACCGGTCAAAAATCGGCAAAACCGCTAAAAATCCATTTTATCCGATATTCGTATCCGAGAAAATCCGTATTCGAAAATTTCCGTATTCGAAAATATCCGTATTCATATTCGAGAATATTCATATTCGTATTTAAAAATATTCAAATTCGTATTTGTATTTATTTTAAAAATATAAATTTATATTTGTACTTAAGATTATTCGATCATATCCGATCCGTTTCCACCCCTACTGCTACTAGCCTACCGCTACTATCGGTTGTTTCTTTGTGAAGGGTAGCAGATTTAGGTGGTGATCGGTTCACTGAAAGTCAAGGCTTATGGTGAAAACTCTTGTAGTGGTGAAAAAAACACTCTGAATGACATGAGGCTTATTTGACATAATTAAATCTAAAAATTAAAAATATAAAAATATGTTAGCCCATCACAAACAACGCAAACGAATACGAGAAAAAAAAGAACCGACAAAAAAGCGCAAAAAAAAGTCAAAAATTCAGAAAAAGACGAAATTATGAATAGTGCCAAAATAAGCTTAAGCCAATAAGCTTAAGCCAAAATAAGCCATAGTGAGCACGCTAGGGCCTGTTTTCCGTAGTTTAGGACACTTATCTGACATTAGTGACGTTTTTCATGCATGTGACATCTTGCATGATGTCTTGAGATGCAGACGAAATCAATCTGAAATTGAAGGCGTTTCTTTTTAACTTCTAAAAATTGTTTTTAAATTTTTGCTACAGTAAATAGTTTTCGAATAAAATATCTTTTTAAAACAAAATCTACAAATTGATTATAGTACACATTATAGCGACTTTATTTATATCAACCAAAACCACATAAAAGTTTATGTTACTCTATACCCTCTCATAAACAATATAAAAACTATAAGTCATAGTCAAAAGCAATGCCAAAAGAACAGGCTTATGTTTGTGTTGCATACAACAAGCAGTGTTGGTCAGAGCACATCCGTTCAGAAAAATAGCTGCTCAGAGATGACAGGATCAAATCCCAAAAACTACTTATTAACCCAGAAACTAGCCTATAACAACCGGTGGATCGAACTTTATCCCACAAGACAGCATATCTGATGATAACAAATATATCACAACTGAGCTTTACAACAAGGATTGGCAGCTGCTTGAGAGGCCCCTTTGAGCAAAGTTTGATTCAGATCACTTTATTCAACACTATCGTTTCTGTACAAGGATCTGCGATATGGAAAACCGGAGAATACATATACAAGACATGGCGACGACTGCAGTTTATGCTTGCTATTTGTAATAGCTAACATAACATAAATGGTGAATCTTGAACCTATACCTAATCTGCCAAGAATGGCGCGCACCATATGGAGTGAATCTAACTTCACTGACACCCTCAGTAGAGGATACTTACGCAGCTAAATCTAATTCTGCTGAAGTATATCGTGGAAGGTCTTTGAGATTATTGGCCTAACGTCCTCTACATCAACAAGGGTCTCCAGGAAAGGAAGTAACTCAACCAATTCCTGGTCTGAGGGGTCATCGAACCAGCTCTTTATCGGTATACCATTATCCACTTGAAACTGGAAAACCTGAAAGAAGAAAAGATTCAATTACTTATGTCCTATGTACATACTTCAGAACTAAAGAGTTAAAAAAAACCCTTACAAAGAGAAAAAAAAAATTACCAGTTTTATTTCAAAAGGAAGCAACTAGATGCCTGCATGTCACAGTTCACATTTGTAGATTTACTAGCTACTAGGTCAAAAACTAACCAAAAATAAAAAGCATTTCTACCTGTAGAGATAAACATAATAGTTTGGTAAGGAAAATGTTACCTGTGGCGTATTGTCAACTATCGCAACTTTTGCCAGGTCGACTCCCAGAATTGTCAGGTCCTTCGTATAGCAACCATCAGAGAAAATGCAGGATTCACGATAAATACGGTGTGAAATCAATTTCCCATCAGGGTCAAGTCTATCTATTAGCTGTTCAGCATAGATTCTCTGACTAGCTGTGAAAATTACAAGCTCAAACATTTGAGCTACCTTCTCAAGAAACATCTTCAGGTTAGGCCTTTGTCTCACATATACTGTATGATTTTCCATATTGAAGAAAACTTGAAGGGTGAAATCAGCATTGTCACAGTGATCCAATGTTGAATGTACAAGAGTCTCTGCATTTGAGAAACGGTTAGACTGTCAAAGATAGCAATTGTAGTAAGAATGTTGATATCACAACTGAATTTCATGATCCTGAAGATAATGGCGGATAATATATTACCTCATAATAAAAACATGGAAAATATACACCATATACTGGAAGCTTAAAGTTTTTACTCCGAATAAACGCATGGAAGGTTACAAAATCAGATCGGTTCAATTGCTAATAACTTGAAAGAAAGCAGAAATTCAGGGTCAGTTTCATCCAACATATTGATGAGGTCATATCAGGACTGCTTCAAATAATCATTTATCGTAGTAGAGCATAAGTAAATTGTTTTCCGGTATTTACTTTTTGACTATTTTGGTGGGCTATTATTTAATAGTTGGTCATCGACTTGTAGTTTCCAGCCGATGCAGTCTGAAACATTTATAAACCTTGCCCCCATAAATACTTGAGCAGACAGGGTTGCAGCATGCGTAAGTCAAAAATACCATGTTGTGGTTATGCGCCAAACAGCAGATAGCGGAGCTTCGAGGGATCCGAGGGGGTGCTTGAAGCTTAAGATGAGTGTGGGGAGACAAAGCAGAATATATATCGTGATGCTTAATGGTCTTACAATTGCTCTCCCAAATCCTCTCTCCCTCCATGGTGCCTATGATCATATTTATAGCCATGGGGGGAGGATCTTTACACAAATGCCTCCCTTGAGGGGTTTACTACTAGGGGCATACATGACTTTTTCTTGCGGCGCATAACCACAACATACTGGAAGAAAGAACAAGCATTTGAAAGTAAGATTGCATGATGTAAAGTCACTGCCTGCTTACCATCCAAATCCAGCACAAGAGTGACATGTTTTGTTCTCACTGGTGATTTTGGTAAACGATTGGGTGCGTCAACATCCATTAAATCAGGCATATCTCTAGAAAGTAGCTTTTCATCAACATATTCAGTCCCTACCACATCTTGAGAGGCAGAAGTACTTTGAATTTCTGAATCCAATGGTTTCATTTTAAGGTACAAGGATGTGTCATCAGGGTCCATTGTAGTGTGGTCGACTGGGGCCTCATCAGTAGCGTCATTTGGTTCCTCTGTCTCATCGAGAGACAGGAGTGCCACAGGCCGCTCTACCATGTCAACAATATTCATACAATCATGATAGGAAGTACTAACATCATTTGTAAAGCCCATTAAGCTATCAAACTGTACAGCAGAAAAGCCTTCTGAGAAGTAGAAGTCCAGAACATCCCAAACTTGGAATTCACTTGCAGTATTGTATCCTTCATCATTGCCACTAGGAACCAGGTGAAGGAACTCAGTGTTGTCATCCATTGCTACAGTGACAAAAAAATGATCAGGGCATTCAGCTACCAAATATTAGATAGTAAGATAAGAATTGGATAACATAATAAACACAAACTAATAATTTTATTTATACTGAACCAACATATAGTCGACCTATCTAACTTTGGAAATATAGAAACCTAGAATCAAATTACTACAGCAAGTTAGCAATTAAAATGATTTAAACAGTTGGAAGTCAAGCCATATTACCTGTAGCATTGTGGTTCACCTCTTTTAAATGAAGATCACTGTACATTGGATCAGGTGAGAGGATAGCCTCAAGGCCAGATGATGATGGGACTGATATTGGAACCTACAAATATTAAATAATAGTTTGAATAGTCCATACTCCAGACTCCATAATTTGACAGAAACAGAAGTGCTTTCTATGCAGAGGAAATGTATAAATAAAACAAAGATTAAATCATTCAGTTAGATTTCACATAAAATTGCTGATAATCATCATCTGAGTCACTTTTACTGATATAGTGCATCGTGCCTAAGCAGAATACTTGGAGCTTGAGAGCACTAGCAACTGTATCATGACAGTAGTGAGGGAGTTGAAATTCAAATTTAGTTTCAATACAAAAGTTGATCACGAATTAGCGACACCCTATTAACTATTGGGTAATTTAAGTTGCAGGGAACAAATAACAGTTAAGGAGTATGGGCTTGTATTTTCCAATCCCAATCGCTGGCCAATTAGGGTTTCCTAACTTCAGTCCATTTTAAAGGATTATAGTTTCCTAATTTATAATTCCAAATATATCCAGTGGTTTTGACCAACATCAACCCACTGCCCTTCATGATTATGGAATATAACATTGGCGGAACAAAGGCTATCTAAATTGTGAAATTTTTATCAGTTCAACAGTATTGACTATTGGCTATTAAGCAAACAAATTGCATAATAATATGAGGATTTCTTAGCAATGGGGATTTATTGAATTCCAAAGTAAAGCTAACACAGATAAATTCCAAAAATGATTTGCTGGAAGGAAGTTGCTAGAAGATGCAAAGCCAGCTGCTGTGGCATTAGCTGTAGGAAGCTAAAACACATGATTTATGGTTAGCTGATAATCCTTATGCATGTGGTTAGCTGATAATCCTTATGCATGTGGTTGGTTTTCCCAATTTTTTTAAGACCACAGTATGAAGTTTGAACCCAAAGCACTTGCTTCTGAGAAATAGAAGAAATCAAGCACATGATGAAAAGTGAGGATACCGCGAGATCAGGTACAGAAATATGCTACTTTATCAGGAACTTTATGAAACGAAAACAAAAGGTTAATCACCATAGATGGAGGTCCACATGACAGCAACGACAGTGGCAGTAAACCAGTGGCTGCTGCGTCAGGTTCATCCTGCAACAAACTGACTTCAGCGATTCCAATGTTTCCCCCTGATACTTTGGCAGTAGAGCAGACTGCAAAAGAATAATTAATTTATTACCAGATAGAAGGTTTGGATATGTTTAGAACGTATTAGGAAGTTCTTGTATAAAGATAGGGGTTTTATCTGTTATTAGAGATAGAGGTTGGATCTCGATTGTAATCGATCTGTTGTATATGTTTGTATCCTATAGCCCGTCCAAAAAATACGGCACTATTCATAGATATATAAGAAAGCCTTGGCTGCGCATGTTGGTTGCGCAAGTCTAGAACCAAACCAATCTTCTTTCTCTTATTCTCTCATATGGTATCAGAGCCAACTCTTCCATAAGCACATGCTACCGGAAGCTCTGCCTTCTCGTCGTCGGCGCCCGATGAACTCAACCACCGGCTCCAGCGGTGGACTCCTCCCCAAGCCTGCTTTCGGCCATCTCATCAACGTCAAGCTGATGCGCGAGAATTACCTACTGTGGAAGGCTCAGATCCTTCCCTATCTCCATGGACAGTAGATGCTTGGCTACGTCGACAGCACCAACAAGGCTCCTGACGTCCTTGTTTCTCAGACGACGGATGGGAATGTTAGAGATATATGTTAAAGATATATACAGATAGAGTTGTATTAGGATAGTTTGGACTCTTTCTATATTTACCTTATCTCTATATGGCATACCACCTGTACTTTATGTATATATACCGGCCCTTTGGCCTCATATTGAATACAAGCGCTATTCATAACAGGGAAAACCGTCCAAGTTCAGAATCCGGCGTATCAACTTTGGGTTTAATCTGAATAGTTGGTACTTAGCTCCTTACTTTCATCTTTGTCTCCTGAGGTTCTATCGCAAATCCTTTTCCTACCTACTGCAGCCGAAGTATGGAACGCACTTGAACACATGTTCTTGTCGCAATCTCAGGCAAGGATCATGCAAGTGCGGATGCTTCTATCCAACACCAAGGAGAAGGAGCAATCTGTCACTGAGTACTTCAGTAAAATGATGTCTCTAGCAGATATGATGGCGTCCGGTGGAAAACCTTTGGAAGAAGAGGAGTTTGTCTCCTATGTGCTAGCAAGTCTCGATTCTAACTACAACCCGCTAGTCATATCGATCACCATACGGATGGACCTGATCAATATCAATGATCTATATGCTCACCTCTTAAATTTTGAGATGGGACTTGAGCAACAGCATGTTGATGCTCCCTTCTCTGGCTCCTCTGCAAACATTGTTTCACGTGAAGGAGGTCAGGGGAACCGTGGAGGTTGTAGAAGGGGAGGCCGTGACGGCAATCATGTCGGAAGGAAACAGAATGGCTACTACAGCAACAACCGGCCCACTTGCCAGGTCTATGGCAAGGTGGGGCACAGTGCCCTAAAGTGCTACAACCGGTTCAATCACTCATATCAACCTGCCGATGAGCCTAGAAGTGCATTTATGGCCAATATCAATGACAGCTACAATATTGACACAAATTGGTACACTGACACAAGTGCTACAGATCACATCACCAGTGATCTTAACAGGTTGACCATGCGAGAAAAGTACCACGGTCATGATCAGGTACACACAGCCAATAGATCAGGTATGCACATCAGTCACATTGGTCAATCTAAAATATCTTTCAACTCTCATGAGATTCATCTCAATAATGTTCTATATGTTCCTAGTGCCACAAAAAATCTCCTTTCTGTTCATCGCCTCACATCTGACAAAAATGCCTTCTTTGAGTTTCATCTTGATCATTTTCTTCTTAAGGATCAGTCCACGAGAACCCTTCTTCGAGGACGATGTCAGAAAGGGCTTTATCCCATTAAGTTGCAGCCATCTTTATCAAGCAGACATGTCCTGGCAATGCTTAGAGACACTCAAGAGAGATGGCACAGTCATCTAGGACATCCTTCTCTCTATAGTTCAGCATGTTATTAGTAGTAATAATCTATCATGCTCCAATAGATCCAACAATGTGTCGGATTGTGATGCATGTCAACAAGCCAAAAGTCGTCAGTTGTCTCTCTCGTTCGGATAATATTTCTACTATTCATTTGGAACTCATTTTTTCTGATGTTTGGGGCCCTGCTCCTCCGTCCGTTAATGGATACAAATATTATGTTGGTTTTATTGGCGACATTAGTAAATTCACCTATATCTACATGTTGAAAAACAAATCTGATATCTTTCACATTTTTTACCAATTTCAAAAACATGTCGAACGTCTCTTGAATAGGAAGATTCTCTCCATGCAAACCAACTGGGGTGGCGAACGCCAAAAGTTGAATTCATTTTTTTCAAAAAGTCGGCATTGCTCATCACGTGTCGTGCCCCCACACACACCAACAAAACGGCTCGCCGAATGCAAGCATCGTCATATTGTTGAAGTCGGACTTGTTCTTTTCGCTCATGCCTCTATGCCACTTAAGTTTTGGGATGAAGCCTTCTTAACTTCTGTGTTGATGGCTCGGTTGATAGATATAAAGCTCACCTGGTAGCTAAAGGATTCAAGCAAAGATATGGTGTTGATTATGGTAACATGTTTAGCCTTGTTGTAAAACGCATTCCTTCATGGTGTTCTGGAAGAGGAAGTATTCATGAAACAACCACCAGGCTATGAGAATCCCAAATATCCTCAATTTGTCTGTAAATTGGATAAAGCACTATACGGGCTAAAACAAGCGCCACATGCCTCGCACGCACGGCTGAGCTCGAAGCTTCAGAAGCTAGGCTTTGCTCCATCTGGAGTGGATACTGTTATGAATATTGTGTGTATATTGAAGAGGCCCAATGGGCAATATATATAGGGAGTACAAAGGGATATTACAGGAGAATATGTTGATTCCTATTCTATCTATAATACCCTTGACACCCTCCTCAAATGCAAGGCGTATGCAATAGCATTGCATTTGAAAAATAGTTAATACTAAAACAAGAAATATCCGACGTCCGGGTCTTGATAATGTCGTCATTACGTGCAGTTTTTGAATAAACTGTCAAATCAAGCCGAAGAGAAATAGATAGAAGCATGACGGCGCAGATCGAAACCCAAGACGGTGGCGGCGCAGTGCACAAGATGCAAAAGACGCGAGGCGGCTAGAGAAGTGGTGGCATCATAACGATTTCTACGATCTGCACACGGCTCAGAGAATAGAGCGGCGGTTGCTGCCATGCAAAAGAAAAATTGCTACACTTCTATGACTGACAATAAATTTGTGAACTTGCACGGCTTGGACGAACTAAAAATTAGAACTACGGACTTGGATGGATGCAACGGAAGACTCAAAAGAAAAATAAGAAGCAAAAACACTGATACTAATACTTAGCACAAAAAAAATCCACTCCTGCCATTTTACTTCCTTCTTCTCCTCCCTCTCTCTCGATCCATCCCCCAGACCGCCTCTTTCTCCTCGCACCTGTCAAGGCCCCGCCGCCTCCTCGCCTCACTCCCTCCCGCTTTCTCCATCTCCTCCTCCCGCCTCTCGCGAGCACGAAGGCACAGGAGGCGGTGGCGCGGAGGCACGGAGGCGGCGGCCAAGGTGGCGCACGGGCACAGATGCACGGGAGGCGGCGGCCGTTAGGCGGCAGTGGCCGAAGGAGGCCAACAACGACAGTAGAGGCGATGGAGAGCGGCAGATCCGGCCAGAGGCGGCCGGATCTGGGCCGAGCGGTGCGGCGGCGGCTGGATCCAACGCGAAGGCGACCGGATCTAGGCGGGGCGAGGCCAGATCCGAGCTCGACGGCAGCGAAGATGCATGCACCAACCAGTTCACCCAAAAAGCTTAAGCTGATGAGGAAAGATGGGCAATTCACTTATACTTCAACACTCTCCCTCACGTGTAGGCTCTCTTAGGCCTAATACGTGGAATAGAAGTGGACTGCAATTAATTTTTTTTAATTGCGTCAGCCAGATTTTGAACTTAGGACCTCTTGGCTCTGATACCATGTTATAAATATTGTGTGTATATTGAAGAGTCTCAATAGGCAATATATATAGGGAGTATAAAGGGATATTACAAGGGAATATACTGATTCCTATTCTATCTCTAATACACTTAATAGATACATCCTTGTTCTTTTAAAACGATGCTGGCACTGTCATTTATCTTCTCATTCATGTGGACGACATTGTTGTGACAGGTTCCTCTTATTCAGTTGTAACTAAATTGCTTGATGATCTGAGATAGGAGTTCGCTCTAAAGGATTTGGGAAATCTCCACTATTTCTTGGGCATTGAGGTTAAGAAAACTTCAGATGGTATTGTCCTATCACAGGCTAAGTATGCTTCTTATCTCCTAAACCGAGTGGGTATGCAAAGATGCAAATCAGTTACTACTCCACTATCTATATCTGAGAAGCTGTCACTTGCCAAAGGAGAAATTCTTGAACCCGCTGATGCCACAAAGGATAAAAGTGTGCTTGGTGCTTTGCAATACCTCACCTTGACTCGGCTTGATATTTCATACTCAATTAATAAGGTATGAAAGTTTTTACAATCTCCATCAACTCAGCATCAGGCTGTTGTCAAACGTATACTAAGATATCTTAAGTGAACAATTGATCTTGGTCTAAGCATTAGGAAGTCTTTTTCTTCTCTAGTCAGTGCATTCTCAGATGCCGGTTGGGCAGTCTGTTCAGGTGACCGAAGATCAACCACGGGTTTGCGGTATTTTTTGGGTCTAATCTAGTTTCTTGGAGTGCTCAAAAGCAGACAACAGTTTCGAGGTCTAATACTGAAGTTGAGTATAAGGCATTAGCAAATGCAATGGCCGAAATTGTTTGGGTTCAATCTCTCCTGGGAGAGCTTGGTGTTTTTCAGCCTAGGGTTGCATGTTTATGGTGTGATAATTTAGGTGCCACATACCTATCAGCCAATCCGGTATTTCATGCTCGTACAAAACACATTGAGGTGGATTTCCATTTTGTCAAAGAACGGGTTGCTCGCAAAATACTAGATATACGAATCATTCCTTCAAAGGATCAAGTTACTGACTGATTCACAAAACCGCTCTCGACGCATCTTCTGCAGCAATTCAGAAACAATCTCAATCTTGTAAAGTTGTGATTGAAGGGGTGTATTAATAGATAGAAGGTTTGGATATGTTTAGAACGTATTAGAAAGTTCTTGTATAAAGATAGGGGTCTTATATGTTATTAGAGATAGAGGTTGGATCCAAATCATTGTTAGTCGCTGGACTCTTGCTCTTGGTGATAGCAAGATCCTTACTCTCATGGAGAGGATGACACTTAGATATGGGGCAATTTTTTCTTGGTTTATTTCTCGCACAATGCCATGCCAACTTGAGGGGTTGGGATACAAATTTATAGGCTGAGAACCAGCCAAGCATATGCTAAGATGCTAGTCCTAGATGCTAGTCAAAAGCTGTCCTAAAGCTAGTCTAAGATGCTAGTCAAAAGTTGTCCTAAAGCTAGTCTAAGATGCTAGTCTAAAGCTGCTGTACAAGAACCATGTGCCCACCCCACAAAGACCACAGTATAGGGACTTATTCATCATTCTCCCCCTAAGTCTTGTGCGTCGTCTTGTGGGAAAGTTGGACCATCCCGATCCTAGAGCAGAGCTCGAGGAATTTGAGCCTCCCAAGAGGCTTGGTGAGCGGTGTCCGCAAGTCGATCCGTGGTGTTGATGTAGCTCGCCTTGATGTCGCCTTCATCCAATGACCTCGGTTGAAGTGGTACTTCACCCGGATGTGCTTGCTCGATTCGTGGAAAACGGGTTCTTGCCGAGCAGAGCGGACTTGTCGCCCACCCCGAGCGCCACCGCTTGGTGTCTCGCCGAGGAGATCACCAAGCAGTCGAGCGAGCCGTAGCGCTCGAGTCGAGCGGTGGAAGCCGCTTTGTACTCGGCCTCACAGCTGGATAGGGCCACCACTTGCTGCTTGACCGATCGCCGCCTAACGAGGCACTTGCCTAGGAAAAGAGAATCCCGCTTGTGTTTTGCCGGTGTTTGTCGCTGCGTGGTCGCCGTCATTGCATTCGATGAAGCGCGCGCCACGGACACCTCGGGTAGTGCAAGCCGTAGTCGGAGGTGCCCGCAACGTAGCGGAGGATCCTCTTCACGGCCGCCGATGCTCGCCGCTTGCATTGCATGAACCGATCGACGAGCCGACGGCGAACGCCAACTGGACGCGTGTGGACGAGATAGCGAAGGTTGCCCACGATGCGCCGCATCTGCGTCGCGTCCACCTCCGCCGTCTTTTGCCGCTCGGCCGACCTCTCCTCCATAGGAGTGTGGGGTGGGTTGCGATCGGTGAGGCCACCCACCGACGGCAGCGCTTGGCGTGGGCGGTCGGCGAAGGAGATCTGGAGTCGCCCCGCGGACCTCGATCCTGTGTGGGAGAGGAGCCCAAGTCGCTCATCCGAAGGCGGTCTTCATCTCGCCTTGAACGCCTCGACCTCGGCCTCCTTGGAGCCGGTGATCACCGTGTCGTCGACGAGACGCCACCGCCAGGCGTTGCCGCCTTTGCCCTCGCCGCAGACCGCGACCTCGTGCAAGCGCGCTCGCTGGAACCCCATTTGCTTGAGGTGGAGTCCGACTTAGCGTTCAGGGCTCGTGGTGCTCGCCGCAGCCGTAGAGGGCCTTGCGCAGCGGAGAACCTGCCTCCTTGCCGGGATGACGAATCCCGGCTAATCTGACGAGGTCTCTCCTTCAAGTCGCCGCTGAGGAAGGCGGACTTGACGTCCATGTGATGGACGCGCCAATCCTCCGGGCCGCAAGTGCGAGGAGAAGACGAACGGACTCCATGCGCGCGACGGGCGCGAAGGCGCCATCAAGTCGACCCTCCCGCCGCACGAAGCCTCGTGCCACCAAGCGAGCCTTGTGCTTGACGATGGCGCCGGCTTCATCCCGCTCGCCTTGAACACCCACTTAAGGGTGATCGCGCGGTGGCCGGCAGAAGATCCGCCGCCCCACGCCCGGCCCGCCGACGCGCCCATCTCTCGCTTCATCGCGACACGCCACGCCGCGTCTCCTCCGCCTCGGCGAAGGGCGGGCTCGCCGCCGCGCCGCACGCCAAGCGCAGCCCGCCAAGTCGTCTTTGCGCTAGTCCGTGACCGGCGGCCGCCGAGGATGTTGTCCATGGTACGATAGCAGAGGCTCGCCGTCGTGGTAGGCGCCGACGCGGTCCTCGCCGTGAGACAATGAGTAGCGAACTCCACCATGCGCCGCTCGTCGTGGACCAAGGTGCTGGGCCGATCCGGTGGTGTGGCCGCCGGTGCGGGAGAGCGCGAGCCGGTGCGGAGAGGCGGAGTGGCGGTGGTGAAGAGTGGGCGTGGCCGGTGCGAAGGTGGTGGAGCACTCACGGAGGCGGTGGCGAGCAAGGTGTCGAGGTGGACGAGCTCGGTGAAGACGAGCCGCTAGCTCCCCCGGCTCTCTCGAAGTGGACGTCGAAGTAAACTAGAAAATAAACTAGAAAAATTGCCCCATCTCCAAGTGTCATCCTCTCGATGAGAGTAAGGATCTTGCTATCACCAAGAGCAAGAGTCCGGCGACTAACAACCGGTATCGAGCTATACTATCCTCGTAGCTCGAGCATCTCCTCGCCATCTCCTTCTCCTACCGCAGCAGTTTCACCAGTAGCAGAAGAAGCAGCTTCGGTATCCCCCGCCACTACTCTCCGGAGACGGCGGCGGCTCGTCGGCGCCCTCTCCACGCAATGCCCCCACGAGCGCGCCATGTCCGCAGGCGATCTCGGTCTTTCGATCCGCCGAGCACGCGGCGTCAGCAGAGACGGCCGAGCTCGCTGCGGCAGAAAGCAATGATGAAGCGGCAGAGAGCGGCGGCGGAGCAAGCGTCAAAAGGGGCAAGGCGGGCGGCGGAGCGGCAAAGAGGCGGAGGTGAAGCGGCGGCGGCGGCAGATGGCGCGCAGGCGGCAAAGAATGAGGTCAAGGTTTCATATGGCAAGAATAAAGCAGCCCATCTCGCCGATGATAGCACGACGCGGATCTTGAGTCACGGAGGAGGCAACATGAGATGCGGCGGCGCGATGGGCGGCCAAGACGCCCACGAGCGCGCGGCGCAATTTCAGACAGGCGGACGCACGGTGGCGCCTCGAGGAGCGCGCAGACGGCGGCGGCAGACGGGTCGACGGAGAGCGCGGCCTTCACAGCGACGCGGCTCTACCCTGGTTGCATCGTGGTCACCACGAGTACCAGTCGTCGTCGAGGACGTCGGCCCGGCGGCGAGCGGCCTACCTCACCAAGACCAACTACGCCGAGCGGGTGCGGTGATGAGGTGAAGCTCCAGTGCGGCATATGTGGGATGCGTCCGTGACGGCGACGCCGACCACGATCAGATCGACGGCGCCGGATGCTCTCATCGCCGCAGCCCCGCCCGAGATGCGCTTCGCTACCAACAAGCGATCGCTAAAGAGGCTTGGTACGCCATCGCCGCAAAGACGACGGCAGCGACCGCGCCCGCAAGTCTACATTGCGTGCACTACGCAGGAGCGGGAGAACCGCCTTCAAGCCGGCGAGGACGTTGATGACTTTGCTCTCCGCCTCAACACTCGCTGCGAAGATGGTGCGGTTCGGCGACGACACCTACGGCGAGGAGAGGCGTGGAAAAGCTCTTCATTGCCCCCAGAAGTACAAGCGGATGGCTCGCCGATCGAGTCTCTCGCCTGGACCTCTCCACGATGAAGATCGAGGAAGCGTTGGGTCGCCTCAAGGTCGTTGATGACGATGAGCCCGGCGCCTCTCGGGACCCGCCACCATTGGCGGAAGCTCCTCCTCACTCGGGAACAGTGGGGTCACGGCCAGGTGAGGAAGAAGGGGAGCCTTCTTCCACGACAGCCGCTAAGCGTGGCAAGCGCAACCCGCGCAAAGACGCCTGTGCGGCGCGAGGACGTCGCCGAGGGTGATAACCGTGGGCGCCAGCATGCGCCACCGGCAAGCAAAGCCAAGACGAGACGACTCTTGTCACAGCCGCGCAAGCACGGTCATTGGGCCAAGGATTGTCGATAGCCACGACGCAGCCCAGCCCACGTCGCAGAAGTGAGGAGGAGGAGCAACGGCTCGCTCATTGCTCATACGAGCATCGAACTACCTCCCGTGACCCACCGCAGTGGCTCTCCTCCACCTTGACGAGCCAAAGCACACGCCTCCCTGCCACGGCCCAAGAACGACAAGATCGACGGGTGGTGCCTCGACACCGCCGCCACCCATCACATGACCGGCCGACGGAGTTCTTCGCCGAGTTTGACTCTAGCGTCCGAGGCTCCGTCTGTTTGGGACGCCCGTGGAAATCAAGGGCGTCGGCTCCGTCATCCTCACCATCGTGTCCGCGAGCACAGTCGCCACCGCGTCTACTACATCCCCGATCTGCGGAACTCCATCATCGCCTTGGGACGGTTGGATGAGAACGGCCATGAGTCGAGATCGAGCACGGTGTCATGGATTTGGGATCTTCGCCGCCGCCTTCTTGCCAAGGTAACCAGAGGCTAAAATCGACTCTACATTCTTCACGCAGTGGCACAACCCTCTGTTCGGCTCGTCGGACGACGAGGCGTGGCGAGGGCACGAGCGCTTGGGCACCTTCACTGAGGCCACAGGCGGCTCGGTCTGCGGAAATGGCGCGAGGCCCACCGTGCCTTGACCATGTGGAGCGATTCTGCGACGTCTGCGTGTTGACGGCGAGGCGACTCCCTTTCCCAATGGGCGAAGCCCGAGCCAAGGAGAGGCTCGAGCTCGTGCACGGGACTTGTGTGGCCGGTGACACCGCCACACCGGGAGACGACGCTACTTCCGCCGCCGTCGACCGCCTCTCCCGCTACATGTGGGTGATGGTCCTCGGCGGCAAGGAGAGGTCTGCGGACGCCATCAGCGCACGCAGTCGCCGCGAGGCGGAGCGCGCAGTCGCTGCGCGTCTTCGCGACAAACAACGGCGGCGAATTCACGGCTAGTCGCGTCCGCATTTGGCCGACGAGGGCATTGACGCCGCTACTCCGCTACCGTCTGACCGCGCGAGCGGCGTCGCCGAGCAGTGCAACCAGGCGGTTGTGGGGATGGCTCGGGCCTCCTCAGCGCAGGGATGCCTACCGCCTTACGGGAGAGGCGGGTGACGGCCGTCTATATCCTCAACCGCCGCTTACTAAGGCGCCGGCAGACGCCGACGAGGCTTGGCACGGGCGCAAGCCGGCGGTCTCCCACTTGCGGGTCTTGGCCCGGGTTCGCCAGGAGCTTGGCCACATCAGAAGCTCGACGGCGTGAGCACTCGGAGTGTTCATCGGCCACGCGAGGGCTCAAGGCCTACCGTCCTCGACCGTCACACGTAGCGTCCAAGATCTCGCGTGACGTTGTGTTCAACGAAGGCGAGGTTGGACGGGGACAAGGCGGTGGACGACTTGTTCGACTCGACTCGTGGACTTTGTTGTCAACCACGCCCACTTCGAGAGAGCGGGGGCTAGCTGCCGTCACCGAGCTCGCCCACCTCGACACCTTGCTCGCCACCGCCCGTGAGTGCTCCACCACCTTCGCACCGGCCACGCCCACTCTTCACCACCGCCACTCCACGCCTCCCGCACCGGCCACCACTCTCCCGCACCGGCGGCCACACCACCGGATCGGCCCCAACAACTTCGGTCCACGACGAGCAACAGTGGTGGAGTTCGCTACTCATTGTCTCACGACGAGGACCGCGTCGACGCTACCACGACGACGAGCCTCGCGCTATCGCACCATGGACAACATCCTCATGAGCCGCCGGGTCCACAGGACCGGCGCAAGACGACTTCGAGGCGAGCGCTTGGCGCGGCGACGACGGCGAGCCCCGCCCTTCGCCGAGGCGGAGGAGACGCGGCGTGGCGTGTCGCGATGAAGGTGAGATGGACGCCGCCGAGCGGAACCGGACGTGGAGTCGGGCGGATCTTCCGCCGGCCACCGCGCGATCACCCTTGTGGGTGTTCGGCGAAGCGGATGGCCGGCGCCATCGCTGCACAAGGCTCGCTTGGTGGCACGAGGCTTCGTGCGGCAGGAGGGTCGACTTGATGACGCCGCACCCGCCGCGCGCATGGAGTCCGCTCGCCTTCTCCTTGCACTTGTAGCCCAGAGGATTGGCGCGCCCATCACATGGACGCCAAGTCCGCCTTCCTCAACCCGCGACTTGAAGGAGGAGGCATACGTCCGTCGCCCACCGGATTCGCCATCCCGGCAGGAGGGCAGGTTCTCCGCCGCAAGGCCTTCACGGCTGCGGCAGCACCACGAGCCCGAACGCTAAGTCGACTCCACCTCAAGCAAATGGGGTTCCAGCAGAGCGCACACGAGGTCTGCGGTCTCACGCGCGGGCAAAGGCGGCAACGCCTCGCCGCGGGCGTCACGCCGACGACTGGTGATCACCGGCCCAAGGAGGCCGAGGTCGAGGCGTTCAAGGCGGAGATGAAGACCGCCCGGATGAGCGACTTGGGCTCCTCTCCTTCACCGGGATCGAGGTCCAGCAGACAGCCCCAGATCTCCCTTCGTTAGACCGCCTACGCCAAGCGCACCGTCGAGCTGGGCGGCCTCACCGACTGCAACCCAGCCCACACTCCTATGGAGAGGTCAAGCCGAGCCGCGACAAAGACGGCGGAGGAGGTGGACGCGACGCAAGACGGCCAAGATCGTGGGCGCCTTCGCTATCTCGCCCACACGCGTCCAGTTGGCGTTCGCCGTCGGCCACGTCGGCTCATGCATGACCGACGACGAGCATCAAGACATCAGCCGTGAAGAGGATCCTCCGCCACGTTGCGGGCACCTCCGACCACGGCTTGCACTACCCGAGGTGTCCGTGGCGCAAGACTTCATCTGCACAACGACAATGACCACGCAGCGACATCGACACCAAAGAAGAGCACAAGCGGATTCTCTTTTCCCGGCAAGTGCCTCGTTAGGTGGCGGTCGATCAAGCGGTGGTGGTGCCCACATCGTGTGAGGCCGAGTACAAAGCGGCCCACCGCTCGACTCAGCGCCTGCTCGCCGACCGCTTGGTGATCTCGCGAGAGACAACTGAAGCGGTGGCGCTCGGGGTGGATGACAAGTCCGCCTGCTCGCAAAGAACCCGTTTTCCACGAGCGAGCAAGCACATCGGGTGCGGTACCACTTCAACCGAGGTCATTGGATGAAGGCGAGATCAAGGCGAGCTACATCAACACCACGGATCGCCTTGCGGACCGCTCACCAAGCCTCTTGGGAGGTCAAATTCCTCGAGCTCGCCTAGGATCGGGATGGTTCAACTTTCCCACAAGACGACGCACAAGACTTAGGGGGAGAATGATGAATAAGTCCCTGTACTGTGGTCTTTGTGGGGTGGGCACATGGTTCTTGTACAGCAGCTTTAGACTAGCATCTTAGACTAGCTTTAGGACAACTTTTGACTAGCATCTTAGACTAGCTTTAGGACAGCTTTTGACTAGCATCTAGGACTAGCATCTTAGCATATGCTTGGTCGGTTCTCACTTATAATTTGTATCCCCAACCCCTCAGGTTGGCATGGCATTGTGTGAGAAATAAACTAGAAAATTGCCCCATCTCCAAGTGTCATCCTCTCGATGAGAGTAAGGATCTTGCTATCACCAAGAGCAAGAGTCCAGCGACTAACAGGCTGCGCATGTTGGTTGCGCAAGTCTAGAACCAAACCAATCTTCTTTCTCGTATTCTCTCATATAATTAAATTCCAAGGCATTCACTTCTTGCTGTTTTTGAGAGAAACTTACAGAGATATGCTACTAATTAATGATAGTACTAACATGATAAACTGGTACATTTTGCTAGGATGATGTGCTTCCAGTATTCCAGCCTACAGGTTGTGAATTGTTGAGTTAGTTCTCAATAGTACATTGATAATCTTCTCTTCCCAATCGAAAAAGGTCTATATTACCACAAAGTCGAGTGAAAACACCACCTCGATTGTTATCTTAACAAGAAATACGCGATTGTTTAGTGGAATTTTATCTTCTGTCCTTTCTTTTTGTGAGCACTGAGCAATAGGTTTGCCTTGGCTTGAAAGGGGGTAATTAACCACATATATACACCAGGTTGTTTCTGTTTTGCAATATAAATACACTAGTCATGTTCATATTATAAAGTATTGTTAAGTCAAAATCACCACATTGCCAGTTACAGTAACATGGCCAGAACTGAGGACTCGTGCAGTCCAGGAAGTGTATGTGCTCACAGAGTCACAGGTGCTAAAATCGTAGAATAAAAAACAATCTTTTGTAATGCAGCTACAGTTGTATTTGAAGCAGAAAATCCAGAATTCAGTGATAGAAAAAATATTAAGACGAATCTAATTGACTAGATCAGACTAGAAATTGTGCAGACTTACCATTTTGATGAGTAACTAGCGTTGACCCCACCGCTGTTTTATCGAATGTAGTCTCTTGAGCATGCAAGTCTTCCAATATTTCGGTGGCCTTGCAAATTGTCTGAAGCTCCCGCGTCCCTAAACAGTCGGTGCTTAACATTTTATTCATCCTTAATGCAGGCATTTGCAAAAAGCATGTTGAAAGTACTGCAGTTCCAGTAGGAAAGGGCCAACTGTTGAAACGTTTGATATCACTAAAAACATTAGTGGAGAAAAGTGAAACCAGTAAAATATCTACAGGCTAATGATTTACTGGAAAGAACATGCTTTGCCCATATGTTCTCAAGAAATTAAGAGCCACCAATATCTTTTTACAAAATTCTTAGCATCAATCATCATCATCAAAACTGTGAACCCATACTTCTTTGGCTAAATACTAACTAGCAAAAATAGTACTCTCAATTAAAGCACCGGTCACATGCCTAGAGCATATAGCAAGTGAATTACCAATCAAACAACCTCTGCTACTATTAAATCTCTGAGTCTAAACCCTCCAAGCAAGCAACAACTCTAACACCAACTAAAGCCCCTTCCTTTCCCCCAAACCTCTGTTTTACACCTTCCCCAGTACAAATCTTCCATCCATCTAACACGGAAAGAAAAATTCAGACTTCAGAGCAGAAGATATGGTTCTTGGAAGGAACACCCAGTAAAAATTCCCCACACCACATAAAAAAGGCTCACTTCTCCCCTTCTCCAGTAAATCATCGAGCTTACGCTAACAAGTAGTAGAGAATTCAGCGACTGTCCCAACAACCTTCACCGCACCGCATACCTCTGTTCCTCAGCCCAAAGTTTTCACAAAAATCTTTTCTCAAAGGAGTAGAATTCACAAAATCATTCCACCTACCCAACAGCTCGCCGAAATATCCTCAAGTTCGCGCTAATTTAGGCAAGCGAAGCGTCCCCCCAGCTCAATTACACAAAACCCGCAAAAATCACACACAAAAGAGAGTCGAAAACGAACGAATACTATTCCAAAGCTGAGCAAGAAATTAAGCTCGGGAAATCCCCAGCCAAAGCAGAGCTCGAGAGTGACGAGGAGAGAGAGAGAGAGAGAGAGACACGTACCCGAACAGCAAGCTCGCGCCGCCGTAGTATCGTACAGTACAGTCTCTCCTCCCCTTGTGCTTGGCCTTAGTCTCGCACACACAGAGAGAGGAGAGGAGAGAGAAGGGAAGCAAGGATGCAAGCGCGCAAGAGGCGAGAGAGCGAGCGAGCGCACAGGTAGGGGACAGCTCGATCGCTCGCCGCACCACATAATCTATACGACCGTTCCGCCTCCGCTAAGTCAATCTTCCCCTCTCCGTCACCAATGTCACTGACATGCGGGGCATACTATACCGACCCCGTCTAATAGTGTGTGAGGGGTTATATTTATGTAACTTTTGCCTTTTCGAGGTGGGTAGCGGCTCCTGCCACTCGCCCACCATTCCCCTCTGCGGCCGTTCGCGGGTACCAGCTAACCAGTCACTGACAAGTGAGCCGTATGAGAAAAGGGCCCATGTCACAGTCACATGCGTAAAACACAAGACTGTGCTGCAGAATATCGGGGCCGATGGTTACACGTGGACGGTGCGGATGGGTAGCTCATCATGCCGGGGCGGAGTCCGCCCGTTTAATTTATAACGCTTAGTCCCCACTTTATCTACTTGGCCTAGTCGTCGTACTCGTGCTGAATTTTCTCACTGACAGTATGGGCAAACAAAGGCTGGGCCCAACGGTAAGTAAGAAGGAGCCCGTGTAGGTGTATAGGTTTTGGAATTTGTGGAGTTGGTGGGGTACACGTGGACTGCGCTTGATCTTTCGTTCCTCCTTCCTGGCTGCGTCCACTGACGCGTGGCGCGGGAAACGGAGTACGCCTCCCCTCGCGCGTGCGACAGCCGCCGTGCCCGCGGCCTGCGCGGAAGAGGGGAGCAACGACGGCGCGGCGGCGCACGTGAGACGGAGCAACACCGCCGGTCACCGGACATGCTCGCGTGAGATGTTTGATCGTCCTGCATTCATGCCGAAATGGTCCTTCTAGCTGCTGTTTGTGCTTTTCTACCGTGACAAAAGGCTTGGTACTAATCCTGCGCAAGTCGGCTTCTCTGTTCAATTTTTACCTTCTAACTTCTATTTTTTAATTTCATCTTTTTTTTAATTTTTTAAGTTTTTACATTTTTTGTCTTTTTTATATTTTTTTGTATTATCTATGATGAACTAATCTATTTTTTATTTTAAAATTTTTAAAATTTAATTGTGCCAAAAAAAACCACTAACAGATACAATATAAAATAAACCAGTTACAATACCAAATAGTAAAAAAAATAAGTCCTAAATTATAAAAAAAAGCAAATGAGCATTACCGTATGCAGTACAGTGCAACACTCTTGAGACACAGCATGCATCACTGAATTACCAAGGAACGATGCGCCGCTACTTATTTCATAACTAGTATATTGCTTGTGCGTTGCAACGGAATTTAAAACAAGTTGATATATAAACATATAGTACCTTAAAAAAGCAGAGGAATTTAAGTGATTAAACATATTATTTTCCCTGAACTCTTGGTTTGTATAACCTGCAGGTGGTGGATAAGTTTGAAGCTACAATACTCAAAACGAATGAAGTACAAAAAGACTCACCACTAGCTAAAAAAAGAAGCCCCTGGTGCAATGCCAGATGCAATGCAAGTTTCACTAATCTGCATCTATCATGTAAGGTAGATACAAGCTCTGAAATATCTACCACTTAGCAATTGATTCCACCTAGCAAGTCCACTACTAGTTTCACATGGATATCATCTTTAGTTCACATTCAGAGTTTAAATAACACTATGTAACTATTTTTAAGGCAAACTATGCAACTAGTTGCTCAATAGAAATGATACACAACAGGAATCATCTTTAGTCAAATAATATGTCCGGCAAGGATAACAAAAGAAGCCCAAAAATCAACGAGCGTGATAATTAAGGAGTCCAGAACAATTAATTCAATTATGTTGACGGGTGAAGAATCTATTTATGCCCTAAAATTTGCATTGCATTGCTGTATTTACTTGAACTCCTGGGTATGTTCCAGCACGAGAGAAACTGAGAAAGCAACACACATGCAATTAAAAATCAATTGCATAAATTAATGTAGCATAGTGATCAATGATACCACTTCACTCATACAAAATTGATAAACCATTCAAAGAATGTTTCTATTGAACTCCCCTCCAATCAGCAAATCATCAATGTTTGCACGAACTAACGCACCACTAACCCACCAACTAGTTCGAGGAATCAACGACCGTGAAGCAAGGATGAATCGAACTTGGATCTTTGCCTTGACGTTGTCGATGGTGTCTGCTCTCCACCTCGGGTGTGATGGTCTTCCCCGTCAGGTTCTTCACACAGATCCGGCGGCGTGAGTGACCTCCCGATCGGAGCCCAGACCGTCTCCCACCAGTAGACTGCGGCCGCGGGCTCACCCTCGGCCGAGAGCCGTGCGCAATCTTTTGTCCAGATCTCAGCCCTAGTCGGAGTCATCGTTCACGATCATGAAGGGGCCACCCACCCCCTCGTATTCGCGCTCCTCCGCCGGCCTGTCCCCCAGTTGGGCGGCCGCCACGGCCCCATTCGCCGCACCTGCATGGCGGGGAGTCATCGCGCCTGCCTCCGGTCGTCAGTTGGCTGACCGAGTTGTCATCGCGCTTGGCTCTAGTTCGTTGTTGAAAATAATCTTGTTTAAAAATCATTTACAAGGTTTGATCGTGATCGAAGTCGGGATGGAGACAAAATCGGAAGTCGAAAATGAAACAAAGTTTTCAGTCGGACCGATCAGACCAGAAACACAGTTGTAATTGAAGTCGAAAGTCAGTAGAAGTCGTAGTCGAAAGTTAGAACTGAGTTGGAGTCGAAGTTGGTTTTGTAATCGTAGTCGAACCCGAGTTAAAGTCGAATAACCGAGTATAAAAAGGGATACATGTAACCAAGATGAACCAAGCAATGCGAGAAATAAAGAAGAGAAAAAAAATTATTGAGTATCGGCTCCATTGAGAAATCTCGCAGTCGTGGTCGAAGTCGACCTACGACCACGGTAAACGTGGTCGGAGGGACTTACGACCACGGCAAAACATCAGCAGGCGTGGTCGGAAGACGTTTGACCACTGTAAATAAGAAGAAGACGTAGTCGGGAGAAGATACGACCACGGCGGAGTAAGTTTGAGGGTAATCGGAAGACGTACGACCGCAGCAAAGAAGATTGAACGTGATCGTAAGGACGTTCGACCACGTTGAAGAAGTTTAAACGTGGTCGTAAGGACGTTCGACCATGTTGTGAAGGCTTCGACCACAGAGAACGTGGTCATAAGGACGTTCGACCATGTTGTAAAGGTTACGACCACGGTGTGAGTGGTCGGAAGAGGTTGCGACTACGCCGGGAAGATCTGAACGTGGTTGGAAGGGACTCCGACCACGTAGTAAGGAAATGAATGTGGTCAAAAGAGTGTTTTGACCACGGTGAACAGTGATCACCAGCATCACTGCGTGATCATAGGGAATTGCGATTACGATAATTCGAGCGCAGTTGAAGGAAGAGCAGCGCAGCGGCAGAGAAGAGCGGTCGAAACATCAGCAGAAGGTTTACGATCACGAAGGCAAAGCAATCGGAGTGATCGGAGGAGCGACAGAGAGGTCGAACGGCAGCGAGAGGCGGTTAGAAGCGGTCGTAAGCTCTTGAAACCGGTCGTAAGTGATCGTAAGCGGTCGTAAACTCCTGGGAGAAGTAATAGGACTTCCAACAGTTGGTATCAAAGCCATGAGAGAGACTTCAAAGGCCAAGGAAAGTGTGTCGCTGCAGTATCCGCTTCCCAGCTCGGATAACTATCCAATTTGGGCGATGAAGATGAAGGTCAACATGTGTGGTCAGAGTGTCTGGGGCGCGGTTGATCCAAAGGAGGAAGGCAAGGTCATTGACGACCGACTAGACAAGATGGCGCTAGCCGTGATCTATCAGGTTGTGCCCGACTCGGTGATGCGACAACTGATCGGCAAGGAGACGGCGCGAGAGGCTTGGACTACTCTGCAGACAATGCATGAAGGAGTCGATCGAGTAAAGGAAGTTCGACTTCAAACACTGTGAAGTGAAATTGAAGCAATGAAGATAGGAAAGAACCAGACTGTGGAAGAGTTCTCTGGGAAGTTCAATGAAATCGTAAACGAGATCAAATCTCTTGGCGACGATCTGAAAGATGAGGTGGCTGTAAAGAAATACTTAAGAATTCTGCCAGAAAAGTTTCTTCCAGTCGTGACTACACTCATGTACTCCCAGGACCTCTCGAAGATGAAGGTAGAAGAGGTAACCGGGGCGCTCAAAGCATATGAGCAGCTCCTAAAGAGTTATCAAACTGAAAACAGAGAGCAAGGAGTTTACAACCAACAAATGTTGCTCACTAAGGAGGACCCAAGAACGAACCAGACAGACTCATTCTATGGTCGTGGACAAGGATACGACCAGAGGGGAAGAGACTTCCAGCCTGGAAGAGGAAGAGGTCGTGGAGACCGAGGAAGAGGTGATGGCAACAGGTCTCAAGACAAGTCACACATTCAATGTTTTGAGTGTGAAAAATTTGGTCATTACGCTGCGGAATGTCGAAGTCATATCCAGTGCCACAAATGCAAGAAGTTTGGACACTATGCGGCAAAATGCAGGGGCAAGAAGAAAGTTGAAGAAGCAAATCTTGCTCAAACCTCTAAATATACAGAACCGACTTTGCTACTATCTCATTGTGTAGAAGATGTGCCGAGAATGGTGATGCTAAATGAAGGGAGAGTGTTTCCAATCTGATGGAGAAGGGAGAGAAGACACAGGACCAGTCAACAGATTGGTATATCGACAATGGTGCTAGCAATTATATGACAGGAACATACTCAATGTTTCATGAGTTAGATGAGAAAGTGCTCGGTAAGGTGAAATTTGGAGACGGATCAATCGTCCAGATCAGAGGAAATGGCACAATTTTGTTGAAGTGCAAGAATGGAAGTCAAAGACCGCTGTCAGATGTATATTACATACCAAGTCTTCGCAGCAATGTTATAAGTTTGGGACAGCTAACTGAAGAAGGGTGCCGAGTTGAATTGAAAGACAATTATCTGAGAGTTTTCGATAGCAGTGAGCGGCTGCTAATGAAGGTGCAAAAATCAGCAAATTGGTTGTACAAGACACCGTTGAAAATTTGGAAACCAGTTTGTGTGGAGAACATTCTGGAGGAACTAGAGCATGAAAGACTTCATTTACAGGTAGTCGAAGGCAAGCCTGAAGTCGTAACGAGTAAGTCGGATGAAAAGCAAGTCATGGCAGATGGCAAGAAAAAGTCTGAAGTCGTAACGAGCAAATCAGCAGAGGTGATCGGACGTGGTCAGGAAGGCGTTCGACCACGGCAGAAAGGGTTTGAACGTGGTTGGAAGGCATTACGACCACGTCAAACCAGCGGTAGGCGTGCAGCCGACTTCGAACGACCGTCTACACGCACAGGTCCCAAGATCGGCCCGGGTGGTCGAAGCATCGGCTCGAGTGGTCGACACCGACCACATATAGCGAGCACAGCCGAAGAGCGAAGAGCTGGCATGAGCAGTCGAAGGATTGGCATGGGTGGTCGATACCGACCACACGCAACAAACAAAGTCGTAGCGAGCGGCACAGGAGGTGCCCACTCGCATGCATACGGAGGGAAGCAAAGAAAAATCGTACCAGGCGTAACTGAGGCAAAGCGAAGTCGAAGCAGCGAAAGCCTGAGTAGTCGGCGCAAATCACATGGAGCAAGCAAAGTCAAACCGCATGAAACAAGCAAAGTCGAAGTAGGCAAAGGCTCAGAAGGAGCTTTCGCGCGAACAAGAGAAGGAAGTCGGAGATGGATCTCGAGGTGGCAGGAAGAAGCACGATGTGAAGGACGATGGTCGAAATCAAGGCCACACGACAGTGAAATCAGTTGCTGGTGGAGGAAGAAATGCAGGGAAGAAGCAGAAGCAGGAGAACGTCAAAGTGATCGAGGAAGATCGGCATGACTAAAGTCACTAAACAAGATTAGGGAGAGAATGTTGGAAATAATCTTGTTTAGAAGTCATTTACAAGGTTTGGTCGTGATCGAAGTCAAGACGGAGACAAAATCGGAAGTCGAAGATGAAATAGAGTTTTCAACCGGACCGGTCAGACCGGAAACACAGTTGTAATTGAAGTCGAAAGTCAGTAGAAGTCGTAGTCGAAAGTTAGAACTGGAGTCGGAGTTGGTTTTGTAATCGTAGTCGAACCCGAGTTAAAATCGAATAACCGGGTATAAAAAGGGGTGTAGACATGTAACCAAGATGAACCAAGCAATGCGAGAAATAAAGAAGAGAAAAGAAAATCATTGAGTATCGGCTCCATTGAGAAATCTTGCAGACGTGGTCGAAGTCGACCTATGACCATGGTAAACGTGGTCGGAGGGACTTATGACCACGGCAAAACATCAGCAGGTGTGGTCGAAAGGCGTTCGACCACGGCAAATAAGAAGAAAACGTAGTCGAGAGAAGATACGACCATGACGAAGTAAGTTTGAGGGTAATCAGAAGACGTACGACCATAGCAAAGAAGATTGAACGTGGTCATAAGGGCGTTCGACCACGTTGAAGAAGTTTGAACGTGGTCGTAAGGACGTTCGACCACGTTGTGAAGGCTTCGACCACAATGAACGTGGTCGTAAGGACGTTCAACCATGTTGTAAAGGTTACAACCATGGTGTGAGTGGTCGGAAGAGGCTGCGACTACGCCGGGAAGACCTGAACGTGGTCTGAAGGGACTTCGACCACGTATTAAGGAAGTGAACGTGGTTGAAAGGGTGTTTCGACCACAGTGAACAGTGATCACCAACATCATTGCGTTATCGTAGGGAATTGCGATTACAGTAATTCGAGCGCAGTTGAAGGAAGAGCAGCGCAGTGGTTGAGAAGAGCGGTCGAAACCTCAACAGAAGTTTTATGACCACGAAGGCAAAGTGATCGGAGTGATCGGAGGAGCGACAAAGAGGTCGAACAGCAGTGAGAGGCAGTCGTAAGCTCTCGAAACCGGCCGTAAACTCCTGGGAGAAGTCGTAGGACTTCCAACATTCCTCTCCCTAGTCTCCTGCTCCGCTGACCTCCTCTGTGTCCTCACCAGGAGAGGTCAAGGGGTGCCCCCAGATTTGGGCGCCAATATGCTCAAGAAGCGTCGAAGGAGAGGGAGGGAGCTGCTTAATGACAGGGATGGGAGAGAAGTGGAGAGGTCAAGGGGTTGGGGAGGAAACAGCGGGAGACGAAAGGGAAATGGAGAGGATTAGCAGGCGGATGTGGAGGCCGAGGGGACAGAGGAGGATGCTGGAGAGAAGAGGAAGCGAGCACGGAAGACCCGAGGAGGGGGGCATGGAGGTGAAGGTACCACTCATCGAGGGGTAGAACAATAATAACTAAAGAGAGGGAAGTGGAGTGGAGGGGCAGTTGGATCGTGAGAAAGAGAAGGAAAGAGGTATGAGACGGATGGTTGAGATTTTATGTCGTGATCAAATTAGACGGTTATAAAGAAAAGAGAGAGAATGGATGTAAGATATCAATTCGTATTTTTATGTAGTACTAGCTGAATGCCCGTGCGTTGTTACGTATTTTAAAAAAATTTAGAACATATTTGTATGTATGTTTTAAAAAATTTTACCACCTGTTAGTTTCAGAACATATAATATGATAAAATTTTAAAATATGTAGCAATGCACGGGCATTCAGCTAGTTAAGTAGTAAATATTGTATCCAAGCTGCTAGAGATAACTATGGTATTTGAATTTGGCAGCTCTGCGATCACACATTCAAATATCTACCAAGCTTGTTAGGTTATGACTCATGAAAAACATTAGATTGCATCAATTGCTTTCCTAAGGGTACGAAAAGCATCTCCAATGCACCTCCAAACAAGGCAGTATCGTATAGTAATTTGCTCATTTGCTTTACCAATTTGAGTAGTGAGTTATGTTATTGATCGGAATACAACAAACAGTGAAAATGTGAAATAGGAGAGGGAAATGTTAGAACTCACTGTCTGCTGCTATTTTCCATTTCTAGGTAACACCAAAACTATCAGGATATTGCATTGATTTACCGATTTCAGTTCAAAGTTATCCATTCAAATCAGTTTCAAGTCATCTGCAAGGCAAAAGTTGCATACAAATACACAAGTGTCAAGATCAGGATTGAACAAAACAGACGAGTTCGATACCTGCGCCTTGGAGTGGATTTGATACCAGAGCCGCTTTTGGTTCGCCATAGCCTCAATGTTCACTGTCGTCCGCAGCAACTGCTCCTTGGGGCTCCTCTCAGCACCTCCTCCACCTCCAATTGGTCCCCACTTCCACGTGCGTTGCATCTGCTGTCGAAACCGCTGGAAGCTGCCGGTCCAGACGTGTAGCACCTACTACTTGATCTGTGACAGCGGCGATGACGACGTCGATGTGCCAGACAGCACCGGCGATGACGACGCCGATGGGATCCTCAACTACGACTACCCTCACTAGCGATCCTGCTCCAGCTGGGTCCATCGGATTCTCCTGCTCCTCTCGCACGTTGTTCTGACGCCGAAATCGACGGCGACGCGGAGCTTCCCGTATCCGCCCTGCCCAGCTCCTCTCGTGATTCAGAAACCGCCGGCGACTTCTCGCCGCCAATCACTGGATGCCCCAAGCTAACGCCGAGGGTGGCTCGTAGGTTTCCACTTCCTATGCGACCGCCGGCTCGTCACCCTGTGGTCTCGACATTGATAGCGATGAAGACTGCGAAGCGTACGTGGCAGTCTCTCCCTCGCGGCATGCCACCAGTGACACCGAGGCGGTCGATGACCCCTCCATTGCATCCTCAAACAACTCCGCATCCCGTAGCATGGGGGACGGGATTGTAACTGACGCTGGAAATAAAGGGGAGGAGCAGTTACGCGAAAGAGATGGTGGTGGGGAGAATGGCGAGACGAATGATCAAGATTTTATTATTTAGATCGGACGGCCGTAGAAAGAGGAAGAACGGACCGACGACCACCAACTCAAACTTATTAAGTAGTAAAGATATATATAGGTCATTTAACACTAGGCCTAGTAATAGAGAAATCATTGCATACTAGGCCCTCCAATTTCTTAAGAGGTTTATCTAAAAGGTTCACGATATAACTAGGAAGACTTTTTAAATACAACACATGAGTCATGCGACATGTGAGTTTTATGTATCCCATTTGATATCTTCGTATCCAAGAATCAACAAATTCTACCCCGCATTTTTGGCAAAATCTTTCGTCCTTATTTTCAGCTACCCTTGCTTAAGAATTTCCACAAGCACAAATTTCACTTTTTATGGATCCAAAGATTCGTTCGCAAAACAATCAATCTTTTTCTGGTTTATCAGTTTTATAATGAAAAGTACAGGGCCTTGTGACTTCACCAACGACTTCTCCATTAGGTAGGTTTTTGTTAGCTCAAGCCTTTATTTGTTGAGGGGGAAACGAGTCCAATTTGTAGTGTGTGTAGGAAAAATACTTTTTACTCCCAGGTACAATTACTCCCACTTCTATTATACCACCGAAACGAATTTGACATACTCTTTTATCACTTTAGGTATACTCATATATTAATTATAACATACTTCACGTGAACCACACAAAACAATTGCAAGAAAATCTATAAATTTTAGTGTATTTTGCAAATACCTTCATATATGCGCAAAAAAGGAGTATGTCTAAAAAATATACATACCACCTCTGAAAATTGTACATACTACCTAGATGGCCTTATAATTTGCATATTATACGTATATACCCTTCGTTACACAAGATACTCGCTACATTGTGAGATACATATACATACCTATACATACTCTCAGGAGTAGAAAAGAGTCTCCATATACATACATATACATACATGATGCTTGTGTGGGCCCTAGCTCTCTCCCTCCCCCAACTTCGGCTGCCACAAGCTAGAGCGCACACACTACTAGGCCCCTATGATCAGGCATCCAACTCCCCTAGCTTCCTATCCCTTTCCTCTTATCCATTTTTGAGGTCGATATCTCACCAATGCCTTCCCGCTGTCGGTGAACTTGCTAAGCTACCCCTCCCATTGCTCCTCTACTTTCTCTCTTTCTCTCTCACTCTCTCTTGCATATTGGACCTAACCATCAAAGGATGAGGAGGGGAAAGAAGAAGGGTATTTTGGTCTTTTCATAGCTCTAACAACCCATTGACAAAAGATGGACGATAATGGCATGAGAGGGCAACGAAATCTCATCCGATGGCACCTGAGGAAAGAGCATTTTTCAGTGTCATATCAGGTGAACTAAAAACTTTGCATGGCAAATAACAAATTTTCTCTATCCTTTTTGGTACCGTGCCTCAGTCTAATTAGTTATTGCAAGTACATATATACCCTTAAAAAAATACTTTGAGATTTGTAAACTTCTAAAACTGTAGGACTGGCAATAGCAATAGAAAGGGGGTAAATAGTGCCTTCTCAAATTTCCCCAAGTACTAGCAATATTTCACTCCACTGCTAGAGAGCTAAGAAGAACATATTTCATAACCTACAATCAAGCAACAACCTGAAATAGCGAAGATGCACAAAACTGCACCGACCGTTCTAACCAAAGGGAGATCGACGGTCTCATCAACGGCATACCAGTGGTTTGACTAGCTACAAGCCAACGATCTGATCGACGACCGGTCTGACCAGGTCCAGGAGTAGTCTGACCGCTCCCTGTTCCGAGAACAAAAAATCAAGTCCCTTCACCCATGAGTGTCCCTAGGGCCAAACCTTTAGTTTCATGGTGCTCCTAGAGTTAAGTCTAGGTTTGTAGGTTTATTTTTTTGACTCTTTTGGTAGAGCTAGGTAGCATCGTGGGATAGGATTTCGTGAGGGTAGATTATGTGTAGCTTCTAGACAGGAGAGTACCGGTCTTTTGGTAGGCCGATTCGAAGAGGTCTATGTGGTTTCTCGTGTGCATCCTTGTGATTTTTCAGACTAACCATTGTATTATTGCTTTTATTGCCGTTCTGACTCGTCGTGTTGTTCAATAATGGCTTACTAAGTCTTTTATTTCTAACCCAGTATTGAGGCACCGATGTTTCCTACTTCTGTCCTATAGGTCCATCGAGTGAGGAAGGAGGACGTGTGCCTTGTTGACTTAGAGTGTTCTCGACACATGACTGAAGATTCATGTTGGTTCTCCTCCCTCACTCGTGTGTCCAACGATGAGTTGATCACGTTCGGGGATACTTCTATCGGGACAGTGATAGCTAAAAGCTCTGTACGCGTCAACAACAAGTTTATGATCAAAGACATCGCTTTAGGAAGTAAGTTAATGTATAACCTGCTTTCTATTTTCTAACTTTTAGATGAGGGTCTAAAGGTAAGGTTCAAGAGATGTGAGTGCAGGGTTCTAGATTCATCTGGTGAGTTCGTGTTTGGGATTTCTAGGTTGGAGAATGCCTTCAGTGCTGATTTCAGTGTCTCTCCTAGCTATAGCCCTAGGTGTCTTGTGATTTCTGATTCTCAGAATCTAGTAATGTAGCATCGTAGATTTGGTCATATAGGCTTCGATCACTCGACTAGAGTCAGTGGTATGGATTTTATTACATATTTACCACATGGTTCCTGGCGATCTAGAGTTAGAACATGAATGCACTTACCTAGGATCGAATTACCCATGACCAAGTTCTCAAATTTTAGAGCTAACTGCTGAAATCAGAGGGTGGTCGGTATGGCTGGTTTCACTCGCCGGTCTAACTGCTCAGTCAGGATCGCTAAGAACCGAAACCTGATAGAAAATTCAAATATTTCATAAATTTAAAATTCAAGTCCACATATATTACCAATGGCTCATCATAAAATATCCTAGATCTTCTCACACCGCCCCTCACAAAGCAAGGTGGTGTACTGAATCAAAGCCCTTATTTAGGATATCTAGTTACAACTATAAACTATTATTATCTTCTAGGATCACCACCCTAATCCCCATGTCCATGGGTCGCTGTTGATGCTAACGAAGTGTCCTGAGCTTAATCTGCGCCCCATGCTGTGGTTGCAGAGTGGACACCCGGCACGGTGCATGCGTGTAAAACGGCGAGAGCTCGAACAAGAAGTGCTGTAGGATCATGCTCAATCCCATCTTGGCCTCCAGCATTGCAAAGTTCTGACCGACACAATTCTTCGGCCCCCAACCGAACGGAAAGAACGCCGGCGAGTCGTTGGACGCGTTGGAGATACCATCCGCGAACCTCTCTGGCTTGAACTCGTCGGCATCTTCTCCCCATACATCTGGATCATGGTGAATGCACGCAATTGGCAATGAAAAGGTAACGCCGGGAGGATACGTGACACCTCCGAGCTCTGTCTCTTTATACGCCTCCCGACCAATTCGAAGGAGAGGTGGGTACAGCCTAAGAACCTCATGTAATATCATTGTCACCTGCAACAGAGAAGCTGGAGCTAACTGAAGTTGAAACTAAATGATAAATTGCATATCCTGGAATGTTGTACTCACAACTTTCAGCTGATTTATGCCGTCGGAATCCGGCTGGTTCTTTCCAAAGACGCGCAGAACCTCCTCCCTTGCACGGTCCTGCCACTCAGGATGCATGCTTAGCACGACCATTGTCCATGTCAGCAGCACCGCTGTTGTCTCCATTCCTGCGAAGTAGAATAGCTTCAGCTCCCCGATTATGTCCTCTTTGGTCATCATTGGCTTGGAGCTTGCACTTTCCTGGCTTTCTTTGATGTTGGACTCCATCAGCACACCTAGTAAATCGTCATTGTCGGCATGACCGTCCTTCATTGCCCTCTCCCTCTTCATGATTATGCCTTTCAGGAGCTCTTCGACCTCACGGGCATTTATTTTCATCCTTCTATTGAGCTGCGTTGGTAGGAACCTGCATAAGAAAAATTAACACATGACATGTGTAATCTTCTCATTTTACGATCTATGTAGTTCACCTGACATGGACAAGTGAGGTTGCATTGCCTGAAAATATGAGCTCACCTGTAACCTGGGATATGGATGACGTTTGCCATCTTCACAGCATTTTGTGCTTGCTCTGATTGCAACTCGAAGATCCTTCTCCCTTCACTGAAGTTGCTCCCGAACGCTGCGCGGGAGATGACGTCACCCGTGAGATTTCGGAACTCCGGCCAGACATCGATCTCCTCCTGCACACCATCAGACCCTACATGACTCTCCCATCTCCGTATCAGCTCACTGGAACAGGCAGCAAAAGCAGGCAACATCCTCTGCAAAAGCAATACATTAGCCATCACAACAATATGAACATCTGATCTACAAATATTTGAGGAACATCTGATCTACCAATATTTGAGAGGTGTAAACCTCTGAATATGGACATTATGCAAAAGACAAAAGTGGGTTTTGAGTGACCTTCAGCTTCTCGAGTTGGAAGGCATGGTTGATTATCCTCCGGTGGGTGATCCATTTCTCGCCTTGGTGGGCCGTCAACCCGTCGGCCAACATCCTCTCGATCCTAAGAATGGACTTGGGCTTCCCAAACTGCCCATGCTTGTTTGTTAAAATCTCTCGAAACAGTCTAGGGTCATTCACGATCACTCTTGGCTCCGGACCGAGCCAAGTCACAGCAACTTTACCTGCCATTTTCGGTGATCTCTCAAGCAATTCACCAAAGTAATTACCAACCACGCGCGAGTTTACCACAGCATGAATAAGCCAATTAAAGTACCATGTTCCTTGATGACGCCGTGGTCGAACGGAACCACTCGGGGGGCGACGTCGTGTGACGACAGCGGCATGGGCTCGGAGCAGGCGGCCGCGCCGAGCCGCACGAACTCCCTCATGTCACCGGCCGGGAAGCGGTACGCCGTGCCGCGGATGCCCTGGGCCCGCAGGGCCCGGCCGAGCCTCCGCGGGCGGAACCAGGTGCGCTCCAGCACACACCAGGCCCACCACAGAGCCACCAGGGGCCCGAGCGCGTAGAGGCAGGGCGAGCTCCATGGGGGCATCAGCGATGCGCCGAAAGTAGCCATGGCTTGTGATGATACTCGCCGTGCGAAAGAAATGGTCAGTGACACGGCAGAGAGACTTAAGGGCGTGTTCGGCAGGCCATAAGTCGGTCGGCTTTTGCCAGTCGCTACAGTATCTAACTTTTAAACAGAGTATTTTTTTAAGATGGGATTTACACGTTAAAAACTTAACATCTGTACCAGCCAAAATCGTAAATGAGTATCGATTTCTCCGTAATCTGTATCATAAATAATTAAAATTAAAAAATTATAGTTAAAAATCATAAACCGCAGCCAATAATAACATAAACCGTAAGAGAGGACCTGTAAGGTGACTTTGATTTTTCTTTGCTTGCTACAGGTTACGTCGCGTCATGGCTCCGTCCGTCACATCGTGGAGGCAGACACAGAGACTTTTCGGTTAGACGTGGGATAATTCGCAAAGCGCATCTGTCGGGCCACAAAAGCTTACGACATACGGTTTGACTCGTCATTAAAAAATTAAGATAGCCAATCAAATTCAAGTTTGAGAACTAAATATGTTTTGGGCTATGTGTATGGCCTAACCTGAAAGGATTACGGAAAATTCTGATGTACTATGTAGGAGTATGTATGCAGCACTATGACTTAGTACGAGGGCATATGTATTCTCTACTAACAAGCCCCAAGGTCGGCACAAAATCAGCCACGGCCACTGTTGTGCCATCTTAATTAATCCCCACTAAACTCTCCTGAGCTTGACTTGCGCGCCATGCTCAGGCTGCAACACAGCCGCCGGAAACGGCGCGTGGCGGTACGACGGCGATAACTCGAATACTTAGTTTTAGGAGATGATATTTGGATGGTTAATTACAAGTCTTTATCTTAATTCATTAAATAGACATGCTAGTCAACTCTATCTAACTCTTAGTATATACTACCCGCTTAGCACATATAGGGAAAGCCCGATAACTCCTCCCCCATACACAATTTTTTACTCACACACCACACTTATGTATTCTTTTCAAAGTGTATAAATCTGAATCCGCTAAGTCTATAGCCTTAATCCAACTTGATCTTCTCAGCTTCTCCTTGATCTAAACCGTCATCCCATACGTCGCGGTTTTGATCCAAGATAGTTTTTGGTATTTTAGCTAAACTACCAAAATATCATTTCTTGACTCGGTTATCTCATTTCATTGCAAGAAATCGCCATGCTTACCACGTGTAAGTGCACCACTAGTTTGCCATCGTCAACAAGTCTCCCCGTTCTAGTTCCACCGTTCCATGCCTCACTCGGACCAACCAGGCCATACGATGCAACCTATTGCTCGAACTTTCCTTTAACATCTCCTGTTTTCCTTGTGCCATGCTTAAGCTCATCCATCTCACCCAGAATTCTTGATCGTTCTGAGCCTCGGCTCCTCCATAAGTGTAGCTCTGATCCTTGCTGTTAACCATGATTGGCTCCAAGTGACCATGTACATCCAAAGACAAAGAAATCATTTACAGATACAAGTTCTTCACAACTTGACCCACATTAGCAATGTCTCATACAACCTCTAACCACTGACCTAGGTCACCAAATCATTCCATGACTCAAATTCCCCAAAATCATCCATTTCTGCAAGTTGTCCAGCAAATTTGCAAATTCAAAATTTTCACTCCTAAAAAATAACAATGGTTCATCACAACAAAATCACGGACCTCCTCACATGGTCTTTCAGAACTTTGGCTAAGATTCGTGCGATCTTTAGATAGAGTAGGTTCCTGAAATCTTAAGTAAGGTGTGTTCAAAGTTTCATATCTTTTGAGTGAGTAATTTGAGAGTTGCACCATTCTTGATCTTGGCTCGGGCTATTTTCCATTCTGAAAACAGGGAAGCGGTCAAAGCGACGCTAGGCCTGATCCAACCGGCCATCGGTCAGACCACCATGGTCAAGCCGTCAGACTGGCTTCCGATGAGACCACCGATGACTTTCTGGTCAGACCGCCCACCGGTCAAACTACACTCTCTATGGCGGTTAGACGAGTGAGGTGCTAAAAATCCCCCCTTGGGTTTTTGAGTCTGTTGATTTATTCTTGGCTTCTAATTTTGATATTCATAACTCTATAGCTATTAGAGTGAATAATTTGCGAATACTAAAAAGAAAAATCAAAATGCACCATTCACCGCATCTTTTACCATGGCCGGTTCACAGTCATAAACAATTGTCGTTTAAAAAATTCACTTAACTACATTACTCATCATGTTCTTGTACATCATGCTTCTTCCAAAGTACTTCGATACAGCATGCGTAGCTTTTGTACAACATCCAAACAAGTGCGCTAAATAATCTACACATTCAGATGAGCACATCTAAATCTGAAGTGGCAATTATCTGATACATCCGTACTCCATAGCTGGCAATTCACAACCATGCCGTGTAAGGGTAGTCCTTGGCATCCAGCAATTATTCTGTACATGCAGATCGCCTCATCTATGTATAATAGGCAGCTCACTGAAGCCTCCTGAGCCTGACCAACGCGCCGTGCTCCGGCTGCAGCAGGCCGACCGGGAACGGAGCGTGCGTGTAAGCCGGTGAGAGCTCGAAGGCGAAGCGCAGCAGGATCATGGTAAGCCCCATCTTTGCCTCGAGCAGTGCGAAGTTCTGGCCGATGCAGATCCGCGGGCCCCAGCCGAACGGGAATAACGCGGGCGCCTCCCTAGACGCCTTGGAGATCCCCTCCGCGAACCTCTCCGGCCTGAACTCGTCGGCGTCCGGACCCCAGATGTCCTTGTCGTGGTGGATGCACAGCAGCGGCAGCACGAGCACCACGCCCGCCGGGTACCTGACTCCGCCGAGCTCCATCGGCTTGTACGTCTTGCGCTGGAGCACCGTCAGTGGCGGGTACAGCCGCAGCACCTCGTACAGCACCATGGTCACCTGCAGGATGCGACATTAGATATGTTAGTTATTTCTTTTGTTCTTTAATCGCTCGTTCAGAATCTACCGGTAAAACTTGTACAACTTACGATTCTTAGGCGACTTAAGCCGTCGTAATTCGGCGTGCTGGTACCGAAGACGTGCAGGACCTCCTCCCTCGCGCGGTCCTGCCACTCCGGGTGCATGCAGAGCACGACCATCGTCCACGTGAGCAGCACCGACGTGGTCTCCATGCCGGCGAAGTAGAACAGTTTGCACTCTCCGATCACGTCGTCAGTTGCGATGCCGGTGTTCGAGTTGCCGTTTCCCCTGCAGTGTTCCATGTTCGACTCCAGCAGCAGGCCGAGAAGATCGTCGCTGGTAGCTTCGCCGGCTTTCAAGGCGTTCTCTCTTTTTGCGATGATAACTTTTAGGATCCCTTCGATCTCTGCAGCAATCTGCTTCATCCTTCGGTTGGCTCTGGTAGGCAAGAGCCTGCACAGAATGCATCAGTACTGTTGTAGCAAAAAAAAAAAGAGAGAGAGAAGGCCTTGATGAGTAAATGAGCAAAATAAGAGTAAGAAAGAACTCACAAGTAACCAGGGATATGTAGCTTATTCATGGCCAGCACGGCGAGCCCAATTTGCTCCCCCTGAAGCTGGAAAATCCTCCTGCCTTCTAGGTAGCTGCTGCCGAACGCGGAGCGGGAGATGATATCCCCTGTCAGGTTCTGCATCTCAGGCCAAACATCTACCTCGCATGGCTCATCACCTGCGGCTAAACCCTCCCATCTGTTCACCAACTCCGTGCAACAGGCGGCGAAAGCCGGCAACATGCGCTGAAAATGGAAGACAGATTTTGCTACAGCCTGAACTAGCAACTAACCATTTCCATGTTCATGCCAGAAATGTCACCTTGAGCTTCTCCAGATGGAAGGCAGGGTTGATGATCCTCCTGTGTTTGGCCCATTTTTCGCCATCGTGGCTACCCACACCGTTGTGCAGCAACCTCTGAAGACGGCCAAACTTGAGCTTCTCAAAGTGGCCGAACTTGTTGGACAGAACTTCTCGCACCAGCTCGGGCTTGGTGATGGTCACCCTAGGCACCGGCCCAAACCAGGTGATCGACATTTTACCTGTCAACCGATTTTCACAATCACGATGATGCTTGTTAGCAGTTCTTTTCGTGGGTTCACATTTCCGTTTTCTATGGGGGCAGCCGTGAATTTGTGATTAGGTTCATAAAAAAATCTTTCATTCTTTATATTTTTCATAACTTTTATAAATATACTTTGATAAATAATAGTGGTCAAAATTCTATATAGGATATACACTGTGAAAAGTAAAAGATGTCACATATATTTTGTCTAGTGGGAGCATATTACTCTGTATGTTCTTAACTTAGGCCTTGTTTGCAATGTGGAAATTTCATATGAATTTTGAAGGGTAGGAAACATCCAATTTGCGCTTGCTATGTTGTGTGTGGAATCTAATTAGTTAGGAGAATATTTACTAAATCCAATAAGATTTTGCCGTTGTAGCTTAAAAAAGATGTTTTCAACTAACCATGACACCCAAAAAGAAAAATAAATAAGTGATTTTGAAAGCCACTATTAATGCCAAGCGGAGCCTTACTGGATGTGGGTGTTTGTCGTAAAATTCGTGTGAGAATGTTGCATTCCATTCAGGGCCTTAGTGTGCTTGAACTTAGTGTGCTTGAACGGATCCACCATGAATCTCACAAATCGTTACTTGACCCGAAAAAACACAACCCGCACAACCACGAAGATACGAATGGTGGGATTTAAAGTCCGGTCATCGTCACATTAATGTTAGTACCTTGCTAATTAGACTACTAAGGATATATACAATGATATGGACAATTGATATCTATATTATTTTTATATTATTTATGGATGGTATTAAAAACAGCTCATATAATAGATTAACTTTTTGTATATCACTATAGATAGCTTATATAGTAGATTATCTTTTTACATGTCTCTATAGACAGTTTTTTCATAATATAATGTATCTTGTTTCTCGTGTTACAGTTAGCTGTTACATGAGAGACAACTCAATTCTTCATGCTTTCTCAACTCTATTATTATCTCGTGTTCTGCATGACAAAACTTATAGATAACTAATGTTACACCATTATACATGACCAGTCGATCCTTCCCTTCGTGATAATGGATACTGCTAGGTATCCTAGCCCATAGGAAAGAGGCGTTGAACGCTACATGGAAGTTTCCTGCTAATACTATTCTTACGAAGGCATTGTTTTTTAAAAGCAGCTTTTTGGCTTTTCTACAGTAACTAGCTTTTAAACGAAGTATCTTTTTAAAATAGGATCTACTAGTTAATTGTAGTACATATTGTACCGACTTCATTTATATCGGTAAAAATCACACGTGAGTTTCTGTTACTCTATAATCTCTCGCACAAATAGTCCAAAAGACACAAGCTGCAGCCAAAAGCCACAAGCCGTAGCAAAAAAGAATAGGCCCAAAAGCTCATGTATTTAGATATTTTCTGGGAGTCCATAATCCCGGTTGTTCTAGATCTATCGCAATCCAGATGAGATTAAGGTTCTTTTTAAAACAACATGAAAAGTAGCTCAATAACACTGAAATTCGAAGATTCACGATTTTTAGGCTAGCAAATGGAGCCAGTGAGACTCCGATTTTATTTTCCGGCTCGTAAACTCGTTGTACGCTTTCGAGCGAATTGGCCTGATAGAAATACACTTCAAACTGCACTGGTGGAAACGTGTCTTTAATCTTTAGACGACCGTGTGATAAGAGTTAAGATCGGCAAAATGTAAATTCCAATAACTGAGGTTGAGCGAAAGAATCAAGAAGGGAGCTAGACATGTATGTAGTATGTACCGTGCTCCTTCATGGCCTGATGGAACAGCGGCATCGCCCGCGGCACGATGTCGTGGCAGCGCAGCGGCATGGTCCGGGACCTGGCCTCCCGGTTGAGCCGCTCGTTCAGCGGCGCGTCGCCGGCGACGGAGCGGTACGCCCTGCCGCGGAGGCCCTGCGACCGCAGCGCCCGGCCCAGGCGCCGCGGCCTCCACCATGCCCACTCCAGGGCCCGCACGGCGCACCACGCGAGGACGGCGAGCGCGCACAGCAGCAGCTGCGTACGCTCCCACGGGAAAGGAGCCTCCCCACCGAGCGATCCTATCCCGCTAGTCGCCACCATGCTTACGGCTTACAGCGTTGTTTTGGGAACAGGAGCAGTAGTGTACTGCAGCCGAAGGGGAACGGAATGTTGTGTAGAAACTATTAGGTGCTCTTGGCCGGGAGAGGGAGCAGCGGAGCAGAGGGCCATGTGGTGGGACGACCGGCCTGCATCTAATACATGTTGGAAAGCATGTATTGATAGAACACGTGCCGTGGTGCTCTGGTTCAATGCGACATGGTCCTGCTTCAATACTTGAATTATAGTAGGCTGAGCAATTCGATTAGTTTATCCTAATCTAGCTAGGTTTGTTTTGTTTAGTTTTTCGCCCCACAAATTTCACTAGTTACATGCAAACAATTTCACTAGTTTTCACTATTACACGCAAAACAATTGCACTATTTCCCTGATCATCCGATGGACCATTAGCATCCTTGGAAAAAAAAAGGAATCGTTATCTGTTTATGAGGTTTGCCAAAGCACAAATCAAGTGTCGGTGTACAACATAAAGGCATGTGCTCTTTTGTAATTCGTCAATAAAAAAAATTGATAGTGAACAGGTGGAAACCATTGGCGGTCAATGGGTGACTAATGTGTTGCGTTTCTTGGATGCTTGGTTGAATTTTTTTGTACAGATATTCTATTTTTATTTAAAATTGCAGAAATATACCCGTGACAATATTTTTTACATAAATATGCTCCAGTCGCCCAACGGGAGGGCGACTAGAGCCAGTTGCCCAACGGGGTAGCGACACGTGGCTAATATGGTAACAGTTGGACGAATAATTACTATCGCTCGAGCGTTGGGGCGGGGCGGAGAGCGGGGGTTAAAAGACCGCTCGGTAGCCGCCGTCACCCATTCCGCGAACAGCCGAGCGACCGAGAGAAGAAAAGAGAGGAGAAGAGGAGAGGAAGGAAGGGGAGAAGAGGAGAGGAGAGGAAGGAGGGGGAGAAGAGAAGGAGGGAGAGAAGAGGAGAGGAGGAGAGGAGAGAAGAGGAAAAATCAGATCTAGATATTTTTTATTTGGTATTTTGTATTTGCAGTATATTTTTTATTTAATGTTAGTGTTAGTAAAAATTGTAGATGTAGAAAATTTAATATAGAAAATTTAGTTAACGTAGTTATAGGAAATTAGCAGGCGTAGAAACGAATAGGAGAGGAAGAAGCAACAGTGGTGTAGATGTAGATAGAAATAGTTAAATATTTGGTATACAAAAATTTATTAAAAATATAGTTTTAGAAAATTAACAACCATAGAAGCGTGTAGTTGTGTATAATTTAGGGAACATAGTTTTAGAAAATTAGCATCAGTAGGAAATTTGCATGCATACAAAATTGTAGTTGTAAAAAATTCAGGCACTGTAATGTACAAATTAATCATTCGCTGAAATTTGCATATATTAAAAAAATTCAGAAAATATTTATGTTAGAATTTAATTAATTCGTATGTAGAAACGTTGGAAAAATATTGGAAAAACCGATAGGAAGTTCATAGTACGAGATTATTATAGTGGGTTACGAAATGCGAACAATCGGCGAAATGTGAATTGCAGTATGTCGGTACTTTGGTATTATGCGATGCGATTTGACATGTCGTAAAATTGAAACATATATGTTGTGATAAGTTGCCAGGTCCCAAGGGAGTCACCACAGTTCGCTGTGATAAGAAAATGGTGCTGATGTGCGACCGCAAGTCCATCGAGATGGTCGACAAACTACCAAGGTGCTGCCTTCGAGCAACCACTCGAAGCCAAAAGATGTGCTGAAGCTGAACGAAGAGGTCAAGGAGGTTCCTCTGGACCCAGCAGAGCCTTCAAAGACTGTTCGCATCGGGGTTACTTCCGACCCCACATAGGAAGATGCTCTCATCACTTTCCTCCGAGCAAACGCTGATATGTTCGCGTGGTAGCCATCCGACATGCTCGGGATCCTTAGGAAGGTGATCAAGCACAAGTTAGCTCTACGGCCTGATAAGAAGCCCATAAAATAGAAATTATAGAGAATTGTACCAGATCGACGAGAAGCTATCACATCAGAATTGGACAAGTTACTAAAGGTAGGCTTTATAAGGGAAGTTGATCGCTTAGAGTGGTTGGCTAACCCTGCAATGGTTAACAAGTCTAATGGTAAGTGACGTATGTTCATAGACTATATTGAATTAAATAAAGCTTGTCCAAAATATGATTTCTCGCTTCCTCATATTGATCAATTGGTTGACTCTACTGTCGGATGTGTAATGTTAAGTTTTCTAGATGCATACTCTGGTTATCACCTACCGGACCCCGGAGCAACAACACCTGGATCCTCTGTGTAAATCGCACTAGTCTAGGATCAGCTAATGCACACAGTGGACAACAAAGACAAATATCAACAATAATGACATTTATTAACTAAAATATGGGCATGATTGCCAAAGTTTACATCTATGGCTCATAGGCCAAATTTAAGCATAAGCAGCAGAAGAAAAACACCGAAGCGGAAGAAGCCCAACAAGCCTGCCCACAGGCAAACGACAATAAGACGCAGCCTACTCGTCCAGGTCTTCACCGTAGTCGAAGTCGTCTTCCTCTGTGTGGAGATAGCAAGGTTAGTACAAACTTGTATTCCGCAAGTCACACGGAGAAATGCAACATAATTATAAAGGCAACAAAGAAAGGCATATAGGGTTATTTGTGCATAAAATAGCATTTAAAAAAAAAACAATAAATAGATTGAAAATTGCTAAATTTAATACAATAAGTAAAAATAGTAATTGTAAATGAAATTAATATTGTTAGTGTAGGTCCATCCCCCACACTAACCTAACCACGGGCATCCCACCCGACCATCTTTTCCAAAAGATCTCATATGGATTCCATCCATCTATATGCTTTCAATCTCTCATTGATTTCATCTATCCATAAGCTTTTCATAAACCATTTTGATAAACAAAGTCTAATCCGTGAAAAACTTTACTCAACATGCCCATGACTATGGGCACGGCTATCTAGGATAGATTATACACCCTGCAGAGGTTGTACGCTTTACCCACAAGACATGATCATCCCATATTGCCACTGGATAAACACACTTCCTTTGGTGTGTGGCGAGAAGATCATGACAAGGCTTTTACAATGCTAAACCTTCAACCTGGACACTCAACTTTAAGGTTTCACCCCAGTAAAGAATCCACCAGACCAGGACCCTCTCTTGAGCCGAGTGAGACTTCTCATGGCCTACGCCACGCTCACTTTCAACCTACGACATGACTTAGGTTGGGACCCACAAACTAGTCAGCCTGCACCGTCCCATACCAGCTTTGCGGTAGTACGATAGGGTTTTGCAATAGTAGCTCACAGACCAGTCCTTAATTTAACTTAGGCTCAACCACATACCCTATGTGCCCGACAATCAACACTGTGTCACCGAACAACAGTGCATGGCTTCACCCACCACCTAACCATTAGCCTAAGTCTAAACTAGATTTTATATTTTGAAATATTTTATAATCCTTCTTGACTCATCGAAGTAAAAAATACATTTGAAAACTTTATCATTTTATGTGAAAAAGTTATCTCAAAACATAGATTATGTCTAAACAGATTTAAGCATTTGATACAAACTTCTCTAGTCCATATTAGTGTATTAACTAGAGTTTTATTCTAGGGTGACAAGGTATCGAGGAAATTCAATGTCAATGGAGGTGATAACAATTTGGCATTAACTAAATTTAAAACTGAATTAAAATACATTGAATAAAATTAAGCATGCAATATAATTTTAAACAACATAATTTTATTTCACAATCTGGGATAAACATGATCAAGGTATGTGACTTGCCTTGCTCCACAAATTGATGTGAATCGTCGTCGAAGAATTCTTCCGAATCGTCGCAGTCTACACGTGAAAATACCCAAGCAAACTCAAATAAAATCTAAATAAACTTCAAATAATTAAAAGGATGGCAAAAATGGATAGATTGTAATTTTTTACGAATTTAGGAATTTGAACAGGTTCAATCAGAGCTATGATGAGGAGAACACGCTCCCAAAAGTTTGAAAAGAGAGAAAAACAATAAACTAGATTTTTGGAATTATTTTTCTAAAGGAAATTGGAATTATGACGTCAGCAGGAAATGTTTTTTGGCTGAATTATTTTTCTATTGGAAAATCAGATTTATGGCATCAGCATGACATCATCCCTGTTGACTGAGACTGATCAGTGGACCTGATCTGCCGTGGACCAAGTCCATGGACCAGGGGAAGGCTGAGGTGGCAGGGAGGATTATGTGGCACACGTGTGTCCGCATGGTGCTGAGGTGGGGCACCATGTGGCGCAAGGTGGCAGCCACGTCGGCGCTAGCGCCATGACGTGGCATGGCAGTCGGCGGGGCACACGGGGCCACAACTCGCCCGCGGGGAGGCGCACGGGGACCTATGGTCGTCGGCGTTCTGGCTGGCGGCGGCGACCGGTGAGTAGTGCAAACGAGAGGGGAGAGGAAGGGGAATGCGATGGCGTTGGGGGTTTTTACCGAGGGTGGCAGGAGGGCGATCGGCGATGAGGGAGGTGGCGGCGTTGCTCGGGTCACCGGTGAAGTCGATCCTCGGGCGGCGCTCGTGCTCGGTGGAGAGGTGGAAGAGGTCGACGAAGGCTCGGTGTTGCCGAATACGGCGTCGGCGGAGCTCGAGTGGCGGCGGCGCACTGGGAATTCCTCACCGGAGGTGTTTGCCGGCATGGAGAGAGGAATGGCGGCGCGAATGAGCTCGAGTGGCGGAGGGGAGGAATTGGGGGCGGGAATGAGGTGAGTGAGGAAGGGGCTCGGTGGGAGGGGGTATTATAGGGTGAAGGTGGCCGAGCGGCGAGCTAACTACTGTGCGAAAATGGTGGCGATGGCGGCTGCGGGCGAATGAGGCCGAGTAGGCGCAGTGAGTGGGGAGGTGGGGCGACGGGCGAGGTGATTGCGGGCACGATGAAAAAACTAGGGCGACACATGTGCGGGAGAGAATGGCAGCTGGAAAGGGCGGAGTGGCGCAACGGCCTGGCGGCGGCGTGGGGAAGAAGAAGGCACAAGGAGGGATGACAGGTGGGGCCGGGGTGTCAGCGGGATTGAGAGAGGGGAGGAGAGGGACGGTGGGGATGGGCAATCTGGGCCGTCCACGCGTCGGCCCAAGGGTGAGGCGGGGATGCAGTGAGCGGTGACGTGGGTGGATCCTGACCATCCACGCATCGCTCAGAGGGACGGGCGGGAGATTATATTTTTGATTTGGATTTTCAGAAAACCCGAGAAAAAAAATAAAGCTCAGAAAAATAACAAATAAATTCCAAAAATTCTAGAAAAATTCACATAAATTACTGGAACAATTTTACACTTAGGTAAAATATTTCCAAATTAATTTGGTATTATATTTTTATACTTAAAATACTTTCAATTTAAAAATAGATTTTAAACTCCAGAAAAACCAGATAAAAGCCAAATAAATCCAAATAATTAATTTGAAATAGGATTTTATAGAAAATCAAAATATTATTTTATTTAATATAATTTTTAGGTTTTTGCTTCAATTACTTTTCAAATCTAGCTTTTTTTAAAGCAGAAAATTAGGGCAAAACAAAATTAAAATTTAGGCAACAAAACACTTATTTTTATTTTAAATTATTTTTTACTGTTATTTTTTTATAAAAACCTGGGCTGTTACATCACCACATCAGTATGTCTTCAAAAGGTGAAGAGAAGACCACATTTATTACTCCATTTGGAGTGTTTTACTATATCAAAATGCCATTTAGCTTGAAAAATGTTAGTCCAACTTTTCAACGTTTGGTGTGATTGATTTTTATACATCAAATGGGCTGAAACTTGGAAGCTTATGTTGATGATTTAGTCATGAAAAGCATCAAATGATTTAATCATATTTCAGACTTGTAGGAGACTTTCAACAACCTCAAAAAGCATCGCTTGAAACTCAATTCTGAGAAGTGTGTGTTTGAAGTTTCCTTAGGAAAGTTGTTCGGATTCCTTGTTTTGGTAAGAGGTATCGAAGCAAATCCCAAAAAGATCAAGGCCATCAAGCAGATGTGCCCCCCAACCATGAAGAAAGAAGTTTAAAAACTCACAGGGTGCATGGTGGCTCTAAGTCATTTCATTGCACGTCTGAGAGAGAAAGGACTTCCTTTCTTTAGCTTATAAGGAAACACGAAGGTTTTTAGTGGTTGAAAGATGCTAATGATGCCTTCGAGGATGTCAAGAGGTATCTTACGAGTGCTCTTATTCTGGTTTCTCTGAAATCAGTTGAAACACTCTTAGTATATCTGTTCGCCACACCACAGGCAGTAAGTGTTGTACTGGTTACAGAACGCGAAGGTGTCCAGCGACCGATATACTATGTAAACAAAGTCTTACATGGACCTAAGGAGCACTACCCTCATGTTCAAAAACTCTTATATGCCCTCCTCATGTCTTTGAGGAAGCTAACGCATTATTTTTAGGCACATAAAACTATTGTGTCATTTGAATTTCCCTTAGGAGAGGTCCTCCATAACAGGGAAACAGCGAGGCGCATGGCAAAATGGTCAGTAGTACTTGGGGAGTTCGACCTCCATTTCGTGTCCCAAACAACCATTAAATCCCAAAACTTGGCAAACTTTGTCGTCGAATGGACAAATCTTAAACCCATTCAGGATCCCAGTATAACTCCCATGACCAGTGGACGATGTACTTTGATGGGTCACTTATGCTAAGTGGCTCGAGGGCTGGGGTGGTCCTAGAATCTCCTGCGGGAGAGACCTTAAAGTGTGTCATTCAACTACACTTTCCAGCCACTAATAACGTGGCCAAATACAAATGTTTGTTGGCTGGCATACGAGCCGTGAAAGTGCTCAGGATTCGTCGACTACTCGTGAGAGGAGACTCTTAGCTAGTTGTGAATCAGGCCGGCAAAGCGTATCGATGCTCGAGTTCGACCATGTCTCAGTACTTGTCGAAAGCTCACAAGTTAGAGAAGCATTTTTTTCAATTTCGAGTTATAGTATATCCCTCAGAAGGATAACTTTCTCGCTGATCAGTTGGCTCGACTTGCTTCTAGTCGATCATAAGTACTACCATGAGTCTTTTTGGAGCAACTCCAGAAGCTGTCTCTGGTCGAAGTACTGGAGACAACTCCTAATGAGGTAGCCTCTCTATAATATGAGGATATCTGGATGGCTCCCATCTACGAGTATCTTTAGAAGGGTTCTGTACCTGGCAACGATCTCGAAGCAGGTCATTTATCCCATAAGGCCAAGATGTATACTTTGGTCGATGGGGTACTTAAGGGGTTCTCATATGATGCATATCACAGAAAGAAAGATTACAGCTCCTTAATGACATACATGGGGGTATATTCAATTTGATTAACCTTGTCGAAGGAAGGTAACATCACCTAGTCAAAGTCTCCCTTTCTGCACGTGGTCCTTCCTACTAGAAGGAGCTTCCTAGCATCGACTCGTTCCTAACTTTTGCTGCCAGAACATGACAATCGAATCCGACAATAATGGTCGATGAACTACTATGCTCTCTTCGTACTTTACTCTGTACTATTTACTTTGTTTATTCACATAAACTAAGTAAATAGTCGGCGCTAGGATAGATTTATCGGTATAAGTTTATTTCCTAGTCGTAAGTCTATTCTCTTTCATTTTCTTTTTTGTCTTACAAGTACTAATTGCTCAATAAGATGAATTGTAGGAAAAGGAGGAAATTCTTTCATTATCCAAAGATAAGTCCTTACAAAGTTTCTATTTATAAACTACTCTGAAGAGGAAGGAGAGCCAAGTTGCATATCTTCTGCAATCTTTCAACTAGTTGGCTCTAGTTCTTTGATCAGGCAGGCTGCTTCTGCAAGAGCGACTGAAGTCATGATCAATTGGGTGTAGGTTAAGGTTCTTGTCACATGTTTTGAGTTTTGCCAAGGCATAGCTTATAGTGTTTTTTACCACATCCTAAATCTACTCTGCCTCATCGGTATTCAGGATGGATAAATATTTCTCTAAAGCTCTGACTTAAAGTCTGATCATACTCACATGAGCGATTATGGTGTCCTCGGAAGTAACGAGGACATCCTTAGTTATGTTGTTCCATATGTTATTTGTAATCTATCTACTTCAAAACAACATGAGCTTACTAGAAGTATTAAAGCCCAAGTTTTGGATGAGGTTTCTAAGCCCAATTTAGAATTTCCTCAAGCCAAACCAAAATCAAACTCAGAATTTTGGCTGGAGTTGGTTGCTCGAGCACGGTGACTCCTATCTCCTCTACGGGTAGACACGTCCGTGAGGAAGTGCTCGATGGGGCGCACGAAGTAGCAGGGGAAGGATGGCAAGGGTAACGGTAGCACTTGTGCTCCCCTTATCCTTATCGTCTGCTTTAGTCGGTCGATGTCTCTTGGCTGGAGGAGCCTTAACTTTCTCCACCTTTCCTCCGACGACCATCAGTTCGACCCCTTGGTCATCCTGACGGTTGTTTACGCCTACCTTCTATAAGGAAGAAGAATAACTATTTGGTCATTTTTTATGACTATGTAGTCATGAAGATGAGATCGATTTTTCGATTACCTTTAAGCATTCTTCTCTTTGTTTGATGGATACATCCACTAGAATACGAGGAGCCTCCACTTCAAGTGATGGAGCCTTCTCGCAGATAGACTTGACCTAGGAATTAATTTCCCTCAAATCAAGGTATGTTCATACAGATGAAGAGGTACATAAATAGTTCTCAAAATTTAATCTTATTATAAGTACAATTGTCACTTACTATCCTCGTAGTCCCTAGTTGGATCCGAGACTTGCGAGTACGTCCACATAGGATGTGCACGTCACTTCAGGGGTCTGATGCAACGGGTGATGAAGTCCTTCACCACGTGCTAACTAGTGAACTCTTTGTCCCATAGGTCTTTGATGGCTGAGATGTAGGGGCTATCCGAGTAAAGTCCTTCGGGGCCGAATTCCATAAAGTTGTCTTCTCTACAGCCTTACCCACGAAAGAAAGGATGTCTTTGCTAGTCGTCTCCCAGCAGAACCATCTCTTCTTCCAATTTGACTATGAAGACCAAGTGAATATCTATTTGGATATACAACTCTGTCTTGCTATCATGCAGTTTCAGACCGTAGCTCCTGGCGATTCCAGTCTGCCGGCTCATTTCATAGTAACTAGTTATGTATCCGTGCGTTGCAACGAAACTCTATTGCATATATAGATAATCGTGCTATAGAAGAGAGTTGCTCTGATCGGCTGAAAAGTAGAGGTGAGAAGTTGAGGGAATAAAGCAGTTAGAGGAGAATGGATGTCCAACCATCAACGCGTGGGAGAGGTGGGTGGGCCCATACGTCAGACAAAGTATTTTTTCGTCAAGAGAGATGGGAAAGGTGGGAGAGGCCACACCAACCACCAACTCCTTCTTTTATAATAGTAAAGATACCAAAAGAACTTGAGGTCTGACAGAATACCCAGATACGCCTCACACAAATATACGAATACACTAAGCATGGTAATCGAATTGGGAACCAAATTCACCAATTCAACTCCAAAGTATTCGAGTACGATGGTAAGGAAAGGATGAGCAGGTAAACGAAGGCCACACTCACAGTACGCTTGAAACACTAGGATTTCTCCAATCTGTCCCAATGGCCAATGTTGTCCGGCAGATTCAATCCACTTGATGAATCCCTTCAATTTCGCATCATCCATCTCTGATACCGGCCAATTTGACGAAGACTTAGTCAGTTTGGCTCGAGTGGTTGATTGGGATTTGGAAGAGATTGAGGATGACCTAGTCAGCGGCGGAAAGCTCGAAGTGGATCGGAGAAGAAGGGGAAGTAATAAAACTAAAGGTTACCTCGCGGTAAGCTTTTATAACCGTGTGAGTTATCCATCTCGGGAACTGAATAGTTATATTGAGAACCGATCCGATAGATAGATCGACGAAAGTCGATTGGAATTTATTAATTCCTCTGTTTGAAGTATGTCTGTCTTCACAACTCAAGAGAAATTACCTTATTGACCAAGCTCACTTTTGGTCGATGAGAATCGAAAAAGCTTTACTTTCGATCATCTCCCGTCTACGACCTCACTTTCTTAAGTTATTTTCACTTGAAGTTGGGGGCTAGATGACGAGGATATAATAATCCTCTAAATATTATGTCATTACATTCTCCGATTATACCTCTTATCGATAAGAGAGAGATTTCACAGAGCAGTCGTAAGTCTTTCTACAACCACTTTTTAGTCGTAAGTCTTTCTACGACCATATAGTCACATGTCCTTCTATGAATATATAAGTCGTGAGTTCTCCTACCACCACCTCGTGGTCGCAGACCTTCCTACAACTAGTCTAGCTCTGACTGCCTTGTCTATGATGACTTACTGCATCGTGGGTCTTTCTGACAAGACAGTTAGAACGTGCACTTATTCCTAATAACCGCATATGATCTCTCTCTGACAACAACTATCGCACGACGAACAGGCCACCACGTCTCTTTGGCAATAACTTCTGCCAAACAGTTATCTTCCGAAGCGTTGAGTCATCCTTTAGCTCGGGACAACGGCCGCCGCTTCGTCAACTATATAAAGGTTGATATTGAAGAAGGGAGAGGTGAGGGGAGATCGTATTAGATCAGATCAGGAGATAGTGCTAGGTATTTTGTATTACTCTGAGTTATAATAAATTCTCTGACCAATGGCCACACAGAGGGCCATGTGGTGGGATGACCGGCCTAGCTGAATACATTTTTTAGACTCATTAGCGGAATACATTTGGAAAGCATGTATTGATAGAACACGTCCTGTTGTGCTCTGGTTCAAAGCGACATGGTCCGATTCAATACTTGAATTATAATAGGCTGAGCAATTCGATTAGTTTATCCTAATCTAGCTAGGATTGTTTTGTTTAGTTTTCCCCTACAAATTTCACTAGTTACATGCAAATAATTTCACTAGTTTTCACTATTACATGCAAAACAATTGCACTATTTCCCTGATCCTCTGATGGAGCATTACCTTTGAAAAAAAAAAAGGAATCGCTATCTGTTTATGAGGTTTGCCAAAGCACAAATGGGGCAAAAGTCAAGGCTTATCAAGTATCGGTGTACAAAATGAAGGCATGTGCTCTTTTGTAATTCGTCAATAAAAAAATTGATAGTGAACAGGTGGAAACCATTGATGTTCAATGGGTGACTAATGTGTTGTGTTTCTTGGATGCTTGGTTCCTCTCAACGTCCATCTCATCCCCTTGTGATGTTAAAGAGAGGGCGCAAAGTTGACCTCAGGTAACTAGCTGAAAATTGTAGACATCATGTTGACAGGTAGCACCCTAGGATTGTCTTCCAAGTCGTTGGCGTTGCAATGGACATCTAGATTCATATTAACCCAGTGATTCGTGCTGATCTGAACCGTTCGTTACCCTTTCCCCTTCTTTCTACCGTGAGGGCCTTCCTGCGCAACTTTATCCTCAAATCGCGCACATGCATGTCCCCATATTCTTTGGGTGTTTTTTAATATATTTTATAATGTAGAGATAAGATTTACTTACGTTTCATATCATTTTCTCAAGTATTGCGCACATGCCGTTGATACCTCAGCCGACTTTACAAGCGCTACGAAGCGGGCTAATGCGCACTCTATAGTGACAGTTTCTCGTAAAAAAACGCAATGTGTCACATCCGTGTCTGGGCTTGGCCTTTCGTGAGCACTGGATGATAATGAACCGAGAACAGCATCGTTTTTTTTTAACGGGGAACCGAGGACAGCATCTTCGCTTGCAAGTAACCGTGGATGCTTTGTTGAGAGAAGATTTAATAACAGGAAACTTGTCGCTAGAGCATCCATCTTGGAAGGCTTTTTTTTTTTGGGGAAACCAACCATGTTCGAATGTCAAATCTGGTGAAAGCCTTGTACCATCTTAGATCTCGGATAGGATATGGGCCTGGCTGAGCTCAGCAGATTAATGACGCCGAATCCGTGTAGGATGCAGTGAGGGTTCACCCGACGGTCGAACCGTCCGTTTAATTAGGCTAAAAAATAGTAGTTTATGATTAAAATAGTAGCCCCCACATGATGACCGAACTAAAACGGAGCCCAAATTCTGAGAGCCGGAGAGATCAGCCCATGCAGGGTGTCGCGTAGGCTGGGCTGTTTCTCGGAGCGCAGGCTGCAATGGCGAGACAACGAGGCCACGAGGGAAGTCCTTGCGCGGGATCGACGCCGATTGAGAGGCTACTTCATCGTCATCTATGGCTGCCTGCTTGGCTAGTTTTTTGGCACTTATAACGTATTTAGAATTTGTATTTATAAAAATATTAATATACATATGACAATAATAGAAATATCTATTTTGACATCCGGTCACTAAACAGCAGCGTCATGGAGCTGACACGTGGCCAGCGCTGCCCTGTGGCCGTGCGGTAGGGGCCTGTCACCCGGCCACCGTGCGGCCCCGCGAAGGCTACACGGCCACCGTGTGGCTGCCTCTATGCCGCCTTACCACCAAACAGCAGGTAATTAATCTACCTAATTAACCAATTTAATTCCTATCTAATTACTAGCTTATATGTACTGTTTGTTTGAATTTTTAAATATAGCAAATGAGTTCAAGAAATTACAAAATTTTATATGCAACATTCTGAAAAAACGTACTAAATTTTTTAGTGTTTTCATAATTTCATCCACTTTGAATGTTGCTCAAAAATTTATAAGATTATGCTATTTGTATGAGTTGTTACATACAGTAAATGAGCTTCAAAAATTACAAAATTTTATGTGCAACCTTCCGAGACAGTCGACCTAATTGTCTAATTTTTTTGGAAATTTATGTACTCCAAATTTGCCATGTTAATTGATGTTAATTTAATCATAATTAGCTATATGCGATGCTCATTCCGCACGGCCACCATGCGGTGGCCATCTTTTGTAGTACATGACCTCCCTCCTTCGCACATATATCGTCCCCTTACTGCTATCCCCCCTTTCCTTCTCCCTCCTTTGCACGTATGTTGGCTCGTTCATATCGTCCCCCTCGCCCGCTCTCTGCACATATGTCACTCTTACCATGCCATCCCCACTCGCCCGCGGTGCTGCGCATCGACAACAAGTCCATAATTTCTAGTGGCTACGAACTAGATTCCCTTTTTGCTCGGCCACATATACGGAGCTCTCGCAGTTGCTTATCGCTCATCTGAACTGTGTTTCGCTTCTCGTTCTCGTGCTCGTCGCTAAGAATTAAGAGCGCATAGCATAATTAGAATTTTTTTGGATAGTAAATATCAAAACAGTCATCATGATCGTAGCATAATTAAGATTTTCTGGAGTGTAAATATCAAAGGGCAGGTAAATTTTTATCGCATGTGTTTGTCGTTATTCCCGTAGTCGTAGTTAATTAGTGTTATTCAGTTAGTCGTAATTAATGTATCTCGTATTATGAAGTAAGTAGGTCGTAGTAATTTAGCCATAGTTTTGTACTATTTTTTGTAGGTACGGTACCCATAATTTATTATTGTTGCTAATCAATAACTTACATGATGTTTGTCGTTATTATTTGTTGTAACGCTTACTACGGACTAGGTTGTTGTGGCTTCGGCTAGTCGCAAACATAGAAGACTTGATAGTGTTCTATGGTGATGGTCTTGTACATGCAAGACCCAATAGATTGGACCTATCGAGATGCCAATACAATTGGTCCTAGTGAGGGGCTCAATGAGATGAATGTTCACAAGCTTCGAAGGTGCATCCGGAGGGAGTTCGCCATGGAGGCAATGATGATGAAACTTGCAATCGAGGGGATCACCTGCACGAATGGCATGTGGGAGCTTGTCAAGGTGAATGGAACCGTAGCATGAAGCTAGTAAATGCAGATTACCTCCCAGTCCGAGGCGACCATTTACGAGAGGCCGATGTTGTGCCTGAGTTTCGTGTGCAGGGCATCAGAAAACATTGATGTCCCCAACACATCCACACCTAGGCAACCACAGGTTGAGCTTCAAGACGACAGCACGGAATGTGTTGTATCGGAGGGAAGATTTGTCCCTCATTTCATGCGGAATGACAGGGTGAACATGTGGTGGTCAACTCGCATTGACTGCCACGAGTATCTACCAGAGCAGGTGCTCAGGTTAGAGTCTGATGATGACACCGACCTAGGATCCGATGATACTGACGATGACGCACAACAGACGGGTGGTCTAACTGGGGGAATTGTATCATCGGAGGTACCCTATGTGTCCTCCAGACTCGATGATGCTGCGGTAAGTTCCATTGTATTGCCACAAGAAGAAGGGTCTCAGTGGATGTTTCAAGTCGACACTCTCTTAGTTGGGCAGCGCTTACTCAGCAAGGCGGCTGTGCAACAAGCTATAACACAGTATGCTTTGTCCATCAGTCGTGTGTACCGAGTGCACCGGTCCAACCCAGCAGCGCCATAAGTTTCTCGGAGTGGATTCGTCGGCACGCTCCTAAATTAGAGAAATGGTCCCTTCTCTATGACACGGACGGTGCAAGGTATGGGATTATGATGACCAATATGTCCGAGGTGTACAGCAGTGTCCTCAAAGGCGTGTGGTGCCTCCCCATCACCACGATCATCGAGGAGACATGGACTCGCATTGTTACCTATTTCATCAATGGAGTCACCACAACCAAGTGACAGATAGAGGAAGGCAAGCAATGGTCTAAGAACATGCAGAGGCATAAGGACCAGAAGACGAAGAAGGCCCGAATGCATGACATCCGAGTTGTCGATGGCCTCCGGAGGAAGTATGAGATCAGACTTTGGCAGAAATATATCAACAGTCATGCCAGGGGTGAAATGAAATAGGCATGGACCTTGGGTGATGTGGCCACATGCACCTATAACAAGCCAAAGTTTATGCACAAGCCATGCTCGCATGTGTACAAAACCTATGCGCAAATGAGGTAGATGTCCGAGCCGTACATCTTTGAGTACTACAGCATGCAACACTTTTTCAGTACATGGAGTGTAGAGTTTCACTCTTATGGCCTGGACATAAACTACAGGGATCTTTAGCTAGACATGCTACAATGGGCCCCCAACAAAGACTTGAAGATAACTGCCACTACCACATAAATGGTCATCACAGACGGTTCTAAACCATCATCACAGACGATTTTCTGAACCGTCTGAATTTATGCATCTGTGATAACATGCGGTTATCACATACGGTTTGTGAGCCGTCTGTGATAAGCCACAACATAGAAGGTTTGTATAAAGAACGGTCTGTGAAGGAGACTATCACAGACGGCTCGAACCAAAAACCGTATGCGATATTCGCACATCATAGACGATTCTAGCCACCAACCATCTGTTATGGGCGAGTATCACAGATGGTTAGTATATAGAACCATTTGTGATACTCTCCCATCACAGACAGTTGGTGGCACTACTACAAAAAAGTCATCACAGATGGTTCGGAACTGTCATCACAGATGGTTTTCTGAACCGCATGAATTTATGTGTCAGTGATAATAGTAGGTTATCACATATGGTTTATGAGCCGTCTGTGATAAAAACAACACAAATAGTTTGTAACTAGAACCGTCTGTGAAGAAAACTATTATAGACGACTCAAACCAAAAACCGTCTGTGATACTCACATATCATAGACGGTTCTAGTTACCAACCGTCTGTGATTGGCGAGTATTACAGATGGTTGGTATATATAACCGTCTGTGATAGTCCTTCATAGATGGTTTATACTACAAAACCGTTGGTGATAGTTCATTCTATACCTAAATTTTTTTCTATTTTTTGGCTAGCCTCAAGAAATAATGTTACCTATGCCCTTTGAAAACAGGCAAATAGAGTGGCAAACACAACAACACATTCTATTTCCATTAAGATTAGAATCCAACATTACAGCATAACTAGATAACGAACACAATTCTTTAACATGGCAAGAATATATAAGAAGCAGAGATTCTAGCAGACAGTAAAACCCGGATGCATCGGATGACAGCCGGATATCACCGACAATGGAGAGGCAGTGGTAGCGCACCTTTGAGGCATGACAGTGAGACTACATAAGACACTCTTACGACACATACGACAAGAGTGTGTTATGCAGTCGATCGTGGTGTCACAACGGAGGTGCTAGCTCATAACGGTAGTTGGCGTCATTGTGGAATAAGCTGAATGCATCAAATGACGACTGGATATCATCGGTAATGGAGAGGCGATAGCACCACCTTTGTGGCACGACGGTGAGACTGCATAAGACACTCTTACGACACTTACGACAAGAATGTGTTATGCAGTCAGCCATGGTGTCACAACGGAGGCGCTAGCTCACGGTGGTAGTCGGCGTCATCAAGGGGAGGACGTAGGAAGCTATATAGTGGATGGACTCACGCGTGACTACCGGTGGTAGATGGGGAGTAATTAATAAGGGCCGAGCGGTGGGAGGAACCGATGCCTGCCATTCGATGTGGAGAGAATGGATGGGTGAGATCAAAATCCTTGGGGATACGTCACGGATCGGTGACGTGTCATTATCAGAGATGGTTTGTTATACGAATCATCTGTGATAAGGCACATATCACAGATGATTTTAGCCTATGAACCGTCTGTGATAAGGCACATATCAGAGACGGTTTGTTATACGGACCGTCTATGATATTAATAACAGAGATGGTTTGGTATACGAACCGTCTATGTTATTAATATCAGAGATGGTTTGGTACACGAATCGTCTGTGATAACGCTTAAATATGCGCGCCCTAATCTAGCTCTTCTAAATTGTCCTCTTCCTCATCTTCTTCACCAGATTTCTTTTGATCTCCTTTCTCTCATCTATCCATCATGAGTTGTTCGGCCGCAACCATACATAGGCGGCCAACAATTTACGTCTGGAGCAACTCCTCCGCTCACGCCCTGCTCTCCTTCATCGACTTGCTTCCATCCGTCAGCTGGACCTCATCATCCACCATCAACGGAGGTGTCTCATTGCCGCTCAGTATAGGGAAACCGCCCTCAGCCTCATTCCTCTTTGCAATGTGCACAAAGCGGAAGAAGCTCTTGCGGCAGTGGAGAGACACATGGATAACATTGACAATCAAGTAGAAGCGGCCAATTCTGATTAAGCTTATCATGGCATCCTCTATGAGATTATGTGCCATGTTAATGATTTGCCCAGGCTAGAGGAGGAAGTGTAGAGGGTAAGGATAATCTTCACGGCATTCGAGAACTAAGTGGCTGATCCTTCAACTCCAAAAGTCGAAGAAGAAGCATATGAAACCTAGAAGACTAAGATCTGGGAATCTCTTTTTTGGGACTTATGTAATAAATTTGCCTTGAATTTCTCTCTCATCTCAGTAGCTTTTGTAGTTCATACGACAAAGGACAAAACACAGATGGTTGTAAATAAAAACCGTCTGTGATAGTTTCATAGACGGTTCTAATTAAAAACCGTTTGTGATAATACATATATCATAGACTGCTTTTAAGCCTAACCATCTGTGACAGTTTCAGAGATGGTTTTAGCCATGAACCATCTATAATAATCAAAGCACAGACGGCTCCACATGAACCGTCTGTGATGAGACGTCCAGTATAGCTTGTTTTGTAGTAGTGTGGATAGAACCATATGTGATACGCAAGTATCACAATATCACAGACAGTTTTTAGTTTGAGCCATCTGTGCTAGTTCTTCATAAATGGTTTATACCATAAAATCGTATATGATAGTTCGTTCTATACCTAATTTTTTTTTCGGCTAGCCTTAGGAAATGTTAGCTATGCCCTCTGAAAACAAGCAAATACAACAACAAACATAGTAGTACATTGTATTTCCATTAAGATTAGAATCTACCATTACAACATCACAAGATAACGAGTAGATTACCCATTTAGCTAACACGGTAAGAACATGGCAAGAACACAACTCCTAATCCTACGAACCTAACTCTTAAACATGGCAAAAACATAGAAAAATTAAAGATCCTAGCAGACGACACCGACGAGGCCTCTATGCCTAGGCCCTCTCACCCCTGATGTAGCACACGAGCTGGATGTCCTTGACACCCGCCATCATCGGTGCCGACTTGAGCGCCGCCTTGGTAGCCAGCTGCTTCCACGGTGCCTTGCCTCCTGTAGACTTGCGTGTCGTCTGCTTTGTGTGGGTCACTGGAGTAAGGGTCAAGGAGGAGGGTGGCGAGGAGGCTGGGTTTGGGTGAGTATTTATATGGGAGGGAGAGGCAGGAGTGGGAATATTTTTGGCAAAATGGGCGTAGGGACGGAGAGGTGGAGCTACAATCCATGGGGTGGGGGGCTGGTGGGTTTCTGTTGGTTGAGATTGGGTTGGGGAGAATCAATAGGCCCAACAGTCAAGGACATAATTATCATAGATGGTTTGAACTACAAACCGTCTATGATACATAATTAGCGAAGATAATGTATACATATATCAGTGCAATGTAACCAACTAGTCTCAAAAGATGAAATAGCAAAGTTTTGTATCACTTGCATATGTTCGTTTGAAAGGTATTGATGAGATCTACAACTTTATAGTTGAGGCAAACCCCAAATTCCGAAGAGAAGAACGAAAATTTTGGCAAAAATAGAAGCTGAAAACTTGTAACGCAAATTTAGGGCTAAAGATGGCTAATTTTGGAGGCCTTATAGGGTGACTAGTGTAAGCATGTTGATTTTTTGGATTGGGCTTGTCGTTAGCTTTCCAACGAGTATAAGAACATTGAAAGCGGTCACCATATGCAAAAGGTATGTCCATATTATTGAAGGTGTCTCGGAACGGAATCCTACTCGGACTCGAAATCGTCTCAGGTTCAAATTGAAACTGCTATATCTTTCAATCCCGTAGGCCAAACTTACTAATTTTGTTGGTGGAAGTTTGTGGCTCTATGTAGAGCGACTCCACCAATTTTCACTAGATTTGGCACAAATTTGGCATGCTTTTCAATTTTTAGGAAGGTAGACACTTTATGGAAAGTTCTACATGGCGAAATTGGAAAAGTAGCCACATCGGATTTGGATTTTAGGAGATCCAACTACTCAAGCAAGGTAAGAGGATTTGAATTTCTAAATAGTTTTTAATTGCAACATCACAGACGGTTTGTAATTTCAACTGCCTGTGATAATTATATACATTACAGACGATTCTTGATAAGAACCGTCTATGAATTACCATAGATGGTTCTTATTAAAAGCTATTTGTGATAATTGCAGACATCACAGATGATTTTTAATTCAAACCGTCTGCGATAATTATGTATCACAGACGATTCTAGCCATCGTTAGTAATATAGACGGTCACGCTTGTAAAACTGTTTGTGATAATTACAATATAGACGATTCTAGAGAACTGTTTGTGATGAGGGCACCTAGTATAGCATTTTTTGTAGTAGTGCGAAGGGACGTCGTCACACACGGTGCTTCCAAAACGACATGGATATCAACCAATGTACCAGCATTTGCCGCACCGTAAAGTGCAGGATATCGAAAACCTCCGAGCACTCAATGAAGGATTGCCTCAATAGACCAAGCTCGTCTGGTCACTATTTGGTGTCGTGATTTCATGCATCTTTTAGTTTATCGAATTAATTCATATTTGTAGCAATTCAAGATGTAGTATTTTATGTGGTGGTAATTGCCAATTAATCAATGATTTCTTAAATGATTTACTCCATAATCTATTATCGCATGTGATTATTTATGAAATCATTGTCATTTAATGGTAAATTTTAGCGACATTATTTTTAATTACCAACGACCTAGGACTTAAATTTTATACTTAATATGTGATGTCTGTAATACTGTTGTGTCCTTATTTGTACTCCTTTATATGATATACATTTGTTCAATAAATGGCAACCACAATGACGCATCCACCATTTACTTACATGCTTTAGGAGATTGAACATAACCACGTACAACAGGGGAGAGTACTATGGTACAAGCTTATCTGGACGTGGCTACTAGTTGAAAGGTGCCGGCGCTACCCACATGAAGTGTTGCAGATGGGGTGTTTCGAACGTGGTTGGCCATTATTGTAGTGGCATACACATGTGCAGTTAGGGTTTGCACAACAGCATGTGAGATCATAGGAACTTCCTATGTTGACGACTTCCTCGTTGCCCCTCTCGTGTTGTATCTATTGGCGGATGTCATCATTCTGCTCACTAAGACTGTCAATCCGCGCCTTTAACTCTAAGATTCGATTCCACAATGTATCCATGTACATAACAATATGGCATTCATGGGGAGGATCGATCCAGCGAACAAAGTTGCATTTCACCATCTGCTGGAAAGTAGGGTTAACATTGAAGCTCTATTAGCAATAACAGAAAATAAACTATTGGCTAATTGTACCCTAGAGTGTGGACATCAAAAGAAACGTCGTCCACCTTTAAACTGGCCATCCAATACCTGCATGACCGCGTCCTCCCTATGTCTGCATTTCTGCCATACCGGTTGAGTACGCTTGTTTGGTATCAAGCGATAGTTAGTGCCGAAGTTCTCCCTTGTTTCAAGGGGAAGGTCTTGTGTCAGCGACCCTGGTTGGACTGCCCGCTCGGCATCTGCTATGGTATGTTACTATAGGATGGAGAAGGTTCTTCTTCCTACGGTTGGAAGGGTCAAGTGCTCTTATATTCAGGGGGTGGGGTGTGCATTTTATAGCCCACAGGGGGAAGCAACGTGCTTTCTGACACAGTAGGTCATGTGTTACCATTGCGCAAGATGTGACCCAATGAGTCACTTTTTTTGCAGCGATGTGACCGAACAAATAAGCTTTTCTCACCGACAAGACCCAATGCCGCCGCTAGATACCTCCTTGGGCCCATGATGTGACCCAATGAGCCTGCTTTCTGCACTGCCAATACTAAATGAGACGGCCTTACACACTGATAAGACCAAATGGGGCAACTTTGTGTAGTGACATATGTACGAATGAGGGAGCAGGCGAGGGGGCGATATGGATAGAGTGACATTTGTGCGGACGAGGGAGCAGGCAAGGAGGACGGCAAAGACAAGCTAACATATGTGCGAAGGAGGGAGGGAAAAAGGGGGGAAGCAACAAGGGAGCAACATATGTGCGAAAGAGAGATGTCACGCACTACAAAAGATGGCCACCATGTGTGTCGCTTACAATTTAAACTGTGAATTAAATGGGCATCGCATATCACTAATTATGATTAAATTAACATGAATTAATATGGCAAATTCGGCAGCACATAAAATTTCCAAAACATTAGACAATTAGATCGACTGTGTCGAGGGCTACACATAAAATTTCGTAATTTTTGGAGCTCGTTTGCTATAATATCATAATTATATAAAAATTTGTGTAATATTTAGAGTGGATAAAATTATGAAAAAATTACAAAATCAAGTAAATTGTGTTAGAAGGTTGTACATAACATTTTGTAATTTTTGGAGCTCATTTGCTATATTTAGAAAATCAAACAAGCAGTAAATATTAACTAATAATTAAAACATGTAATTAAGCCAGCAAATTAGGCAACTTAATTACCTGCTGTCTGGCAGCAGGGTGGCATAGTAAGAGCCGCACAGTGGCCGTGCGGCCTTCGCGTGGCTACATGGTGGCCGGGCTGCAGGCCCTACCTCACGGCCATGGGGTATCGCTGGCCACGTGTTAGCTCCATGGCGCTGCCGCCTGATGATCGGATGCCAAAATGGACATTTCTACTATTGTTACATGCATACTAACATCCTTGTAAATACAGACTCTAAATGCGCTATAAGTGCCAAACTCTCCTGGTTGGCCGAACCATGCGTCTATTCATAGGGCCTCATAACAAAACTCTAGTAGGGCATGATGGGATTATTTTAGTGGGAATAGCCAGTCTAATCATCTTAAGATTTACTCCTTGCATACTAAAATAGAAGAGAGCAATTAGTGAATAGTATACCGTTTAGAGCACTTTCAACGGTATAGGTGGTTCCTCATCGTCGGTCGTCGTTGCCACGCTGCCCTAGGTAGCTCCGCACGTCTCCTCCATCACCCCTGCCCCCTCCACTACCACCTGTGGCCGGCGGTGCCGTCACCACCTCACCGCGCAGCACCCAACCCCTCCCCACCGTGCCGCCCCGTCTAACCTAACCGCCATAGTCGCCGCTGCCACCGCCCTCCTACCCCACCCCTCGCCACCACCGCTACCCACCACTGGGTTGCTGCTTCGCTCCGACCTCCTTTTATGCCCGGATGGAGGGTGAACCCGTAGTGGGGGAGAAGGATTTCACTTCTCTGACGCCATATCCAAAAATGTTATGCCACGGGTTCGATCCCGAGCAGGTGGGGTGCACGCCTCACACGCCCACCAGCCGAGCCAACCTCGCTCCGCTCTTCTAATTTTGATTTATTTTGATTTTTTAGTTTTTTTGGCTTTTTGATTTTTCTTTTTTCTCTTATTCCTTTACATTTTCACGATATAATAGTTTTTTATTATGTTATTATTATTTTTTAATTGAATGACTCAGAAAAATCTAACAGCCACTATAGTATAATTTCAAATAAAAACCAACAATCAAAGCTAAAAGTCCGAAACTTAGCTCTTTAGAGGAACTTAAGCTCTTTAGAGGGGCCCTTAGCTTGTTGAGTTGGTCGATGGCATTGGAATTTGATGCAGGTGCAGTAAATTTGTGTGACATTAGTTAAAACACGACTGCAATCAAGAGGAGCAAAGATGTTACATGACTAAGCATTGAGTAGTGTATTGTTCTGTGTGTAGAAGGCTCAAACGATTTCTAAAAAGGAGAACGGAGGGAGTACCTCGTATAACACACAAATTAAGGGAGCAATAAATCATAACGAAAAATTCACAAAGATTACTCACCTAACAAGCAGTTTAATCTTAAAAATATAACACTTAGTGAGTGAAAATCAACCTATAGGCGTCGAACAAAAATCCAAGGTGCCCGATTAACGATAGTTTTCCTAACTATTTTATTTCTATTGGATGAAGTTTATGATAGTAAACTCTAACCAAAAAAACACCAACCTAGGAATTGGATTAGAAAAAAATATTATAGGTGCAGATCCTACGTGGCAACATAGCAAGCACTATATGTGCATAAGCGTACAAAAGTAGCTAGCAACCAAAACATTTCGGTGACATTTTTATTCGTACCAGTACAAACCTCACAAGTCACAACCAACATGTCTACTAAACCATACATGACTAGAACAATCAGATAGCTCCGAGCCTAATCTGTGCGCCATGCATCGGATGCAGCATTACCACAGTATGCGGCGCATGAGAATACGACGGCGCGAGCTCGAACTGGAAGCGCTGAAGGATCATGCACAGCGCCATCTTGGCCTCGAGCAGCGCGAAGCTCTGGCCGATGCAGATCCGTGGCCCCCAGCCGAACGGGAGGAACGCACCCTGATCCTTGGACGCCTTGGAGATCCCCTCTGCGAACCTCTCCGGCCTGAACTCGTGCACGTCTTTTCCCCAGATGTCCGGGTCGTGGTGGATGAACAGCACGGGCATCTCGACCATCACGCCGGCGGGGTACGTGACGTCCCCGATCTCCATCTGCTTGTAGGTTTTTCGGCTGAACCCGATGGCCGGCGGGTACAACCGGAGAACCTCGTGAAGGATCATGGTCACCTGCAAATGCAAAAGATCGAGCAAGAATGAAATGTTACTAGTAACGGGAGTTGAGTCTAGCTAGCTGCATTGTTGCCGTTGAAGCCTCATCAGAGAATGAAATGAATCAAGTAATTTGAACAGGCACTCACCGTTTTAAGGCGGCTCAGGCCTTCGTATTCAGGTTTGTTTTTCCCAAATAGGCATTGGACCTCCTCCCTTGCACGGTCCTGCCACTCCGGGTGCATGCTTAGTACGACCATGGTCCAGGTGAGTAGTACTGATGTCGTCTCCATTCCTGCAAAATAGAACAGCTTGCACTCCTCTACGACCTCTTCAGTTGTCATTCCCAGGCTGGATTGGCCACTCTCGTCTGTGTGTCTCATGTTCGACTCTAGCAATAAGCCCAGTAAGTCATCTTTCGTGCTCTCGCCTTCTTTCATAGCTTGCATTCTTTTCCCAATTAAACCTCGTAGAATTGATTCGATCTCGTTCTTAATTTGATGCATCCTTCGGTTGTTTCTGGTAGGCAAGGATCTGAAAATGGCAAATCCCGTTATATCGTCAGTACAAATGAACCACGAGTACCAGATCAGAAGGTGTTGTTCGATCACGTAATAGGTGAGCAGTTATGACTGCTCGTTGTTGCAAAAGAGGTCATCATTATTACATTAATTAGTAAGTGCTGTTGGGTTGATATTAGGCTAACTGCCTGAGATTTTTCAGGGGGACTTAGCCCACCCACGCGCCTTGATCGGAGGCGATTGCCAACAGTTTTGGGTATCGGTCCCGGTCACCCAGCGCTATATGAAAATAGAGGATCTCGGCAGGGGAACGACACGCTAGTTGTTCTCTCCTCCAAACACCCGAAAATCACCCGATCTACTGACGACGCTGAGGTGAACGAAGGCCGACTCCCCGACGCCCCTACCTCACCGGCCGACAGCTCCGTCTCCTTCGTCCTCACCGGCAACGACCACCGCAAGTCCGGCGATCTCCTTCACCCCTCACCGACCGCGACCACTACTTCATCTTCATGGCCACCTCCGGATCAGGTATTACTCATGTTTTCGCTTTAATGTTTAAGGATAGGTGTTCATGCATGATCTAGGGACTTCGAGATTAATCTATCATTGGTATCAGAGCTAACCCCTAGACTCATGAACCCTAGAAATTTTATTTTTTGGATCGGTTTTATTTTTTGGATCGGCTGGAATTTTAGAAGGAGGGGAAGGAGTTCAATAGATCTAATAAATCAAAATCCCCTTACCCAACCCCTCAAACCCGGCGGCTCACGAACAAAAAAAAATTTAGATCGGTGGCGGACTCACCGGGGTTGCGGTGCTGCCGCCGATGCCATGACGTCGCTCCGCCGGCGCTGCGATCGCCGCGTTGCCGCCCGCAGTGCGCACCTGCTCGGGGCGCCGCCGGACTGCCGCGCCGCCGCCCGAGCCTTGCGCCGGTTGCCGCCGCCTCTCCGGCTTGCCGCCTTGCCCCTCCGCACGGGAGCGCCGTTGCAGGAAGCTTGTTGCCATGCGCCCTCGGCGCGCCGCCTCTCCATCTTGCCGCCTTGCCCTTCGCACGAGCACGCCGCCGCTGAATCCGCCTTGCCTCCGCCGGGGCCGCCTCGCTCGCGTGCCGCTGCGCCGTCGCCCCTCCCGTGCGTCGCGCCCTCCACCCGCGAGCCGAGTGCGCCGCCACTCGTCCTCCCGCTTGCGCTGAATTTTTCGGGTGGAACCGAACTGAATGGCATTTAGGGTTAGGTTTTCCTCTTTTGTCACGGGTGCGTGCGCGTTGGACCGTCCGATGAGATCAGATGGTGCAGACGTGTCCCAAGCGTACGCATGTTTTTTGGGCCGCGAGGGCGTGAGCTGGGCCGGCTGAATTTCGGGCGTCGGACAGATAATGTGGCCCGCGAGCGCACGGGCATGTTTTTGGGCCTCACGTTTTTTGGTGGGCTGCGGCGATTATTTTCAGCCCATGCATGATTTTTCACATGGGAAATTTATGTGGGCCAGTTTTCGGCTCGATTTTGTTTAGAGGCCGAATATTTAACCCAAATTTTATTATGATGTCATTTTTCAGCAGGAATTTTATCTTTCAGTGCATTTTCTTTTGTTTTACATTTATGCACTGTTATAATTTTTATTTTTAGTGCATTTAATTTTGTTTTTAGAATATTTTTTATGCACTGTTTTAATTAATTAAATGGCTCAAATTATGATGTATCATTACCATATTTTAATGAAAAATCTCAAATTTAAATTGAACCAACGGGATATTTAAATTTGAGACTTTATGATTAATTTTGGCATTATGTATTCATATGATTATATTCTGACTAACGTTGTTTATAATCGTATGTCGCCATAGTTTTTTCAGTTCTTTTTCATTTTTTGCCCAACGGTGATATGAATTAGAATTGTAAATTTATGCATGTTATTAATCAGACCAACGTAGGGTTAATTACCTGCAATATATATATTTATGATGATTCTAATTTTGCCTGTATTTTAATTCAGACTTAATGCTTGACGTTCTGTCGCCACTATTGATAATATTGAGTAGCTCACGGGGAGCAATTTTACCTCGTGGAGAGAACGAATTTATGTTGTCCTTGGTGTTTTGGACCTTGACTATGCCTTAAGGGTAGACGCTCCCGTTCCCCCCTCCGAGGGTGAGGAGAATTTTGCTGCGAAAAAGAAGATTTATGATGATAATGCTGAAAAATGGGAACGATCTAACCGCTTATCACTTATGATCATGAAAACCTCAATTTCAGTCATGATTAGGGGAGCAATCCCCAACTCTGAAAAAGCTAAAGATTACATGGCTTCAATTGAGGAGAAATTCAAAGGTTTCAGTAAAGTTTATGCCAGTACCTTAATTCAGAGACTCTTAACCTCTAAATATGATGGGTCTGGCAGTATAAGAGAGCATATCATGATGATGACTGATATGGCAGAAAAACTCAAGGGCATGGACATGGCAATTTCTGACGGTTTTCTGGTTCATTTCATTATGACATCACTTCCTTCTGAATACACCGCTTTTAAAGTTAATTACAACACTCAGAAAAAAAGTGGAGCATGAGCGATTTGATCGCCATGTGTGTCCAGGAGGAAGAGAGAATAAGAACATAAAAGAAAGATTTTGCCTTTAATGTTGGTGGCTCTCACAAAAGGAAGTTCCAAGGGGACTTCAAATCTAAGAAGAAGCTGCATTTTCCCCCAACTCCGATAAATCGGGGCCTAGAGTGCACAATGCACCGAAGCCTCATGTTGCTTCCGCTGTGACATCTAAAGGAGGAATGCCACTTCTGCAAACAGTTAGGGCATTTTCAGAAAGACTATGCAGGTTTTCTAAAATGGCTTGCCAAAAGGGGTAATGATACAATTACTTTTATTGATGAAACTCTTTATGCTGATTTCTCCTTAATGCTTGGTGGATTGACTCGGTGCAAGCGTGCACGTTACCAATTCTTCTGAGGATTTCTTCCGCGACAACACTAAGAAAGGGGGAGCGAAGTCTTAGAGTCGCAGATGGAAAGGAAGTCAAGTGAAATCATCGGATCTGTTTCATTAACTTTAGACAACGACTTCGCTTCGTCGAATAATGTAGTTTATGTTCCTTCCATCAGAAGGAATTTAATTTCAGTTTCTTTATTAGACGATGAAGGTTTTAAATGTATTTTTGGAGACAATAAATGTATTCTTAAATATAATTCCAATAATGTTGGTCTTGCTTTTCGACAAGACAAGCTCTATATGCTTTCCCTTAATGAATCTTCTGTATTGAATGTGAATGATGCTAAACGCAAAATTAATGATGAGACTTCTTGAAACTGTGGCATTGTCGTTTGGGCCACATTTCGAGGGGAGAATGGAACGTCTCATCAAAGAAGACATTCTCCACCCTTTAGATTTCTCGACTCGCACTAACGCATTGATTGCATTAAAGGAAAATATGTAAAACATATAAAGAAGGGAGCTACTCGCAGTACAGGACTTTTAGAATTAATTCATACTGATATTTGCGGTCCTTTTCCTGTGACATCAGTGGATGGTTTTGATTCGTTCATCACATCCACTGATGATTTCTCCCGTTACGGCTATATTTTTCCCATTAAAGATCGATCTGAATCACTTGATAAATTTAAAATATTTAAGGCTGAAGTTGAAAATCAGCACAACCTAAAGATTAAAGTGGTAAGATCGGATCAAGGGGAAGAATATTATGGAAGACATGCCCCTTATGGGCAAATTCCTGGCCCTTTTGCTAAGTTCCTTTAGGAAAATGGCATTGTTGCCCAGTATTCTATGCCGGGCGAACCTCAGCAGAATGCGTAGCTGAAAGACGCAACCGTACACTTATGGACATGGTACGGAGCATGCTTAGTCATTATGGTACGGAGCATGCTTAGTCATTCTAGTTTACCTGTTGGTTTGTGGGTGGAAGCACTAAAAACAGCCGCACATATTTGGATTGGGAGAAAACCGAGTATGAAATATTTACGAGTGTGGGGTTGTCATGCTGAAGCTAAATTATTTAATCCACAGATTAAGAAATTAGACCCTAAGACAGTGAGTTGCCATTTTATTGGATACCCTGAAAGATCCAAAGGGTATCGATTTTATTGTCCTGATAGGATAACTAAGTTTGTAGAAACAAGACACGCTGTGTTCTTAGAAAATAACGAGGACTTGGAGCCCAGGAAAATAGATCTTGAGGAAAAGCAGGTTTATGTTCCCGCACCGCTCATTCCAACGCTCATTCCAGAGATCTTTATTCCTATGCCTCAGGAGGTCGCACCTCCAGTAGAAAATGCTGTTGTTGCACCGACTGTTGAGGTATCTGAAATTCCTAATGTTACAACTAATGAAGAACCTCAACAGCCTCCTGAAATAATTAATGAACCTCTTAGAAGATCACAGCGGGATAGAAGATCTGCCATTCCTAATGATTATGTTGTTTATATGAATGAGGATATTAATGATATAGGAAAGGTAGATGATCCCACCTCTTATAAAGAAGCGATAATGAGTCAACATTCTTCCAATTGGCTTGAAGCCATGGAGGATGAATTAAAATCTATGAGCACTAATGATGTATGAGACTTAGTAGAAATTCCTGACGGAGTCAAAACAGTAGGCTGTAAATGGGTCTACAAAACAAAATATGACTCTAAGGGAAATATCGAAAGGTTCAAAGTAAGGCTTGTAGCAAAAGGCTTCTCACAAAGAGAAGGGATCAATTATAATGACACCTTTTCTCCTGTCTCAACTAAAGATTCATTCAGAATTGTTATGGCACTTGTAACTCATTATGATTTAGAGCTGCATCAGATGGATGTTAAGACGACATTTCTTAATGGTGGCTTGCAAGAAAATGTTTACATGGCTCAACCGGAAGGTTTTGTCGTGGAAGGCAAGGAGCATATGGGATGTCGACTTAAGAAATCCATTTATGGTTTAAAACAAGCATCGAGGCAGTGGTACCTCAAATTTGATAAAATCATAAGAAGTTTCGACTTCAAAGAAAATGAAGTTGATAACTGTATATACGTTAAGTTCAAGGGGAGTAAATTCACCATTTTAGTACTTTATGTGGATGATATCTTATTGGCTAGCAGCGATAAGGACATGCTGTTTGAGACCAAAAGATTTCTTTCATCCAATTTTGATATGAAGGATCTCGGTGATGCCTCTTATATTCTTGGCATTGAAATTCACCGAGATAGGTCCAAAGGAATTTTGGGTTTATCCCAAAAGGCATACGTTGACAGAGTACTGAAGAAATACAATATGCATAAGTGCTCTGGCTCGCCTGCTCCTATTGTTAAGGCGATAAGTTTGGGACATTTCAATGTCCAAGGAACCAATATGAAGTCGATCGATGAAGTCGGTTCCTTATGCTTCAGCTGTCGGAAGCATTATGTATGCTCAAGTATGTACACGCCCTGATTTAGCTTTTGTAACCGGGATGCTTGGCAGATATCAATCTAATCCAGGACCGGACCACTGGAAAGCCGTTAAGAAAGCTTTGCGTTATATGCAAACTACTAAGCATTTCATGCTCACATATAAATCTTCTGATAGCCTTGATGTTATTGGTTATTCAGATTCAGATTTTGCGGGATGTGTTGATACTAAGAAATCCACGTCAGGTTATATCTTCACACTCGCAGGAGGAGCTATTTTGTGGAAAAGCTCCAAACAAACCCTTACGGCATCTTCAACGATGCAAGCTGAGTTTGTGGCATGTTATGAGGCTACCGGGCAGGCTGTATGGCTTAAGAATTTTATCCCGAGACTTAGAGTGGTAGACAGCATCTCTAAACCACTCACTTTATACTGCGATAATGAACCCGCGGTCTTTTATGCAAATAACAATAAGTCAAGTGGTGCTGCCAAACACATTGACATTAAGTATCATGTTGTGAAAGATAGAATCCAGGATCAAACCATAAGTATCAAGCATATTAGTACTAAGTTAATGCTTGCGGATCCGCTTACTAAAGGCTTACCACCCAATGTTTTTCGTGATCATGTTGCCGGCATGGGTTTACTGGAAAGCCTCTGATTCTGGATAAAAGGACCTAAAAATAAACCAACTCCCATTTAGAATAATGAATAACCATTCTAAGATATAAATAGTACGCTATAGGTACTGAGGTTGTATGGTACTTTATTGACTATACAACACATTGCCTTGGTGTGCTGTTTTATCAAAGGATGGACTTATGATGTTAGCCTTACGATCAAATGGGAGAATGTTGGGTTGATCTCACGCTAACTGCCTGAGATTTTTCAGGGGGACTTAGTCCACCCACGCGCCTTGATCGGAGGCGGTTGCCAACAGTTTTGGGTATCGGTCCCGGTCACCCAGCGCTATATGAAAATAGAGGGTCTCGGCAGGGGAACGACACGCTAGTTGTTCTCTCCTCCAAACACCCAAACATCACCCGATCTGCTGACGACGCTGAGGTGAACGAAGGCCGACTCCCCGACGCCCCTACCTCACCGGCCGACAGCTCCGTCTCCTTCGTCCTTACCGGCAACGACCACCGTACCGCAAGTCCGGCGATCTCCTTCACCCCTCACCGACCGCGACCACTACTTCATCTTCATGGCCACCTCCGGATCAGGTATTACTCATGTTTTCGCTTTAATGTTTAAGGATAGGTGTTCATGCATGATCTAGGGACTTAGAGATTAATCTATCAAGTGCTAGTGAAGTTTAGTACAAACTCACATGTAACCCGGAATGACAATCTTCTGAATGTTTTTCATGAGGCGCTCAGCTTGCTCGGCCTGCAGCTGGAAAATCCTTCTTCCTTCAAGGTAGCTGCTGCTGAACGCGGTGCGAGAAATGACATCTCCGGTGAGGTTCTGGAGCTCCGGCCAAACATCCAGCTCGCACGAACCGTCGGAGCCGAGGGACTCCGTCCATCTGCTGACCAGCTCTTCGCAGCTCGCAGAAAACGCCGGCAGCATGAGCTGCAAAGCCATACATTCCAAGAATCAACTGCACATTCGATCACAGTAAATAATGCTCAAACGTAAAAAAAAGATTGAAACTAGTACAATATGAAACCTTTTTTTTTTTTTGGTGTACCTTGAGCTTCTCGAGATGGAATGCAGGGTTAAGGATCCTCCTATGCTTGACCCACTTCTCGCCCTCGTGGCTGGCGAGGCCGTCGGAGAGCAGCTTGGATAGCGCCGGGAACTTGGGCTTCTCGAAGTGGCCGAATTTATTGGACAGCACGTCCTTAGCAAGGTCGGGGTCGGTGATGATCACCTTGGGGATCGGGCCGAACCAAGAGATGCACGCCTTGCCGTGCTCGCGAATGGTGTTGTAGAGGAAAGGCGCGACACGGGGGGCGATGTCGTGGCACCGCAGCGGCAAGGGCCTCGACCAGGCCTCCTTGTTCAGCCGGCCGTCGTCCTTGAGGTCGCCGGTGAGGAAGCGGTAGGACGTGCCGCGGAGGCCCTGCGCGCGCAGCTCCCGCTCGAGCCGCCGCGGCCGCCACCACAGCCGGCCCAGCAGCCGGCCGGCCTTCCACAGGAGCACAAGGCCTATGAAACCGTACACGAGGAAGCTCCATGGCAATGAGGCCGCAGCTGCCACTGACACTCCAAGAACCATTGTTCTCGAGAGAAGTGGGCGAGGAAAGAGTGAGCAGAAGCTGATGCAAGTGGACTTTTGACTGGAGATGGACATGACACGATATTTGAGGCCAGCTTGTTAATTGGAGGTGTCACTGACTTGCATTAGTCTCTCGTGCTCATTTGTTTAAGGTTTCTTGGAGTGTAGTGCCACGTTCTTTTATATTATTTTTTTTATGATTTTTGACTTTCACTTCTAGAAACGGACAACTCCTCGAAACGATTTTCTAATACCAAAATCATATGTGCCTTCGCATCGGCTTTCTCACCGTATCAAAAATACAGTTAAAACCATTGATAGTAACAAAAACCATCAATCGTAATAAAAAACAATCAGTCACAGTCAAAAATAGGACCTAACACTAGTGAGCATTTCGACGGTCAGCCATGCTGCCTTGTTGCCAAGGAATTTGGTGAAAAAGAAATTTCAACGGCGATGGGATCGGATCGGTAATACGGTGGTGAGTGGTGACACGCGGGACAGCCACACACCCAGGCTAGAGGTGGAAACGAGATGAGCCGAATCGGCTCGAGCCAAGATCGTTTCGGCTCGTGTGAACAGTAGGCTTGGCTCGGCTCAGCTCGTTTTAGAAACGAGCTACGAGCGAAGCTCGGTTCGGCTCGAAAATCAGCTCGAGCCAGCTCGTGAGTGCTCGCGAGTCAGAACAGCTCGCAGAGTAGTTTTCATAGAACAAGCGTTCACAGAGCAGCAGCATCTCATAGAGCAGTTCAGAGTCACAGAACAGACAGCAGGACATGAAAATTGACATGAACAGCAGTAGCAAATCAATTCACAAGATAACAAACAACAACAGCAGTTTGCAGCAGTTTACATAATAAATTCACAAGATAAAAAACAACAGCAGCAGCAGTTTGCAGTAGTTTACATCACAAATTCACAAGATAACAAACAACAGCAGGAGTTCAACGCCGAGCTGGCAAGGAAGGGAAAATAGCCTCGGTCCACATAGTAGGTCATACGAGCAGTTGGGTGGGTTAATCGCACATGATACTATATGTTATGCATGTAATAAAAACGTATGCGGCATATTACTCCCAACTGTATTATGCACTCTATTTAAATTCAGACAAGCTTATTATTTCGTCTTTTCGCATTCCATTCTACACATAGCATGTCATCTAACAATATTAACATAGCAGTTTTCTCCGTAAACGAATTCCCAGTAACATCACAATATCACTTACCATCGTATTTACAGATCGTTCTAAGGTCAATCGTTCATAATTTTTTTTTCCAAATTTCTTTACGCACTTACAACATACAACGACCATAAACTTTTATTACAAATCCAGCATATCATATTCCAGTTCAAATCTACAAAATTGACAAAATATACATTGTCGCGGGGTACTGAACCAAGTCACCTAAGGGTTGGGCGACTGGTTCCAGCCACCCAAGGGTGGAGCGACTGGAGCTCTATCGCCTGCCCGTTGGGCGATTGGCTCTACTCGGCCCCTATTGAGTGACTGAAGTCTATTTGTGCAAAAAGTATTGCTGTAGGTATATTTTTGTAATTTTAAATAAAAAATAGATTACACGTACAAAAAAATATGTTTGGCATCATATGTTTTTCGTTTCTTTTTCTGAAGATTTCTTGGCGGCCACGGATGGGGCATGTGTAAAAAGAGGTGCGACAAGCAAAACCTAGATTTGCTGTTTGCATCGACGAAGTGTGACACAAATCCGCACAAATATCTACAAGGGTACTACACAAGACAACTTGCATATAGATGTTGCTTTCATAGTTTCGTTTCTATGGAGTCAAAAAAATGGGGAACTCAAGTATATCGTCACATGATGTGCGCAGATACGTACACTATCTTCAGCCTACAGAAAATCGCTGGGTTCATTTGGGCCCAGTTTAGCCCAGATTATTTTTGCAAAATTTTAGCCCAGACATCCGTGAGCCCGTAAAGCCTAGAAATGTTGACTCATGCCCGCGTATATTGAGCAAAGGATGTTGAGAGTTGCTATACGCAAGCCCGTAGTCTTGCGTAGTGAGATTAATGGGTTAGGAATGAGGGGCTGCCCTTACTAGAGTAGTAATCGAATTACATGCATTCTTTTTGAAATTTTACTAGAAGCTCTGGCATTCACTTAAAAGCATTCGACGACAAACTGAAGTATGTTGTAGATCAAGCAGTCATCACGGTGCTAATAGAGCTGATCAAATCCATGACAATCACATATGCATACACAATATTCGGAGTAGTATATGCAACTCTTTATTACATTGTCTCTCTCAAGGAACACCAAGCTTTATGTAGGCAAAATAAGGCGAGAGGAGTTCTACGGGCGGTTCTGGTACTGTCCACGTACGGGTCCAAATAGGATTCTGTTTCCTGACAAACTCGAAGATTTTGGTGTCTTCCGCTCACAAAGTTGAACTGCACATACGCGTCCAATACGATCGTAGGAGTAGCTAGCACTGATGCAACACTTTTTTGACTGGAAACAGTAGAGAAGGCTCCTGCAGCATATATTAATATAGAAAAAAGAAATACTAGAAATAAGGGTGCAATCGGAGCGAATACGAACAGACATTGTTCATCTTATATTCTATTTCATATTTTTTTTCTCGAAGTTGGAGTTGAATATAGATAGTGCCGGATATCTGTTTCTCCATTCTGTATTCGCTCTATAAACCTTTGGACGGTTGGTTGGAAAAAAATTATTCACTTCTTTTGCACCCCTAGACAAGACATTGAATAGTATGAGTGTAATCAGAGCGAACATAGAGAGCCTAATCGCCGAGATGTCGAAGAAAGAGCACTCAATATTTTTTCGCTTATTTAGATATGGCAATCCGTTTATATATTATCTTGTTCCTAAGTGAAATAATAACAAACTTACTTATATCACTTGATATATAGATATGCACAGACATATATCATTCATTATGTATTCTATTTCTTTTTTTCTTAGAGTCGGAGTCGAATAAAGATAGTACCAATACCTATTTATTCTTTTCTATTCACTCCGTTATTCTTCAGTCGGTTAGTTGAACCAAAATTTTCCGCACTGTTTACTCCCTAATTAGAACCCTCAGGGGATAAGGTGATCATGCTAAAGAGTCTAGCCAGTCGAATATTAGATGTCTATGTTGTTCTCTAACTCGATGCAATGCAGAGTTAGCTTATTCTTGAAGAGTATCTACAATTTGAGACACTTCGCGTAATACTCCGTATATTATAAGCGGTAGACTCTCCAGCCGGGGAGATGGGCTATATCGTCCTTTTTGCGCTTTTTTGCGAAAAAATCCCTGCGCTTTGTGAAATCGCGTAGAGGTTATCCGTCCTCGCAAACAGGTCCATGCTTCTCGCAAACAGCTCCCTGCCAGGTTTTTTTTCTAGAAAGCCCCCTCCACTTCACCGATAGCAACCCGTTGTTTCCAAGTTACGTATAGGTCCTTGTTTAGTTACGTACAGATCCTTGCGGGTCCCTGTTTTTTTTGCGAAAAAACCCTTTGGTTCATCCGAAATTACGCGTACGTCCTCGATTTTTTTAGAGAACCGCCCCGCGGATTTTTGTCTCTTTTACTTCGGTCCACACGATGACTAGCGCAGCGTGGCGCCGCGTTTACGTGGCTAGTTTTCTCGAAGATCCGTCCATTCCGTTGTTTGCGGATTAGCGGCCGTGCGGTTTATTGTGATCGTGCTTTACCATTTGATATTTTATGCAGTGGACCGACTCTGCCTGGTTCCCAAAGATGTCCAGGCAAATCTCTTGAGGTCTGTCGGGACGGATTTCCGAATCCGAATTCTCTGTATGTTATTGTACTAGTTTTAGATTAAAGTTAATGTACACAGTCAAATAATGATGATTACATAAACAACAATGTTTTATTAATAAAAGAGAGTACATGCCTTATGTCGAGACCCGGATATGCAAATCCAGACTCTCCTGTGTAACCCGCACTAGACCAGGATCACGCTAGTGCACACAGTATAAACAAAGATGAAATACAACCATATCACGATTTACTAAAAAAAACTCAAATATTATTAGTAATTATCAGAGTATGACCATATGGCCAAGCTTACAATTAATAGCCTGAAAGGCTTAAAGAAACTAGCAGCAAAAAGCAGAAATTAATCGTAGTAGCCATTCGACATGCCCACTGGCAATCGACTATGGAGCGACGTCCTAATCCGAGAAGTCATCGAAGTGATCTCCTTCTGGTACCACCTGCTGATCTGGACCTTCTTCCTCAACTGAGCAAATATGGATAAAACTGTGAGTACATAGAGTACTCAGAAAGTTGTTTGGAACAAAGAATGCCATATATAGTATGCAAGGCTTACCAATGGATGGCTGAAAGGTTAATTTTGTAGAAAGCAACAATTTAACGTGAATACAATAAATAGTTTGAAAAACGGACTTTGGAAATGATAATAAATAAATAATCAAAGGAATTGAGACCAACAACAAGTGAACTAACCATTCACTCTGATGAATCACCCATGAACCAAGATTCATGTAATGAACCACCAGTGAACTAATCATTTACTTCCCAACTTAACCCATCCAGATTTTTATGAAAACTGAGGTTATAAGACCTCACATACTAACAAAACACAGCGGAACCAAAATAAAAATTTGACGATGACCCATCAATACGTCACAGGCAATTGGCTGGGGAAGCGCAACATAGTACTCTCGAAGCCTTCATGGAATCCACATGCAAAGTAGTCGTAGGTTCCTTCTTGATCTTCATAACTCTCTGAGATTTATTTTGAATGTAGCATATGAGTACTTAAAGTACTCCGCAAGTCTTGGAAAAAATACAGTAGATGCAAGGCTTAACAAAGAAGGATAATATGATCCTTTTGCGCAAAGTAGAATAATGTTTCAAATTCCATAATTAATTTCTCAAAAGCATAAATTTAATAAAGTAATTGCAATAACTGAAACTAAATAAATTTCCTGGTGAAGGTTCCAACCGCCAACACTAGTAAACAGGTTCTACCGCCAATGTTCAAGACTACGGGTTCCATCTACCCGCACTGGCTCCATCCGCCAGGACACACTCTTGAGAGTTCTGTCCACACCCGAGTTCCCAAAACTTTTACTTTGAAACCAAAACCAAGGATCTACCACGTGAACGCACACATCACCCGCCCTTGATCGTGGGCACGTCTATTCAAATAGTTTTACACTCTGTAGAGGTTGTACAATTTTACCTATAAGAGATAAGTTATCTGAATAGCCAACATACTTCCTTAGGCATGAGGCCCAGATAATTTCTCACAAAGCCTTTAACTCACTCCGATCTAGCTAGAAACCACACATTGAGGTTTTACCGCTGAAAGGTTAAATCTACCACAGTCAGAAGCCATCTCTTGTGCCATATGAGTACAGTAAATCCCTAGCACCACTTACCATAGGTGATTTCCAAACTAAACCTTTGTGAGTTAGTCGGCTAGGTCGTACCCATATAGACTTGTGATTGTATAGTAGTGCTCAGTTTGGACAATCACAAGCGTCGGTCCTTAACTGACTAGGGTGGCACATTCACAATACAAGTTCTCATAGTAAATCCGCACCAACCAGATCTTATCATCTGCCACAGTCTAAAACCAATTTTCACCATTTTATTTTAAAAATAGCAGCAATACCTATTGCCACTAAATTTTTTGAATAAAAGATTAAAGCAGACAATATCAATTTTTCACCCGAAGGGTTATACTGACTGACTAGTTTGTCTAAGCAATTACTACCATTCTAAAATTAAAAAAATATCATAGTAATCTCAATACTGAGACAAGGAAAGCCTAGGGCGACAAAGGTACATGGTTGCCGATGTCAAATGAGGGCATAACAATTGTCGGTTTAACTATTATCCTTAAAAAAGAAGTTATCATTTTATGTAAAATCACAATGCAATTAAATTTGAAATAATAAAAGGATTTTTGAAAACATAGGTACAAGATGATCAAAGGAGACTTGCCTTCCTACACGTTGCCTAGACCTTCCTGCTGCAAATCGAAAAACTCTTTGGCGAGGTTGGGTTCTACGCGCAAAACAAGAAACCCAAATAAATAAATAAACACAACAAAGTCACAAAATATAAAAATACATATATTGGAAGGAGGTTTATGGTTTTACATGAATTTAGAAATTTGAACGGGTTCAAACAGAGCTAACATGAAGAAGTACGGGCTTCTGAAATATTTGCCATTGTCATAGACTGCAACGGTCGGATAAAGGCTAGGAGTGATCGAAAGTGAGAGACCATGTGAAAGGTCCTCCCATGTTTGTGATGAGTAATTGACACGTGTCTTGAAAGTTTGAGTTTGATTCGAGTGGTTAGTGCGTGAGTTTGCGACTAATGCAAATGTTAATTCCATTATCTCGAGCGGTGCTATGTGATGTGTTTTCTTGTCTATGATGGCTGCAGGACATCGAGGCGGAGTCGTGGCGAGGCACGGGATGACCGGACTAGGCACAGGCGGGCTGAGGTCGGAGCGGTCGAGATGTGCCGAAGACGGCGAGACTCGAAGTGGTTGCGAGGCTTGGACGGCAAGAAACCAGGAAGCTTCCTGGAAGGTGCAGCAGGGGCATTGTGGTAAATGCGCGAGGCTGCAAAAACGGAAGCGGATTCGGTTCGAGTTAGTAGATAAAGAACAGAAGTTGTTGACACTAATGGGTAAAGTGTGTTTGTGAACCCATTAGTGGAGACTATAAAAGGAGAGGGGTAGGCATGAAAGCAAATTGAGAGTTAGGGTTTCTTTTCTCTCCATATGTTGTGTGAGCGTTTCTCTTTTTCTTTTGGGTGGTCGGTGAGAAGGGCAGAGGTTGTTCTGCCCTTGCTTTTTTGTGGTCTTGGGTGTGTTCTTGAGTTCTTGATTTCTCAATCGCGTATAGGGCCGTAGATTAGGATGAATTGGTTGTAGCAACTCTCGTAATCATTCATTCCTTTCAATCAATCTGAGAAATCTTGTTTTTGAAATGTTTTGAACCTTCAGTCTGCTCACTGTTCTTCACACTTTTCTTGGATTTCTTCCTATTTTGCTTGATCTCTTGAGATTCTAGTTGCTAAATGTTTATGCTTTGAACTAGAAAGTTTCTTGAGATCACTTGAACATTCTATTTTCGAGATTAGAAGGAAGAATCCAGATTTCTCCTCCTTTCTCAGATCTTGCGCACTGTTTCCCTGTTCGTGCTGTTTTTTCTAGGGTTAGAAGTCAGGGGATGAGTGGCCCTTCGATTTTCTAGAGGAAACTTGAAATTCGAGCTTGGATAACTCTTCTGAGATCATTTACTTGCTATCTTCAAAGTTTCCTGAGCCAAAAATCTAAGATTATTGCAAATTTCTCGGTTCGATTCGATTCTCATTCGATTTCTTTGTGCGGTACTACGGGTTTTCCACGTCGGTATTACCGCACGGTACTACCGCCCGCCGGTACTACCGTTCGACTCAACGGTACTATCGCTCAACGACTGAGTTCACAGCCGGTACTACCGTTTGGCTCGGTGATACTGGCGCATCACAGCAGTACTACCGCTTGCTTGTGCACCGATTCTCAATCTGTTTTTCGACCTGCTTTCTCGGATCTATTTTATGCCTATTGCTGTGACTTCCAGTGAGCGCATATCTTCTGTCTTCATAGCTTCTATAGCTATTGGAGAAGAAACATAGATGTGGATACTTGTGGGGCGATTTTTGAAGGCACCATTCACCCCCACTCTGTTGCTATTTCGTTCCTACAGAAAGCTACATAGAGTGGTTGGTGATTGGAAACTCTAGAGTGGTCGAGAGACCAGGAGTGGTCGAAGACTAGAACATGGTCGAAGGCGACTGCGGTCATGAGCGATGGTCGGAAGGATCAGAGGGATCAGAGGGATCGAAGTAGTCGAAGGAATGGGATGGTGTGGAGTAGTCAAAGGAATTGATCAGCTTGAAGCGATCGAAGGAATCGATTGGCTTGGGTGGTCAAATAGTTGTGATCGGATGGCTGAATGTGGTCGGAAATTTAGATGTGGTCGGTGGTCGATACGTGGTTGGAAGGAGAGGTTGAAAAGTTTGAAGAGGTCGAAGTATGCAATGTGGTCGAAAGGTATATGTGGTCGAAAGGTTGAGAGAGGTCGGATCCATTGCAAGTTGAACATTATAGGAACTAGTCCAAGAAGACTGAAACTAGTCGAAGACTTCAAAGTGATCGAATCTTGGTGATCGAAACCTAGTGGTCGGAGGTTGAGTATGGGCAAAGGCTTTAGAGTGGTCGAAGCTTGGAACGGTCAATACTTATGAGAATTGTTGAAACACCGAGAGTGGCCATAATCGATGAGGTTGTCATGGCCGACCATGGCGATCACAACATTGAGAGTGGCCGAGTGGCCTAGGGTGGTCAAAAACTATAAGGTGGTCGAAAATGAGGGTGGTCGAAAGGAGCCATGGTAGTGAGCGACTGCGGTCATGAGCGACCGTGGTTAAAAACAGCTATGGTCGCGAGCACTACGGTCGAAAGTAAGAGGGGTCGGAAATGACAATAGTCGAAGCTAAAGTTCACGGAAGTTTAAAGAATGGTTGGAACTCAGGAGTGATCGGGAGCGGTCAGAGTGGCTGAGATCGATGGGGTTGCTGTGCTCAAACGCGGAGTGATTGTTTTCAATAGGCAAGGGGGTTTTACCAGAGATAGTGGGAGAGTGGTCGGCGACGGTTTTACCAGAGATAGTGGGAGAGTGGTCGGCGACGGTGGAAGATGACAGCGGTAGAGTGCTTCCACGTTAGATTTGCTCGACAGTGAGGCAGAAGATGGCGGCAATGGAGTGCTCCGACGAGGAAAGGCTTTGACAGCGGTCTTGGATGGTGAAGCGGTCGGCGACGTCGTCTCAGCGCGGCGAAGCCGATGGTGTCGACGGTAGCCTCAGCGACTTCTCTGGAGGAGGGGAGACTTTGGCTAGATGAAAGGGAAGGCAACATGGTCACGGTGCTCCGATTTATCGCTTCGGCAAAGAAAGAAAACCTATAGAATTTATGGCACCGTGTGAGCGTTTTGGTATTCAAGGACACGTGAAAGGAAGGGAAAGATTGATGACTTGATTACTAGCACAAATTGAGCGGTTTCCAAGTGAAGATGGAGAGAGAAAAATGCTTTTGTCGGTTGGAGATTTGAGCTTAGGTCTGACGCAGGGTAGAAGAAGATGAATAGTGATTAGGCCAAAGAATAAAAGGAAGGATGGTGAAAAGAACACACAACAAAGGAGAAGGCCAACTAGTGGTTGGTTTTGTTGGAACATTGACGTTAAGCGTGCTTGGCTTATGGCCATTCTAGGATGGGTGACCCTTTGGAAAAAATTTTATTGGACTTTGGATTGGAATTGGGATTTTGATATTTTCTTCCAATATTACACAAATAATCCAAATAAAATACAAACACTTTTAAAATAATTAATTTGAAATTAATTTTTAAAGGAAGCAAATTTTTCGGGATGTTACAAACCTACCCCCTTAGAGAGAATCTCGCCCCTGAGATTCGGACGGACTAGATAAAAGACTAGGGAACTCTGCTCTTAGATCTTCCTCATGCTCCCAATTTGCTTCTGATTCCGAATGATTGCACCATTGAACTTTATAGAATTTGGTGGTCTTGCTTCTTGTGTGATGTTCTATTTCATCCAAAATTTTGACTGGATACTCTGAATAAGTTAGGTCTTCTTTCAATTTTACTTCATTTAGAGGCATCTGCTCTTCTAGTACTCTAAGACACTTTCTCAATAGGGATACATGAAAGACATCATGCACATCTGACAACTGCGGTGGAAGCTTCAACTGGTAAGTAACTTCTCCCCTCCTGGCTAGGACAGGAAAAGGTCCAATGAATCTAGGAGCAAGCTTCCCACTAACTTTGAAACGACGCATTCCCTTGAGAGGTGAAACTTTCAAATACACGTGATGACCAGGTATAAATTCTAACAACCTGCGGTGATTGTCCACATAAATTTTCTGTCTTGGTTGTGCTATTTTCAATCTGTCATGTATAACGCAAATATGCTCTTCTGCTTGCTTCAACACATCTGGTCCAAACACTTTCCCTTCTCCAGCCTCTTTCCAATACAATGGTGTCCTACATTTTTTGCCATACAAAGCTTCAAATGAAGACATTTGCAAGCTAGATTGATAACTATTATTGTAGAAAAATTCTGCATAAGGCAAACTTTGATCCCAACTAATTTTATTTGCCAAGGCACAAGCTCTCAACATGTCTTCCAGTATTTGATTTACCCTTTCGGTTAGACCATCGTTTGTGGATAATATGTTGTACTGAAATTTAGGTTTGTGCCCAAAATTCCATGTAGCTTCTGCCAAAATCGTGAAGTGAATTGAGATCCTTGATCTGACACGATCTTCTTTGGAACTCCATGCCAACTTCTTCCCATTTTTACTCAGGTATCTACAAAGGTTGTAAAAGTCCTGTAGGTCTCTGGTGTTTAGCTTTAACCTACTGGCAAACATCACACAGAGCTACATATTCAGCGATTTCCCTTTTCATACTTGACCACCAATATCTTTCTTTGAGGTCTTGGTACATCTTTGTACTTTTAGAATCAATTGAATATCCAGATTCGTGAACTTCTCTTAGAATTAACTCCTTTATTTCTTTCTAATCGGGTACAAGAATTATTTTTGCAAACCAATGGATACCTTCTTCATCTTCTAAAAATCCAGGTGCTTTACATTTCTTCATATTATCTTTGATTTCCTTGACATATTTGTCCTCTTTCTAAGCTACCTTGATCTGGTCAGTTGGTTGAACCTCCAAAGTGGTTAGAAATCCTTCCACTACTACTTCCAGATCGAGCCGCTAAAATTCTTCATGGAGCACAGGCTGACTATCTTGAATCATCAGATTATTACAGTAGCTCTTCCTACTCAAGGCATCAGTTACTGCATTAGCCTTTCATGGATGAAAATGTATTCTAATATCATAATCCTTTATGAACTCAAGCCATCTTCTTTGTCTCAGGTTAAGATCAGGTTGGGTAAATATATACTTCAGATTCTTGTGGTCCATGTAGATCTCACAACGATTACCAATCAAATAATGCCTTCATTTTTTTAGAGCATGCACAACGGGGGCTAGCTCTAAATCATGGGTTGGATAATTCTCCTCATGTGGACGCAATGTCTCGATGCATAGGCTACCACCTTTCCCTCTTTCATCAGTACACAACCAAGACCTTGTCTTGATGCATTACAGAAAACTTCAAAATCCTTCCTATTGTCTGGAAGCGTTAGCACAGGTGCAGAAGTTAACCTCTTCTTCAGTTCTTGAAAACCGTCCTCACATGTTTTACTCCATTCAAACTTCTTTTCCTTCTTTAGCAATTGGGTGAGAGGTCTTGCAAGCTTAGAAAAACCTTCAATGAAGCGATCATAATAACCTACTAAACCCAAAAAACTCCTAATCTCTGGTACTGATTTGAGTTGTGCCCAATTGAGTACATCCTCCTGTAGAAATCACATGTCCCAAGAAAGACACTTCCTTCATACAAAATTCACACTTGCTAAACTTAGCATACAACCGGTGTTCTGTGAGTTTTTTCAAAACTATCCTCAGATATTCTTCATATTCTTTCTTATTCTTGGAGTAGATAAGAATGTCGTGTATAAATACATCAACAAACTTATCCAGATATTCCATGAACACCTTATTTATCAGATTCATAAAATACACGAGTTGTAAAGTCCATATTGAGTAGAGAATGCTGGGCAAAGGATACTTGTTCTTAATTGTCACATCATTCAAGGATCTATAGTCCACACACATGTGAAGACTGTCGTCTTTCTTCTTCACGAGAAGTACTGGTGCTCCCCAAGGCAAAGAACTTGGTCTAACAAAATATTTCTCTTGTAGTTCCTGAATCTGCTTCTTAATTTAGCAGATCATTCGCTGACATGCGATAGGGTCTCTTAGAAATCGGAGCTGTACCAGGTACCAAGTTAATAACAAATTCAATCTCTCTGTCCGGCGGCATCCTTGGCAAAGCTTTAGGAAATACATCTGGGTATTCCTTAATTATAGGTACATCTTCTAAAGTTATTCCCTTTAAGCTATTCAACACATATCCATTCTTTGAAAGTGTGTTATACTTACACTCTACTCAAATCCCTTCAGAATTTCTAAGAGTAATGGCACGATTGGCACAATCTATCTACCCTTTATACTTGGTTAACCAGTCTATACCAAGTATTACATCTATGTCCTTGGAGTCTATTAAAATAAGGTTCGCTAGGAACTTAACTCTATTTATATCTATGGTTGCTCAAGGGCAAACCATGTTAGTCCTCATTTCCTTTCTAGCTGATTGGACTAGCATATGGTTCTTTAGCAAATATACATCCCAATTATATCTTTCAACAAAATCTTTTGATACGAAAGAATGTGAAGCTCCGGAATCAAATAATGCTGATGCAAGTACTGAGTTGACAAGAAACTTACCCAGAACTACGTCTGGTGCCTCTTGAGCAGCTTCTGCAGTAATATGATTAACACGCCCTCATCCTATTGCTTGCGGAGTCCTGCGAGTTTGAGGGTGCCCCACGGCCTTGGCCTGTAGATGGATCTTGTGCTGGTGTAGTCCCCAGGTTGAAGCGAACAGGGGTCACAACTTGGCTCTTTTGAGGACAATTGTTGGCATAATGTCCTATGTTCTTGCAATTGAAACATTGCACTCCTTCAGCATAAGTCTTGTTCTATTGGGGCTGGACACCATTACTTGCTCGAGGTGCTTGTGGAATTGGGTAGGGTCCAATGAACAGCGTCCTTGGCACACTTGGCACTGAGGACCTACTGAATTGAGGCGGATTGGGATGATGTTGAGAACTGCTAGCACCATGCTGAGCTTGGAATTTCCTTTTGCGAGATTCATACAGTTGATGTTGAGCATCTTCTTGTACAAGGGCCTTATTCACCATGTGCTAAATTATTGGAAAATTATTGGACACCAGCTGCACCTTGATGTTGGGATCAAGTCCTTCCATGAACCGTAAAATCTTTGCTACATCTATTGTAATATCTTCTAGTGATACCTGGATAGTTGAGTGAACTTGTTTAGGTACTGAGAAACACTGAGGTTTCCCTGCTGCAGCTTGTGAAACTCCCTCTTCTTCATCTCAATTATTCCCATAGGAATGTGTGCAGTGCGAAAAGCCTCAACAAATTCAGCCCACGTGATGGTCTACACATCCTGGTGAGCAACATAGAAATTTTTCCACCAATTAGCAGCAATTCCTTTTAGTTGATGAGCGGCATACAACACCTTCTCATGATCATTGCACTAAGCCAAAATCAGCTTCTTCTCCACATCCTTGAGCTAGTTGTCAGCATCTAACGGATCTACTGAACTGGCAAAGGTAGGCGGTCTGGTTCTCATAAACTCTCCTAGCTGGACTACGGTGCTTGGATGGGTGCTTGCTGAATTTGTTTGACTTGGTTCTGAGTAAGGGTTTGAAGAAGTTGCAGTTGCATAACCATCATTTGTTCCAAGTTAGGGGCTTGAGCTGGAGGGGGTGGTGGGATTGGTGTGTTGCTTTCTGGTTGAGCATTGGCACCACTGCTGTTGCCAGCGTTGTTCCTTGTGTTCACCATCTGAAATAGCAACTGGGGTTAGCAAAAGGTAAGAGAGAAATAGCATAGATAAGAGATCAGAGGAACGACTAAACAACATCATAAACAAACACACAATGAGAAGCAAACAACTACTAGGAGAAGCTTAGCTTGAAATAAAAATAGTTTTTAAGGATGGTTATACTATAAATATACAAAGGCTTGGTACAGTCCACCTAGCATATAAACAAGTAATATATAAGCGCTCTAAAATCGTAGAACTTTACTTGGGTACTACAACTAAAGAACTACTCCTTGCTCCTTCATGATAACGTGCTTCTCCAGGTCCTTCTTAGACACAACCTCACTGACCCATCTATAGAAATTACAAAGGAAAGTGGATACAATTATCATTCCCAAAAATTAAATAAGCAGATAGAGAATGAAGAATACCATGACGAAGGTAAGGATAGAAAGACAAGAAAAGACAAGGGTAGCATATTATTAAAATTTTATCTTATAAAATAAATTTTGAAGCTCTTCTACTAATGACCATTCTAACTATGTCACGTCCTACAGTCAAATTGGCTCTGACACCATCTCTGTCGGGACCAAATTTCTGAATCCGAACCCTCTGTGTATTACTGCACTAGTTCCAGATCAAAGCTAGTGCACACAGTCAAATAATGATGATTGCATAACCAACAACACTTTATTAATAAAAGAGAGTACATGTCTTAGGGCCACCTTATTACAACTGAGGTTACATGACCTAACAAACTAACAAAACACAGCGGAGCCAAAATAAAACCCTGACGATGACCCATCAATACGCCTCAAGCAATTGACTGGGGAAGCACAACCTAGTACTCTGGAAAGCCTTCGTCGAATCCACATGCGAAGTAGTCGTAGGTTCCTTCTTGATCTTCATAACCCTCTGAGAGTTGTTTTGAGTGTAGCATGTGAATACATAAAGTACTCCGCAAGTTTGGGGAAAAAGGTAGTAGATGCAAGGCTTAACAAAGAAGGATAATATGGTTATTTTGCACAAAGTAGCATTATGTTTCAAATACCATAATTAAATTCACAAAAGCATCAATTTAACAAAGTAATTGCAATAATTAAAACTAAATAAATGTTCTAGTGAAGGTTCCAACCATCAACACTAGTGAACGGACTCTAGTCGCCAAGGCAAGCATCTGCTAGGACACACTCCCGAGATTTCCATCCACTCCTGTGTCACACATCGCCCGCCCTTGATCGTGGGCACAGCTATTCGAATAGTTTTTACACTCTGCAGAGGTTGTACAACTTTACCCACAAGAGATAAGTCATATGAATAGCCAATATGCTTTCTTAGACATGAGACCGAGATAATTTATCACAAAGCTTTTACCTCACTTTGATCTAGCTAGACACCACTCGTTGAGGTTTCACCACCGAAGGGTTAAATCCAAGACAGTTAGAAGCCGCCTCTTGCGCCATATGAGTACAGTAAATCCCTATGCCTCACTGTGAGTAAACCAGTAAATCTCTGGCACCACTTACCACAGGTGATATCTAAACTAAACCTTTGTGAGTTAGTTGGCTAGGTCATACCATATAGACTTGTGGTTGTATGGTAGTGTTCAGTTTAGACAATCACAAGCGTTGGTCCTTAATTGACTAGGGCGGCACATTCACAATACAAGTTCTCGTGCTAAATCTGTACCAACCAGATCTTACCATCTGCCCAAGTCTAAAACCAATTTTCACCATTTTATTTTATTTTAAAAATAGCAGCAATACCTATTGCCACTAAATTACTTGAATAAAAGATTAAAGTAGACAATATCAATTTTTCACCCAAAGGGTTATACAAACCGACTAGATTGTCTAAGCAATTACTACCTTTCTAAAATTAACAAATATCATAACAATCTCAATACTGAGACAAGGAAATCCTAGGGCAACAAAGGTGCATGGTTGTCGATGTCAAATGAGGGCATAACAATTGTTGGTTTAACTATTATCGTTAAAATTGAAGTTATCATTTACATAACACATCAATGCAATTAAATTTGAAATAATAAAAGGATTTTGGAAACATAGGTACAAGATGATTAAAGAAGGCTTGCCTTCCTGCACGTTGTCTAGACCTTCATGTTGCGGATCGGAAAACTCCTCGATGACGTTGGGTTCTACGTGCAAAACAAGAAACCCAGATAAATACTAGCAGGAGGTTTATGATTTTATGTGAATTTAGAAATTTGAACGGGTTCAAACAAAGCTAGCATGAAGAAATATGGGCTTCTAGAAGTATTTGTCGTTGTCGTAGACTACAACGGTTGGACAAAGGCTAGGAGTGGTCGGTGATCAGAAACTCTAGAGTAGTCGAGAGACCAGGAGTGGTTGAAGACTATAACATGATCGAAGTACAGAACATGGTCGAAGGCGATTGTGGTCATGAGCGATGGTCGGAAGGATCGGAGGGATCAAAGTAGTCGAAGGAATGAGACGATGTGGAGTGGTCGACTTAATCGATCGGCTTGGAGCGGTCGAAGGAATCGATCGGCTCGGGTAGTCGAACAGTTGTGATCAGATGGTTGAGTGTGGTTAGAATTTAGACGTGGTCGGTGGTCAAAGTGGCTGTGAGTTGTTGGTGGTCCATACGTGGTCGGAAGAAGTGATCGAAAAGTTTGAAGTGGTCCAAGAATGCAACATAGTCGAAAGGTATATGTGGTCAAAAGATTCGGAGAGGTTGGAACCATTGCAAGTCAAACATTACATGAACTGGTCAAACACTTCAAAGTGATCGAATCTTGGTGATCAAAACCTAGTGGTTGGAGGTTGAGAGTGGTCGAAGTCTTCAGGGTGATCGAAGGCTTAGTGCGGTCGAAACCTACAAGAATTATCAGAACACTGAGAGTGGTCATAACCGATGAGGTTGTCGTGGCCGACCATGGCGATCGCAACACCGAGTGTGGCTAAGAGGCCTAGAGTGGTCAAAAACTATAAGGTGGTCAAAAACGAGTGTGGTCGAAAGCAGCCATGGTCGTGAGCGACCGTGGTCGAAAACAGCTATGGTCACGAGCGACCGCGGTCGAAAGCAAGAGGGGTCAGAAATGACAATAGTCAAAGCTAAAGTTCTCAGAAGTTTAAAGAATGGTCGGAACTTAGGAGCGATCGGGAGTGGTCGGAGTAGCTGAGATCGATGGGGTTGCCGTGGTCAAACGTAGAGCGATTGTTTTCAATAGGCAAGGGTGTTTTACCAGTGATAGTTGGAGAGTGGCGGCGACGGCGGAAGACGGCGATGGTAGAGTTCTTCCACGATAGATTTGCTCGATGGCTAGGCAAAAGATAGTGGTGACAGAGTGCTTTGACGGTAAAGGCTCCGGCAGCGGTCTTGGATGGTGAAGAGGTCGGCGATGTCATCTCAGCACGACGAAGTCGATGGCGGCCTCGGTGACTTCTCTGGAGGAGGCGAGACTTTGGCTAGATGAAAGGGAAGGCAACATGGTCACGGTGCTCTGATTTATAGCTTCGGCAAAGAAAGGAAACCGACAGAATTTATCACACTATGCGAGCGTTTTGGTATTCAAGGACACGCAAATGGAAGGGAAAGATTGATGAATTGATTACTAGCACAAATTGAGCGGTTTCCAAGTGAAGATGCGTAGGAAAAAAGGCTTTTGTCAGTTGGAAATTTGAGCTTAGGTGTGATGTAGGTAGAAGAAGATGAATAGTAATCAAGCCAAAGAATAAAAGGAAGGAAGGTGAAAAGAACACATAACAAAGAAGAAGGCCAACTGGTGGTTGGTTTTGTTGGAACATTGACGTTAAGCGTGCTTGACTTATGGCAATTTTAGGATGGGTGACTCTTTGAGAAATTTTTTTATTGGACTTTGGATTGGAATTGAGATTTTGATATTCTTCTAGTATTACACAAATAATCCAAATAAAATCCAAACACTTTTAAAATAATTAATTTTTAAAGAAAGCAAATTTTTTTGGTATGTTACAAGGTCACATAATTTCGCGAATGTCCAGGTGGACAGGATTAACGACATTTTCAGGGCTGTCCCGCTGGAGAGGCTCCTAAATGAAGAAATCATGATACTAGGGATGTCGTCCACACATTTGACCAATGGCCCAAGAAAGACATCACACTGGACCCTTCCGTGTCGTGATCTCCAAACGACAATGCCTGTCAAACAGAACCCTCTATGACTCTACCTCAAGCTCCACTTCACAAGTCCATTGCTTCACAAGATGTATCGCAAGCGAGGCACTAAGGCCCAACCAAAGAAGACTAAGTCGCCTCTCGAATCCTGAAAGTACCAGCTCGGACTGTCATTGGTCCCCGAGTCACAATTACCCAGCGTTGGACAGGCATGCAGGTCTTTACATACCTGGTACATGCAGATATATAACAAGAAGCCAAATCAGCAAAGTGGATTCACCGTGAGATACACGGAGGCACATTTCTTCCATGACTCAGGCTACATTGTCGTGGCCTTTGAAGACTTATTTTTACTATTTAACCACGACGAACTCGCTACTGTACAATGAAGTTCTATATTGATGTAATACCAATAAATATCAAACTCATTACTCATGTATAGATCCATGATGCAACAAGTCTGGCGACAACGACAACCGATGGGTTTCCTTGACCCAGACTTGGTCTCTAAGCAATCCATCAATGCAAACACATCATTCATCAAAGAATACATAACGACGAGATTGCTTGCTCACACTGACAAGGAGTACATTCTAGTACCCTTCAACCAGGGGTAAGTGCTTCACTAGTTACCATACATGTTTTATTTATACTTTATATGCAACATGAACTTAGGATTAATCACTATGGTGACACACATGACTAGATCTCATTAGGTTCTAATTGTGATTGTACTAAAGTGGAGCAAGAAAATACACCTTAATTCTCTACTTAGGAGTAACCACGACTTCACTCGTGTGCAACAAACAATTGATACGTAAACTCATTTCCTCCGTACATAACTCTATTATAGTCTTCTCTTCGTTTGCAATAGCCGAGGCTAACCTTTTGGAATCATGTAGGCTGTTCGCCGCTTACGTTGCCTAGGGAGGGAGACACAAGGAATCTAGCGCCACACTACGACACATGATGTGACTTTTTGTACTCGATACAACACAACAATCCTGCTATATCACACTTCGTAATAATGCCTCTAGAACTGACAATACCTATGTATGTAATTATATTTTTACAGTACCATCAGCAGCTACAGGGCAACATATGTGGGTTCTATGTTTGCTGCCATATGCAGGAAATCAAGGATACTAAGATGAATAATCTAGATGTTTGTCAACCTATTAATAAATATTTCGTGATTATCAATTTATACATATATATATATATGTGTGTGTATATATATATGTGTATATGTATATGTATGTATATATATATATGTGTATATGTATGTATATATGTATATATATATATGTATGTATGTATGTATGTATGTATGTATGTATATGTATATATGTGTGTGTGCGCGCTAATCACTTTAACACTCCTACCGATAGCGCGTGAAATTCGATAAAAGTATGTTCGATCTTGACAAACTCGTCAAAATTTGAGGACAGCTCTCCGAATTCTTGATGGGGAGATCATACACAATAATGGAGAATTCCACGCAGGCGATGATAATTAGATGTTTAAACATTTGATACAATTGTAATCACTCAATTGTGCTTAATCAAACAATTCATTCAGTTGTACTTCCTTCAGTTGTTTAATTCATTTATGAGATCTGTGTAATGATTGTCGTGTGTTATATATATGATTTGTTTGTTTGTTTTCAGAGGACATAGCTAGCATTTTCTGAGGCTAGTCAAAAACAAGAAATAATTTAGCTATTAAAATAGCTATCACAGACAATTTGTAACAACAAACCGTCAGTGATATATGATATATCACAGACGGTTATTGGTATTAGTCATCTGTGATATTTCGGATATCACAGACGACTATGTTGAAGAACCGTCTGTGATATCTGTTATATCACAGACGGTTTTTAGTATTAGCTGTCTGTGATATGTGAGATATCACAGACGGCTATGTTTAATAACCGTATCTGATATCTAATATATCACAGACGGTTTAAAAACAGTCTATGACACAAACACATAAATTTAGATGGTTCAGAAACCATCTGTGGTGACGGTTTTCAATTGTCTGTGATGACTATTTCTGTAGTAGTGATTCACACTGTGAGCCTTTGGTCAGATAAAAATTATCCGCTCTGTTTACACCACCAATTAGAACCCTCAGGGGATATGGTGATCATGCTAAAGAGTAGCCAGTCGAATATTAGATGTCTATGTAGTTCTCTAACTCGATGCAATGCAGAGTTAGCTTATTCTTGAAGAGTATCTCCAATTTGAGACACTCGGCGTAATCTTACCAGAAGATAGCGGGGTTCCGCCCATGCGGTGTCCACGTCCCCAGCACAAGGCCGCGTGGCGGGGTTTTTGCTGATCGGCCGAGGCGCTTTCCTCTGGTTTTTTCGAAATTGCGTACAGGTCCTTGGTTCTCGCAGAAAGGTCCCTAGAATTTTTTTTAGGCCCCTGGAAAATTTTTTTGGCCCCTCCGTTTTGCAGGATGGCCCCCCGCGTTTTCGGAAATCGCGCATGGGTCCCCGTTTTTTTACGTACATGTCCCCCCGCGGTTTTTTCCCTTACGTACGGGTCCTCGCTTTTTGCAAAAAAACCCTTTACTTCCTGCGAAAAAACGCCTATACCCTTGGATTTTTTTAGGTGATTCCTCACGATTACGGTGTCTGGCGCGGCGTGGCGCCGCGCCTACGAGGCTAGTCTTCTCGAAGATCCATCCATTCCGTTGTTTGCAGATTTGGGGTCATGCGGTTTATTACAATCGTGCTTTACTATTTGATGTTTTATGAAGTGGACTGACTCTGCCCGGTTCCAAAGAAGTCCGACTAAAAAGCTCTTTTAGCACTATTTTAATGTTTAAATACAGAAATAGCGGCAGTTACATAGCAATTGTAAAAATGATACTTTTATCGTCCGGTTATCGCGCGGCGAGCTCTAGAAAGCTAACACGTAAGAGAAATAAATAGCTCACGGCCATCGTGCCACTGAGCTGGCTGCCGCACGGCCACCGTGAGGCCACGCAGCCTGCCGCGCGATCACCGGCTTAGTCCCGGGCATTAACTTCTTGGTCGCACAGTGACCTTGTGGCAGGCCCTACGCACATGTCCAATGTGTATTTCTCTGACGTGTCAGATTTTTATGGTTTGCCGCATAGTAGCCAGACGATAAAAAAATTATTTTTATAATTACCAAGTAATTGTCGCTATTTCTATATTTAGACTTTTAATTGTACTAAAAGTGCCATTTAGTCAAAAAGTCCAGACAAATCACTTGAGGTCACATAGACAACACGAAGCAACAACGAAACAGCCGTCACATGGTGGGTGGCCATCCCGCGCGTCAATTTGGCCAATCCAATCCCCGTTTCTTCTCCGCCAAGTTCCTTACGAGCACATGGTGATGGTGGACTGTCGCATGGTTGACGCGGCTCAATTATACCCCATAAGAAGCTTAAACAAATGGGCACCAGAGACTACTGTCCCAGTGACACTGCTATATCTCCTAGACATTCTTCTCCCACTTCTCTCGAGCAATGGTTCTTGGAGCGCAGATGAATGCCGCCTCGGTGCCATGAAGTTTTTAGACTGTAGTTTAATAAAAGATATATAAGTCTAGTTTGTATTAGCTTAAAGTTTTTTATAGTGTAAGTATTTTTCTGAATTTGTTACCGTAGAGCTTATTGTCGTGGCTACTGACCAAATAGTGAAATGAGAGTGTAGTAGTGGGGATGAGAGATGAACAATGCTTAGCTTTTCCCCATGCCCAGGGCAGCCATATATATATATATATATATAACTATAGTTCAAATTTCAGTTCGAACTTGTTTGAACTAGTTAATAAACTAGTTAAACTTGATATCCAAGAAATTTTAAAAATTTACGCGATACATACCTATTTTAGACTATGGTGCCGGGCACCATAGTCTAAAATAGGTATGTATCGCATGTAAATTTTTTAAAATTTCTTGGATATCAAGTTTAACTAGTTTATTAACTAGTTCAAACAAGTTCGAACTGAAATTTGAACTATAGTTGTCTTTTTTATTGATAGTTTGATTGTAGGTATGTGCTGATTATATATATAAATCAGCAAAGAATGTGATCTAAATTCGTTCAAAACTTTGAATTCAAGTATATTTTTTCAAAGGTATATGTTTCATTTGAATTGTTATAGATGGGTATATACCCTAAAACCGATATTTTCAAAAAATATATCCGAATTAGGGTTGAATTCGTGCATTTGAAATCAAGGTGCCCGGGCACCACGGTGCCCAATTTCGCATATATATATATATATATATATATATATATATATATATATATATATATATATATATATATATATATATATATATATATATATATATATATTCACATGGAGAGTATTTTACAATCATACTCTTACACTCAAATACCCCTCGTAAGGGTATTTATGTCATTATGCATGTTCCATTTTGGACTTTAAAACCCTTTAGCAGGTCGGCTGGCTTAGGTGGGGGCCACCCCTACAACATGAGTCTCTCATGGTGAAGGGCTTCACGGGCCGAAACCATGTCGCCTAACCATTTGGCCCCCTCCGTCCCTACGGCCTATGACCTTTTGTGATCTTGGGCGGGAATGGATTTGCCGGCGCGGCCCAGCTTCGTGCCGAGGACACGGAGTCGAGCTTACTGCCGGAGTCGTCCTCCGGCCATGAAGTCCTCCAGCTGTGAAGACGAAGAAGCTGGCGGAGCCGCCCTACCGAGGCGAAGGTTGAGCTCGTCCCGCAGACATGTTGTCGAAGCGGGGGCGAGGCCCGTCCCGCGTATGCGAGGTCGGAGCCAAGGGCGGACTTGTCCTGCGGAGAAAAGGCCAAAGCGGACACGACATCGAAGTGGTTTTCGGGGTTGTCCTCGAACGCGAAGTCGAAGTACAGTCCAGTTGCCCGCGGCCCGAAGACGGTGTCCTAATGGTGCCGAGGACCGCGCTGACTCCTGGGATATCAGGTGGTCGCACGACTGCGGCCGTACGCCCCTTCCCGAGGGGTCGGGACATGTGGCGGGACGCGACTGGTGCGTCGTGCGCTGTCAGGCGGCCGCACCACCGCAGCAGGGCGCGCCGTCCCGAGGGGGCGGGACACGTGGCGGGCACGATCGTGCGTCGTCTTGTTGTCAAGCGCCACACGATCGCAATCGGGGCCAGTCTGCTTGCAAGATGCGACCGGGCGACCGTGCGACTTCGGCTGCCACCGGTCTCGCTTCCCGATCGTGGGAAAGCCGATGGTTGGACTTTCGCCGGTTGCTCTTCCGGATCGTGTGAGGCGGGGGGGCTTTATATACCCCCCTCATCGCCGCGCCACCACTCACTCGCTCGCTCGTCTGCTTCTTGCTCTCTGCTCCCGTGCTCCCTGTTCTTGCCCTGCGTACTGCCAGCACTCACCACCGCCGCCGCCGCTTGCCTCGCCGTGCCGCGTGAGACAATGGCTCACCGTGAAGAGCCTTGGTGGGGCGCGACCCATCGCTGTGCAACAAGCGGTGGACGGCGGAGAAGAAGATGGAGGGTCCCTGCTCCAGCGTGCTGGGGTAGACCCTCGTGACGAAGGAGATGATCCGATCTCTCCTTCGTGAGGGGAAGTTGGCGGACCGCAGCGCGGTTCGCCTATCTGCCAACGACGAGACGGAGCCGCACCTGGAGGAGTCGGAGGCGAGCATCTTCGTCGCGTACATCGAAGCCAGCCTCCGCATCCCGGCGGCCAAGGTCATCAGCGACGTCCTCCTGACCTACGGGCTGGAGTTGGCGCAGCTGACGCCAAACGCGATAGCTCGCCTGGCTATCTACAGTGGGGGTTTTGCCTAGCGCCTCCCTCTTCGCCTTCCTCCACAGCGCGCGATGCCAACCAAAGAACCTCGACGAAGGCAAGTTTTCGAACTTCGACAGCGTCAACTTCGTACTACAGTCGCCGTGCACGAAGATCTTCCCCGCCAACTCGACCCTGGCGAAGTAGGAGTCCAGTTGGATGCGGCGGTGGTTCTACCACCGAGTGGCGAGTGGCAGCAGCCTTCGGTGCATGGGGCGGCCAATGGACGGCGCCAACTGCTATGACTGCTGACCAAACAGTGAAATGAGAGTGTAGTAATAGGGATGAGAGATGAACAATGCTTGGCCTTTCCCCATGCCCAAGGCATCCATATATATATTCACATGGGGGTATTTTACAATCATGCCCTTACACTCAAGTACCCCTCGCAAGGGTATTTATGTCATTATACATGTTCCATTTTGGGTTTTACAACCCTTTAGCAGGCCAGCTAGGCTTAGGTGGGGACCACCCCGACAACACTTATCTTTGTAAAATTGTAAGTGCCCTCTTGTGTATACAATGCTATAGGTAACCTACCTGATATCTTGTGATATTGTAATGGTGGATTCTAATTTTAATGGAAATACAATGTGTTGCTGTGTTTGTTGCTGTATGTGCTTGTTTTCATATGATATAGTTAACATTTCCTAAGGCTAACCAACAAATAGAAAAAATAGGTATAAAATGAATTATCACTGACGGTTTTGTGGTATAAATCGTCTGTTAAGAATTATCATAGACGGCTCGAATGAGAAACCGTCTGTGATGGAAAAGTATCACAAACGGTTCTATATACCAACCGTTTGTGATACTCACACATCACAGATGGTTGGTAGCTAGAATTATCTGTGATGTGTGAGTATCACAGACGGTTTTGGTTCGAGCCGTCTATGATAATATTTTTCATAGATGGTTCTAGTTACAAACCGTCTGTAATGTATTTATCATAGACAGCTTACAAACCGTCTATAATAACCTCTGATTATCGCTGACGCATAAATTCAGAGAGTTCAAAAAACCGTCTGTGATGACAGTTTTGAACCGTCTGTGATGATCTTTTTTGTAGTAGTGGCACAGCACACGACCATCGTGCGATCGAGCTGGCTGCCGCATGGCCACCGTGAGCTGGCTACCGCTCGGCCACCGTGCTTTAGGTCATTAGTCCCGGTCATTAACTTCTTGGCCGCACGGTCACATGTTCATCGTATATTTCTCTGACGTGTCGGCTTCCTAGGGCTTACCGTATAGTAACTGATCGATAAAAATGTCATTTTTGTAATTACCATACAACTGCTATTTCTATATTTAGACTTTTAATTGTGCTAAAAGTGCCATTTAGGCAAAAAGTCCAGACTAATCGTCACATAGACAACACGAAGCAGCAACGAAACAGCCGCCACATGATGGGTGGCCATCCCGCGCGTCAATTTGGCCAATCCAATCCCCGTTTCTTCTCCGCCAAGTTCCTTACGAGCACATGGTGGACTGTCGCATGGTTGACCGAAATGCCAAAAGGCGCCAGAGACTACTGTCCCAGTGACACTTCTATATCTTCTAGACATTCTTCTCACACTTCTCTCGAGAGCAATGGTTCTTGGAGCGCAGATGAATCCAGCCTCGGTGCCATGGAGCTTCCTGGTGTACGGTCTCCTGGGCGTTGTGCTCCTGTGGCAGGCTGCCTGCCCGGCTGCTGCACCTGCTGTGGTGGCGGCCGCGGCGGCTTGAGGGGGCGCTACGCGCGCAGGGCCTCCGCGGCACGTCGTACCGCTTCCTCACCGGCGACTTCAACGACAACGACAGGCAGAACAAGGAGGCGTGGTCGAGGCCGATGCCGCTGCGCTGCCACAACATCGGCCCCCACGTCGCGCCGTTCCTCTACAACAGCGTCCGGGAGCACGGCAAGACGTGCATCTCTTGGTTCGGCCCGATCCCCAAGGTGATCATCACCGACCCTGACCTGACCAGGGACGTGATGTCCAACAAGTTCGGCCACTTCGAGAAGGTCAAGTTCCCGAAGCGGTCCAAGCTGCTCGCCGAAGGCGTAGCGAGCTACGACGGCGAGAAATGGGTCAAGCACAGGAGGATCCTCAACCCTGCATTCCATCTCGAGAAGCTCAAGGTATATACAGTTGTTTCATATGTACAGTACTACTTTCAATCTTTTTTACAGGTTTGTGAATTATTTACTGTGATTGATTCTTGGAGTGTATGGCTTAATTTGCAGCTCATGCTGCCGGCGTTCTCTGCTTGTTGCGAAGAGCTTGTCGGCAAATGGACTCAGTCCCTTGGTTCTGACGGTTCGTCCGAGGTGGATGTCTGGCCGGAGCTCCAGAGCCTCACCGGAGATGTCATTTCTCGCACCGCATTCGGCAGCAGTTACCTTGAGGGAAGACGGATTTTCCAGTTGCAGTCCGAGCAAGCTGAGCGCATCATGACAAGCATGCACACGATTGTCATTCCCGGTTACATGTACGTAGTACCAGTTAAACTTCATACTAATTTAACATTGAGGACCATTTTGTAAAGTCGACAGGTTATTTCGTGATCGAAAAATACCTCCTAGTACTCTTCGTTCGTTTGTACTGGAAATGAAAAGCGGTATGCCATTTTCAGGTCCTTGCCTACCAAAAACAACCGAAGGATGCATCAAATAAATAACGAGATCGAATCAATTCTACGAGGTCTAATTGGGAAAAGAATGCAAGCTACGAAAGAAGGCGAGAGCACGAAAGATGACTTACTGGGCTTATTGTTAGAGTCGAACATGAGACAGACTGACGAGAATGGCCAATACAACCTGGGAATGACAACTGAAGAGGTCGTGGAGGAGTGCAAGTTGTTCTATTTTGCAGGTATGGAGACGACATCAGTACTGCTCACATGGACCATGGTCGTACTAAGCATGCATCCGGAGTGGCAGGGCCGTGCAAGGGAGGAGGTCCTAGGCCTATTCGGGAAAAACAAACCTGAATACGAAGGCCTGAATCGCGTCAAAACGGTGAGTACATACTAATTACTCGATCTCATACATAGCAACAACGACTGCGCAGTTGGAGGTATAAAACCTTGCTGACCTGGTGCAGGTGACCATGATCCTTTACGAAGTTCTTCGGCTGTACCCACCGGCCACTGCGTTCATCCGGAAAACATACAAGCAGATGGAGATCGGAGGCATCACGTACCCGGCCGGCGTGATCATGGAGCTGCCCGTTCTGTTCATCCACCACGACCCGCACATCTGGGGAAAAGACGTGCACGAGTTCAGGCCGGAGAGGTTCGCGGAGGGGATCTCCAAGGCGTCCAAGGATCCGGGTGCGTTCCTCCCGTTCGGCTGGGGGCCACGGATCTGCATCGGCCAGAGCTTCGCGCTGCTCGAGGCCAAGATGGCGCTGTGCATGATCCTTCAGCGCTTTGAGTTCGAGCTCGCGCCGTCGTATACTCATGCGCCGCATACCGTGGTAATGCTGCGTCCGATGCATGGGGCGCAGATTAAGCTCAGGGCAATCTGATCATAACGTCGTCATAGTTCCTATCATTCACTACTTTTAAATTGTCTCGTGCCTAGCGATAAAATAAGGCTTTGATTAGCTATGGATGTTGGGAGTGAAATTCCAACGGGCTTTGGGCATTCGTGAGAACCCAGCCGTTTTTACACGTTGAACAACCTGTAACGTGTACGTTGTTCCTAATTCCTATCGTGCTGCCCCTGTTCGTAGATTGCACCGTAGGAAGCTATTATGCAACGTTCACATGGTGTCACTGGTGTGATATATGCATGGGCCCACGGCGTTTGGCAAAGCGTGCAGGGTGTGCTGCTTGGCGTCGTGGCCATCCAATTTGAGGCACTTGTTGACTTGCGATACAGACTTTAATAAGCAAACACGCCGTAGACATCACGAAACCTGTAATCGACGCTTATAATTGCCTTCAGCTCACAAAGCTGAACCATACATCTCGCTACTATTAATCTTGACCCTTCATGTCCCTTGCTTCTTATTTAGACACTCATCTCCCTGGCTTCTTATTTAGACACTCATCCCCCTTTCTTCTTATTTAGACACCTTGGCCAAGGCACATATATTTCTCCTCTCCACCATGATGATGACGAGGTGACGATGTATTGTTCAGAGCCTCTTAAGCAGCATCTGCGCACCATGCTGAGGATAAATTAAGGTCTTACAGACCGGTGCGTGCTTGTATGACGGCGACAGCTCGAACGACAAGCGCTGCAGGATCATGCTCAGCGCAACCTTGGTCTCGAGGAGCGCGTAGTTCTGGCCGACGCAGGGCCGCCATCCGTAGCCGAAAGGGAGGTAGGCCGCCGTCTTGCCCTTGGTCACCGCCGCGACGCCGTCGGCGAACCTCTCCGGGTTGAACTCCAGCACGTCCTTCCCCCACACGTCGGGGCTGTGATGGAGCTGGATCATCTGCAGATTGAGAATCGCCCCTTTGGGAAATTTGACGCCGCCGGCCTCCGCTTCTTTGGATGTCCTACGGTAAAGATGGGCCGTTGATGGGTACAGCCTAAGGACCTCGTGTAGTATCATCGTCACCTGAAAATGGACTCGTGACTGATTAGCGCCTTACAAAAAAAAAAAAAAGGCAAAATGCCAATCGGTCACGAGGAAATATCAACTATTTGTTTGGAAGAGTAGGAAATGTCAAACATTGAAGAGGACTTGCCGTCTTTAGACGACTCAAGCCGTCGAGATCGGGCTTATCTTCTCCAAACACACTGAGAACCTCCTTCCGTGCTCTAGTCTGCCAGTCCGGGTGCATGCCCAGCAAAATGAGTGCCCACGTGAGCAGCGTCGATAATGGCTGCATCCCTGAGAAGCAGTACAGCTTGCACTCCTCGAGTATTTCCTCTCTGCCCAACCGTTTCCCAGTGTCCCGGTCCGGTTCCAGCAGGGGTGTAAGCAAGTCGACGCCACCGACATCGCCGGCCTCTATGGCCCGTTCTCTCTTTTCGATCAAGCCCAGTAGAAAAGTGTCCATCTCTCTGTTGTTCTTTTTCAACTTTCTGATAAGTCCCGTGGGAAAATAGCTGCAAACAGCAGTTGAGGGGTGTCATAGCTAAATACCAACATACATACGAAGTGTAACTGGAACGCTTCGAGAGAGACAACAGAGATGAAGTACTCACAAGCAGCCGTTCACCAAGAAATTGTGAAAGGCCTCGTGAAGTGCTTCTCCTTGCTCTTTCTGAAGCTGGCACATCCTTCGTCCTTGTTCGAGCAAGTTGCTACCAAATGCCGCGCGAGAGACGCCATCTGCCGCGAGGTTCTGAAACTCCGGGAAAACGTCTACTTCAAGTGATCCGCACTCGGGACCGGCTATTTTGCTCTCCCATCGGCTTATCAGCTCGCCGCAGCACACAGAGAAAACCGGCAACATGGACTGAATAGAAGCTGGTCAGATTTTAGAACACACGCACCTACATGTACATGTGTAGAAAGATCAATTTGGTGATTTTCTCGTGATCGTACCTTTAGCCTTTCGATTCTAAATGCACCGGTCAAGATCCTCTTGTGCAGCTCGAATTGCTCACCAGAGTAGGCTTCAAGCCCCATCACCAACAATTTCCGGGCAGGCCCAAGATTAAATTTCTCGAAATGGCCGTTCTTATTGGTCAAGATCTCTTTCACCATCTCTGCATCTCCAATGGACACACTAGGGATTGGGCCGACCCAGCTAAATGAAACAGCACCTACAATTAGAAATCAAGATATCTGAGGACTAGAGTATGCTTGAGTGCACAAAAATAATTCCATTTATACGTTCTTTAGCCGTTGCAAACTCTAGAACTGACGCACCGTACTCCTTAACAGCGTTGTGGAGGAACGGGGTTACGCGGGGAATAATGTCGTGGCACCGCGGCATGGGCGTCGCCCACGCGTCCGTTGCGAGTCGGTAGTACGCCCTGTCATCGCCGGCCAGGAAGCGATACGCCGTGCCACGGAGGCCCTGCGCCCGGAGCGCCCGCTCATGACGCCGCGGCGTGAGCCAGGTTAGTTCCACGGCCTGGTAGGCCAGCCAGAGGACGAGCGTAGCAACGAGCCCGTAGAGCAGCTGGTTGAGCAGTGTGGCCTCTTTGAGCAGTGCTTCAACCTCCATTTTAGTCGGGGAAAGTTGAGCAGAGCAACTTTGTGTTTGGCACGGCTGTAGCAATACACCCCTGTTAATATAGGCAAACAGGAAAGAAGCTGGCCAGTCGCCACATGGTTAGTAGGGGTACAAATGAAACGGATAATTTTTATTCGTCTAACCGACCGAAGATTTGCAAGACGAATACAGAAAAGGTAGATGGGCATCCATAGTGTATAAAAACAGGGGGTCTTAAGCCACCTTAAGGTCGACCTTATACATTACAGAGGTGACCTTAAGCAGACCATAAGCAAAAAAACCTTAAGACCAGCCCTCAAGCTAAAGACCTGGCCATAAACATTAAAATACATTTTTTCTTGTAATCCTGTTGTTCTCTCTCTCCAACTACCAACACCACATCCTCCCAACAACCACATTGAACTACACAGCAACAGCAGCAGCATTTTTACCCCCCAACCACCACATTGAACTACACAGCAACAGCATCGGCATTTTTACAACACAGCAACAGCAGCAGCAAACTGCCGCTTCCCCAACCACCACATTAACATCACAGCAACAGCAGCAGCAATTTTACTGCACAGACAGCAGCAGCAAACTGCCGCTTCGCCCCCAACCACCACATTAACATCACAGCAACAGCAGCAGCAGTTTTACAGCACAGCAACAGCAGCAGCAGTAGTTTTCTAGCTGCTGAGCTCCTCCTTCCCGTTGAGCTCCTCTTTCACCTGCATATAAACCAAAGAAGAGAGGGAGGTTAGAACCACAGCGAAGCGAAATGTAGGACCGAAATGGCGACAGAGGGGGGTGAATGTCGTTCTCTTTAAAAACGCCCCCGAGAATTCGGAAAATTAATTCTGATGAAAACTGGAACGCATGCGACACTGAAAAATTCAGCATAAATCAGAGACCAGCCAGTAAAAAATTCAACTGAAAATATCGATGTTTGATCTGCATGCAAAATGGAGGAAGATCAAAAAAGAATAAAAAGAAAGAGACCAAATGGAAAACTGAATGGAACCAGTGACTAGTGCTGCCCAAAGACTGAACCGAGGCACTAAGGCTTGCTCCTGTCGAACAAGAAGAAAAGCATGTAGCCAAAAATAAAGCAAAAACTGACAACAAGCTAAAGAAGAAAAGAAGAGACTGCTGTTGTCTTTGAGCTGAAACAGATCAAGATGGCGCTGCAGAGTTGTGACTGAAATCAGTACACAAAAGAAAGGAAACTGCAAAAGTATGCAGTCAAAAGACACTGAGATGCACCAAAACTGCAGACTAATAAACATCTAAAAGCATGCCATCAAAAATCAAAACATGCAGCAGCCGTGAGCAGTAGCTGAAGTTCTTGATAGCACTGGAACTACCGAGAAGAAAACAAGCACTGCCGTTGGACACAAGACAGTATAGCATTACCTAGTCTAAACCGCATTAGATGCCCGACCAAGAGCGAAAATAACGCTGAGTACAGCCCCCAAAGATATGTGAGGCAGCAAGACCAAAATAGCCAAGAACTTGAATGCTGCCGAGAGACTAGAAAGAACCCAAATGCTGTTCTTGCTGCCGAAAGAAAACTTAGCAAATCAAAACCAGACAACGGATTTCCTACAGCCAAGAAGATTACTAGTTGCTAAACCAGCCGAACATATCCGCCAGAAAACACATCAGAACAGTTTGCCACAGGAAGAGAAATAGCACCAAGCTACCAAGTGGTTGCTAGCGAAGAAACAAACAAATGGTTGTTCGACGCGAGAAAGAGAACATCATCCCACTTCTTGCCACAGAGAGGAATTCAGCATGCAGGTACTTGCTTGCCGGCACAGGAAAGGAAAAGAATGGCAGCAGGAAATATACTAAGATCAAGGAGTCAGAAATGAAATCCAACTCTTTGCCAAACAAGATTTACCAAGTCAAAAAAAAGGGAAGAAATCAACAGAGCAAGAACATAGAGTAAGTCATAAGAAAACTTCAGATTTCCATTCATTGAATCAAGAGCGAAAAACAAAGAGATACGTCCCCATACGCATGGACATTAGAACCATAGGAAAGATTACAAGACTTTTAATCCATCCTCTCCCTCTCAATCCTCAAGAACACCAAGAGCCTCACATGCTTCTTGGGAGGAACACACACCAAGTGATGAATGAGCACTAAAAACACTTATGAACCTCAAAGGGGTATGCAGCCCCCAACACCTATTTATAGCCCTTGGCTAACGGGTCTCCAACCCGTTCGCGGCTAAACCCTAACGGAGCCATCTTCCGCTTGTGCAGCCTTGCGAAATTCCGTTTCGCCCCTACGCACCTTCCGGAAGCTTCCGCGCTCCTTGCCTCGCACGCCTCGCAACCACCTCGAGTCCACGTCGTCTTCGACACATCACGACCGTTCTGACCTCAGCGCCACCTGCGCCTAGTCCGGTCCACAGTGTCTCGCCACGACTCCGCCTCGCTGTCCTGCGGACACACAGACAAGAAAACACGTCACATAGCACCGCTCGATACATGAACGCGCAAATAGCATAAACAAGATCAAACATGTCGCAACAATGGAATATGCATTCTAACTCATACGACTAAGCTTGACCAAAGTCCGACCGAGCCCGTTGCACCCATGCAACGTCGGGGTCCGAACAAACCGACTCAAACTCGACTTTTGGAAACAGATGTCAATTACTCATCACTCACAATGGGATGACCTCCACATGGTCTCTCAATCTCCCCCTTGATGAGTATATTGACAAACACCGAAAAAGCACAAAGTTGAGTTTGAAGAGTCTAACATGGTCCATAAGTAAAGAGTGAAGGTAATGACCATGTCGACAGAAGGAGTAAAAGAAAGAACAATTTTTCCTCAAAGCTCCCGAAGTGGCTTTTTCTACCACTAATTTCTCCCCCTTTTGGCAATAAACCCATCAAGAATGAAAGAAGGAGAAAATAAGTCATGATGATGGATGAAATGGCTGAAGTTTGTTTATTCTAAGCATTTAGAGCCATGAGAATTATCCATAATGACCATAATGTAATACACCAAGCCATAACTCAATGAAGCGCTATCTAGATCATGACAGGATATGTATAAGCTAGCTAGAAGCAATTAGATGACAATCTGAATTTTAGTGCATTTATGAGCATGTCAAGTCATCAATAAGCAAAGTCTAGCTAGAGACATCCAAGGATGATGCAAGCCATATCAATCAAGCTAAGCGGAACCAAGAATCTAATATTGAGCCAAAATAGAGTGTTATATACTCAAGAGTGAAACAATGGTTCAAGTACTTGATTCTTTTGATAACTCAAGCAAATTGAGCACAAATGATATTTTTCTTTTGAAACTTATGGTTGTTTTCAACCACTATTTTTATCATGTGCTAGATCTCAAGCCATGCTGCGACTACTCCAAGCAAAAAGCTTAAGAAGATAGTCTAGGTCATCCAAAACTCTCTCCAAGTTCATGCCTAGTGCAATGGCAAGCCGTCTCGTGAGAAAGAATTGGTGAGATCGGTTTTTCGCACGAAGAGATCTTTTTGTCTCTATTTTTTTTAACAAGTTGTACTAACTCATGTTACATCAAGAGTTTAAGACAGCTCAAACTAAGGCTCAAAAGAGATTCAACGCTCAACCTAGCCTATTTGACATGGCATGAATCATAAAAGGATAGCTCAAGAGAGACTAATCTCAAATGCTAACATGACAAGTTTTACTTCAAATTGGGCAATTTTAATTAACTCATCATGGCAAAAGCTAGTCTACACATATGAAGTCATGATAAATCTAGCAATTAAGCATAAATCATGGCAAGATGTAAATCATCATAAGCATGTCATAACCGGATAATAATCAAGGCTCAATGTATTTATATTACAATACAGAATGCCATGCAGAAAATCCAGCTCCCCCTCAACAGGTGATGCAGCTTTTAGTTCAAGTTGAGTTATGTCATCATTAAAATCTAGAAGTTCCCAAATGAACTCCCCCTGAACCAAAGCAATAAAATCGAGAAGCTGGCAAAGAAAACAGGCAGTCCTTAAAGCATAGATAAGATATAGAGAATACTATGGCTCAGACTGACTCTCATCTACCCCATATGTCTCCAGGACAACAGCTGTCGAGAAAAACGCACACTAGAGAGCAAACACGCACTGCCACACCTGCAGGGTGGCCCAACCCTCGCTAGAACCTAGAAGAAGTGAGTGAGCTCAACCTAGTGAGATAAGAAACAGCTATCCTGAAAACACAAGATAAGAGCAAGAAGTCTAAGCACTCAACAAGAGACACACTCTAACCTATGCTAGAAGGACTAAACCCAATGCACCCGAAAATGCGATGCAATAGTAAGGATACAGAAGCAAAATAATATGATAAAGCAATAAATCCCAAAGCTCCCCCTCACAACAGTCCGTAAGGACAAACCACCCCAAGCTCTCCCGAGAGTCGAAAACCTCAGTGTCCAAAGGCTTGGTGAAAATATCGACCAACCGGTGGTCACTCTCACAAACCGGAGCACGATGTCACCCTTCTCTACATGGTCTCGAAGAAAGTGATATCGATATCGATGTGCTTGGTCCGAGAGTCTTTGCTGGGTTCTTAGCAATGCTAATCGCAGACGTGTTATCGCAAAAGAGCGGAACACGATCGATAGCTAACCCAAAGTCCCGCAGTCGAGACCATCCAAAGCACTTGGCTACGAATCGGCTGCGACAAGCGTACTCGGCCTCTGCGGTGGACTGTGCAACACCGGACTGCTTCCTCGAAGACCAAGAAACGAGAGAAGTGCCAATGAACTGGCGGTGCCGAGTGCTCTTCCTATCTATCCCTGACCAAAGAAAGTTCGCATCCGAATAGGCTCTAAGGGATGAGCGGGAGGAGGAAGAGTACCGATACCATAGTCAATGGTAGCTCGAAGGTACCGAAGATGCGTTTCACCGCTGGCGGTGAGATACTGAGGAGAAGCTGAAACCGGGCACAAAGACACACGTAAAAGTGTATGTCCGGTCTCGAGGCGTGAGGTACAAGAGAGAGCCAATTATACTTCGAACTCTTTTGATCAACTGGCTCGCCGTCCTCATCTCGGGTCAAGTGTGGTAGTAGAAGCCATCGGAGTCGACACCGCTTTCCATCACTCATATCGAAGCGTCTCGGAGATCACGGTGTACTTGCCTTGATGCAAGAAGGTACCCTCCGAGTGCGCTTGATTTGGAAGCCAAGGAAGAAAGTCAACTCACCCATCATGCTCATCTCAAACTCGGTGCTCATGACATCCGAGAGGCGTGAAACTAGAGCATGAGAAGAGCCGCCAAAGATAATGTCATCGACATAAATTTGGTGCGGAAGGTCATTGCAAGCCGGCGAATGAACAAGGTCTTGTCAACTTTACCCATCTCAAAATCATGTCTCAATAGATAGGACTTAAGCCTCTCATACCAAGCTCTAGGGGCTTGCTTAAGTCCATACAATGCTTTGGAAAGCTTGAAGACATGACTAGGGTATTTGGGGTTCTCGAAACACGGAGGTCGTCGACATAGACTTCTTCCTCAATGAAGCCATTGAGAAAGGCACTCTTGACGTCCATCTGGTAAAGCTTGAAACCCTTAGAAGCGCAAAGGCAAGCGAATTCTAATGGCCTCAAGGCGAGCTACAGGGCAAAGGACTCCTCGAAATCCGACCCTCAACACAGGAGTACCCCTGCAACCAGTCTAGCCTTGTTTGAATGACTACCACATCCTCACTTTGCTTGTTCTTGAACACCCATTTGGTTCCAATGATATTGTGATCTCGAGGGGGCTCAACAAGCGTCCAGACCTTGTTTCTCTCAAAACTCTCTAGCTCCTCATGCATGGCGTTGACCCAAGACTCGTCAGATAAAGCATGGCAAATGTCCTTGGGCTCAAAGGAGGCTACGAAGGCAGAGTGGAGACAGAAAAACGACACGCCAGACTTGGAGCGTGTGACTCGTTCAAAGAGATCTCCAATCATCCGCTCGAAGGATGAGATTTTTGGATATGTCTTGGAGGTCTGGATGAGATGAAGAAGTGGCCTCTACCTCGTTACACGACGGGGTAGGAGCAGAGCCACTAGCTCCGAAGAAGCGAAGGTAAGGGGCGATCGCCTCGAGGTGCGGTGGAAGAAGGCACCTCAAGGGGTGGAGAAGGACTGGATCGGGTAGACAACCCTCATCTCCATCATCCTCATCATCCACAAAGATGGTATCGGATCGCTCTAGTGAACACGAGATATCGGGCCTAGTCCCGGATGGCCTCATCGAAAGTTACCTCACAGGTTTCTACCATTTTACTAGACTCGCAGTTCCAGACCCTATAGGCCCGCGAAGAAGTCGAGTAGCCCAAAAAAAGTCCATCACAAGAACGTGACTCGAACTTATCTAGGTTCCGGACTTGAATAAAACACTTGCAACCAAACACACGAAAATGAGAAACACCGGGCTTTCGCCGTATCTCAACTCATAAGTGCGGTGCAAGTGTGCCCAAGAAAACTCGATTGGAAACATGGCACGCGGTGGCTATAGCCTCACCCAAAACTTCCGTGGTGTAGAGTACTCATCAAGCATCGTCCCGCCATCTCGACCAAGGTGCGGTTCTTTCTCTCCACAACGCCATTCGCCGAGGGACGTATGGAGAAGAGCGGTGCTCTACACCGTCTCACCACGAAACTCTCAAAGTAGGAATTCTTGAACTCCGTGCCATTGTCCTGCGGATCGCTCGTAAGGCACCGAAGCTCAACAGAAAGCCTCTTGAAAGACCTCGAAATGTGAAAACGTCTCATCCTTCGAGGCTAAGAAAACACCCAAGAGTACCTCGAGAAGTCATCGACTACGACAAGAACATACCACTTCCCTCCTGCCGATCGCACTCGATTTGGTCCAACCGTATCCATATGGAGCGGTGTCCGGTGCATCGGTCATAATAATTGTGACCGGAGGATGAGAAGCGGCAACCATCTTGCCGTCTTCGGCATGGAGCGCAAACAAGATCTTTGACCATCTTGAGTTTCGGCGGACCACGAATGAGATCGTGGCCGCTAACTCGAGTCAAATGGTCAAATCCAATATGACCAAGTCTCCTATGCCGAAGGAAAGGTCGCGGGACTCGAAGCAAGCAAACAACGGAGAGGATCACGGAAGACTCGGAAAAATCAGCACGAAAGATCCTCCCAAAGCGAGAAATCCATAAACCGGACTACAGAAGAATCAAGAATTTTGCGTTGTTTTCTTAAAACTCACCTCAAAATCGTCATCGGTGGTGAGAGACCGAAAGCAAATTGTACTACGACTTACTAACCAAGGCAACATCTTTTAAAACAAATGAATCATTAATGCAAGATTGCACCTTTGGCGATGACTCGCCTGTAAGAGGCATCTCGAAGGTGATCGTCTCATCACCGGAGCTCGGGCAAGGAAGAAAACCAACGGAATCTCCGGTCATGTGTCGTGAACACCCGAGTCTACAAGCCAAACCTTTCCTTCCCCGCCGGCGAACCCGAGTCAACAAGAGAGCAAAGTCTCGATCTTGGGATAAATCAACATAGATTTTGGCACCCAATCTTGACTCACACGTCGGCGTAAGAAGTAGTCACAGACGATCGACCTCTAACTACCCCACGCCTCCGTCGCTCAAAGAAGCGGAGGGTCTATGTGCGCACTGAAGGCATTCTTTGGGTCCGGCGCTACGGGAGAGCGAGTCGAACATCGGCAAAGACGCGATCACGCCGCGGGTAGCTATCTCGATGGAACGAGATCTACCCTCGGGACGGCGGAAGTCACGACCGAGAGGGAGCATGAGAACGAAAAAGAAAACTCGGAAGAACCAAGTCCTCGATCGCCCAAAGCTACCAACGGTAGCAAGCCTAGACCTCGTGTTGGTCTTACGTGCACTCAAGGTCCGGGCTGACCACGAATACGCCTAAGAGCGCAACACGGTCTCACGCGCGATCTTGGCGCTTGAAGCAATGGTCAAATAAATGCCCATCCTTCGGCGGAAGGTGCAATGATACCGCCTACGAGGGGTGAAGTAGCATGAGATAACCATATTCCGAGGTCAAGCTGCGGTGAAATCACCTTCGTCGAAATCCCTTGGACAAAGCCCGCGATCTAAATTGAACTTTCTTGTTCTTGGGCTTGACCTCGATCACACTGCGGCTATGGGTGCGAGCACGGCGGTGGATGTTTCCTCACATCCTCACGAAATCATATCCTAGACCTGTTTGAACTTGCAAATCTTTGATTGGTCTAGAATAAGATTGAGATCCTTCTTGCCTCCTACAAATTTCTCGAGAGTGTTCATAAGGCACCGACACTCCCGAAAGAGAGAGGTGCAAGAAGAGCAAGGAGGAGGAGAAAGCAGAAGGTAAGGGAGCAGGAGAACGACCAAGCAGAGGAAGAGGCGGCTTGTGCACGCACACCGGCGTAGAAGGGACGATCCCTCGCTAGCAGGTTGGTTCGCATCGCTAGGCGTCTCTACCTTACCAGGGGCTTTTCCCCTTCTCCACAATCACATTACAAGCACAAGGTGGCTTCTCTAGTAGGTCCTTAGTTAGCTTCACATTTCTCATCCAATGCAATCAAGTTAGATTTTAGTTTGTTACAACTAATGCATGGTGAGCTAACGAGGTCCTTAGAAGCAAAGCGAGCCAACTTCTTATCATGATCAATCATTTCTTGAAGCTGTTTGGAAGCAGATTCAAGCTCGTGATCGATTTAGGACAATTCACACATGAAGCAATAGGCTCAAGTAGAAAAGCTTGTAATTCAACAATTTTATGATCCGCCTGTTTAGGTTCATCTTCAAATTGTTACAACTTTCACAAGTCTCGGGCGGATCGAGAAGCAATGTATAAAGACCTCTAAAAGCATTATCCTTATCCTCACATGAGGTGCAAGAAGTAGTCTCAACGGTAGATGAAGGAAAACAATCCTAGACATCTCTAGTTCAATGACGGACTAACATTCTCCACCTTAAGAATATCTAGCTCGAGGTCACACTATCATATGAAGTCCTTAGCTTCTCCATATCACCAATCAAGGCGGGGCATGTATCACATTCGTCACGAGAGGAAGCGGATGTAAGTGAAGTAAGCTCGTGATGTCTAGCTACTTCCTTCTCTAACTCAGTACACCTAGCCTTAGCTCTAGCATGAAATCCACCTAGCTTAAGAAAAGCATGATTGAGCTGGTCATAGGTGGGGCATACCTCGTCCGAGTCGAGATGCAGCTCATTGTCGCTCGGTTCGCCCTCGAGGCCATGAAGCACATTGGGAGAAGTCTTCGCCGCTCTTGGGGTCTTGATCACCCGTCCGTCGTCGTCGCTCCATCCCTCCACCTCGGCGAGGTCGAGGTCGTCGAGCGCGAGAGGACACGGTGGAAAAGCTTCTTGGCCTTCCCAAAGTCGCGGAACTTCTTCTTGCCTTGCGTCTGTGGAGGCTTCTTGTTGCGGTTCTTGTCGGTGTAGTCGTTCTTGACCGAACCGCCGTAGTCGTTCTTGCCCTTCTCCAGCTTGGGGCAGTTTGCTCGAATGTGGTTGGGGCCACCACACTCAAAGCAAATCAATGGTCCTCTTCTCTTTCCATCCCTCCTCCTCTTGTAAGCATGGGAGAACTTCCGAGCTAGGAGGGCCAGTTGTTCATCCTCTAGCTGCTCTAACTGATCATCAGTTACATCACAGAGAGCAGATAGGGAGAACCCGCAAAGAGAATCGGGCAGAAGAACCAGAAGCGGCGGTGGGATCGGTGACTAGTGCCATCGATGGAGACTTGACCGACGAGAGACTATGTCAATCTCGTGAGTCTTGAGGCGCGAGTAAAGCGCGTCAAGAGTCAAGGTCGAGAGGTCCGTGGTGTCCTTGATGGTAGTCACCTTCATCTCCCAAACCCGAAGATCGAGTGCAGAAAGAATTTGTCGAGCGTTATCCGAGTCGGAGTATGTGAGACCGACGGCTCGGAGGTTGCTCAAAATTTTGTGAAAGCGAGAAAAGCACTCGTCAAGGGACTCACCAACAAGCATCTCGAATTTGTTGTAATCGCTCTTGAGCTCGGTCTTGTCGCATAGTCTTTATTTGGGTGGTGCCCTCATGGTAAGCATTGAGGGTCACCCAAATATCGGCCGACGTCGGTGAGAGATGCGATCAAATTCGCTTCTGCTCAATCCCTGAATGATGATGTTCCTCGCCTTTGCGTTTGCCTCAACATCAGCCATATTCCCGGCATTGATGTTCTCATCGGTAGGAACAACAAGCTGTACCTTGACCTTTCGCCGGATGGCGTAGCCACGAGCACGGATGTAGGTCTCCATCCGGCTCTTCGAATGGAAAATCCATCCCATCAAAGATCGGGGCTTGGTCGAGTACTTGTCCGTCGCCATGGCTCTTGAGGCGGTTAAAGATCTATCAAGAAGAGCTAACCGCTCGATACCAATTGTAGGACCGAAATGGCGACGGAGGGGTGAATATCGTTCTCTTTAAAAACGCCCAGAATTCGGAAAATTAATTCGATGAAAACTGAACGCATGCGACTTCGAAAAATTCAGCATAAATCGAGACCACCCGGTAAAAATTCAGCTGAAAATATATTGTTTGATCGCATGCAAAATGGAGGAAGATCAAAAGAATAAAAGAAAGAGACCAAATGGAAAACTGAATGGAACCGGTGACTAGTGCTGCCCAAAGACCGAACAGAGGCACTAAGGCTTGCTCTGTCGAACAAGAAGAAAAGCATGTAGCCAAAATAAAGCAAAAGCGACAACAAGCTAAAGAAGAAAAGAAGAGCTCTTTGTTGTCTTTGGTGAAACAGATCAAGATAGTGACTGCAGAGTTGTGGTCAAATCGATTACACAAAAGAAAGGAAGCGCAAAAGTATGCAGTCCAAAGACACTGACATGCGACCAAAGCTGCAGACTAATAAACATCTAAAAGCATGCCATCAAAAATCAAAACATGCAGCAGCCGTGAGCGATGGTGAAGTTCTTGATAGCCTTGGAACTACCGAGAAGAAAAGAAGCACCGCCGTTGGACACAAGGCAGTATAGCAGTACCTAGTCTAAAACGCATTAGATGCCTGACCAAGAACTGAAAATAACGCTGAGTACAGCCCCCAAAGATATGTGAGGCAGCAAGACCAAAATAGCCAAGAACTTGAATGCTGCCGAGAGACTAGAAAGAACCCAAATGCTGTTCTTGCTGCCGAAAGAAAACTTAGCAAATCAAAACCAGACAACGGATTTGCTACAGCCAAGAAGATTACTAGTTGCTAAACCAGCCGAACATATCCGCCAGAAAACACATCAGAACAGTTTGCCACAGGAAGAGAAATAGCACCAAGCTACCAGTAGTTGCTAGCGACAAAGCGACAAATGGTTGTTCGGCACAGTAAAGAGAACATCATCCCACTTCTTGCCACAGAGAGGAATTCAAACATGCGGTGCTTGCTGCAAGCACGACAGAAAGGAAAAGAATGGCAGTAGGAAATATACTAAGATCAAGGAGTCAGAAATGAAATCCAACTCTTTGCCAAGACAACAAGATTTACCAAGTCAAAAAAAAAGGGAAGAAATCAACAGAGCAAGAACATAGAGTAAGTCATAAGAAAACTTCAGATTTCCATTCATTGAATCAAGAGCGAAAAACAAAGAGATACGTCCCCATACGCATGGACATTAGAACCATAGGAAAGATTACAAGACTTTTAATCCATCCTCTCCCTCTCAATCCTCAAGAACACCAAGAGCCTCACATGCTTCTTGTGAGGAACACACACCAAGTGATGAATGAGCACTAAAAACACTTGTGAACCTCAAAGGGGTATGCAGCCCCCAACACCTATTTATAGCCCTTGGCTAACGGGTCTCCAACCCGTTACGCCGGCTAAACCCTAACGGAGCCATCTTCCGCTTGTGCAGCCTTGCGAAATTCCCGTTTCGCCCCTTCTGCACCTTCCGGGAAGCTTCCGCGCTCCTTGCCTTGCACGCCTCGCAACCACCTCGAGTCCACGTCGTCTTCGACACATCACGACCGTTCTGACCTCAGCGCCACCTGCGCCTAGTCCGGTCCACCGTGTCTCGCCACGACTCGCCTCGTCGTCTGCGGACACAGACAAGAAAACACGTCACATAGCACCGCTCGATACATGAACGCGCAAATAGCATAAACAAGATCAAACATGTCGCAACAATGGAATATGCATTCTAACTCATACGACTAAGCTTGACCAAAGTCCGACCGAGCCCGTTGCACCCATGCAACGTCGGGGTCCGAACAAACCGACTCAAACTCGACTTTTGGAAACAGATGTCAATTACTCATCACTCACAATGGGATGACCTCCACATGGTCTCTCACGAAATGGATCATTCAGGCAAAAGTTTCACTAGGTTGATGCAAGAGCCTCCAAGTCCAATCTCAGAACATCCACGTTTTGCCCAATTTCAGTTTGGCCAAAACATTCCACCATCCCAATTTTCTCAAAACACCCCACCAACTCAGTTTGTTTAAATCATCCCACCATCCCAGTTTACTCAAAACATTCCACCCTCTCAGTTCATGCCAAACATCAATCCCTATAGTATCCGAGGCAACTGTCAACAATATGGTTCACCAAGTTTTCAGAGTGCACAACATCAAGGAAGGTCTTTGCACTCAGCTGCAAACTTTGAAGCTGCAGCCAGTGGTTCACCACCCATGGCTCAAGGTTCTCCTTTGTTCGGAGCAATCATGAACACATCTGGATCAGAGACAGGAATAAAGCGAAGAGAAGAGATCGAGATCCAAGATTCAAGTGGTAGCAGCCCTGATGAAGGCAACAGAGGTGCTCGCAGCAATTGGAGTGAGGAGGAGAACATACGATTGGCTAGTGCTTGGCTAATGCATTCTGTTGACCCAATTAAAGGTAAAGGACAGAAGGGAGATTCCTACTGGAAGAATGTGGCTGCAGAGTTCAATTCTAACATGCCTTCAGGTGGAAGAAGAAGATCGTCAAAGCAATGCAAAAGCCATTGGGGCATAATTAGCAAGCCTATCAAACATTTCAGTGGTGTTTATGCTCGTGCAAGAAGCACTTGGTCTAGCGGGCAATCAGATGATATGCTCATGGACAAAGTCCATGAGATGTACAAAGGAGAAGTAAAAGGTAATAAACCCTTTGCATTTGAGTATCTATGGAGAGACCTCAAAGACCAACCCAAATGGTGCAGAATTAGAGAGGATGGTGACCACAACAAGAGAACAAAGATATCTGAATCAGGAGAGTACACCTCATCTGGCAACCTGGACAACCAAGAGGTAGACACAAGGCAGACCAGACCAGAGGGACAAAAGGCAGCAAAGGCAGCAAAGCTGAAGAAAAGGGGAAGGGGAAAGACAAACAACAATCTTCTAATTTGGAAGATGACCAGTTTAATGAAACTATTGCAAGAAGATCTGCTACATTGGAAAAATTGGCTGAGGCACAAAAAGAAAAGGCAAAGAATGCCAGGCTGAACACATACTTGAACTTGATGGAAAAAGATACATCACATTATGATGAGGACATGCTAAGGAGGCATCGACAACTCCTAGATGTGTTATTCAAGGAATTATTTCCTTAATCTGATGTTTAGGCTTATATGTCTTTGTATTTGGTATGATATCTTTGTACCAAGAGCTCTGCCATTTTATGAACTAAAAGAGGGCAACCCCTTGATCTCATCTTTGGTAAAACATTAAATACATGCAAAAGATCTATTGGGAAACATTAAATACATGCAAAAGAGCTGTTGGGAAACATTAAATACATGCAAAAGAGCTGTTGGGAAATAACTGTTGGAGAGCAACACCTATAAATAGAGAAAGCACACACACAATGCATCCATTCATCTGTGTTTAGCACTTTTGCTTTCAAAGAGAGAAAATAGGCCATAGAGAGAAAATGTCTGAAGAGTCACAAGATTAGTCTGAGCATTCAGGTTCCTCCATCAATAGTGAAGACTTACTTGAAGATCTTATTTGGGAAGAGATTAATGATCCACTTGAGGCCAAGATTGAAGCTAAAATTGAAGCTCGACTTCTAGCCCAGCAAGCTGCAAACACTAGCCAGCCGAGGATTCACTCACGGAGGTACGTGCATAGAGATCGTGAAGGTGCCAATGACAGATTGGTTGCTTACTATTTTTGTGAGAATCCTTGTACTTGAATCTCGGCCCGACGAAGGTACCGGATGAGAAAGCATCTTTTTCTAAAGATTGTTGAAGCCCTTTCTGATTTGTCTCCATATTTTCGTCAGCGGAGAGATGCATTTGGCAAGAAGGGGTTTTCACCTCTACAAAAATGCACCGCTGCCATCCGCATGTTGGCCTATGGCTCTCCCGCTGATGTTATGGATGAAACTCTCCAAATGAGTGAAACCACACATTATGATGCCTAATTAAATTTGTTAAGGGTGTGCGAGAAATTTTTGGTCAGCAATATCTACGTAGGCCAACTAATGAGGATATTGAACGCTTGTTACACATAGGAGAGGCAAGAGGGTTCCCAGGAATGCTAGGGAGTTTGGACTGCATGCATTGGCATTGGCAAAACTGTCCAGTAGCATGGAAGGGGCAATATACTAGAGGTGATCAAAAAGTGCCTACTATAATGCTTGAAGCTGTTGCTTCGGCAGATCGATGGATATGGCATGCCTTTTTTGGTGTAGCTGGTTCGAATAATGATATAAATGTTTTGAACCAATCACCATTATTCACACATGTCCTACAAGGAAGGGCTGCAGAGGTAAAGTTCTGATTAATGGCACGAGAATACAATATGGGCTATTATCTTGGAGATGGTATTTATCCGAGTGGGCAACATTTGTTAAATCAATCTCTATGCCTCAGTCTATGAAGCATAAATTATTTGCGCAAAAGCAAGAGTCGGCAAGGAAAGATGTAGAATGTGCATTTGGGATTCTACAGAAACGATGAGCTATTATACGTGAACCAGCACGTCTTTGGGAGCAAGAAGACATTGCTGATATTATGTATGCATGTATTATTTTGCACAATATGATAGTTGAGGATGAGAGAGATAACTATCAGCTAAGATTAGATGAGACTTATGATGAGGGGAGATCTTCGACGCCCATAGTAGGCCTTGGAAATGGACCAATTCATGGATTTTCTAGGGTACTTGAAATTAACGCAGATATTCATAATTCTGCATTGCACCATCAGTTGAAGGCAGACTTAATAGAGCATATATGGAACCGGTTCGGTCATGAAACTTAAGTTTAGTAAGTCTTGTAGTGCACTGTTTGTAATATTACATTAGATTATCTACCAATGTATTCTTGACGATTCTATGCAACTTCTGTATTGTAACTTAATCAGTATCATTTTACTATCCAACATCATGAATGCACAAATACTGAAAGAGCAAGTACTGCACTCTACAACCACACAAGCAAAATAATTTTTTTGCACCAACAATGAACGCACAAGTACTAACTCCAGTAATTAACTACCAACCAAGCATGGGAGCACGGTGGGAGAAAACAAATCCTCACCTTCTCGAGCTTCAGGCGGCGCTGGAGCGTGGTTCCATGCCCTGGAAGAGCCAGAGCGGCCACCCGGATGCCGAAGGGTCAGGTCTGGTGCCAGCAGATGCGGAATCGCGGGGCGGCGACGGCGGGGAACGGGGCGGCGGCGATGGGAGCGGAGGCGGAAAGCACGAGGATTGAGACGAGAAGGCCAGATCCGGTGCCAACGGATGCCAAAGGGTGAGATCCGGTCCCAGCGGTGCGGAATCGCGGGCGGGGCGGCGGCGGGAATGCAGGCGGCGGCGATGGGAGCAGACGCGGAAGGGTTCGGAGGAAATGGGGAAAGTTCACGAGAGACGCGCGGTTCGGATGGTGGTAGATTTTTTTATGTGCCGAGTGTGACGACCTTTAGAGCCGATCGGTGGCCTCATACACTACGCGTCGGCTGTGGGGTCCACCTTAAAGCCTCTTCGGACATATACACTACTGATGCCCTTAATATAGGCAAACAGGAAAGAAGCTGGCCAGTCGCCACATGGTTAGTAGGGGTACAAATGAAACGGATAATTTTTATTCGTCTAACCGACCGAAGATTTGCAAGACGAATACAGAAAGGGTAGATGGGTATTTGGCACTATTCGTGTCTAACTTCGACTCCAAGAAAAAATATAGAATAAGATACGAGATAAGTGATATCCGTCCGTATATATCCATATATCAGGTGATATGAGAAAGTTTGTTGTGACTTCATCTAGGAATAAGATAACATATAGGTATATTGACACATCTAAACATGCGGGAGTACTAAGTGTTCTTTCTTCAACATCTCAGTAATTAATCTCTTTATATTTGCTCTGATTGTACCATACTGTCTAATATCCTGTGCAAAGAAGCGGACAATTTCTATCCGATCGACCGTCTGAAAGATTATAGAACGGATACGAAATGGAGAAATGGATATCCGGTATTGTCCATATCTGACTCCGATTTTGAGGAAAAAATATGAAATAAAATATAAAATAAACGATATCCGTATGTTTTCGCTTCGATTGCATGCATAATAGTTAGTGGTTTAGGACCTGTGCACCTAGCTCGCAGCGTTTGTCTAGACTCAGCACCAATGTCCGCTATTTAAAAGGAGTTCATATACGTGCGAATTCAGTGGTAAAAGATGTGCCCATGGTCTATGAGATGTTGGTGCATAAATTCCTAAAATGCGTAGGGGACATAAATGCGTATGTACACGTGAGTGATGGTGCGTTTGCCTTTGTGCTCTCTAAAAAAAATATATAGGCAAAGAAAGAGAAGCAGATTGTACCTCCGCAAGACACTAAAAAAATGTGCACTAGTACTGTATATGAACCGCTATCACCTCTACTCCTCTACTGTAGTTGATACCCACTTGTTGCAATAGTTAACGAGCGTTGCTATCTATCACTTAACCGCTCCTAGTTGACTTATGGGCTGGTTCGGCCGGGTTTTGGCTTTGTCTTTTCATATTTTGCTACTATAAGCAGCATTTGAACATGCATTTTTTCAAGATGAGGTTTACTAATTAATTATAGTATATGCTATACCAACTTCAACTGTAACGACTAAAATCACATCTGACTATTTTTCTCTTTGTAATCTCTCTTGCAAACAGTCGGCATTCAAAAATTTAAGCCAAAAACCAAAAACCACAGCCCACAAAAACCCATCCGTGGAGCGCCAGAGATACATGTAGTCGTATGGCTTCCCCACCTCAGCCCACCTTCCCTGTCACCCCCACCCAGCTCGTTGCCAGATGGTTAGTGTGTTTAGGTGTGCAGCCAACTCACCAACGTTCAAGTCCTAGACTCAGCGCTGGTGTCCACCATTTAAAAGGAATACACACTTGTAATTTCAGCGGTAAAGCGCGTGCCCATGCTCTTTGAGGCCGTGATGCCTTCGATAAATTCCAAGAGTGTGTAGGGGGCGTAAACGCATGTGTATGTGTGAGTGGTGGTGTGTGTGTCTACCTTGTGGTCTATAAAAGAAATATACACAAAAAGAGGTAGATAGTACCTCTGGTAGACACTAAAAAAAATGTGCCAATACACTGGTAATGTATATGGACCACTATCACATGTATGATAGCTGATACTCAGTTGTTGTAACAGTTAATGAGTGTTGCTATCTATTGGTAACCGTTTGATAATGCGCGTAGTTGTCTGGCTTCCCTACCTCAACCCACCTTCCCCATCACCCCTACCGAGCTCGTTCGCCCACCTCCATGCATCATCGCCCGCCATCGACACTACCACAACCGGCTCCTTACAAAACACCTTCAACTATGATTTTTGAAAATTCAACTAGAAACTGATCGCTGCCACCGCTATGTTGACATTTGGTTATTGTAATAATTAAAGAGTGTTGCTATATATCGGTTAACCGCTAAATGGGCTCCCAGTGCACACATGGGCCACCAGAGATGTGCACGGTTGCCTGGTGTCACCACCTCAACTTACTTCCATGTCAACCCCAATCATGTCTGTCTGCCCACCTCCACATGCCTCACCACCCTCCATTGGTGCTACCCCCTCCTCTAAATAAAAGAATTTTCAACTAAAATTGTGAACATTCAACCGGAATATTTGTAAACTCTCCACAAGAAATTTGAAATTTGAACTAGCTAATTTGCGAATTGTCAATTGCAATTTCAACTTTCAATTAAGGATTTGAAATTTCAAACAACAAAATTAGGCTCCCACTTGATGACGGGACACTACTGAAGCCCGGTGGCTCTGACAAAAGGCATTGTGTGTGGCGTGCGGGAGGGCAAGGAGGTGATGGAAGAGGAAGTCGTGGGTCTCATCATCGATGGTGGTGATGCAGTGGCGTGTAGGTTGCCTTCGGTGTATGTGGAGATGGTGAGGGAGCGATGGGAGAAGATGGGTTTGAAATGTAAGGGAAGGCAACATAGGGCATGATCGTGTGAAGGGAAGCAACCTTGCTTGGCAACTATTGAGGAACCGTCGCAGGCGAGTCCAGTCCGATCAATTCCTCATATGCAAAAGAGGTGAATCAAACACAGAATAATACAATAGAACAATAAATTGAACACAAGAGATGAGAGGGGAGCTTCTTTCTTTATTGCCTTTCCTTCTCAAGTACACATAATGACAATTGGGACTCCCTATTTTTAGACTAAGTGGAGGGTGCCGACTAATGGGTTGGGCTTGCAAGCCCAGGCATAGGTTTCCCAACTCTCCTCCTCGGGCACTCATCCGACACGATCATGCCTCATCAAAACTCACTAGAAAAATTTTGAAGAAAGAGTACATGATACATGTTATATTGTGTTGCACGAAATGGTAACGCGCTCTTCTCTACCATGTACTCATTCTTGAGAGTGAGACAGAGGTGATACTTGAGGAAGTGAAGTGCCTGATCATTTTCCCAAGGTGTGGGTTTTGCATCCTGTGGTGAACAAATCCCGATGGCAGCGCAAAGCTTCTAGGCTCCATGTACGATCCCAACATCAGAAACCCAAGTCAAGTAGTTTGGACATGCTAGGCTAGCTCCTTGAACTCCCAGCTCATGATGTCTGTCATCTACATGTGCATGAAAGGAATATATAAGTTTACTAAAGGTAAACATGCATGAAATAAATTGGACAATGATACAAAAGGTTCTTGTAATGTTTCAGAATTTTCTATGTATTTTATATAATTTTACTGTTAATTACAGCGATTAAATGTAATTTAAATAATTACAATTAATCAAAATAGTAAATAAATATAGAAAGCATAGAAAGTGATAATAATAGAGCTAAACATGCTTCAAATGCTAAAGGCAATTCAAAATTTGAATTCCCGAGGCCCTTGTATGCTGGAATATGAATTTTCAATTAATTATGCAATTTTCGGGGGCTTATCTGCTAATTTTCAATTATGAGAAAAAATTTCATGCAATTTGCCAAGTATCCGGGGATTATTTGCAAAAATCGGGATACCCCCGACCGGGCCCCTTCGGCCCATTTTCTGGCCCACAGCCCACCCCGACCAAGTGAAAAGAGCAAGAGGTAGGGTTTCCCCTACCCCTGTTCATGGTGGCGGTGGTGCATCCGGGCGTGGCACGATGGGCGGCCAAAGTCGGTGGCTCGGTGGGCGGCTGGGGCCAGCGGTGCACGTGTGCAGTGGGGCACGCTGCCAGCAGCTGGTGGCCAAGGTAGGTGGCGCGGTGGCGGCCTGAGTGGTGGTGGCCCTGTGCGGGGGCGCGCAACACGGCATCCGCCCGAGATGCGGCAACCTTTGTGGGGGCGCGCATTCGGGCGACGTTTGGGAGGCGCACGTATGGCGGCCGACACTTGGTGACGGCGACCTTGCGCGGGGCCGAGCTTCGACGGATGGCAGCTCGGTCGGCCTTGTGCAGGTAGCACGGGAGGCGCGGCGGCTGACTCGAGCCTCGTGCAGGAGGCAGTGACGTCGGCGGCACCTGAAACTGAGCGGTGGCGGCGCCTCATGGGGAGGTGACGTCGGCTTCCCCATCGAGTAGCCATGCTAGGGCCGACGGTGCTCGGGCGTGACGCGGCGATGGGGCGTGTAGGTCGGCGGTGCTCGACGCACGGAGCGACCGTTCGTGCGGTGACGCTCGATGCGCGGAGTGGCTGTTCGAGCCGGCGGCGCTCTTACCGCATGCGGGCGGTGGCCGAGTAGCGGCGCCGCTCCAACCCAACGACAGCGCGGGTCTTCGGGTAGCGCGGCGCGTGCGTGCGACGCGGCTACGTGCAGGCGACGGCCGAACGGTTTTTTTCTCTGTTTTTTTAATCTACAGTGCAATCAACATCTACTCTTTTCATGTAATCTATCAATCAACATTATACCGGCGACTTCAAGTCTGCTCGCGGTAGATTAGAGTGGATTTGCACCGTAGAAAATAATCTAGAAAGCGAAAATTTTGCGGAATTTAAAGCGATCCAGATAGACAAATTATTCCGCCGATGATTATCTTTCGATCCACTAGAGCGATCGTGCTAATAACGTGTTGAGGAACCGTCACTGGCAAATCCAGTCCGATCGTTTTCTCCTATGTAAAAGAGGTAAATCAAACATAGAATAATAAAATAGAATAATAGATTTAACACAAGAGATGAGAGAGGAGCTCCTTTTTTTATTACTTTTTCTTTTCAAGTACACATAATAACAATTAGAATCTCTTATTTATGGTGTCCACTAGTGGATTGGACTTGCAAACGTAGGCCCAGTTTTCCATAAGCAACTTCCGCAAGAAGCGGTGGATGCTTCACATCGCGAGCGAACCTACGGATCGGCAGTCAATATGACATATCGCATGAATCGGACGGTCCCATTTGTATCAGTGAATTGGCAAGATTGAGTAATGAGATTTTTTTTCCGTTGTTTCATCCTCCTGTAGTCATATTTTAAATGAAACTTACTGTTTCGTGTTCTCATTTTTGTAGGAATTGGTAGGAGAGAATTAGAAATAATCAAATAAGGGGATGGGAGTCTTAAAGTTCATTCTTTGATTAAGTGCGCACGATAAGTTTTAGATGGTTGGGGATTGTAAAATTTCGAGGTCTAATTCCCACAAATTTTTTACCATAAAAACTGCCACAATTTTAAATTATTGGAGAGGGTCGGAATTTATAAAAGAGAATGAGAATTGTTTTTTGATAACATGATGTTTTTCTTTCCTGTGAAATTCTATTCTTGTTAGATGTTTTCTCCTCTACAAAATTACTGTAGTTTCTTTTTTTGCATTCTAAACAGATGCCGCTTAATCTGGAAGCGTTTATGTATGGTCATACCTACATCAGGAAGACTCTATTACATAGGCTCTATTTCAACTCAAATCTGAGGTATTCAATTTGTCGGGAGGAGCTAGTGTTTGGGGCTACTTATCGAAAGAACAGGATGGAGGCCACACTGTAGAATGACATTGCTCTATACATTATATTAACAGATAATACATTGATTTTAACTTTGGATAAGGGAATCCGCCAACCCCCACCCACCCCCACCAGTCTTAAGGACCTATTGCTAGTGGTCTGCTGGTTGCGTTTTCCTTGATGGGGATGCCCATATGGGCCTCGTACCTCTTCTTAAGACTGGTATGGGCATCGTCCTTGGTACATTATTCATGAAACATAAATGTACTACATTATGCCGGGTACAATCAAATTGACAACCTCGCAACAAAAATCAAATTGATAATGTGGTAAACATCGAGCTTTAAAAAAAATCTACTTTACCCCCTCAAACAATTATATTTATCCAGATATCAACCCCAAGTATAAAACTGGGTGTTTATCAACCCTTGTGTTGCAATACCGGCTAAGCTGCCCATTGGCCTAACTCGGATGGCACATAGATCTGATATGACTATCGTGGTCTCCTCCTAACAGGGGAGAGCACAGCGGCTTGGGTGGTAAGAGGCGACGGCGAACAGGGATGCGGGAGGTGCGACAAAGGACCAAAATAGGTCGGCCCAACCTTGAGGAAGAGATAGGAGGAGGCTTCGTGGGCAATCGAGCTCGGCTGCGGGCTGGCAACGAGCATGGCAACTCCTCGAGTATTTCCTCTCTGCTCCGCCGTTTCGCAGTGTCCCGGTCTGGTTCCAGCAGGGTGTAAGCAAGTCAACGCCACCGACATCGCAGGCCTCCATGGTCCGTTCTCTCTTCTGGATCAAGCCCAGTAGAAATGCGTCCATCTCTCTGTTGCTCTTTTTCATCTTTCTGATGGCTCCCGTTGGAAAATAGCTGTTGAAAACGTGGATGATATTTTAATTCCAAATTTTACTAAGAGACAAATACAATAAACCAGTGATATAAAACTTACTATTAACAACAAGCTACTCATCATACTTCAGAATATACGCAACAAAATATAGGAACAAAGTCGAACGATCGCGTGAACGACTTACTTTTCGCCTGATGAAGAACAGGAAGCAGCGTAGGCTTAACGCAGTGCAGAACGTACAAGATGCAGTGCAGTGAGCGGTCGCGCAGATGTGCGCTGCCCAGAAACCTTATTGCCGCCCTGTGCAGGAACTCTCTACGGCAATGGTTCGGAGATAGCCGCTCTCCCTCCTTTCAGGTGCACGCCGGGAAGAAATGTTGGCGAAGTTCAGACGGCACGGTATAACAGCATAAGTTGACATAAGTAATTCCAGCAGTGAGGAATTCTCTCTATTATATACCTTGGACGTCTCCAGGTATATATAGATATGCAAATTGCTCTCTAGTAATTGCCCCATTGAACTGAAATAATTCACTGGTAACTGCTCAATTATTCACTGGTAACTGATAACATTTAACCAGTGATTTACCCACTGATAACTGTCTGTCATCAAAACCCCAATTAAGCCTCAAATTCAAATGTTTGAATCTCATTCAAACAGAGAGAGTGAGGTGCAGGGTTCAGTAAAAATAAAGATGGACTTGGTCTACCAAGTGGCGCACCATGTCACGGCACTATCGCGCATCGCAAGTCACAAGTCACGCGATTTTCACGCGAAAATATGCAAATACGTGCGCGCGCATGCGTGCGCGTGTGTGTGACTAGACAGAACACTCCTCATACCATCTCTATCCATATTTAAGGAGTGGTGAGGACTCCACCTTATAAATCGGTCTTCCTCACCTTGCCTTAGCAATATGGTACTAAATCATGCATGCTTTGGAATTAAGGAAATGAGCCATAATCAAATGGGCCAATTTCTAACAATCCCTCATCAATTCCAAAGCAAGAAATAAACATACGACAAAGATATTGTGCTGAAGTACTGTTAATATACCACTCTTTTAGTGTAAGTCACGTACGGGTTGAACTTGCACCTAGAATGACAAGATTCATCTTCTCACAGTTGTTGAATGGACTATGCTTTGAATTCATAGCTTTTCGTGATCAGATTTCACTTGATATCTCAACTAGTACTAGGCTGCCAATGAACTACGCCTAAACGGAGCGTTATATGGTTATGCTGCATTATCTTCTCATGAGCTTTCTAGAGAATGCCCCGTTCTCATGAACTGCGACCACATAGTTAAGTTCAAGTAGGTGTATTCTTTCCAGGTATCCTGCAGGCTAATACCTTTTCCTCATTTGGACAATAGAATACATTAAGGCTTTATACCAACCTATAGGCTTTAAGGACCCACTTACATCCTATAGGTTTACACCCGATAGGATGATCTGTGATCTTCTAAGTCCCATTAGCCATGATAGAGTCCATCTTGCTATGGGATGCTTCTTTCCGATACTCAGCATCATAAGATGCATAAGCCTCAGAAGGAGTCTTTGGCAATCATACACGAGGTATACAATAAAGTCGTCACCAAAGGTTTTCTCAACCCTTTGTCTCTTGCTCGTGTGAGGAGCTTCTGCGACTAGATTGTTATCCTTCTCAGGGATATCACATATTGGTTCAAAAATGTTGGGGAGTTCAGAAGTTTGATTATTCTCACTTTCAATATTAGTAGTTTGAATATTCTCTATTCATAAAGTATTGTCTGCTATTCTCATAGGAAAGACATTTTTTTAAAATGAAGCATCTCTCGACTCCATTATTGTATTAGCAATAATCTTAGGGGTTTCTGATTTAACTACTAAAAATCTATAGGCCATGCTATTTTGAGCATATCCTAGAAAAATAACATCGATTGTTTTTTATCCAAGTTTTCTCTTTTTCTGCAATGGTATATTGACTTTTGCCAAATACCCCTAAGTTCGTAGAAAATTAACATTAGGTTTTCTCCCCTTCCATCCCACATACGGAGTAATCTCACTCTTTTTAATGATTGTCTAACTCCAGATCTAAGGTACTGATGATTGTTCATGCTCTATAGGCTCATCGTAAGCAGAAGGAGAATATATATTTCATTGACTCCGGTTGTTCTCATCACATGACCAAAGTCTCACGATGGTTCTCCTCCCTCGCTCATGCCCCGACAATGAGATGATCACTTTTGGGGACAACTCTTATGGACGACTTCTTGCTAAAGGCATTGTGTGTGTCAACGACAAGTTTATCTTAAAGGACGTCGCTCTTGTTAGTAAGTTAAGTTATAATTTCATTTCAGTTTCACAGTTGGTAGACGATGATCTTGAGGTGAACTTTAAAAAGCATTCATGCCGTATTTTGGATTCATCGGGTGATCTTGTATGCAAAATTAGGTGAGTTGGTCGCTTGTTTAAGAGTGACCTTTTGTATTCAGCATCTTCTGATATTAGGTGTCTTATGTCATCAGACTCTAAGGATTTGTTCTTCTGGCACCGTAGATTAGGTCATATTGATTTTGATCATCTAGCTTGTCTCAGTAATTTGAATCTTGTTATAGGTATTCCTCGTCTTAAGATTGAAAAGTCAATGGATCTAATTTGTTCACCTTGTCGACATGGTAAGATGGTCTCATCGTCACATCCTCCACTCACACTTATCATGACTGATTCTCCTAGTCAATTATTGCACTTGGACACTGTAGGTCCTTCTAGGTCCAGTCTATTGGAGGTAAATGGTTTGTTCTAATTATTGTTAGTGATTACTCTAGACACTCTTGGGTTTATTTTATGGCATCAAAGGACAAAGCTTTCGATCACTTTAGAGAGCTAACTCTTAGACTTATTAATAAACTTCCAGAGCACTTAAGAGTAATTAGAAGTGATAATGGAACTGAATTCAAACACACATCATTTATTTCTTTTTGTGCTGAAAAGGGTTTACATCATTAATTTTCGTCAGCTCGAGTGCCTCAACAGAATGGTATGGTTGAATATTGAGAGATCATGTGGAGATGATCCCATCTTTATGATGAGTAATTGACCCTTGGTTGAAGGTAAATTGAGTTTGTTTTGGGCTTTTATTGCAAAGTCTTAATTCTGGTCGAAATGAAGTCGGTATGCGACTTGTTCACGCTCGTACGACCATGTAGGATGCCTTACGACCACGTTTGGTCGTGGTCGAATTTCGTTCAAGAGCGTACGACCACGTTGAGGTGTTCTCGGCAAAACTGACAGTGGTCGGAAGGCGTTACGACCACGTTGGCGCATATCGGGTGGCGTACGACCATGTTGCCGAGTATCGGAAGTCAGCCGGACGGCGTACGACCACGCTGTGGCGTCCCCGGCGAATTTGAACGTGATCGGAAGTCTACCGGGTAGCGTACGACCACGTTGGTGGTGTCGGGTTCGGTAGAGCAACGTCATTTAGTACTTTGGCCGTGGTCGGAAGGGTTTACGACCACGTTGGCAATTAAGAGCGTTCGATCACGTTGTAGCGCTCAGGCTACGACCACGTTGCGGAGTCCTCAGAAGATTTGACCGTGGTCGGCACTCGGCGCTAGGGTTTACGACCACGTTGTGGGATCGGAGCCTCGACCACGTTGGGCGGTCGGGCGATCGACCACGTTGTGGGAGCTCGAGGCCTCGACCACGTTGTGGGAAAGGAGCCACGACTACGTTGTGGCACTCGGTGGTGCGACCGCGTTGTGTGCTCGAAGAGCTACGACCACGTTAGCGCGAGAATTGAACGTGGTCGAAACCGCGTTCGACCACGTTATCGATTGGATGACCGTGGTCGTGCGGGATCACTAAAATTGGTCGTGAGGGTGCATTTCATATCCGATTACGGTGAGGTTTGGTCGGTTGGGTTCCTTGTGAAGTCGCGGACCTTGTGGACTTGTTGGTTCATCTTCTTGACAGAGTTTGTCAATGTCTATTCTCTGAGGAAAAGGTGTGAGCTCTGTTGAGCTGAGCAGGTTGTGTTTTCCTGTGTGGATCAGTGCTATGTGATGGTTTTGTTGTCTTTGTTGGTTGCAGGAACCAGGAGACAGTCTTGGTGAGGCTTAGAATGTCGGGACTAGACAAGGGAGTTGTTGAGGTCCAGAACGACGTGGAAAAGCCGAAGAGGACGTGTCGTGCCGGTGGGTCGCGGCATGGATAGCAAAGCGGTGGAGGAAGCTTCACGGAAGGCAGCGGAGGGGCATTTTGGAGAAATGTCAAAGCTACGGGGAAGCGTCCACTGAAAGCACTGTGACCACCGAGAGGCTCTGTGAGAGCTCGTGGAGTTGGTGGCGCTAACGGGCAAAGCGGTGGAGCCGTTGCACGAGAGGAACGGGTAAAGCATCAAGGTGCGCAAAGCTTAACCACTCGGTTAGCGGGTTGTCTCTGTGTGGAGACCCGTTAGTGAGACTATAAATAGAGATGTTAGGTCTCAGGAGCAGAGAGAGGTTGTCCCCTGAGTTGCTCTGAGCTTTTCTTTCTATTTGTGTGAGTTGTCTCTGGGTAAGAGCATGGATGCTCGTGTACCTCCGATGGAGTGGTGTAGAAACCTCCATGTGAAATAGAAAGATTGGATTCATCTCCGTATCTTTCCGCTTTATGTTCTTGAGATGATTTGTTTGATTTGTTTGTCGCTCTCTATTCTTCTTGTCATCTGTGTCTTCTTTGAGAGTTGGCCTACATCGATTTGCTCGAGGCGGGAAGTTGTCTTAAGGCGGTTTGTCAAGATCATTCACGAGAGCAAAGAACAAATCGAGAGAAATTGTTTCAGTGAACTTCCGCCTGAAGCTCTCTGCTTAGGATTTCGACTTTGCTGTTCTCTCTGACTGTTGCGAAGACTTTGGAGATTCTTGGTAAATTCACTTCTAGAGATCTCATGCTTACTAGGTTGCAAGTTTCATGCTTCTTGAATCTCGAACAAAAGTTCTTCAAATTTTTTGCTTTGCGGTTGCGCCCGACAACGTAGTATTCATTGTTTTGTTCTTACGACCACGGGTGAGACATCGCCAAGTCGCGCTGGGTGTTTCGTTCACGGTGGTTCTCTCGACCGCTGCTCGTCGCCGTCTTACCGTGACCAACAAGTTTTCTTTTCTGTTTTCTCTCGATTTTCGATAAGCAATCAATCTTCTTCTTTATAGCTATATAGCTATCGGAGAAAAGATAAGGTTGAATATGAGGAGGAATTTTTAAGGCACCATTCACCCCCTCTGTTGCCATTTCGGTCCTTCAATTGGTATCGAGCGGTTAGCTCTTCTTCATAGATCTTAACCGGTCTCAAAGAGCCATAAACAGACAAGTATTCCACCAAGCCGCCTATTTTCGATGGCTGGATTACCCCTTCGGAAGAGCTGAATGGAAACATATATCCGTGCTCGGGGTATGCTATTTGGCGGAAGGTGAAAATACAATTTGTTGTTCCCGCCGATGAGAACATCAATGCCGGGAATATGGCTGATGTTGAGGCAAATGCAAAGGCAAGGAACATCATCATACAGGGATTGAGCATAAGCGAATTTGATCGCATCTCTCACCTGTCGTCCGCTCACGACATCTGGGTGACCCTCGATGCATACCATGAGGGCACCTCCCGGATCAAGACGGTTCGACAGATCGGTTCAGCGAATATAGCAAATTCGAGATGCTTCTCGGAGAGTCCCTTGACGAGTGCTTTTCACGCTTTCACAAGATTTTGAGCAATCTCCGAGCGGTCGGTCTCACATACTCCGACTCGGATAACGCCGACAGATGCTTTCGCACTCGATCTTGGGTTTGAGAGATGAAGGTGACTACCATCAAGGACACCACGGACCTCTCGACCTTGACTCTTGATGCGCTTTACTCGCGTCTCAAGACTCACGAGATTGACATAGTCTCGTCGGTCAAGTCACAATCGATGGCTCTAGTCACGGATCCCACCGGCCTCGGTTCTTCTGCCGATTCTCTTTGCGGGTTCTCCTAGCTGCTCTCGTGACGTGGCGATGATCGTTAGAGCGGCTAGAGGATGAACAATCGCCCTCCTAGCTCGGAAGTTCTCCCATGCTTACAAGAGAAGGAGGACGGAAAAGAAGAGGACCGATGATTTGCTTTGAGTGTGGTGGCCCCAACCACATTCGGCAAACCGCCCCAAACCGGAGAAGGGCAAAGCGGCGTTGGCGGTTCGGCAAAACGACTACATCGACAAGAACCGCAACAAGAAGCCTCCACTCGGACGCAAGGCAAGAAGAAGTATCGCGACTTTGGGAAGGCCAAAAGCTGTTCCACCGCGTCCTCACGCGTTCGACGACCTCGACCTCGGCGAGGTGGAGGGATGGAGCGACGACGACGGGACGGGTGATCAAGACCCCAAGAGCGGCAACGACTTCTCCGGCATGTGCTTCATGGCCCTCGAGGGCGAATCGAGCGACAACGAATGCATCTCGACTCGGACGAGGTATGTCCCACCTATGACCAGCTCAACCATGCTTTTCTTAAGCTAGGTGGATTTCATGCTAGAGCTAAGGCTAGGTGTCTTGAGTTAGAGAAGGAAGTAGCTAGATTGTCACGGAGCTTACTTCACTTACATCCGCTCCCTCCCGTGACTTAATGTGATACATGCATTGCCTTGCTTGGAGACATGGAGAAACTAAGGATCTCGCATGATAGTCTCCTCGGAACTTGACATTGTTAAGGTGGAGAACATTAGTCTTCTTGCTGAGCTTGAGATGAGTAGGGTAGTTCCTGTTTCATCTTCTACTGTTGAGACTATTTCTTGCACCTCATGTGAGGATAAGGACAATGCTTTTAGAGGTCTTTATACCATGTTGCTTGATCCGCACGAGACTTGTGAAAGCTGCAATAATTTAAAATGAACTTAAAAGGCGGATCACAAAATTCTTTGAGTTACAAGCCTTTTACTTGAGCCTATTGCTTCATGTGTAAATTGTCCTAAGTTAATCACGAACTTGAATCGTCTCAAAACAGTTTCAAGAAATGATTGACTACAATAAGAAAATGGCTCAAGATGCTTCTAAGGACCTGTTAGCTCACCATGCAATAGTTGTAATAAACTAAAATCTGAATTGATTGCATTGGATGAAAAATGTGTGAAGCTAACTAAGGACCTTCTAGAAAAATCACGTCCTTGTTGTGCTTTCTGTGCTGAAGTGTTACAAAAGGATAAGGACATGGTAGAGACGTTTAGGAAGAGTTACGAGAACCAAATGGCTAGGATTAGGGCTGCCCCCTGTGTGTCCTGCGAAGCCCTCAAGGTTGAGGTGGCCGTGCATAAGGAAAAATACGCACGTGCTATTCGCTCTTCTGCTATTGGTTCTTCTCCTTCCTCTCCTCCTGCTGTCTCTTCTTCCTTCCCTTGCTCCTCTTGCACCTCTCTCTTTCGGGAGTGTCAGTACCTTATGAACACTCTCGAGAAATTTGTAGGAGGCAAGAAGGATCTCAATCTTATTCTAGACCAATCAAAGATTTGCAAGTTCAAACAGGGTCTAGGATATGATTTCCGTGAGGATGTGAGGAAGCATCCACCTGCCGTGCTCAGACCCATAGCCGCAGGTGTGATCGAGGTCAAACCCAAGAACAAGAAAGTTCAATTTAGATCGTGGGCTTTGTCCAAGGGATTTACGACAAGAAGGTGATTTCACTGCGATTCGGCCTCTCGAGCGAAGCCATCTCATGCTACTTGACCCCTCGAGGCGGTATCATTGCACCTTCATCGGAAGGATGGGCATCTGATTGACCAATGCTTCAAGCGCCAAGATCGCGAAGAGACCGTGTTGAGTCTCTTAGGCGTATTCGTGGTCAGCCCGGACCTTGAGTGCACCTAAGACCAACACGAGGTCTAGCTTTGCTCTTGTTGGTAGCTTTGGGCAAGACCGGGACTTGGTTTTCCGAGTCTTCATTTTAGTCCTCGTGCTCCCTCTCGGTCGTGACTTCCGCCGTCCGAGGGTAGATCTCGTTTCCATCGAGATAGCTACCCGCGGCGTGATCGGCGTCTTCGCCGGTGCTCGACTCGCTCTCCGTAGTAGTCGGACCCGACCAATGCTTCGGTGCGCACATAGACCTTCCGCTTCTTTGAGCGACGGAGGCGAGGGTAGTTAGAGGTCGATCGTGTGTGACTACTTCTTACGCTCAACGTGTGACTCAAGATTGGGTGCCAAAATCTATGTTGATTTATCCCAAGATCGAGACTTTGCTCTCTTGTTGACTCGGGTTCACGGGCGGGGAAGGAAAGGTTTGGCTTGTAGACTCGGGTGTTCACGACACATGACCGGAGATTCCGTTGGTTTTCTTCTCTTGTCCGAGCTCCGGTGATGAGACGATCACCTTGAGACGCCTCTTACGGGCGAGTCATCGCCAAAGGTACGATCTTGCATTAATGATTCATTTGTTTTAAAAGATGTTGCCTTGGTTAGTAAGCTGCAAGTACAATTTGCTTTCGGTCTCTCGACCACCGATGACGATTTCGAGGTGAGTTTTAAGAAAACAAGCGCAAAATTCTTGATTCTTGGGTAGTCCGGTTTATGGATTTCTCGCTTTGGGAGGATCTTCGTGCTGATTTTTTGAGTCTTGGTGATCCTCTCCGTTGTTTGCTTGCTTACGAGTCCCGCGATCTTTCCTTCGGCATAGGAGACTTGGTCATATTGGATTTGACCATTTGACCCGAGTTAGCGCCACGATCTCATTCGTGGTCCGCGAAACTCAAGATGGTCAAAGATCTTGTTTGCGCTCCATGCCAAACGCGGCAAGATGGTTGCCGCTTCTCATCCTCCGGTCACGATTACTATGACCGATGCACCGACGATTGCTCCATATGGATACGGTTGGACCGGCTCGAGTGCGATCGGCGGGAGGGAAGTGGTACGTTCTTGTTGTGGTCGATGACTATTCGAGGTACTCTTGGGTGTTTTCTTAGCCTCGAAGGATGAGACGTTTACATATTTTCGAGGTCTTTTCAGTAGGCTTTCTGTTGAGCTTCCAGGTGCCTTACGAGCGATCCGCAGTGACAATGGCACGGAGTTCAAGAATTCCTACTTTGAGAGTTTCTGTGGTGAGACAGGTGTAGAGCACCGTTCTCTTCTCCATCGTCCCCAGCAGAATGGCGTTGTGGAGAGGAAGAACCGTACCTTGGTCGAGATGGCGGGGCGATGCTTGATGAGTACTCTACACCGCGGAAGTTTTGGGTGAGGCTATAGCCACCGCGTGCCATGTTTCTAATCGAGTTTTCTTGGGCACACTTGCACCGCACTTCTTATGAGTTGAGATACGGAAAGCCGGTGTTTCTCATTTTCGTGTGTTTGGTTGCAAGTGTTTTATTTTGAAGTCCGGGAACCTAGATAAGTTCGAGTCACGTTCTTGTGATGGACTTTTTCTGGGCTACTCGACTTCTTTGCGGGCCTATAGGGTGCAGAACTGCGAGTCTAGCAAAATGATAGAAACACGTGAGGTAACTTCGATGAGGCCGGTCAGGGACTAGGCCCGATATCTCGAGTTCACTAGAGCGATCCGAGACCATCTTTGTGGATGATGAGGATGATGGAGATGAGGGTTGTTTACCCGATCCGGTCCCTTCTCCACCCCTTGAGGTGCCTTCTTCCACCGCACCTCGAGGCGATCAGCCCTTACCTTCTGCTTCTTCTGGAGCTAGTGGCTCTGTTCCTACCCCGTCAGGTAACGAGGTAGAGGCCACTTCTTCATCTCATCCGGGACCTCCAAGACATATCCAAAAATCTCATCCTTCTGAGCAGATGATTGGAGATCTATTTGAGCGAGTCACACGTTCCAAGTCCGGCGTGTCACTTTTACATCTCCACTCGCCTTCGTAGCTTCCTTTGAGCCCAAGGACGTTTGTCATGCTTTATCGACGAGTCTTGGGTCAACGCCATGCATGAGGAGCTAGAGAGTTTCGAGAGAAACAAGGTGCGGACGCTTGTTGAGCCCCTCGAGATCAAAATATCATTGGAACCAAATGGGTGTTCAAGAACAAGCAAAGTGAGGATGGGGTAGTCATTCGAAACAAGGCTAGGCTGGTTGCAGGAGGTTACTCCCTGGTTGAGGGCACGGATTTCGAGGAGACCTTTGCCCTGTAGCTCGTCTTGAGGCCATTAGAATTTCGCTTGCCTTTGCGCTTCTAAAGGTTTCAAGCTTTACCGGATGGACGTCAAGAGTGCCTTTCTCAATGGCTTCATTGAGGAAGAAGTCTATGTCGACGACCTCCGTGTTTCGAGAACCCCAAATACCCTAGTCATGTCTACAAGCTTTCCAAAGCGTTGTATGGACTTAAGCAGGCCCCTAGAGCTTGGTATGAGAGGCTTAAGTCCTACCTATTGAGACATGACTTCGAGATGGGTAAAGTTGACAAGACCTTGTTCATTCGCCGGCTTGGCAATGACCTTTTGCTCGCCCAAATTTATGTCGATGACATTATCTTTGGCGGCTCTTCTCATGCTCTAGTTTCACAGTTCTCGGATGTCATGAGCACCGAGTTTGAGATGAGCATGATGGGTGAGTTGACTTTCTTCCTTGGCTTCCAAATCAAGCGAGACTCGGGAGGTACCTTCTTGCATCAAGGCAAGTACACCGTGATCTCCGAGACACTTCGACATGAGTGATGGAAAGCGGTGTCGACTCCGATGGCTTCTACTACCACACTTGACCCAGATGAGGACGGCGAGCAGTTGACCAAAAGAGTTCGAAGTATGATTGGCTCTCTTGTACCTCACGCCTCGAGACCGGACATACACTTTTCGTGTGTCTTTGTGCCCGGTTTGAGCTTCTCTCGCGTATCTCACCGCCGGCGGTGAAGCGCATCTTCGGTACCTTCGAGCTACCATTGACTATGGTATCGATACTCTTCCTCATCCTGCTCATCCCTTAGAGCCTTTTCGGATGCGAGACTTTCTTGGTGTAGGATAGATAGGAAGAGCACTTCGCACCTGCCGGTTCATTGGCACTTCTCTCGTTTCTTGGTCTTGAGGAAGCATCCGGTGTTGCGATCCACCGCAGAGGTCGAGTACGTTGTGCAGCCGATTCTTTGTAGCCAAGTGCTGGATGGTCTCGACTCTGCGGGACTTTGGGCTAGCTATCGATCGTGTTCCGCTCTTTTGCGATAACACGTCTGCGATTAGCATTTCTAAGAACCCAGTGCAGCACTCTCGGACCAAGCACATCGATATCAGATATCATTTTCTTGAGACCATGTAGAGAAGGGTGACATCGTGCTCCGGTTTGGAGAGTGACCACCGGTTGGTCGATATCTTCACCAAGCCTTTGGATAGCACGAGGTTTTCACTCATGGGAGAGCTTGGGGTGGTTTGTCCTTACGGACTATTGTGAGGGGAGCTTTGGGCTTTACTGCTTTATCATATTAATTATGCTTCTGTATCCTTACTGTTGCATCGCATTTTCGGGTGCATTGGGTTTAGTCCTTCTAGCATAGGTTAGAGTGTGTCTCTTGTTGAGTTGCTTAGACTTCTTGCTCTTATCTTGTGCTTTCAGGATAGCTGTTTCTTATCTCACTAGGTTGAGCTCACTCACTTCTTTTAGGTTCTAGCGAGGGTTGAGCCACCCTCGGGTAGGCAGTGCGTGTTTGCTCTCTAGTGTGCGTTTTTCTCGACAATTTGTTGTCCCGGAGACATATGGGGTAGATGAGAGTCATCGAGCCATAGTATCCTCTATATCTTATCTATGCTTTAAGGACCTGCTTTTCCCGATTTATTTGCCGACTCTTGATTTTTATTGCTTTGGTTCAGGGGGAGTTCATTTGGGAACTTCTAGATTTTAATTTTGACTTAAACTCAACTTGAACTAAAAGCTGCATCACATGTTGAGGGGGAGCTGGATTTTCTGCATTGCATTCTGCATTGTAATATACCCACATTGAGCCTTGATTATTATCCGGTTATGACATGCTTTCAATGCTTTACACATTGCCATGATTTGTGCTCCATTGCTAATCTGATCATGACTTTATATGTGTAGTCAAGTCTTTGCCATGATAGGTTAATTAAAATGCCAAATTTTGACCTAATTCATGTCATGTTCATATTTGAGACTAGTCAGCTTTGTATTATCTTTTTATGATTCTTGCCATGTCAAATAGGCTGAGTTGAGTCTTGAATCTTAGTTGAGCAATAGATTGAGCTATATAGTTTCTTGATGACACATAAGTTAGTACAATCTATTAAAAGCAAAAAGATCTCTTTTGTGCGAAAAAACTGATCTCACCAATTCCTTCTCATGAGGCGCTTGCCATTGCACAAGGCATGAACTCGGGGAGTTTTGATGACCAAGATCATTTCCTTAAGCTTCTCGCTTGGAATGATCGCATAAGGCTTGAGGTCTAGCACATGACAAAAATATGATTGAAAACAATCATGAGATCTCAAAAGAAAAATGTCAAAAGTGCTCAATTAAAAAAAAACAAAGTACTTCAACAATTGTATCATTCTTGAACGAATAGCACTCTAGTTGGCTCAACACTAGCTTCTTGATTCCATTTAGCTCATTGGCATGGCTTGCATCATTTGTGGATATCATTAGCTAGACTAGAATCTTGTTTGACTTGACTTGCTAAGCACTTCAAATTAAAAAAAATCAGATTATACCATCTGTTAACTTAGCTTCTCTTTACATACATAGTCATGATCTTTGTAGCATACTTGTATGTTATGGCTTGGTGTAATACATTTGGTCATTTTGGATAATACTCATGGCTCTGCATTCTTTGAATAATCAAATCAGCCATTCCATCCATCATTTTGACATATTCTCTCCTGCATACTTGATGTGTTTATTGCCAAAAGGGGGAGAATAGATTGGAGAAAAAGAGAAAATTTCTTTCTGGGAACTTGCTTCTTTCTGGGAACTTGCTAGAGCTTTGGAGATCAATTTGCTCTTTATTCCTTTACTCTAGTGTTCTCTCTGTCGACATGGTCATAATTTTATTTTCATTCTTTGGACCATGTCGTCTTCTACAAACTCAACTTCATATTTTTCGGTGTTTGTCAATATACTCATCAAGGGGGAGATTGAGAGATCATGTGGAGATGATCCCATCTTTATGATGAGTAATTGACCCTTGGTTGAAGGTAAATTGAGTTTGTTTTGGGCTTTTATTGCAAAGTCTTAATTCTGGTCGAAATGAAGTCGTGTACGACTTGTTCCTGGCTCGTACGACCATGTAGGATGCCTTACGACCACGTTTGGTCGTGGTCGAATTTCGTTCAAGAGCGTACGACCACGTTGAGGTGTTCTCGGCAAAGCGGCGGTGGTCGGAAGGCGCACGACCACGTTGGCGCATATCGGGTGGCGTACGACCATGTTGCCGAGTATCGGAAGTCAGCCGGACGGCGTACGACCACGCTGTGGCGTCCCCGGCGAATTTGAACGTGATCGGAAGTCTACCGGGTAGCGTACGACCACGTTGGTGGTAATCGGGTTCCAGCCGAGCAACGTACGAGTACTTTGGCCGTGGTCGGAAGGGTTTACGACCACGTTGGCAATTAAGAGCGTTCGATCACGTTGTAGCGCTCAGGCTACGACCACGTTGCGGAGTCCTCAGAAGATTTGACCGTGGTCGGCACTCGGCGCTAGGGTTTACGACCACGTTGTGGGATCGGAGCCTCGACCACGTTGGGCGGTCGGGCGATCGACCACGTTGTGGGAGCTCGAGGCCTCGACCACGCCAGGGAAAGGAGCCACGACTACGTTGTGGCACTCGGTGGTGCGACCGCGTTGTGTGCTTGAAGAGCTACGACCACGTTAGCGCGAGAATTGAACGTGGTCGAAACCGCGTTCGACCACGTTATCGATTGGATGACCGTGGTCGTGCGGGATCACTAAAATTGGTCGTGAGGGTGCATTTCATATCCGATTACGGTGAGGTTTGGTCGGTTGGGTTCCTTGTGAAGTCGCGGACCTTGTGGACTTGTTGGTTCATCTTCTTGACAGAGTTTGTCAATGTCTATTCTCTGAGGAAAAGGTGTGAGCTCTGTTGAGCTGAGCAGGTTGTGTTTTCCTGTGTGGATCAGTGCTATGTGATGGTTTTGTTGTCTTTGTTGGTTGCAGGAACCAGGAGACAGTCTTGGTGAGGCTTAGGATGTCGGGACTAGACAAGGGAGTTGTTGAGGTCCAGAACGACGTGGAAAAGCCGAAGAGGACGTGTCGTGCCGGTGGGTCGACAAGCATGGATAGCAAGCGGTGGAGGAAGCTTCACGGAAGGCGGAGGGGCATTTTGGAGAAATGTCAAAGCTGCGGGGGAAGCTGTCCACTGGGAAAGCACTGTGACCACTGAGAGGCTCTGTGAGAGCTCTGTGGAGTTGGTGGCGCTAACGGGCAAAGCGGTGAGCCGTTGCACGAGAGGAACAGGTAAAGCATCAAGGTCGCAAAGCTTAACCACTCGGTTAGCGGGTTGTCTCGTGTGGAGACCCGTTAGTGAGACTATAAATAGAGAGGTTAGGTCTCGGGAGCAGAGAGGTTGTCCCCGAGTTGCTCGAGCTTTTCTTTCTATTTGTGTGAGTTGTCTCTGGGTAAGAGCATGGATGCTCGTGTACCTCCGATGGAGTGGCTGTAGAAACCTCCATGTGAAATAGAAAAGATTGGATTCATCTCTCTGTATCTTTCCAGTTTTATGTTCTTGAGATGATTTGTTTGATTTGTTTGTCGTCTCTCTATTCTTACTGTCATCTGTGTCTTCTTTGAGAGTTGGCCTACATCTGATTTGCTCAGAACTGGGAAGTTGTCTTAAGGCAGTTTGTCAAGATCATTCCTGAGAGCAAAGAACAAATCAGAGAGAAATTCGTTTTCTGTGAACTTCCGCCTGAAGCTCTCTGCTTAGGATTTCGACTTTGCTGTTCTCTCTGACTGTTGCGAAGACTTTGGAGATTCTTGGTAAATTCACTTCTAGAGATCTCATGCTTACTAGGTTGCAAGTTTCATGCTTCTTGAATCTCTGAACAAAAAGTTCTTCAAATTTTTTTGCTTTGCGGTTGTGCGCCCGACAACAGAGTATTCACTGTTTTCGTTCTTACGACCACGGCTGAGACATCGCCGAAGTCTGCTCTGGGGTGTTTCGTTCACGGCTGGTTCTCTCGACCGTTGCTCTGGTCGTCTTCGGCTGTGACCAGCAAGTTTTCTTTTCTGTTTCTCTCTCAGATTTTCAGTAAGCAATCAATCTTCTTCTTTATAGCTATATAGCTATCGGAGAAAAGATAAGGTTGAATATGAGGAGGAATTTTTAAGGCACCATTCACCCCCCCTCTGTTGCCATTTCGGTCCTTCAAATATAATAATAAAACTTTGGCTGAGATTGCTAGAACAATGTTAAATGAATAAGTTACTCCTAGGAAGTATTGGGCAAAACTTGTTTCGACTGCCTGTTACATTTTGAATAGAGTATTCTTGCGAGCTAAATTACATAAGACTTCCTATAAGCTTCGATTTGGTTATACTCATAATATTTCTCACTTAAGGGCATTTGAATGTCGATGTTTCATACTTAAATATTGCAATCTTGGTAAATTTGAATCTAGATTCTCAGATGGCTTCCTTCTTGGATATGTAGTTCACACTTGAGGTTATCGTGTACTCAACTTGGAAACTAACAAAATTGTTGATACCTGCAAGGTCACTTTTGATGAGACTAGTTCTGGTACTAGACCCGACAATGTAGGTATACACGTAACTGACGCACTCGAGGACATCTTCTATGACTCTGACGATGACAAAAGGAAGTTCCCGAATCACACTTCTACACCTATGACCACTCCTACGACCACTCATGAGGTACAGGCCACTACGACTACACCTATAACCACTCCTATGACCACTTCACAAGCTCCTCTACATATTAAATGAAGTCATCCACCTAAACAAATGATTGGTGAGTTAAGTGAGAGAGTTCTTCACTGTAGGTATAACCCCGATGCCTCATATGCTCACTCTACTTTTGTCTCATCTTTTGAACCCCAAGATGTAAGTTGCGCTTTATCTGATGAGTCTTGGATTAATGTCATGCATGAGGAATTAGAAAACTTTGAGCTTAATAAAATCTGGACTTTGGTTTCACCTCCTCATGGTCATAATATTATTGGAACTAAATTAGTTTTTAAGAATAAACAAATTTAGGATGGTGTTGTTGTTCGAAATAAGCCTAGACTTGTGGCTCAAGAATTTACCCAGGTAGAAGGTCTTGACTTTGGTGAAACTTTTGCACCTGTTGCTCGATTAGAAGCCATTGGAATTCTGTTAGCATTTGCTGCATCAAGGGTTTTAGACTATATCAAATGGATGTGAAAAATATTTTTCTTATTGGCTATATTGAGGAGGAAGTTTATGTCTACAAATTGTCCAAATTTTTATATGGTCTAAAATAAGCACCTAGAGCATGATATGATAGGCTTAAATCATATTTGCTAAAAATGACTTTTAAATGAGCAAAGTAGATAAAACATTGTTTACTCTTAAACATGGTAATGATCTTTTACTCATTCAGATTTATGTGGATGATATCATCTTTGGTGGTTCCTCTTATGCTCTTGTTTCCAAGTTTTCAGATACTATGAGCAAAGAATTTGAGATGGGCATTATGGGAGAGCTCACATTCTTCCTAAGCTTTTAGATCAAGCAATCAAAGTTGGGTACTTTTGTTCATCAAACTAAATACACTAAGGATCTACTTCGTCGATTCGACATTAGGACATAAACCAATTTTCACACCCATGGGGTCTACTGTTGTATTGGTTCCTGATGAAGATGGAGAGCATGTTGATCAAAAGGAATACAGAAGTATAATTGGCTCACTTTTGTATCTCACTACATCGAGGCCAGACATACACTTTGTTGTGTATTTGTGTGCTCGCTTTTAGGCTTTCCCACATGCTTCACATCATCAAGAGGTAAAGCAAATTTTCAAGTATCTTCAGTCAACTTTAAAATTTGGCTTATGGTACTCTTCTCCCTCATGCCTTACCCTTAGAGCTTATTCAGATGCGGATTTTGGGGTTGTAGAATTGATAGGAAGAGTACTTCTAGCACATGTAATTTGTTAGGCACATCTTTTGGTTCATTGGTTTCTAAAAAATAGTTGTCTGTTGCACTTTCCACTACTAAGGCTAAATATGTAACTGTTGCTTCTTATTGCTCACAATTGCTTTGGATGATAGCCACACTTAAGGATTTTAGCTTAGAATTGCATAGTATTCCACTTTTATGTGATAACACTAGTGCTATTAGTATTGCTAAAAATTCTATGCAACATTCAAGAACTAAACACATTGATATTCACTATCTTTTTCTTAGAGACCATGTGGAAAAGGAAAATATCTTGCATTTTATTGACTCGATTCTCAAGTTGTTGATATTTTCATCAAATTGTTTGATTCTTCTTGTTTTGCTCTCTTGCAGGGTGAGTTAGGTGTGTTGTATCCTATGTGATTATTTTGAGAGGAAGCTTGTTGTTTAAAAATTTTCAAAAGCTTTGTTTATTATACTTGTCAAATAATACATCAAGTCCAAGTCTTTGAAATCAAATGAGTAGTAGAGTTATCTTTATCATATTTACTCATTTACTTTGTAGCTTTGATCATGATAGGTGGTAATCAATGTGCTATACTTGACCTAAAAATATGACATGGCGGAATACCTTGACTAGATTGATTGTAGGTAGCACTTTGTGATGTTCATCTAAAAAGATTAGCTTGATTGTGAGCCTTATTCTAAATCTTGGCTATGATGCTCGTATGTTTCATATTGCAATCTTTTGATATTCACTCAAGTTGGCATGTTATATAAAAAATGAGAAAGAGAAGATTGAAAAGATGTATGCTTCAAGCATGCTACCATTTAAAAGAAGTTTGCTACAAAGATGGCATCACGAAAAGAAGTATGCTACAAGCATACCATATGCTTAAGAATTGAGTGTGGAGCAATAGGTTGCTATATGAGACTGCCAGTTCACCTGAATTTAAATTTTGCTTCACTTTTAAGCTTACTCTTTTCAATGTAATACCATTTGTGCACTTTATAGATCAGTTTGGTCATTATTGAGTTGCCTATCATTAATCCAAGTTGCTTAATCATGCTAAAGACTCGCTTTGACTTGCAATATGGTATATGACTTCATATAATCTAGGGAGCTCTACTAAAAAAGATGGCTTAGGTACATTCTTAAATTAATGCAAAATGACTTGGATAATCTACAAAGCTTCTGGATGTTTACTCTCATTGCTTCATTTTAGAATTATTCTCTCACTGGAATTCTTGATGATTTCATTGCAAAAGGGGAATTTAAAGCGATCTAGATAGACAAATTAATCTACCGATGATTATCTTTCGATCCACTAGAGCGATCGTGCTAATAACGTGTTGAGGAATCGTCACTGGCAAGTCCAGTCCGATCGATTCCTCCTATGCAAAAGAGGTAAATCAAACATAGAATAATAAAATAAAACAATAGATTTAACACAAGAGATGAGAGAGGAGCTCCTTTTTTATTACCTTTTCTTTTCAAGTACACATAATAACAATTAGAATATCTTATTTATAGTCTAAATGGAGGGTGTCCACTAGTGGATTGGACTTGCAAACGTAGGTCCAGTTTTCCATAAGCAACTTCCGCAAGAAGCGGTGGATGCTTCACATCGCGAGCGAAACTATGGATCGGCAGTCAATATGACATATCGCATGAATCGGACGGTCCTTTTTGTATCAGTGAATTGGCAAGATTGAGTAATGAGATTTTTTTCCCATTGTTTCATGCTCCTGTAGTCATATTTTAAATGAAACTTACTGTTTCGTGTTCTCATTTTTGTAGGAATTGGTAGGAGAGAATTAGAAATAATCAAATAAGGGGATGGGAGTCTTAAAGTTCATTCTTTGATTAAGTGCGCACGATAAGTTTTAGATGGTTGGGGATTGTAAAATTTCGAGGTCTAATTCCCACAAATTTTTTACCATAAAAACTGCCACAATTTTAAATTATTGGAGAGGGTCGGAATTTATAAAAGAGAATGAGAATTGTTTTTTGATAACATGATGTTTTTCTTTCCTGTGAAATTCTATTCTTGTTAGATGTTTTCTCCTCTACAAAATTACTGTAGTTTCTTTTTTTTGCATTCTAAACAGATGCCGCTTAATCTGGAAGCGTTTATGTATGGTCATACCTACATCAGGAAGACTCTATTACATAGGCTCTATTTCAACTCAAATCTGAGGTATTCAATTTGTCGGGAGGAGCTAGTGTTTGGGGGCTACTTATCGAAAGAACAGGATGGAGGCCACACTGTAGAATGACATTGCTCTATACATTATATTAACAGATAATACATTGATTTTAACTTTGGATAAGGGAATCCGCCACGCCAACCCCCACCCACCCCCCACCAGTCTTAGACCTGTTCTTTTCAACTTCTAAAAATTTGTTTTCACTTTTCTACAAGAACTAGTTTTTAAATGAAGTATTTTTCAAGATAGGGTCTACTAGTTAATTGTAGTACATACTTTACCGATTTCATTTATATCGGCAAAACTGCACGTGAGTTTCATTACTCTGTAATCTCTCATACAAACAGTAAAAGTTATAAGCGCATTAAAGCTCATGCTCACAGTAAAAAGAACAGGCCCTTAAGGACCTATTGCTAGTGGCCTGCTGGTTGCGTTTTCCTTGATGGGGATGCCCATATGGGCGTCGTACCTCTTCTTAAGACTGGTATGGGCATCGTCCTTGGTACATTATTCATGAAACATAAATGTACTACATTATGCCAGGTACAATCAAATTGACAGCCTCGCAACAAAAATCAAATTGATAATGTGGTAAACATCGAGCTTTTAAAAAAATCTACTTTACCCCCTCGAACAATTATGTTTATCCAGATATCAACCCCAAGTATAAAACTGGGTGTTTATCAACCCTTGTGTTGCAATACCGGCTAAGCTGCCCATTGGCCTAACTCGGATGGCACATAGATGTTAAAAGAGTGCAAAAGTGTGTAATGTTAAAAGACGTTTGTGTGTGAGTTATCGGGTTTCTCTATATGTAAGTAGTGTGATCCACTAAGAAGTGATTGGCTGTTTTAGGGTTTGGTGTGAGGTGGTAGCCTTCACTATATAAGTCTTGTGTGTTGAGAAGAGAGGTAACACTTAGAACTTGAGAGATTAGGGTTAGGGTTTCTTTATATTAGAGCCTTTTGTGTATGTGTGTGTGCTCCAGTCTTAGAGTTCCGCCATCTTGAGGGAGTGGCCGTAAAATATTCCTCTCAAAATGAAATAAACATCCAAAGTTTACCAAAATGAGTTGTGTTATAGATTCTTCTTTTGTGTTAATGACGTGTAAGAGATGAAGATATCTCTTGGAGATCAAATTCCAGCCATCTAGACACCTCCTAGGGAGAGTTCTTAAGTTTGTCCAGTTTTTCTCAAGAGAGAAATGATTTAGGGATTTTTCTCTACTGAGAATTTGGCTTGAATACATTGATTTGAACTTTGGATAAAGGAAACCCACCCCCACCAGTCTTAAGGACCTATTGCTAGTGGCCTGCTGGTTGCGTTTTCCTTGATGGGGATGCCCATATGGGCCTCGTACCTCTTCTTAAGACTGGTATGGGCATCGTCCTTGGTACATTATTCATGAAACATAAATTTACTACATTATGCCGGGTACAATCAAATTGACAACCTCGCAACAAAAATCAAATTGATAATGTGGTAAACATCGAGCTTTAAAAAAAATCTACTTTACCCCCTCAAACAATTATATTTATCCAGATATCAACCCCAAGTATAAAACTGGGTGTTTATCAACCCTTGTGTTGCAATACCGGCTAAATTGCCCATTGGCCTAACTCGGATGGCACATAGGTCTGATATGACTACCGTGGTCTCCTCCTAACAGGGGACAGCACAGCGGCTTGGGTGGCCAGAGGTGACGGCGAACAGGGATGCGGGAGGTGCGACAAAGGACCAAAATAGGTCGGCCCAACCTTGAGGAAGAGATAGGAGGAGGCTTCGTGGGCAATCGAGCTCGACTGCAGACTGGTAACGAGCATGGCAACTCCTCAAGTATATCCTCTCTGCTCCGCCGTTTCGCAGTGTCCAGGTCTGGTTCCAGTAGGGTGTAAGCAAGTCAACTCCACCGACATCGCAGGCCTCCATGGCCCGTTCTCTCTTCTGGATCAAGCCAAGTAGAGATATGTCCATCTCTCTGTTGTTCTTTTTCGTCTTTCTGATGGCTCCCGTTGGAAAATAGCTGTTGGAAACGTGGGCGATATTTTAATTTTAAATTTTACTAGGAGACAAATACAATAAACCAGTGATGCAAAACTTAGTACTAACAACAGGATACTCATCATACTTCAGAATATACGCAAGAAAATATAGGAACAAAGTCGAACGATTGCGTGAATGACTTACTTTTCGCCTGATGATGAACAGGAAGCAGTGCAGGCTTGACGCAGTGCAGAACGTAGAAGATGCAGTCAGTGAGCGGTCGCGCAAATATGTGCTGCCTAGAAACCTTATTGCCGCCCCGTGCAGGAACTCTCTACGGCAACGGTTTGGAGATAGCCGCTCTCCCTCCTTCCAGGTGCACGCCACAAAGAAAGGTTAGCGAAGTTCAAACGGCGCGGTACAACAGCATAAGTTGACATAAGTAATTCAAGCAGTGAGGAATTCTCTCTATTATATACCTTGGACGTCTCTAGGTATATATAGATATGCAAATTGATCTCTAGTAACTGCCCCATTGAACTGAAATAATTCACTGGTAACTGCTCAATTATTCACTGGTAACTGATAACATTTAACCAGTGATTTACCCATTGAGAACTTCATGTCATCAAAACCCCAATTAAGCCTCAAATTCAAACGTTTGAATCTCATTCAAACAGAGAGAGTGAGGTGCAGGGTTCAGCAAAAATAAAGATAGACTTGGTCTACCAAGTGGCGCGCCACGTCACGGCACTATCTCGCGGCGCAAGTCACAAGTCACGCGATTTTCACGCAAAAATATGCAAATACGTGCGCGCATTCGTGCGCGTGTGTGTGACTAAACAGAACACTCATCATACCATCTCTATCCATATTCAAGGAGTGGTGATAACTCCACATTATAAATTGGTTTTCCTCAGCTTGCCTTAGCAATATGGTACTAAACCATATATGCTTTGGAATTAAGGAAATGAGTCATAATCAAATGGGCCAATTTCTAACAATCCCTCACCAATTTCAAAGCAAGAAATAAACATATGACAAAGATATTGTGCTCTCACCAATTCCAAAGAAAGAAATAAATATATGACAAAGATATCGTGCACCTAGAATGACAAGATTCATCTTCTCACAGTTGTTGAATAGACTATGCTTTGAATTCACAGCTTTTCGTGATCCGATTTCACTTGATATCTCAACTAGTACTAGGCTGCCAATGAATCACGCCTAAACGGAGCGTTATATGGTTATGCTGCCTTATCTTCTCATGAGATTTCTAGAGAATGCCCCGTTCTCGTGAACTGCGATCACACAGTTAAGCTCAAGTAGGTGTATTCTTTCTAGGTATCCTACAGGCTAATACCTTTTCCTCATTTGGACAACAGAATACATTAAGGCTTTATGCCAACCTTCCATACAGTCGAAAGTACATTGTTTATTAGGATATGAGTACAATAAATATGTACTCTCTTATTACAACATCAGTTTGTTTTTCCCATTGCCTAATTCACGGGATCTTCGATCAAGAATGCATGGGTTACCATTGTGTTGTAGCTTAAATGGGCCTCATTCCCATATCCATAGATGGAACAGAAATCGCTTTCCGTGCTAACCCCTTTTGTAAAAGGGTCTTCCAGATTTTTCTTAGTGTGAATATAGTTCAAAGCGATCACTCCAGGGTTTCTTAGTTTTCTGATAGATTTAAGCCTACGTTTCACATGTCTAGAGGACTTCATATTATCCATTGTACTTGTGACTTTGGCCAACACTGTTTGATTATCACAGTACATCAGGATTGTAGGTATTGGTTTCTCAACAAATGGTAAGTCCAATAGAAGCTCTCTCAGCCATTCAGCCTCAATTGTGGGTGCGTCAAGTGCTACAAGTTCTGCTTCCATGGTTGACTTTGTCAATATAGTCTGTTTGCAAGACCTCCATGAAATTGCAGCACCGGCTAAATTGAATACATAACCACTTATAACTTTGAACTCATCCGCATCAAAGATCCAATTAGAGTCATTGTATCCTTCTAATACAGAAGGATGTTCGATATAATATATTCCAAAAGATGTTGTGTCTCTCAAGTATCACAATACTCTTTCAAGTGCCTCCCAGTGATCATCTCCTAGGTTAGAAGTAAACCGACTTAATTTCCTCGCAGCAAATGAAATGTCAGGTCTTGTGGCACCAGCTAAATACATAAGTGACCCAATAATTTGTGAATATCTTAATTAATCTTTTCCTAACTCTTGGTTCTTTGGAAGCTTAATACTCGCATCATAAGGTGTTGGAGAAACTTACAGTTTTTAAAACCGAACTGGCTCAATATTTTCTCAGCATAACAGGATTGATTTAAAGTGATCCCATCCTTGCTTTCGATCAATTTAATATTCAGAATGACATCTGTCTCTCCCAAGTCTTTCATATCAAAACACCGAGATAAGAAAGATTTTACCTCGTCAATTATAGCAGTGTTTGTTCCAAATATAAGTATGTCATTTACATACAGATATAAGATAACTCGTTGACCCCTACCATAACGATAATACACATATTTATCAGCTTTATTCACAATAAAGCCAACGGATGTCAAACTTTTGCCAAACTTCTCGTGCCATTGTTTAGGTGCTTGTTTTAGGCCATACAAAGATTTCAATAATCTGCATACTTTATTTTCCTGTCCAGAAATCACAAAACCATCCGGTTGATCCATATAGATTTCTTCCTCCAACTCTCCATTAAGGAAACATGTCTTCACATCCATTTGATGAACATGTAGACCATAAGAAGATGCTAATGCAAGGAGCACTCTGATGGTAGTTAGTCCGGCAACAGGAGAATAGGTATCAAAGAAATCTTCTCCCTCTCTCTGGGTGTAACTCTTGACCACAAGTCTTGCCTTATACTTCTCAATAGTTCCATCAGGCCTTGGTTTCTTTTAAAGACCCACTTACATCCTACAGATTTACACCCGATAGGATGATCTGTGATCTCCCAAGTCCCATTAGCCATGATAGAGTCCATCTCGCTATGCGATGCCTCTTTCCAATACTCAGCATCATAAGATGCATAAGCCTCAGAAGGAGTCTTTGGCACATTATCCACGAGGTATACAATAAAGTCGTCACCAAAGGTTTTCCCAACCCTTTGTCTCTTGCTCCTGCGAGGAGCTTCTGCGACTAGATTGTTATCCTTCTCAGGGATATCACATATTGGTTTAGAAATGTTGGGGAGTTCAGAAGTTTGATTATTCTCACTTTCAATATTAGTAGTTTGAATATTCTCTATTCATAAAGTATTGTCTGCTATTCTCATAGGAAAGACATTTTTTAAAAATGAAGCATCTCTCGACTCCATTATTGTATTAGCAATAATCTTAGGAGTTTCTGATTTAACTACTAAAAATCTATAGGCCGTGCTATTTTGAGCATATCCTAGAAAAATACCATCGACTGTTTTTGGTCTAAGTTTTCTCTTTTTCTGCAATGGTATATGACTTTTGCCAAATACCCCTAAGTTTGTAGAAAATTAACATTAGGTTTTCTCCCCTTTCATCCCCCATACGGAGTAATCTCACTCTTTTTTAGTGATTGTCTAACTCCAGTTCTAAGGTACTGACGATTGTTCATGCTCTATAGGCTCATCGCAAGCGGAAGGAGAATTTATATTTCATTGACTCCGGTTGTTCTCATCACATGACCAGAGACTCACGATAGTTCTCCTCCCTCGCTCATGCCCCGGCAATGAGATGATCACTTTTGGGGACAACTCTTATGGACGACTTCTTGCTAAAGGCACTGTGTGCGTCAACGACAGGTTCATCTTAAAGGACGTCGCTCTTGTCAGTAAGTTAAGCTATAACTTCATTTCAGTTTCACAGTTGGTAGACGATGATCTTGAGGTGAACTTTAAAAAGCATCCATGCCGTATTTTGGATTCATCGGGTGATCTTGTATGCAAAATTAGGTGAGTTGGTGGCTTGTTTAAGAGTGACCTTTTGTATTCAACATCTTCTGATCTTAGGTGTCTTATGTCATCAGTCTCTAAGGATTTGTTCTTCTAGCACCGTAGATTAGGTCATATTGATTTTGATCATCTAGCTTGTCTCAGTAATTTGAATCTTGTTATAGGTATTCCTAGTCTTAAGATTGAAAAGTTAATGGATCTAATTTGTTCACCTTGTCGACATGGTAAGATGGTCTCATCGTCACATCCTCCACTCACACTTGTCATGACTGATTCTCCTAGTCAATTATTGCACTTGGACACTGTAGGTCCTTCTAGGGTTCAATCTATTGGAGGTAAATGGTTTGTTCTTATTATTGTTAGTGATTACTCTAGACACTCTTGGGTTTATTTTATGGCATCGAAGGACAAAGCTTTTTATCTAACTCTTAGACTTATTAATAAATTTCCAGGAGCACTTAAGAGTAATTAGAAGTGATAATGGAACCGAATTCAAACACACATCATTTATTTCTTTTTGTGCTGAAAAGGGTTTACATCATTAATTTTCGTCAGCTCGAGTGCCTCAACAGAATGGTATGGTTGAATATAAGAATAAAACTTTGGCTGAGATTACTAGAACAATGTTAAATGAATAAGTTACTCCTAGGAAGTATTGGGCAAAAATTGTTTCGACTGCCTGTTACATTTTGAATAGAGTATTCTTGCGAGCTAAATTGCATAAGACTTCCTATGAGCTTCGATTTTGTTATACTCATAATATTTCTGACTTAAGGGCATTTGAATGTCGATGTTTCATACTTAAATATTGCAATCTTGATAAATTTGAATCTAGATTCTCAGATGGCTTCCTTCTTGGATATGCAGTTCACACTCGAGGTTATCGTGTACTCAACTAGGAAACTAACAAAATTGTTGAGACCTGCGCTGTCACTTTTGATGAGGCTAGTTCTGGTACTAGACCTGACAATGTAGGTATACACGTAACTGACGCACTCGAGGACATCTTCTATGACTCTGATGATGACAAAAGGGAGTTCCCGAATCACACTTCTACACCTATGACCACGCCTACGACCACTCATGAGGTACAGACCACTACGACTACACCTATAACCACTCCTATGACCACTTCACAATCTCCTCTACATATTCAATGAAGTCATCTACCTAAACAAATGATTGGTAAGTTAAGTGAGAGAGTTCTTCACAGTAGGTATAACCCCGATGCCTTATACGCTCACTCTACTTTTGTCTCATCTTTTGTACCCCAAGATGTAAGTTGTGTTTTATCTGATGAGTCTTGGATTAATGTCATGCATGAGGAATTAGAAAACTTTGAGCTTAATAAAGTCTGGACTTTGGTTTCACCTCCTCATGGTCATAATATTATTGGAACTAAATTAGTTTTTAAGAATAAACAAATTTAGGATGGTGTTGTTGTTCGAAATAAGGCTAGACTTGTGGCTCAAGAATTTACCCAGGTAGAAGGTCTTGACTTTGGTGAAACTTTTGCACCTATTGCTCGATTAGAAACCATTAGAATTATGTTAGCATTTGCTGCATCAAAGGGTTTAGACTATATCAAATGGATGTGAAAAGTATTTTTCTTATTGGCTATATTGAGGAGGAAGTTTATGTCACACAACCACCTGGTTTTGAGAAACTGAAGTTTCCTAATCATGTCTACAAATTGTCCAAATCTTTATATGGTCTAAAATAAGCACCTAGAGCATGATATGATAGGCTTAAATCATATTTGCTAAAAATGACTTTTAAATGAGCAAAGTAGATAAAACATTGTTTACTCTTAAACATGGTAATGATCTTTTACTCGTTCAGATTTATATGGATGATATCATCTTTGGTGGTTGCTCTCATGATCTTGTTTCCAAGTTTTCAGATACTATGAGCAAAGAATTTGAGATGAGCATTATGGGAGAGCTCACATTCTTCCTAAGCTTTCAGATCAAGAAATCAAAGTTGGGTATTTTTGTTCATCAAACTAAATACACTAAGGATCTACTTAGTCGATTTGACATTAGGACAGAAACCAATTTTCACACCCATGGGGTCTACTGTTGTGTTGGTTCCTAATGAAGATGGAGAGCATGTTGATCAAAAGGAATACAGAAGTATAATTGGCTCACTTTTTTATCTCACTACATCGAGGCCAGACATACACTTTGTTGTGTGTTTGTGTGCTCGCTTTTAGGCTTTTCCCACATGCTTCACATCATCAAGAGGTAAAGCAATTTTTCAAGTATCTTCAGCCAAGCAAAAGGCGTTGGAAAAACGTTTTGGCACTTTCGTGGCGGCGTACGACAACCTTCCTCGTATGCTTAAGGTGTTGCAGCAAAGGAACCCGGGCACGTACATCGCCGTGCAGGACAAGCCGTCCATAATTTCACCAGGATTTGCAGTGCTACAAAGAGTATTGTTTGCATTTGGTGCTAGCATTGAAGCATTCAGGCACATGCTGCCAGTGATCGCAATTGACGGCACCTTCCTGACAGGGAAATACAAGGGCCAGATCCTGATGGCCATAGGCATTGACGGTAACAATCAAATATTGCCGCTGACTATTGCATTTGTGGAGAGTGAGAATTATGAGAGCTAGCTTTGGTTTCTTAGACATGTGCAGGCTGAAGTTGTACGGGACCGTCCTGGGGTGTGCGTAATCCATGATCGGCACGCTGGTATTATAAAGGCCGTAAGAAAACTCCAGGAAGACCCGGAGGAGGCATTTCCTTGGACGGATATGAGGAACCGATGGTGCAGTCGTCACTTAGAGGCAAACTTTTTCAAGAAATTCCCCAAACAATCTTTGATGAAGCTGTTTCAAAAGGCTTGCTAGGCAGAACCAGCAGAGGAAATTTGATGCTTTGTGGGGGTTATTGGACCAGCACATAAGGAAGATCGTCAAGAGAGGAGTAAGGGCCGATCACTCATGGGTAAGACAACCGCAATGCTTGCCAGCAATCGATGAGCCTAACACAAGTGGTTCAAGGAGGCGGAGCTAACGAAACATCAAGTGCTTCTCGTAGTGGATCGAGGGGGAAGCATTGGAGAAGTGGTCGCTGTTGCATGACACGGATGGCGCAAGGTATGGAATAATGACAACTAACCTTGCGGAGGTCTACAATTGGGTTCTCAAAGGTCTCCGATCTCTGCCCCTTGTCGCTATCATAGAAGGTGTTCTTCACAAGATAATCCGCTACTTGTGGGAGGCACGCGAGTGCCGCGCTCATGCGCCAATCCCGAACCCCGTATTGTTCACAAATTACGTGTACATGGAGACGAAGGCACGGAAGGGTCGGTTGCACACGTGCATGTCATGGGCAACAGGAGCTTGTTTCGAGGTGATACCGTGATAGAGCCGGATTTGGGACGGCTCGCTCACTTATTACTCATGACGTATGTCTTGGAGATCATGCAAACGAACATAGCTGCACATGCAACAAGCCTAAGTCGGCTCAGCGAAGAAGTCGGCAATGTCGGCTGCCGAAGAATCTGGGCATCACAGACGGTTGTATTAACGAACCGCTCGTGATAAACAATCACGAGCGGTTATTAACACGAACCGTCCGTGATAGTATGCATCACAGACGGTTCGTGTTAAGAACCGTCTGTGATAATGTAGACTATCACAGACGGTTATTTATGTGAACCGTCTATGATAGGCAACAATCATCGACGATTATTAAGTTGAACTGTCAAACCGTCTGTGATATATCATTTTCACGCACCGCTTGTGATTGGAACCGCTCGTGATATTCTCGCATAGTATTAATTGCTTGGCGATTTGCTTGAAGGATGTCGACACCGATCTGCCTTCATTGCGCCGCATCGAGACGTGGAGCAAGGCGGCGGCTTTAGGGAGTTGGGGCGAAAAAATATCACCGCCTTCTTAGTGATCCGATCGAGGTTAGTATACTTAATTACTTAACATTCTTAGTGATCCGATCGTAGATTAGTACTCAATTACTTAACATTCTTAGTGATCTGATCAGAGGTTAGTAGTAGGGGTAATAATCATTTTTGACACCCATTTGTCACTTGTGTAGCGAGATGGACCAAGTCGGATGTATATTGAGAACCGTGTGAGTGAAGAGTACATTATCGGGCGTGTTCGCTTTTAGAAGGGCGGCCGAATGGATATGTTGAAGAAGGGATGAAATATATGTATTGCCCATGTATTGATTGTGATAATCTCAAGATGTTTAGCAACTCGGCAGATTGAAGCTCACTTGATTCAAGGGGTTTCGTAAAAGGGTACAAATGTTGGACCACCACGGTGAAGAGAAGAGTACACAAGAAGGTAGTTATGACATAGTCGAGGGAGACAACGATATGCCAGTTGTGGACTGTTCTTTCGATCATGAGGAAAGGTCGCAGGATGACAATCTGGATCATGAGGATAGGTCGCAGGATGACAATCTGGATCAGATGTTACGTGATGCGAAGGGAACTATAGTGAGAGAGTTTGGTAAATTCGAGGGCTTGATGGAGGACTCTGAGAAACCTTTGTTCCCGGCCGCAAGCTGCAATACACGAGGTTGTCATCGGTTCTAGAACTGCTAAAATTGAAGGCAAGCAATGGTTGGTCCGACAAGAGTTTCACGGCATTATTAGGTCTCCTAGTGGACATGCTTCCAACGGGAAATATGTTGCCGAGAACCACCTACCAAGCCAAGAAGATTCTTTGTCCATTAGGAATGGAAGTAGAAAGAATACATGCATGTCGGAATGATTGTATCCTGTACCGTAAAGAGTATGCTAGCTTACATATTTGTCCGGTGTGCAAAGCATCCCGATACAAGCGTAAAATGACTCGATGATGGAAGGGCATCGAGGTGAAGCAAGGACCTCCGCTAAGGTGATGTGGTATCTTCCGTAATCCCCGCTTGAAGCGCTTATTTGCAAACCGCAAGGATGCAAGATTGATGCGCTGGCACCGCGAGCAGCAGAAGAAAGACGGAATGATAAGACATGTTGCTGATTCTGCCCAGTGGAGGAACATCGATAGGATGTTTGTAGATTTCGGTGTGGAACCGAGAAATATAAGGTTTGAGTTGAGTACAGATGGAATGAATCCTTTTGGTAACATGAGCAGCCGACATAGCACCTGGCCCGTGACTCTGTGCATGTACAACCTTCCTCCTTGGCTGTGTATGAAGCGGAAATATATTTTGATGTCACTACTTATCCAAGGGTCAAGCAACCGGCAACGATATTGATGTGTTCCTAGCCCCATTGGTGGAAGATCTTGCAACTTGTGGAATGAAGGGGTACATGTATGGGATGCGGACAAACGAGAGAACTTCACTCTACACGCCATGTTGTTCTCGCACCATTAATGATTTTCCCGCCTTGGTAACCCGTCAGGTTGAGTATAAAGGAGCCAAAGCGTGTCCGACCGCTTAGATTATACCGAGAGTGTGTGGTTGAACAACTCAAAAACTGTACATGTGTCACCGTAGGTTCCTTCCAAAGTATCACCCATACCGCAAGAGGAAGAAACAATTTGACGGAAAAAAAGAGGATGACTCAGTACCAAGACCTTTTAGCGGGAAAGAGGTGTTTCACATGGTCAAGGATATAAATGTTGTGTTTGGCAAGGGACGTAAATTGAGGAAGAACATGTGGAAAAAGAGGTCAATATTTTGGGACTTGCCTTATTGGGAGCACTTAGAAGTTCGCAATTGCATCGATGTCATGCACGAGAGAAGAATGTATGTGACAGCTTGATTGGTCTCTCGCGGACCGGATTTTTCAATCCGTAATCTTTCGTGATTACGGCATTATTCCTCGGATCGCAGATAATGCCCACAGTACATTGTCGTATCATGTCATACATCGCTTAAACAATAATATTACAAACCATGGTTCCAAATTAAGCCACGTCGGGCAATAGTTTACAAAAGGGGGGCACTTCGGCCGAATATCATCATTTCAAGTGAACAGCGGAAGAGAAAGCAAAAGTAGGGCCATAACCTCAGGCAAGCGACTGGGGGTAATGTGTGCAGTGTATATTACCTAGGATAGATAATATACGTGCACACAATGCCTTAGGTCTAACTTGTCTAAGCTCGAAAAATACGCGAGACGACTTAATTCCCATCGCCCTTCCTTCCTTCTCGTGACCGGGCATCTTCATATTCATAATGGTCTGTGTCCTGCTTCGCTTTTGATAATGCGAGTGTGAGCACACTAACCACCGTGCTCAGCGAATCATCACACAGAATGCAGTAATAGAATGTTGGCTGATCAAGAGAAGGCTCTAGGTTTATTTTACTTTGCCAGAAACTGCCTTTTCAATACAGTAACTAGAAATCCCTATGACCTAGCGCTTATGAAGGACACCATTTTCGAAATAATTATATTAATAGTGCACGAGTCCATCCACCATTACATGGCCTCTCGCACTTTACAAAGACCTTTAGCATTATAGTCGCTTATCTTACCACCGGACGACACCGTGACAAATCCAAACTAGGGCCTTTCCCGCCCTATGTTTTTCCAATTCACCCCAAAATTATTTCAAATGTAACTATATCTAGTTAAGTCCCCATGTTCCGCCCATGACCGTGGGCACGGCTATTCGAATAGTTTTGACTCTGCAGAGTTTGTACACATTCCCCACAAGAGACTGTCAACTCGTTGCCCCACACGATTCCTTAGTCATATGGTTGAGCAGACCGTCACCGTAACCTTTCAAGATATCTAGCCTCTTTCGTCATCTCACCCTATGGGCTTATCCCACTTGCGGTGGGTCCCATACGCTTACCGGATGTTTTCCACAGTCACTAACGCAGCCGGGCTCCACTTCCGCAACGCTTAGGACGGTGGAAAACTTCACCTCCCTTGGTGTCCCTTTAGGCCTTCCTCGCCTTGCAAATCCACGCCTATCCACTACCAAAGGAGATGAGTCCGGGTTTCGATAAATCTACTTAGCCAGTTGTAATTTACAGACTTGTGGTTGTACTGTTTTACACGGGCTAACATGACAAGATTCGGTCCTTATGGTTATCTGAGTGGTTCTACCACATCCCAAACTCTTTGTGCTTCCCCGCACCACATACCACCCCACATCATCCACTCGGATACTAAGCAAGTTTGAGGCTTTGGAAGCATAAAATAACAGCTCCAAATTTTCTCCATATTCTCACCATGATCGCCCAAATTACTATCACATTTGCAAGTGAAATACTTTGGGATAACTATCATCCCCGGTTATCTAGCAATACTAAGCAGTACGACATATCATAACTTTATTTGTGAAAACTACATTACGCTAGTTTTACTAAGGCGACAAGGTTCACATATCCCAAGGGTTGCACAGGTACTACTAACAAACGTAGTAATAGGTCTATATCTAACATCTAAGAAATTTGAACATACTTTAGCACATAAAATAATAGCATGCACTTGGATAGTGTAAAGAAAAGTAATTTGCATAAACAAGGGTTCAATATGATCAAGTGATAACTCGCCTTGGTCAAAGTGCTCAGAGGGTTGGGTGTTGGGATCTGCAGATGCTGCCTCGGCCTCTTCTTCTTGAGTCTCGTAAGCTATGTAATCCCGATTTAAAATTTGCAATTGAAATAAAGCAACCAATCAATCCAAATAACACCAGAAATTCATATAAAATCTAAAAATTATGATTTCAGTTCTTTTGGATAGATTTCGAATTTAGACGAATTTAGAAATTTGTCTCACCCGATTTGGAGTTAAAATGAAGAAGTTATGCTATTTTAAAGATCTCAGTTTCAATATTAACGTGGTCGAAAACAGCCACGTGGTCGGTATCGACCACGTTATATACGGTCGAATTCGACCACGTTACAGGTGGTCGATATCGACCACGGTATACGTGGTCGGCGTTCGACCACGGTATACGCGGTCGGCGTTCGACCACGGTATCGCTGGATCGGTTTCGACCACGGATATCTGTGATCTGTTCGACCACGGTATCTGTGATACCACGGTATCGATTCGTTCGACCACGGTATCTGTGATCGGCGTTGACGGTGGGGCCCACTTGTCGCTGTGCGAAGAAAACAAAAGAATGGCTCAACCCAAAGACGCGGAGCCGGGGCTCGAACGCCACGGGAGCCAAGGGGGGAAAGGAGAGTCGATAACCAAGTGGGCGGGAGGCTTTGCCTACCCCTTAAGGATACTATATCCTTTTGAGGTAGCTCGGGGAGGCTACCGGGTAGCCGAGGCGAGGCCGAGTCGGTGATGGCGCCGGCGGCGAGGGAGGGCGGAGAGGTTCGGGCGGCGTGATATGTAAACTTGCGCCGAGGTGAAGCTCGTGGTGGTGGCGGCGAGGGCCTGGAGGTGCCGAGTTAGGTCGGCGGCGGCGGCAGCGGCAGTGCTGGGAGCTCTCACGGTGCGGCGGTGTACGGTGGCCGGAGCTTGGGAGGCCGGAAATGAGTGGTGGGGCTCGAGGTGGTGTAGGGGCGGGAATTTAGCTCGGGTGGACGGGGTCATGGCGAGGGTGTCACGAGTTGGGGAAGAAATGAGGTCTGGCGATTCTAGGGGTTTTTGCGGCAATGCGCAGAGGGAGAGGAGAGGGAGGCGGCGACACCGGAGAGGTCGCACGGCTTTTATAGGCTACCGAGGAGGACCGGCAACGGAGGGCTCACCCATCACGCCGGAGTAGGCGGGCGTCAGCGACGGAGCGGCAGCAGGCCCCGGGAACTTGGCGAGAGGGTGACCACACGGTGCCGCCTCCGCAGACTTTCGCCACAAGACGCTGGTTGGCAGGCCAAGACCACGTGACCGGCGATGCGACCGAGCAGAGGTCCTGGGCGAGGCGCCTGCATCGTGGGCGGGCGGGTGAAACCGGGCGGTGGCGGGCTGCATGGCTGCCACGGAGGGTGAGTTCTGGCGCGGCAGGGGGAGAGCGGCGGGAAAAAAAAAAAGAGGCGCGGTCGGAGGCGATGGCAAGCGCGCCTCGGTCGAACGGGACCGCCGTCCGGGGGGACATAGATCCGCCGTCCGAACGCTGGTGCCGAGGCAAGGCGGGCCGCGGGCGAAGGCGGGCGGGGGCGCTGGCCGTGAGGCGCGAGCGAAAGAGAGAGAGAGCAGGAGAAGAAGAACAGAGCGGGAAGCTGAAAGGTGGGTGGGTTTGTTTACTGGCCGACTGGTTCGCCTCAAAAGAAAATCTTTTTCTTTTTCCTTTTTCCTGGTTTTAACTAATTCCTTTCTTTTCCTATGCATTTACATTAATACATATATATATATACCTTTCCATCACATTTTCCTCTCCCAAAACTTTTGTAAAAGTTTTAACCCTAGAAATAATCCATTACTTAGGTTCAACTACTTTCTTTTTGATACTGGATCATCTTTTTAGATTCTCCCTTTATTATTTTATGTTCTATTATTTCATTTCTTTTGCTCATTGAAAATCATCAGCTCTTTAATTAAGAAATGTTCTAAGAAAATCAATTTCAAATCAAAATCACGACAAACAAATGCAAGAAAATTTTATAATTCAAAATTTAACTTTTCGTGATGTTACAAACCTACCCCTTAAAGAGAATCTCAACCCGAGATTCGCCTAGTTGGTGAATAGTTCGGGTAGTCTCTTTAGTTGATCTTCGCGTCCTGTGTGGCCTCCTTCTTGGAGTGATGACTCCATTGCACTCGCAGTGCGGATGGTTTGATTTCGGTTTTGTTTTCCACAGTGTCCAAGATCTTAATTGACGCCTTGTAGGTCGTCACTCGAGCTCCACCGCCCATCGGGTTTGGTCCTCGTGCACCAAGGCATTTCTTGAGTTGAGACACATGGAAGACATTAGGTACATCCGCTAGACTTGCAGTGCAATTCCACCGGTAAGCCACTTCTCCTTTCTTAGCTATGATCTAAATGGTCCAACATAGCGAGGGCAAGTTTGCCTTTGACTTTAAATCTTTGATTCCTCATAGGGTGACACCTTCAAGTAGACATGGTCTCCAATTTCAAAACTTAATGGCCTTCTCCTTTGTCTGCAGAACTCTTCCGTCTAGACTGGCGGCTAATAACCGATCTCTGATCAGACGGACTTTCTCTTCTGCTTGCTTCAGAGTATCAGGTCCGAATATATATCCTTCCCCTACTTCTGACCAATGCAGAGGGTGCGGCACTTTCTTCCGCATAATGCTTCAAAAGGGGACATCCAAGGCCGGTTTGATAGCGTTGTTGTAAGCAAACTCGATACGGCAGACACTTATCCCGTCCTTGAGAAATCCAGGCACAAGCCCGGAGCATATCTTCCAATATTTGATTTACTCTCTCTGTCTGACCATCTGTCTGGGGGTGATAGGCGGTCTTGAAATCCGATGGGTACCAAGGGCCTCATGTAGGCTAGCCCGTAAATGCGAGGTAAATTGGGACCCTCGATCCGAGACTATCCGTTTGGCACACCGTGTAAGCACACGATGCGGGACATATATAGTTCTGCCAATTTGTCTCCCTTGTAAGTGGTCTTGACAGGGATAAAATGAGCAACCTTGGTCAGTCTATCCACTACGACCCAAATGGAGTCATATCCTGACCTGGTTCGGGGAAATCCAGTGATGAAATCCATCCCCACTTCTTCCCACTTCCATTGTGGTATTTTCAGGGGTTGTAACAGATCCCGCCGCCTTTGGTGCTCGACCTTCACTCTTTGACAGACATCACAAGAAAGCGACATGCTCGGCAATGTCCCTCTTCATTCCAGGCCACCAGTAATACTGCTTCATATCTTGGTACATTTTGGTACTCCCGGGATGAAGGGAATACGCGGAGCTATGGGCTTCCCGGAGCATTATATCCTTAAGGTCCTTTTGGGGAGGTATGAAAACACGGTTTCCGTACTTTAGAACTCCTTGATGATCTATATTCATTTTAGGGGCTTTCCCCTCTTCCATTAATTTCTTCCACTTCAAAACAGTTGGGTCTTCTCTCTGTGCAGCCTCTATCATTTCTTCAATGCTTGTTTGATCTTCCTGTGGTTAGGGCTCCTTCTTCTACGATCCCCAGGTTCAGGGCTGCCAGCTCTCTATAAAGTTCAGGCTGGCGTTCCTGAGCCATGAGGTTATTGCAGTAGGCCTTCCGACTCAGAGCATCGGCTACCACATTGGCCTTCCCTGGGTGGTAATGGACACTCAGGTCATAATCCTTGATCAACTCTAACCATCTCCTTTGCCTCAGATTAAGGTGTGACTGAGTGAAGAAATACTTGAGGCTCTTGTGATCTGTGTATATATCACAGTGATTGCCAATCAGATAATGCCTCCAAAGTTTTAAGGCATGAACCACTGACGCTAATTCCGCATCATGGGTGGGATAGTTAACCTCATGAGGACGGAGTTGCTCGGATGCATATGCCACAACCTTGCCTCCTCGCATCAAGACGCATCCCAATCCTTGATGGGAAGCATCACAAGATACTTCAAAATCCTTGCGTACATCGGGAAGGACTAGTACCGGGTGGTAGTCAATCTTTTCTTGAGATCTTGAAAGCTCCCTTCGCAGTCGTGGTCCATTCAAACTGCTCCTTCTTGAGTAGTTGAGTCAATGGCCTAGCTACTCTAGAAAACCCTCTATGAATCTTCCGTAGTATCCCGCCAATCCCGTAAAACTGCACTTCAAAGGACGGAGGAAGGTGGCTTCCATCCCGTCACGGCCGCAATCTTGGCGGGATCAATGATACTCCTTCTGCAGACACTATATGCCCCAAGAAGTCGATGTCACTTAGCCGTAATTCACACTTGCTATACTTAGCATATAACCGATGTTCTCTTAGCTTCCCTAGCACTAGGCGAGGTGCTCGCATGATCTTCTGCAGCCTTGGAGTAGATGAGGATGTCGTCAATGAACACTACCACAAACTTGTCCAAATATTCCATGAATACTTTATTCATAAGATTCATAAAGTATGTCAGCATTTGTCGACCAAAAGACATGACCAGAACTCGCATACCCATACCTAGTGGTAAAAGTCGTCTTGGGTATATCTTCACCGATTTTCAGTGGTGGTAACCCGATCTCGATCTATTTTAGAGAAGATGGTGGCCCCACCAAGTTGGTCAAATAGATCATCGATCCCGGAAGGGGTATTTGTTCTGATGGTTACCTCATTTAATGCCCGTAATCCACACACATTACGGCCGTGCCATCCTTCTTCTTTACAAATAGTACCGAGATCCCCAAGGTGAGGAACTGGTCCGATGAATCCTTTTCCTGCAGCTCATGGAGTTGGGTCTTTAACTCTTCTAGCTCTTCCACCGTCATCCTATAGGGTCTCTTGGAAATGGGAGCAGCACCTGGCTTCAAATTAATGACGAACTCTAGATCTCTGTCTGGGGGTATGCCAGGTAGGTCCTCAGGAAATACGTCCTGATAATCTTGCACCACTATCATTCCTTCTAAGGGTACATCTTCAAAACAATTTATTTCCCGGCCCCAGCGGTATGGTCGGTCCACTTTCACTTCTATGGTCATTCCAAGGCATTTAGTCAGTTTTACTGTCCTGGAGGCACAGTCTATAACCCCTTTATATCTGGCTAGCCAGTCCATTCCTAAGATGATGTCCAGGGTCTGGGAGCTTAGTACTATCAGATCCGCTGGAAGTCGCACCTTTCCAAGACTATTATTACCCCGGCATACTAAGGTAGTCATATCATACCACCGGTGACTTAAGTACCTCTTGGCCTCTTTAGAGGATAGGTAGGTAACCCTAGTTTGTCCGCATACCCCTTGGATATAAATGAATGAGAAGCTCCAGAATCAAATGTAGTTTGTGCCGGTATGGACTTGAGAGAACGCCCATTAGGACTCCGCGCTTCCTCGCCTTCCTCGCCGTGACATGGTTGACTCTGCCACGGTTGTGAGTTGGGGTAATCCTGCTAGCTTGCGAGGTCTGAGGCCCCTTGCTGGGCACAGAAGCTTGGCTACGGACGAGGCATTCTCGCTTGTGTGGGCTTTGGTTGGCTTAAATGCCCTTTCTCCACAAATGTAATGCTTAAGGTTGGTCGGGGTTTATACCAGATATCGACTCCGGCGCGGAGTTTGGAAAGAACCCCGCTTGATCGGGGTGCCGGAGTTGGAGCCCGGGTTGATTGGGTCTTGAGAATGAGGGGTTGTTGAAGAACTTCAATAAATCTCCTTGCGTCACCGAGTGGTTAGCTTGCGCTACTGGTGGCCTCCATTCTTCTTTTCATTTTCCGAGTAACGCCTTGTTCACCGGTGGTGGAAGTCGGTGAAGTCTTGCACGATCACCGCACCCTTAGCTCCTCATTCATGCCTTCAAGAAATCACAATCTTTTCCTCTTCATCACCACGCCGGTTGAGGCATAGCGAGCAAGTCGAGTGAATTTTGTGAGGTATTCACTAATGGTCATGCCCCTTGCTTAAGAGTACGGAACTCGCTCTTCTTCATCCTTAGGATTCTACCGACAAAGTTAGTTTTGAAAGTCGCCTTGAACTCCCACCAAGGTACAACATCCATGTCGTTGTCCGTGGAGGTCTCCTCTGACCTCGGGCCGCAAGGTAGTTCTCCCACCAATTTGCAACGCCTCGAGCCGATGGGTGCAAATATTACTTTGTCTTCTTCAACAAGACTTGGCCAGCGCAGCTTCCTTTCGGTATCCCGAAGCCAATCTTGGCTCGAGAGGTTCGTCTACCGAGGAGAAAGTAAGGGCCGGGTCCTTTGAAAGTCACCAGTCGACTCTAGATCCGCGGTGCCACCTTGTTGCCCGGCAAATATAGCTGCAGCAATTGGGTTTATCGCGCCATGACTTGCGCCATGGTGGGGTTGGTTGGAGGGGGCGGAAGGTTGGCTTCCTGATCGTGGGTCCGCCACGCCTGCTGGCATGACACCGGTGCGGAGTCCACCACACCTTGGTTAAGGGTGGCATTGGCACGAGCCCGTTACCCTCTGGCCGCCATCTGCAGAATATTTATGCATACAATTGGCTTAGCACTAATGCTAGGCAAAGCAAGAAAAGACCGCCTATTCAAAGAAATAAAAGCCAACAAGATAAACGACAAAAGTAATTTTCAAACACGGGCCGCTTAGAATAAAACACCACATAGCCGCCTTCTAGGTCGGACTTACAATTACATCATAATTAATTAAAGTTTTGACGAAATAACTACTACAATACAAAGGTTTTGGATATCTTGCTACGACACGCCTCAAGATTTGCGCCACATCCAAGCAAGTACCGCGCCATCGGTCTACTCCTCCATGTTTCCGGCCTGGCTGGAAGGATCGTAAGTCGGCGATCGAGAACGAGACCGCTGCCACCGAACTCTGAGGGGTCGGTCTCGAGCGGGAGCGGCCGCGGCCGCGACGTGACCCTCCATGGCCAAGAGTCGACCGTGGTCCCGAGGTCGCACGCCTACGCTGGTGGGCAGGTGCGGGGCCCACCGCGTCCCCCGGGCCGGGTCGGGAGGGGCGGAGTAGCGCAGAGGCGGGACCGCTGAGGTCGCACCCGCCATGGCCGCCCGCCTTGGCAAGTGAGCCAAGGCTTGCTCAAGACCGGGCGAGCCGTCATGAGGGTCGCCACCCGGTGTGTGTGGCGACGAGGTGAACTCTTGAGGGCGTGATCTCCTCCAGCGGCGGCAGGGCCGATCCCATGGCCTGGTCAGTCAACCGATGTGTGAGCATCGGGTTGTTCTCGTCACGGCATGTATGTCTCATTGTATCGCGCATTCTCTGGCGCGAGGGGTAGTAGAAGGGGTGCGCCGAGGCGGCTGTAGATGTCGCACATCCGTGCGGCAGCAAGGCGGCGTCTGAAGTGCCACGGCCGGATGGTCCACCGGTGCTCGTCAGGAAGACGTGAGGCTGGTCGTGCGCAGTCTTCTGCAGATGAACACCTCAATCGCCCAAGACTCCTCTCCTCCTTTGTGGTCTTGAGACCACAGACACCAGGCCGGTCCGGATAGCCTGTGTAATGGAGGAGCTTGCATCGCCGCAAACTCCCCTCAGACACTCAGTGGGCCGATAGTCCCGTCACCCTCATCTCCACTCCCACCATCCGTAATTTAAATTTCTAGTGTTAGTAACTTTTCAAAATATCAATGAAGGATAGAATGTAATGTGTCTAAGAAGGATAGAGAAAGAAGTAATACACTATATTTTTGGAAACTCTTTTTATAAGTTTGATAAAATTATAATCCTATCCTTTGGCTAACGTCCATACTAAGGCCTTTACCCTACAACAGATGCTCGATACCACTCGCTGCACCGGATTTTTCAATCCGTAATCTTCGTGATTACGGCATTATTCCCCGGATCAAGAGATAATGCCCACGGTACATTGTCGTATCATGTCATACATCGCTAAACAATAATATTACAAACCATGGTTCCAAATTAAGCCACGTCGGCAATAGTTTACAAAGGGGGCACTTCGCCGAATATCATCATTTCAAGTGAACAATGAAGAGAAAGCAAAAGTAGGGCTATAACCTCGTGCAAGCGATCGGGGTAATGTGTGCGATGTATATTACCTAGGATAGATAATATACGTGCACACAATGCCTTAGGTCTAACTTGTCTAAGCTCAGAAAAATACGCGAGACGACTTAATTCCCATCGTCCTTCCTTCCTTACGTGACCGGCATCTTCATATTCATAATGGTCCTGTGTCCCTGTTTCTGTTTTGATAATGCGAGTGTGAGCACACTAACCACCGTGCTCAGCGAATCATCACACAGAATGCAGTAATAGAATGTTGGCTGATCAAGAGAAGGCTCTAGGTTTATTTTACTTTGCCAGAAACTGTCTTTTCAATACAGTAACTAGAAATCCCTATGACCTAGCAGTTTATGAAGGACACCATTTTCGAAATAATTATATTAATAGTGCATGAGTCCATCCACCATTACATGGCCTCTGCACTTACAAAGACCTTTAGCATTATAGTCGCTTATCTTACCACCGACGACACCCAGACAAATCCAAACTAGGGCCTTTCGCCCTATGTTTTTCCAATTCACCCCAAAATTATTTCAAATGTAACTATATCTAGTTAAGTCCCCATGTTCGCCCATGACCGTAGGCACGGCTATTCGAATAGTTTTGACTCGCAGAGTTTGTACACATTCCCCACAAGAGGCATCAACTCGTTGCACCACACGATTCCTTAGTCATATGGTTGAGCGCATCGTCACCGTAACCTTTCAAGATATCTAGCCTCTTTCGTCATCTCACCCTATGGGCTTATCCCACTTGCGGTGGGTCCCATACGTTGCACGGATGTTTTCCACAGTCACTAACGCAGCCGGGCTCCACTTCCCGCAACGCTTAGAACAGCTGGAAAACTTCACCTCCCTTGGTGTCCCTTTAGGCCTTCCTCGCCTTGCAAACCACGCCTATCCACTACCAAAGGAGATGAGTCCGGGTTTCGATAAATCTACTTAGCCAGTTGTAATTTATGCACTTGTGGTTGTACTGTTTTACACGGGCTAACATGACAAGATTCGGTCCTTATGGTTATCTGAGTGGTTCTACCACATCCCAAACTCTTTGTGCTTCCGCACCACATACCACCCCACATCATCCACTCGGATACTAAGCAAGTTTGAGGCTTTTGGAAGCATAAAATAACAGTTCCAAATTTTCTCCAAATATTCTCACCATGATCGCCCAAATTACTATCACATTTGCAAGTGAAATACTTTGGGATAACTATCATCCCTGTTATCTAGCAATACTAAGCAAGATGCGACATATCATAACTTTATTTGTGAAAACTACATTACGCTAGTTTTACTAAGGCGACAAGGTTCACATATCCCAAGGGTTGCACAGGTACTACTAACAAACGTAGTAATAGGTCTATATCAAACATCTAAGAAATTTGAACATACTTTAGCACATAAAATAATAGCATGCACTTGGATAGTGTAAAGAAAAGTAATTTGCATAAACAAGGGTTCAATATGATCAAGTGATAACTCGCCTTGGTCAAAGTGCTCAGAGGGTTGGGTGTTGGGATCTGCAATGCTGCCTCGGCCTCTTCTTCTTGAGTCTCGTAGTTATGTAATCCGTGACGCTAAAATTTGCAATTGAAATAAAGCAACCAATCAATCCAAATAACACCAGAAATTCATATAAAATCTAAAATTATGATTTCAGTTCCTTTGGATAGATTTCGAATTTAGACGAATTTAGAAATTTGTCTCACCCGATTTGGAGTTAAAATGAAGAAGTTATGCTATTTTAAAGATCTCGCCAATATTAACGTGGTCGAAAACAAACCACGTGGTCGGTATCGACCACGTTATATCTGATCGAATTCGACCACGTTACGGTGGTCGATATCGACCACGTATATCTGTGATCGGCGTTCGACCACCGGATATCGCTGGTCGGCGTTCGACCACGGTATACGTGATCGGTTTCGACCACGGATATCTGTGATCGGCGTTCGACCACGGTATCGCTGATCGGCTGCTCGACCACGGTATACGTGATCGGCGTTCGACCACGGTATCTGGATCGGCGTTGACAGTGGGGCCCACTTGTCGTGTGCGAAGAAAAATAAAAGAATGGCTCAACCCAAGACGCTGGAGCCGGGGCTCGAACGCACGGGAGCCAAGGGGGAAAGGAGAGCTGCGATAACCAAGTGGGCGGGAGGCTTTGCCTCACCCCTTAAGGATACTATATCCTTTGAGGTAGCTCGGGAGGCTACTGGGTAGCCGAGGCGAGGCCGGAGTCGGTGATGGCGCCGGCGAGGGAGGGCCGAGAGGTTCGGGCGGCGTGATATGTAAACTTGGCGCCGAGGTGAAGCTCGTGGTGGTGGCGGCGAGGGCCTGGAGGTGCCGAGTTAGGCTCGGCGGCGGCACGTGGGCGGGAGCTCTCACGGTGCCGGCGGTGTACGGTGGCCGGAGCTTGGGAGGCCGGAAATGAGTGGTGGGGCTCGAGGTGGTGTGGGGGGGAATTTAGCTCGGGTGGACGGGGTCATGGCGAGGGTGTCACGGAGTTGGGGAAGAAATGAGGTCGGCGATTCTAGGGTTTTGCGGCAATTGCGCAGAGGGAGAGGGAGAGGGAGCGGCGATACTTCTGAGAGGTCGCACGGCTTTTATAGGCTACCGAGGAGGACGGCAACGGAGGGCTCGACCCATCACGCCGGAGTAGGCGGGCGTCAGCGACTGAGCGGCAGCAGGCCACGGGAACTTGGCGAGAGGGTGACCACACGGTCTTGCCTCAGCTTTCGCCACAAGACGCTGGTTGGGCGGCCGCACCACGTGACCGGCGATGCGACCGAGCAGAGGTCCTGGGCGGAGGCGCCTGCATCGCGGGCGGGTGAAACCGGGCGGTGGCAGGCTGCATGGCTGCCACGGAGGGGTGAGTTGTTGGCGGCAGAGGGGAGAGAGCGCGCTGGAAAAAAAAGAGGCGCGGTCGGAGGCGATGGTAACGGCGCCTCGGTCGAACAGGACCGCCGTCCGGAAGGGACATAGATCCGCTGTCCGAACGCGCGGTGCCGAGGCAAGTGGGCATGGCGGGCGGCGGGGAAGCGGGCGCTGCTCGTGAGGCGCGAGCGCGAAAGAGAGAGAGAGCAGGGGAGAAGAAGAACAGGAGCGGGCGAGTGCAGGGTGGGTTGCTTTGGTGGGCCGACTGGTCGCCTCAAAAGAAAATCTTTTTCTTTTTCCTTTTCCTGGTTTTAACTAATTCCTTTCTTTTCCTATGCATTTACATTAATACATATATATATACCTTTCCATCACATTTTCCTCTCCCAAAACTTTTGTAAAAGTTTTAACCCTAGAAATAATCTATTACTTAGGTTCAACTACTTTCTTTTGATCTTGGATCATCTTTTAGATTCTCCTTTATTATTTTATGTTCTATTATTTCATTTCTTTTGCTCATTGAAAATCATCGCTCTTTAATTAAGAAATGTTCTAAGAAAATCAATTTCAAATCAAAATCACAAAGAACAAATGCAAGAAAATTTTATAATTCAAAATTTAACTTTTCGTGATGTTACGCTCTTCATCGAACATTCCTGATAAAACAAAGGATGGTGTTAACGCAAGGCGTGACTTGGTCGCTATGAACATTAGGACCGAGTTAGCACCGATAGAGACCGATAAAGGCCAGACGTACCTTCCCCAAAGATGTTACACTGCCTAAGTCCGAGAGAACTGAATTGTGCAGCCCTTAAATGGTGTGAAAGTTCCATCCGGTCACCCACAAGCATGAAGAAACTTGTTTCATGGAACATTTGAAATTAATTGGCATGAAGTCTCACGATCGTCATGTGCTAATGACTCAAATGCTACTGTTGCAATTAGAAGTATTTTGCCGAACAAGGTTCGAGTGACAATCATAAGGCTATGTTATTTCTTCAACGCAATTGCTCGAAGGTCATTGATCCGGATGGACTAGATGCTCGCAAACCGAGGTGGTGACAACTCTATGTCATCTAGAGATGTATTTCCCTCCATCATTTTTTGATATCATGGTCCATCTCATTGTCCACCTTATGAAAGAGATAAAATATGTGGCCCCGTATTTCTACGCCATATGTACCCTTCGAGAGGTACATGGAATTCAAGTCCTATGTACGCAATCGATCTCGACCGAGGGTAGCATCATCAAGGTTATACAATGTAAGAGGTCATTGAATTACAGATCGGCTACATGGCTCGTGTAGAGTCGATAGGTGTACCTCTATCTCGTCACGAGGGAGGTTAGAGGTATAGGGACTATCGGGAGGAAAGCAATAACTCCGGATCAAAATACGTATGCTCAAGCCCATTTCATGGTTTTACAACACATGACCAAGTGACCCCATATATTGAAGAGCACAAGGACATGCTACGTCAGAGAATGCAGGCCGGCCGAAGTTTGGATCACGAGACAACACAACCGTCGGCTCAACGAATGGTTGAAGGCGCAATTGACTAGGAGGTCGCCAAATGAAACACTACAATGGTTGGCAAAAGGCCAAAATTTACAATTGTGACATGGCAAGGATACGACATTAATGGCTACACATTTTATACAATGTATCAAGGCAGAAGAGCACAAGGCGTAACTCGGTGTCCGTGATAGATACTTATGATTCGCACGGCAGCGTTGCCGCCCAAGCTCGCACTGCCTCGTGATAATATGGATATCACGACGGTTATATATATAGAACCGTCAGGATAATGCATATCACGACGGTTATATATATAGAACCGCTCAGGATAATTCATATCACAAACGGTTATATTGATAGAACCGTCGTGATAGATCATCTTTAAATACCGCAGACTAGGTCTCATGGAGTCCGCTTCCGCCGCAGCCTCTTGTCTCCACTCTGCGGCGCCTCGCTAGCTAGGTTTTGCTCCTCCCACCGCCGGTCCCTCCCGACGCCGCCGGTCCTCCCGACGCTGCCGGTCCCTCCCGACGCCGCTTCCTCCCGGCCGGGCGGTCCCCGACGCCGGTCCCTCCTCCCGACGCCGCCGCCCCGACGCCGCCGCTCCTCCCGACGCCGCCTCCCGGCCGGGCGGTCCCCGACGCCGGTACCTCCCGACGCCGCCTCTCCCGACGCCGGTACCTCCCGACGCCGCTCTCCTCCCGACGCCTTGATCCCTCCCGACGCCGCGGTGGCCCCCGACGCCGGTCCCTCCCGACGCCGCTACCTCCCGACGCCGCCTCCCCGACGCCGGTCCCTCCTCGTGCTTCACATGTTAGCTTTATGATATATATATATGCTTCACATGTTATATGCTTCACATGTTAGCTTTATGATATATATATGCTTCACATGTATTTTATGTTATATGCTTCACATGTTATATGCTTCACATGTATTTTATGTTATATGCTTCACATGTTATATGCTTCACATGTTATATGCTTCACATGTATTTTATGTTATATGCTTCACATGTTATATGCTTCACATGTTAGCTTTATGATATATGCTTCACATGTATTTTATGTAGCATATAATATATGCTGCACTTGTTAGTTGCAAGGTCTATTTGAAGGCCCATAGCTCACCGCAATTAGCTAATCGTTAGAACTTTGTCACTTGATTCATAGAACTTTGACAAGTCGGGTCCATAGCTCACTTCGATTAGTTTTTCTTAGAAGAGATGGCGTCCACACGCCTTCGTCGTCGTCATTTGGGTCTCACGCCCCAAGGCTGCGAAATCTAAACGTGGCCGAGGAGTATCGAATGGCCACAGTTCGAATGACCATCACGGTGGTCTCTCCGGATGGGGTCCTCTCGAACCGCCAGCGTCATCATTTCGGACTACCATGGATAATTGAAGGCAACGGGTCCCCATCACCATAGCAAGTGGAAAGATTTGACAAAGGATCAAAAAATCAGCTATGGAGGAACTTACAAATTGCTCGAGTTCCCAGCAGGCTACTGTGGACTCGTGTAATGGCAAAGCGCCTCGCGATGGGAAAAGCATGGAAGAATTTTAAGAGCACTCTTGTGACGGCACGTGGTCGAGGATGTCACGCCTTCACGAAGTATCCTTTCGTGTCGCCGAAACATGGGAGGCCTTTGTGCGAGATGAAGACGACGACCGAATTTGAACAACAAAGTGCGGCGCACAAGGACCTCCGGTCAAAAATACGCACCCTCACGGACTAAGACTGCTGGTACGCGGTAAAATCCCGCAATGGAGGATGCAGATGAGGTGGCAATCCGATCGGAGGCCTCTCCGCCATTTGCTGGGATCGCAAACGAGCGCGCTCGAAACTAGTTAAGAGCGAGGTCATCAACCACATCTTCGGGTGTCTCTTTCAAAAACCCTACAGATGAGGAGGTGTCCCAACGCCTGGTAAAATATGTTAAACAAAGATAGTTGTTAACACCTCTTGAACTTCATGGGTTCAAAATAACATGATTAATTGCCTCTTGCAAGAATCATTAACTACGGAATCTTCTTGTGGCTCCTTTGAAGAATATAGGAGATAGATTTACTATCTCGTGCCTTGGGAAACAAGGAGCACCTGTGTCGCACACGAGGCATGGGGTTTATGTACCTTGAGGCACAATTTCCATATTACTCCGAGACATATAGGAGTAGGAAGAGATCCAAGGCGTCTGCACGAACAAATAAAACAGAGCTTCATGCTCAACTTGAGGAACAACTATCGCCTCACTTCAAGAGCGATCGCCTCACCGAGGAGAGATAGATTCGCTGCGGGAAGAATCGAGACAAGTCCGCAACCAATCGCAACCCACTCCTAGTCTGCGGTACCCAGTCCCACTCAACGCCGCAAAGATGGCTGCGCCCACACCAATTTCTCGAACATAGCGACGACCGCCACGTATTGATGACATTCGTAATGTACCTCTTTAGAATAGTACATAGATCTCTCGGTGGACGCCTTAACTCATCTCTTGTATCGTTATGTAGGAGCCCATGCCTTGCGACCTCAAAGTCGCTTGTTGGCTCTATTCCCGCTGACGCCGGGCGAGGCATGGTGTATCCATTGCTTTGCCGTGGACGCTGTGCACGGTGTACAAGTAGACACCGGTTTCATAAAGGTCCGTGTGGACATGATTAATGATATTTTAATTCCGTCCCTCTTGAGAAGCCCCCAAACGAAGAGATTAAGACATTGGGGATGCCGCCACACATTCATTCGGTGGCCCAAGAGGGACATCGTCCTCGACATGTCCGTGCCACAATCTTCACATCCAGTGGCCCAAGAGGACATCGCTCGACACAGCACATCGGCCCGGTGGCTCCACCTCCACCTCCAACCAAGAAAGTGCATTGCATCGGCCCCGCCGAGACGCCACCGAGAACATATCACAAGCGAGGCTCCAAGGCCTCCAAGGCTCATGCGAAGAAAATTAAGCGCGCCCGTGCCATGGACGTTTACTCTAGGAGTGTCGTTGGTGCGACTCACAATTACCTTGACTTGGTATGATTTGCAATAGATTGCATGCCGGTACATGGAGAAGTCCAACATGAAGCCAAACCGCAGAGTGCATTCACTCAAATATAACGAGACACATTTCCTCCACGACCGGGCTACATCGCCGTGACATTCAAGATTTATTCTTACTATTCAATCTCGATTTAACTCGACGCCTCACTTCTACGATGTCGACACCGTAAGTGTCTTGCATAATGAAGTTCTACATTCACGTTATATAGATAAATGTCATTACTCTTTCTTTATGTATAGATACGTGATCCAACAAGTCCGCAATCGCGACGACCGGTGGGTTTCCTCGACCCTCGGTTGGTCTCCGAGCAATCTATCAACACAGATGCATCCTTCGCAAGGTTACATAACGAGGGATTAATTGCTCACACCGACAAGGAGTACATCATGGTACCCTACAACCAAGGGTAAGTGCTTCACTAGTTGCCACACATATGTTTCATTTGTACTTTACATGCAAAGATGAACTTAGGATTAATCACCGTGGCGACACACATAACTAGGCATCTTTGGATTTTGATTGTGATTGTACCAAAGTGGAGCAAGGTAATATACCTTGATTCCTCCTTAGAGCTACCACGACTTGATCGTGTGCAAGAAGTACTTAATGTGTAAACTCATTTCCTCCATACATAACTCTATTGTAATATTTCTTTTGTTTGCCACGGCCGAGGCTAAGTTTTTGAATCACGTGGGCGTTTGCGATTATGTTGCCCAAGGAGGAACACACGACAAAAATCCAAAGGACACGCCACGACACAACACGCGATTTCCGGTACCGCTACAACACAACAATCCTATATCATACTTTGTTATAATGCCTCTAGAATTGACAATACCAATGTATGTAATTCTATTTTGCAAATGCCACCAGCAGCTACTGTGGCAACGTATGTGGATTCTACATTTGCCGCCATATGAAGGAAATCATGGGTACTAAGATCAATGATCCAGAGGTTTGTCAGGTCCTTCCAATAATTATTATTTTCTGATTATATATATGTATTTATATTACACACACATGCTAATTAATGACTTAACATTGCTCCTAGCGACGGTGGTGAACTTCGACTAAAGTGCATATGATCTTGACAATCTCGTCGATATTCGTGGAATCATCTCCCAATTCTTGCTAGCAGAGGTCATAAATAAGAATGGAGAGTTCCACGGCAATGGTGATAATTAGATGTTGAAACATTGGATTCAACTGTACAATCAAACAATTCTCCTTCAATTGAATTCATTTGTCGATGTTGTGTAACGATTTTATTCTATATATATATATATATATATATATATATATATATATATGTATGTGATCTGCTGGCCGTTTGTTACATTCATCTGTGTATCGAATTTTGTTGTAATTTACTATGAGTTGCAATTAACTTATATCCATCATTTATACATAATGCCGCTTTCGCTTTCAAAGGGCATGGCTAGCATATCCCGAGGCTAGCCAAAAGCAACAAATAAAATGGATGATGCACATGGTATCACGCACGGTTCGTTGTTACAAACCGCTCGTGGTACAATATCACGACGGTTTCAAAGAGTGCCGTGCGTGGTGTGAATGATATCACGACGGCCTTTACAACCGACCGCCTGCGTGATAGCAGTATCACGACGGTTGTTTAAACAAAACCGTGCGTGATAGTCATATCACGATGGTCTTGACTACTAACCGCTCGTGATAGTGCGGTATCACAGACGGTTGTTTATAAAAAACCGTATGTGATAGTCTAGTATCACAGACGGTTTTTTACAAAAACCGTCTGTGATACTAGACTATCACGACGGTTTTTATAAACAACCGCTCGTGATATCAGCACTATCACGCACGGTTAGTAGTCAAGACCGTCGTAATGTGAGTTAGCAGACGGCTCAGAACCGCCTGCGTGATAACCACCAACTATCATCGACATCTAAACACCGGCGATTCGGGAACTGTTCGTGATGACGGTTCGAACCGCTGCGTGATAGGGCTGTCTGTAGCGATGTCGCCCAACAGAAAGGCGATCGCATGTACCGCCTCGGCGTAGGGCGACTACAATATAATCGCCTCCGGTTATAAAGGCTCCACCGTTCAATGGGAGGGCGATCGAGCCTATTTTGTAAATAATTTGACTGCGGGTATATTTATGTAATTTCGAATAAAAATAGATTATCCGTACAAAAAATTCGATAACATGTATGGTTGTATCTAAGCTTTTTTTTTCTTTTTAACTAAATCGTATGTAAGTTTTTGTTATTTCGTACTCTCTCTTATGAACAATTTAAAAGTTATAAGCCGAGGTTAAAAAGAATATGCTCTAAATCCAGTGGCTCAAAATTTGATTGATTTTGAAGAGAAAAAATTGTGTGAATTTTTATGTTTTATAGGATAATGATGTTACTTAGGGACGATGCATTTGGACTTTTGAGCCATGCTGCGGTATCCCAATCATTTAAGAGATAGAGCTTGTTCTTTTTGTATTTTTAACAACTTTTACTTTTCTCTCATTAATCACTATTAAACTAATAAACTACGGTCCAATGAAACTGGCTGTCGGACCCGGATTTTGCAATCCAGACCCTGCTGTGCCTTACTGCATTATTCCCTGGATCAGTAGATAATGCACATAGATACATTGCCGAATCATTTCATACACGCGGAAATTACAACAAGCCATAATAATATTACATTGCAATAGTGTAGCTAGGCCTTTACAAAGGCGCAGAGGTACAATAGGGCCAAGCAGGCCAAATATTTACAATTCAAAAAGGTCTAGCAGCGGAAGAGTTACAAAATAGGCCTTTAAACCACAAGCAGAGACTGAGGGCAAAAGTGGTCATACAAACATTCTAGGGCTCTAGAATATCTGGATGAGACCACACCTTAGTCTAAATGCCTAAGGTTCTAAGCGCGCCATAAGCGTCCTAATTCCCAGGCGCGGTCTTCTTCATCTCGCGGTGCTTCCTCAAAGGCATAGGGTCTTGAGCTCGGGAAACGGGTTTTGGTATTGCGAGTGAGCACACTAACCACCGTGCTCACGAGTCAACACACCAAATGCGAGAGATAGTATGCAAGGCTTTTAACAAGGAATGGCTCAAGTTATTTTATTTATGAAATATGCCTTTTGAACTATAATACTTAAAATTCTCTAGGACCTAGCCATTTGAAAGTTTAAACATGATACTCACTGACATCTACATTTTCTTTATCGAATCAGAGACCATCCACCATTACATGATCTCTGCTCATTATATCATGCCTTCAGCGTATAATCGCTTACATTACCACTAGGACGACACCCAGGACAACTCAAATGAGGGCCTTACTCTGCCTTCCCATAAAGGCCTTTCTCTGCCCTTTTGTACGATTTTGAAGCGAGCTATATCTAGTTAAGTTCCCATGTTCGCCCATGACCGTGGGCACGGCTATTCGAATAGTTCATGACTGCAGAGTGTGTACACTTTACCCACACGAGATAGATCGCTCATTGCCCCACATGATCCCTTAGTCATGCGGTTGAGGAGACTATCACAAGGCTTTACAAGACATTTTCCTAGCGAGTTGCGACCGCTAAGGTTTCCACTTCCTCCTGCACGACCACCCTTCCAGAAGCCCCCTCTTGCGCCATCACGTCGGAGGATGTGGCCATCCTCTACCCGCCCGTGTTCACACCGATGCAACTCATACTAAGTCCATGCAATTTAGTTGGCCCTGCCTACACTTTGCCAGCATGTGGTTGTACTGGTTATATCGTGGGAGGTTGTCACCAGATTCAGTCCTTAAGTGCTACCTGGGCGGTTCTACCACAATCCCTTGTGCTATCACGGCACCACTTTACCACAAGTCTGTGCTATCACGGCACCATTCAACACTTCCGCCCTCAACCATTCGCCCAGATAATTAAGCATGTGAGGTTCTTTTGGATGAAACATACACTTATACTAACATAAACCAGTCATCATCACAATGACTGCCCAATACTTCTTTCTTTAGTTTGCAAGATATGCTAGGGTACTCTCATACCCTTGTTTATCTAGAACAACTCTAAGCATGCATTTATAATTATAGACTTAGTTTCAAAAGAGTCGTAGCAATATTACTTTTACTAGGGTGACAAGGATCACATAGCCAAAAGTGTTGCAAAGGACATGTACTAAATCAAGAGAACATGGGCATATCTAAAAGCTGAAATTAACATGTATTGCCACATAGAATATAAGCATGCAATTTATAACATTTGAACTAAAATACTTTATTGAAAACATAGGCTCAAAATGATCAAAGCATTGACTCGCCTTGGTTGCTGAGGTCCGGGTTTTGAACGCTAGATTCTATGGCATTATGACTTCCTCCTCTTGAGTCTCGAAGCTACGCTTCATATCTTGAAAATTTAGATAAAAACATTACAACAATCAAATAACACAATGAAAATTTAAACAAGCTTCAAAAGTGTTGGTTCTGGTTTTATTAAGTAGCCCTTGATTTTAGATGAATTTAGAAATTGATTTCACTAAATTTGGAGCTAAAATGAACAAGTTATTCATATTTGAATACATTCGGTTTGAATAAATCTCAAAAATAACAAAATCTGACGAGTGGGGCCCACTGGTCAGAGACCGCACTCACGCGGTGCTGATGCGTGGAACCCAACGGCGGGGCTCACGCCCGCTCCTGCGCGGCTCTGACAGGCGGGGCCCGGAGGCGGCGGTGGTTGGCGCGATCGTGGCGGTGGGGCCCACCGTCGGCGGCGTTTAAAAAAATGGCTCAACCTCGGCGCTGCGTGGCGGGGCTCGAGCAGCCGCCGAGAGCCGAGGGGAAAGAGGGGGCGGCGGTGACCAACCGCCGCTCTTTATCTCACCCCTTAAGGATGATTTTCCCTTAAGAAGTGCGAGGGTGAGCAGAGGCGCCCGAGGCCGGGGAAGACGGTGGCCGTCGCCGGCGAGGGAAGCTCACCGAGGCTCGGGAGCTTCGTGAAATGCAAAGCTGGGCTCGCGGCGATGCTGGTGGTGGTGACGGGGAGGGCCGGGGGTCACCGGAGGTGGGTCGGCGACGAGCAGCAGCGGCGGCTCCGGGAGGGCTCACGGTGCCGGCGAGCTACGGCCGTCGGCGAAGCTCTGGGAGGCCGGCAACGGCTCGGCGATGGTGCGGAGATGGTGTGGGAGCAAGGATCGAGCTCCCACGGTGAGGATCGGCCGGTGCGGCAAGGCGCGTCGGCCGGAGTTGGGGAAGAAGGGGGCTCTCCGGCGCACGGTTGGCTTCTGGGGCAATTGGGTGTCGGGGAAACGTTGAGGGTGCCACGGCGGTTCTTTTGGGCGCGACCGCGGCCTTTATAGCCGACCGGGGCGGGCTGGCCACGGCGGACCCGCCGCAGGACATGGGCGGCTGCCGCGCGGCGGTGGGCAGCGGCAAACACGGGCGGCGGAAGGCGGCGAGGTTGGGCGGCGTGGGGTCATTTCCCATGCGCCCCTCTGCGGGTCTCCACAGCAGGGCGCAGACGGCGGCGAGCGAGCGGGTCCGGCGGCGAGGAGGAGGAGGAAGAAAAAGGTAACCATCGGCAGCGGGCCCGCTTGGCGGAGAGGCGACCGCGGGTGGCCGAGATGGCGCCGGGTGGGACGTGGCGCCATCCGGACCGAACAGCGTCGACTCGAGAGGGGAGGCGGATCCGGGCGACGTGGGCGAATCCAGCCCGTCCACGCGTCGGCCGGGTGGGATTTTTGGCTTTTCTTTTGATTTTGCTTTTCCAGCAATGCTAGAAGGCATAAGGTAATTCGGAAAAAAATGTAATTACTTCCAAAAATTCTAGAAAAATACACAGAAATTCCCAGACATATTTTTAGTTTTAACAAAATTAATTCCCACAGAGATGACCATTTTATTTACACACTATGGGCTCATAATGGAACCTTTTCTCTTTCTTTTTATTTTTCTCCTCTTTTCTTTTATAAACCCTGTGATTTTACTAATTTGTGTAAATATTTCTTTGTACGATGGCCAACTTATTTATGCTACCATTGAAAATCTTTATCATGGATCATCTTTTCAGATTCGAATTCAAATTTAGCAATTACTAGTAATTAAACAGGTGGTCTCTTCCTCAGAATTTCTAGAAAGATTATTTTTAGAATCCAACCAACATGATGCGTTACAAAACAACCAACAACATTTCTATTACATAATCCTTCTAAGTTTTCAGGATGTTACAAACCTACCCCCCTAAAAAGAATCTCGACCCCGAGATTTGGTGTAGCTAGAGAACAAAGCAGGGTAATCTTTGCGCAGCTGATCTTCACGTTCCTAGGTAGCCTCTTTCTTTGAATGGTGACTCCACTGAACTCTGCACAGGCGAATGGATTGCGTCCTGGTCCTCTTTTCCACTATGTCCGAGTCGATGGGTGGTTCTTTGTAAGTTAAGTCCTCCTCGAGCTCGATTGCTTCAAGTGGGGCTTGGTCTTCTGGCACTCGCAAGCACTTCTTCAGCTGGGATACATGGAAGACATCGTGAACCTCAGACATGCTTGGGGGTAAAGCTAGTTGGTATGCAACCTCTCCCTTCTTGGCTAAAATAGGGAAGGGCCCAACATAGCGCGGGGTGAGCTTGCCTTTGACCTTAAACCTCTTGACTCCCCGTAAGGGTGACACCTTCAAGTACACATGATTCCCAACTTCAAAACTTAGGGGCCTTCTCCTTTTATCTGCGTAGCTCTTTTGCCTGGATTGGGCTGCCAACAACCGGTCCCTAATCGGTAGAACTTTTCTTTCGCTTGCCTTAAAGTTTCGGGCCAAACACGTAGTTTTCTCCCACCGGACCAATGAAGTGGGGTCCACACTACGCCATATAGGGCTTCAAGGGTGACATCTTCAAGCCGGACGGTAGCTGTTGTTGTAGGCAAACTCGGCATAGGCGACATTTATCCCATTCCTTCGAGAAGTCTAGAGCACATGCGGAGCATATCTTCTAATATTTGATTTACTCTCCGTTTGCCCATCGGTCCGAGGATGGTAGCGATCTTGAAATCTAAATGGGTACCCGAGCTTCATGCAAGCTTGCCCAAAATGCGAGTGGCGGGAACCTCGATCGAAACAATTCGCTTGGGTATGCCATGCGAGGCATACAATGCGGGACATGTCTGACTCGGCTAACTTATCTCCCTTGTACGTGGTCTTGGCGGGAATGAAGTGGGCAACTTTGGTCGATCTATCAACGATGACCCGGATGAATCACATCGACTTCGTTGGCGGGAACCGGTGATGAAATCCATGCCAACTTCTTCCCATTTCCATTGGGGTATTTGCAGAGGTCAGAGTGATCCTGCTGGCCTTTGATGCTCGCTTTTACTCTTTGTGAGACATCACAAGAAGCGACGTGCTCAAGAATGTCTCTCTTCATGCACGCCACCAAGTAGTATTGCTTCATGTCTTGGTACATCTTGGTACTACGGGATGAAGGAATATCTTGAGTGTGTGCTTCAAGCATTAGGTCCCTAAGGTCCCTTTGAGGGGGTGCAAGTACGATTTCCGTTTTAGAATTCCTTGATGATCCGATTCATTTTGGGGCTTTTCCTTCTCCCATTGATTTCTTCCATTTCATAACAACTGGGTCTCCTTTTGTGCGATTCTATCATTTCTTGATACTTGTTTGTTCTTCAAAGGCGGTCGGGCCCCTTCTTCTACAATCCCTAGGTTCGTGGCGGTTAGCTCTTTGTATAATTCAGTTGGTGCTCCCGACCCATAAGGTGATTCTGAGGCTTTCCTACTCGGGCGCCCGCCACTACGTTAGCTTTTCCGGGTGGTAGTGGACGCTCATGTCATAATCCTTAATCAACTCCGACCACCTTCTTTGCCTCAAATTCAGATCGATTGGGTGAAGAAATACTTGAGGCTCTTGTGATGCATGTAGATATCACGGTGGTTGCCAATAAGATAGTGCCTCGGATCTTGTGGCATGAACCACGGAAGCTAACTCCGTGTCATGGGTTGGGTAGTTGGCTTCGTGAGGGCGAAGTTGCCTGGATGCATACGCCACAACCTTGCCTTCTTGCATAAGCACACCCCCAAGCCCTTGATGAGACGCATCGTAGTATACTTCAAAGTCTCGACGCACATCGGGCAGAACTAGCACTGGGGTGGTAGTCAACCTCTTCTTCAATTCTTGAAAACTCTCTTCACATGCCTTGGTCCATCCAAATGCTTGCTCTTTTTTGAGTAAGCGGGTCATTGGTGCGGCAATTCGGAGAACCCTTCAATGACCGCCTGTAGTATCCTGCTAACCCAAGAAAGCTCCTCACCTCAGTGACCGAGGTAGGCTGCTGCCATTCCGTTACTGCAGCAATCTTAGCGGGGTCAACCGACACTCCTTTTTCAGATACAATATGCCCCAGGAAGCTGATGTCCTGCAACCAGAACTCACACTTGCTGAACTTGGCATAGAGTTGATGTTCCTTCAATCTTGTCAGCACCAAGCGTAAATGCTCGGCATGCTCGTCTGCGGTTTTGGAGTAGATGAGAATATCATCGATGAATACCACCACAAACTTATCCAGGTAATCTATGAAGACCTTGTTCATGAGATTCATGAAATAGGCAGGGGCATTGGTCAACCCAAAGGAAATAATCAGAACTCGCATACGGTCCATATCTAGTGGTAAAGGCGGTCTTGGGATGTCTTAGGCCTAATCTTGATTGGTGATAACCTGATCTTAAATCAATCTTGGAGAACAATGTGGCTCCCCCAAGCTGATCAAACAGGTCATCAATCCTCGGCAGTGGATACTTATTCTTGATGGTTACTTCATTTAAAGCCCGATAATCTACGCACATCCTGGCGGTGCCGTCCTTCTTCTTTACAAAGATAACCGGAGATCCCCAAGGTGAGGAACTCGGTCTAATGAAACCTTTGTCATGTAGTTCATGGAGTTGCTTCTTCAATTCTTCTAGCTCATCTACGGTCATCCGGTATGGTCTCTTGGAGGTAGGGGCAGCACCAGGCTTTAAATTGATAACAAACTCGAGATCTCTGTCTGGTGGCATGCCAGGTAGCTCATCAGGGAAGACTTCAGTATAGTCTTGCACTACCATCATTCCTTCTAGCGGTACATCTTCGCAATAATATATTTCTCGACCCCATCTATATGGTCGGTCCACCTTCACCACAATGGTCAATCCTGGGCCCTTGGTCAACTTAACTTGCCTCAAGGCACAATCTAATATTCCTTGATGTTTAGCTAACCAATCCATTTCTAGTATAATATCCAAGGTCTGGGAGGTTAGCACAACTAAATCTGCTAGGAATATAAATCTTTCCATGATAATTTCTACTCCCGGACACACTAAGGTGGCCTTAATCACTCCTGCGGGTGAACTAAGCATTAATACTTTCTTCAACGGTGGACAGCGACTTAAGTTTATCCACATACCCCTTTGCTATGAATGAATCGATGCCCCCAGAATCAAAAGGACGCGTCTTGGTATGGTCTGACGTAAAACGTACCCAATAGGACTCAATGACCTCCTCGGCTTCTTCACGGTGACATGATTTACCCTTCCCGATTTGGAGTTGATGCGGCCGGTTGGATTGAGGGCTGATTTCTCTGCTGGGTCTGAAGCTTGACCTCGGGAGGGTGGTGCCCAAGTTGAATTTCACCGAGTGGTGCGCCGAGGGCGCGATAGGCGTAGTGCCCTTCTCTCCACAGTTGAAGCAATTGAAGGGGTCGAGGGTTTGTTCTCGCACTGGCCCGTGGGCGAGGAGTCAGGCGTGCTACCACCCGGACGAGGTGCGGGTTTGGGCTCGAGGCAGGGCTGCCCGGAGAAGGGAGAATTGTTGAAGAATCTGGATGAACCTTCCTTGCGGGCGCCGAACCACCGCCTGCTTGCGACTAGCTTCCGTGTTCTTCTTCTCATTTTCGGGACCAACGCCTTATTCACCAGCTGATGAAAGCTGGAGAAGTCCTGCGTGATGAGCTGCACACGTAGTTCTTCATTCATCCCTTCGAAGAACCGGTCAATTTTCTCCTCTTCATCAGCTACATCCTTGGGGGCGTAACGGGCCAGTTGATTAAACTTGGTGAGATAATCATTGGTGACAGCCGCCCGCTCAATGTCTGAACTCATTCTTCTTTATTCGCACACCCCGGTGGGACGAAATTGGCCTTAAAGGCCGCCTTGAACTCTGCCCAGGGTATGATTGCTGCGCTAGCTCCGGTGGGGTATCTTCATACCCTTTTGTGGCCAGGTAATTCTCCCACCGGGCAGCCGCGGCCCCTTGGAGTTGATGGGTCGCAAAGAGCACCTGGTCATCCTCTGCAGATTTGGCCAAACGAAGCTTTCTTTCAGATCCATGACCAATCTTACGCTTCGGGGCTCATCGCCCGGCGAAGGTAAGGGGCCGGGTCCTGATGAAGTCACCCAGGTCGGAGGCATGAACATTGGTGTGGGTCTGCTGGCCTGCGAAGATGGCCTGAAGTATTTGCGTTTGCTAGGCCATTACTTGGGCCATAGATGGGTTAGCCGGTGGGGGTGGGAGGTTTACCCCTTGACCTGGGCCTCTTCCCTTCACCTTGCTTGTGCTTCTTGGTGGCTTCCACTTCACTTGCATGTCGGGTTGGCTCCGGCCAGCGCGGGTAACTCTATGGCTAGCCATCTGTAGATAATTTAACACTCTTTTAGACCCTTGTTCTAACCTCCCTATAAAAGTTAATAACCCACGACCAGCACATTAAAGGACCAATCCAACCATCAAACTGTTGGTGATATGCCCTAGAGGCAACATGGAGATGTTGAATATATCACATACTATGTTTATGATACATTGCTTTGTTCCTTGAAATAGACATTATCATTATTGATCAATGAGTATGTGACTTATTCATGAGACTCTTAATGCCAAAATGTTGCTATTTCTAAATGATCCCCGATTATATTTCATATGAGGAACAAATATGATTCAAAGATCGACATATGTATTGATTGATGATCATGTCTCATGGATCATGGTATGGAGATACCAAATCAATAATATGGACATGTGTTAGTGAACATATGTTGGATAGACCCGCCATGAGACACTGCAGAGATTCCAAGTGTCATCAGTTGGTCTCAAGTAGTGTTTATGTGGAATCCTTAGACTTGAGATCATCATGGTTCCCAACATGCGTAGTAGCTTACTTTGGGACTACTAAACACTACTCCGTGGCGGGTAGTCATAAAAGTAGTCTTTGGGTTTGCCATGAAACATGTAGTGGGATGTGAATGATCAAGATAGAATTTGCCCTCATTATGGGAGAGATATCTACGGGCCCCTCGATGTAATGGATTATGAAAGTGCATGGCCATGCCAAGGTGATTGAGAGTCAATCACGAGTTTATAATCCATCACGGAATCGAGAGAGTGATTGAGCTATTAAGAGGATGACACAGTCTCGCCTTGAGCTTAATCTATATCGTGAGGCAAAGGGATTAGTACATGAGAACATTACGAGTTCGGTAGATATGATCTTTACGTATACTTTGGGGTTAATATGTCTTACTAGAGACCGCTATTAACACGGTGACCGGAAAGGTGTTTCGGTCGCGACCAAGTATCGTGAACCTGCTGTGGTCGCACACTTAACGGGTTGGAACACTAATTTGAATGTGATTCGGATATGGGCTCAATTCGGATAGAGATCCGGATAGACTCCTATTGGGCCTCGGTCCACGAGGCCCAAGTGAGGATGTCTATATATATGGAGGCGAGGGGCTGAGGGGATGCACCTGATAATCCCGAGCTAATCCGTAGCCGCCACCTCCAGAGCCAAGCCCTAGTCGCTCGCGAGTCTTTGGTACACTCGCGATCGGCGTTCCACCGGGACGTGTGGATACGGTGGAGACGCTGCTGGTTGCGGCGTTGATCGGCATCAACAACCTCTGATTGGATCGCTCGTGGTGCGGTTGATCGCGTGGAGGAGACGATCGGTTCGGGACGATCGACTACTTCCACTACTACCTCGACGCGTGGTTGGATCGGCTTCTCCAACTCTTCTTCATTGCTGCGCCTAGAGGTAACGATCCATGATCCCTACTTAAGCATGATGTTCTTGTGTGCGCGGTAGAAAAGTTTTGTTTTCTGCTATCGTAGCCTTCGCGCAATCCATTACAAACAACAGTAAATAAACACAAGGCCGTTTTCATTAAACATAGACAGTACATCACATAGCCAGCTTTTTATGGCTTCACAGCCACGCTGGGCTTTACAAACATACGCATACTTAACGATACCAAGGTACTGGCATAAGCTGCTACTACTGGGGTGGGGCCTATGCTTGCTACTACTAGCCAAACTCTAGCAATCACCGCACTAATCGACCCACGATCGCCTACTCCTCCATGTCACCGACACTTTGGGATGGAGGGGTGTAGTCCGACATCGAGAACGGGACCGCTACCACTAAACTCGAGCGGGTCGGTGTCGGAGTGAGGCGCTGACAGTGCGTCGTGTCTCTCCACCGGCGTAGGGCGGGACCGAGGCCAGGGGTCGCACTCTTGCGTGCTGTGAGCCTGGTGCGGAGTCCCCCGGAACCCAGTGGAGGTGCCGGAACTGGAGTCGGTGTAGGTGTCTGCTGAGTCTGGGTGCGGGCAGCTGCCGCCTCTGCCTTGGCCTCTGCAAGGCCCGCTCACACTGAGCGAGCTGCTCACGCAAGGAGTCCACCTCGATGTGGCGTGCGAGGCGCTCCCGAAGTGCGGTGATCTCCTCCTGAGCCACCACATGGGCTGTACCCATGACCCGAGTGAGGTCCACCTGGTAGGTAAGCCTCGGGTCGTCCTCTAACTCTGTCACCCGGGTCCCGTCGAACCTGGCGTGCTCCGTCCGCAGAGGGTGGTAGGTGAAAGGTGACTAACACCAGCGTCGCGTGGATGTCGCAAAGTCGGGCCGCGGCCAGACGAGCGGCATCCTGTAGTGCTGCTGCCACCAGGCTCCTCCGGTGGGTGGTCTGAAACACGTGAGACTGGTCTCCCTCGCGGCGGGGGTAGATGAAGATCTCCACCAACCAGGACTCGTCTCCTCCTATCCTGGTCCTCCGACCGCGGTAGATGGGTGCGTCCTCGTAGCCCAAGTAGTGGAGTAGCTTGCGAAGTATATCCGCAAACTCTCCCTCACGTACTCCGTGAGCAAAGAAGTCCTAGTGTCCAACGTCTGCAACTCCTGCCATCTGAAATTAAATAATATCGTTAGTAATTTTTCAAAATAACAACCGAAAGGTAGATCGAGGCGAGCTAGGAAGGATGCGGAAGAAATATTACTCTATATTTTCAGGAAATTCCTTTTATACATTTTTAGATATACAACAGCCTAAGTGCTAACGGCCAACTAAGGTTTTTACCCTACAGTCGTATGCTCTGATACCAGCTCTGTCGGACCCGGATTTTGCAATCCAGACCCTGCTGTGCCTTACTGCATTATTCCCTGGATCAGTAGATAATGCACACAGATACATTGCCGAATCATTTCATACACGCGGAAATTACAACAAGCCATAATAATATTACATTGCAATAGTGTAGCTAGGCCTTCACAAAGGCGCAGAGGTACAATAGGGCCAAGGTGCCAAATATTTACAATTCAAAAGGTCTAGCAATGGAAGAGTTACAAAATAGGCCTTTAAACCACAAGCAGAGACTGAGGGCAAAAGTGGTCATACAAACATTCTAGGGCTCTAGAATATCTGGATGAGACCACACCTTAGTCTAAATGCCTAAGGTTCTAAGCGCGCCATAAGCGTCCTAATTCCCGGCGCGGTCTTCTTCATCTGCAGCAGGTGCTTCCTCAAAGGCATAGGGGTCTTGAGCTCCGGAATCTGGGTTTTTGGTATTGCGAGAGTGAGCACACTAACCACCGTACTCAGCGAGTCAACACACCAAATGCAGTAGATAGTATGCAAGGCTTTTAACAAGGAATGGCTCAAGTTATTTTATTTGCGGAAATATGCCTTTTGAACTATAATACTTAAAATTCTCTAGGACCTAGCCATTTGAAAGTTTAAACATGATACTCACTGACATCTACATTTTCTTTATCGAATCAGAGACCATCCACCATTACATGATCTCTGCTCATTATATCATGCCTTGATATAATCGCTACATTACCTTTGGGACGACACCGGGACAACTCAAATGAGGGCCTTACTCTGCCTTCCCATAAAGGCCTTTCTCTGCCCTTTTGTACAGATTTTGAAACAGAGCTATATCTAGTTAAGTTCCCATGTCTGCCCATGACCGTGGGCACGGCTATTCGAATAGTTCATGACTCTGCAGAGTGTGTACACTTTACCCACACGAGATAGATCTGCTCATTGCCCCACATGATCCCTTAGTCATGCAGTTGAGGAGACTATCACAAGGCTTTTGATGCATTTTCCTAGCGAGTTGCGACCGCTAAGGTTTCCACTTCCTCCAGCACGACCACCCTTCCGAAGCCCCTCTTGCGCCATCACGTCGGAGGATGTGGCCATCCTCTACCCGCCCGTGTTCACACCGATGCAACTCATACTAAGTCCATGCAATTTAGTTGGCCCTGCCTACACTTTGCCAGCATGTGGTTGTACTGGTTATATCGTGGGCTACCTGGGCGGTTCTACCACAATCCCTTGTGCTATCACGGCACCACTTTACCACAAATCTGTGCTATCACGGCACCATTCAACACTCCCGCCCTCAACCATTCGCCCAGATAATTAAGCATGTGAGGTTCTTTTGGATGAAACATACACTTATACTAACATAAACGGTCATCATCACAATGACGCCCAATACTTCTTTCTTTAGTTTGCAAGATATGCTAGGGTACTCTCATACCCTTGTTTATCTAGAACAACTCTAAGCATGCATTTATAATTATAGACTTAGTTTCAAAAGAGTCGTAGCAATATTACTTTTACTAGGGTGACAAGGATCACATAGCCAAAAGTGTTGCAAAGGACATGTACTAAATCAAGAGAACATGGGCATATCTAAAAGCTGAAATTAACATGTATTGCCACATAGAATATAAGCATGCAATTTATAACATTTGAACTAAAATACTTTATTGAAAACATAGGCTCAAAATGATCAAAGCATTGACTCGCCTTGGTTGCTGAGGTCCGGGTTTTGAACGCTAGATTCTATGGTAGCTGCAGCTTCCTCCTCTTGAGTCTCGAAAGCTACGTTTCATATGCGCGAAAATTTAGATAAAAACATTACAACAATCAAATAACACAATGAAAATTTAAACAAGCTTCAAAAGTGTTGGTTCGGTTTTATTAAGTAGCCCTTGATTTTAGATGAATTTAGAAATTGATTTCACTAAATTTGGAGCTAAAATGAACAAGTTATTCATATTTGAATACATTCGGTTTGAATAAATCTCAAAAATAACATGGTCCGGGAGGTAAGCAATGACTCGGCGATGGTGCGGAGATGGTGTGGGAGCAAAGGATCGAGCTCCCACGGTGAGGATCGGCCAATGCGGCGAGGCGGTCGGCACGGAGTTGGGGAAGAAGGGGCTCTCCCGCACGGTTGGCTTCGGGCAGTGGGTGTCGGGAACGTTGAGGTGCCACGGCGGTTCTTTTAGGCGCGACCGCGGCCTTTATAGCCGACAGTATGGCGGCCACAGCGGACCCGCCCGCAGACATGGCGGCCGCCGTGCGGCGGCGGCGGCAAACACGGGCGGCGGAAGGCGTGGGGTTGGGCGGCGTGGGGTCATTTTCATAACGCCCCTGCGGGGTCTCCACAGCAGGGCGCAGCACGGCCGCGAGCGAGGGGTCCGGCCTGGAGGAGGAGGAGGAAAAAAGGTAATGCCATCAGCAAGCGGGGCCGCTTGGCGAGAGAGAGGGCGGAGAGGCGGCCGCGGGTGGCCGAGATGGCGCCGGGTGGGACGTGGCGCCATCCGGACCGAACGCGTCGACTCGAGAGAGGGGGAGGGCGGATCCGGGGGGGCGACGTGGGCGAATCCGGCCCGATCACGCGTCGTCGGTAGGGTGGGATTTTTGGCTTTTCTTTTGATTTTGCTTTTCCAGCAATGCTAGAAGGCATAAGGTAATTCGGAAAAAAATGAAATTACTTCCAAAAATTCTAGAAAAATACACAGAAATTCCCAGACATATTTTTGGTTTTAACAAAATTAATTCCCACAGAGATGACCATTTTATTTACACACTATGGGCTCATAATGGAACATTTTCTCTTTCTTTTTATTTTTCTCTTCTTTTCTTTTATAAACCCTGTGATTTTACTAATTTGTGCGCAAATATTTCTTTGGCACAGTGGCCAACTTATTTATGCTACCATTGAAAATCTTTATCATGGATCATCTTTTCAGATTCGAATTCAAATTTAGCAATTACTAGTAATTAAACAGGTGGTCTCTTCCTCAGAATTTCTAGAAAGATTATTTTTAGAATCCAACCAACATGATGCGTTACAAAACAACCAACAACATTTCTATTACATAATCCTTTTAAGTTTTCAGGATGTTACACTGGCCGAGCATGGATCTTCAATCTTGTGAGTTAGCAGAAGTCGAGGAGGGGATCAGCCGCATACGTGTCAACCCAGCCGTCCTATATTTAGTCCACGCACGGCGACCCTGCGAATCTGCGACACCGATCGATAGTGTCCACTGACTCTGCTTTCCTCTCATCCACTACGACCCGAGCTCTGCAGATGCTGGGGGAGGCCTCCCCATGGAGCCTGGCCGGCGCGGCGGCGCCGTGGCTCTGCTGTGGCTTGCGCCTGGACGCTGGAGTGGGCCTGGTGGACGCCGCGGCGGCTGGGCCGAGCCCGGCGGGCCCAGGGCCTCAAGGGGCACCCGGTACCGCCTCTTCGCCGGCGACGTGGCGGAGAGCGCCCGGCTCAACCGCGAGGCCCGGTCGAAGCCTCTGCCGCTCGGCTGCCACGACATCATCCCGCGCGTGCTGACCATGTTCTGCAACGCCATTGAGGAGCACGGTAATGTTCTACTCGCGACTCTGTCCCCCATCCAAAAGTTCTTGCTCTCGTTTTCCGACATCGTTTTATGTTAATAGGGATAATTGATCCTTTATCCTTTAGTTTGACTATCTTTGATCATTTATTATCTTTTATTTTATCACTTATATTTTATTTTGAAGTTCTCCAGTGGATCTTTTGGTCTATCTGCATGTTATACTAGTCACCTGCTGTATTGTAACGAAATTTATTGAATCTACAGAGAATCATGCTATGCAAAAAGGGCTACTCTGACCAGTTGAAAAGTGAAAAGTGATGAATAGTTTAGAATAAAACGGTTGGAGGAGAAGGGAGAAGGGACTTACGACTATCAACTCATTCTTTTATAATAGTAATGATTATTTTCTAAATCATTTTTGTTATAAATGACCAAAATACCCCTCTCCTTCCCTTCCACTCATCTCCTCACCACGTGCGGTGGCCACCGCCTCCCTGGCACTCACCCTGGTCGTCGCAGGGTAGCACCAAAGAGCTCTTCGAATGCCACCTTTCTCCCCTCGTCCCTGACCTCCCGTCTCCTGGCCAATGTCTTGGTCCATAGCTTTGAGGTGGCGGCGGGCGCGGTTGGGTCCTCGAGCACGGCGTGGAGGCAGCGGAAGCACGCGGCGTCGCCCTCACCGAAGAGTGTGGCCGGTTGGCGTTGGCGCCGGACGATCTCCTTCCTCGGGAGTGCGTCCTTCGCGCCGCCCTGGTACTCGGCCTGCGCCTCAGCGGCGTTGGTGGAGGCGGGTGAGAAAGCGGAGGGCGAGGCGACGGGGCAGGGCTGGAGCTGCTGCTTCTAGAGGAGGAGCTGGCGCTCGGCGGCACTGGATCTTGCTCGCCTCGATCTTTGCGCGGCAGAGGAGCTTGCGGCTGCTGAAGTCGGCCTCGAGGAGCTGAAGTTGCCGAAGAGGCTGGCGTGACGGTGAACCCATCCGCCGGATTTGGAGAAGAAAGCACAAAAGGGCAATATGGTCTATTCACATGAGCTCTAGAGGTTAAACAAATGGAAAATATAATATGTAGATAGGGCAAAAATTCAACTGGCATGAGAATTTTAGGGCAAAATATAAATGGTAAAGTAAAAGAGGGCAAATGATCAAAAGCAGTCAAACTGAGGGACTGAAGGGCAAAGAATCAATTATCTCATGTCAAAAACGGATACTTCTGGTATTGAGCCAACATCACTTGTTGCAATTCTTGTGGGACACACATATGAAGGGGTCAACCGGAAGTTCAGAGCATGCATTAGGTTTGAGGTTAACTTGGGTTACACACTCACAGTTCACAGTATGTTTCTGAACTTCTGATACATAACATGTTCTAAAAAGAGGACAGGTGATGATGTGCTAGTGGGATATTTATGCGTGTGTACTTACAGGGGCAACTATTGAATTAGAACTTGCACTTTGATTGCCATGTTACACTGCGACAAAAGGATTGATTTAGTCTTTTAGATGTCTTGTCAGAACCACCTAGACAATGTTCCTCGTGTACTCTTCTACTCCCCCTCATGAGATTGAAAACTCAAATGCAGGGAAAGTGTCATTCACTTGTTTGGTCCAACGCCAAGGGTAATGATTCCAGACCCGGAATTAGTAAAAGAGAATTTGTCTAACAAGTTTGGCTACTTTGGCAAACCAAAGAGTAGCCATATTGTAAGTCTTGAAGGCGAGAAATGGGCAAAACACCGGAGAATTTTTAATCCCGCCTTCCACCATGTGAAAATAAAGGTAATTATTCGATGAAATTTTGTCCTGACTTTCATTTTCTCATTTTAAATTGCAGTATGTCAAACACTCGATAATGCACCCTCTACATAGACTAATAATACTGTTTTATTCACAGCGGATGCTTCCAGTTTTTTCAATTCCCTCCGAAGGAGACTACCTGTTGCATCGAAATGATTACTAGATGGGATAATTCAATGCCCTCCGAAGGTTTATCTGAGTTAGACATCTGGCCTGAGTTTCAGAATCTTACTGGAGATGTCATCTCGAGAACAGCATTTGGTAGCAAGTAGCAACTATCAGGTGGGGAGGAGAATTTTCCAGCTGCAAGAAGAGCTAGCCGAACGCCTAATACAATCTTTTCAGACACTTTTTACCCCAGGCTATTGGTTTGTTCTTTTCTTCTTGCACAACATTTGCATTAGCATTTGGCAAACATCCCTATGTTTCTACGTAAGAAGAGTAGATACCACTTTTATCCATATTTTTAGCTATAAGAAGCCGGTATCACTTCCAGCAAACAGAGTAGTACATAAATGATTTGTGGTTTTGGAAGAAAAAGATGGGTATTTTGACCACATGCATTTTGATTCCATGTAGAGGTGCTAAAATGCTTTGCTCAAATGGATTCAGGAAAGAAAATAATAGACAAAAGAAATCTGCAATTGTTCTTTTTTCCATGTTAAACTTAAGTAGTAGTAATTGAGAATTTGTTCTGTCATGACATATTTGAAATTTTACAGGTTCTTACCAACTAAAAACAACAGAAGGATGAGGGAAGTTGATCGGGAGATCTGCACAACTCTGCGAGGAATTATTGGAAAAAGAGACAGGGCTATTAAAAATGGAGAAGCCAGCAACAATGACTTGCTGGGCTTATTGGTGGAGTCAAATATGCAGGAATCAAATGGGAAAGCAGATCTAGGAATGAGTGCTGAAGATATGATTAAGGAATACGGCCTGTTTGATATGGCTACGGCTTATGGTATTTAGTTGAAATTTTTGAATTTTAGCTGTTTGCAACAGAGATTACAGAGAGAGAAATACTCGCTTGTGATTTTGGTTGATATAAATGTTGGGTTTTAACGTGTACTATAATTAACTTGTAGACACTCTCTTGAGAAAATACTGAGGATTGCAATAATTAAAAAGGATCTGAAAATATATGCAGCAGCAACCTGAAAACAGACCTGAAGATTTAGAACTGGAAACAGACTTCTCATTCGAGCTTTCGCCGTCCTACACCCACGCGCCGTACACTGATAAGTCTCCATCCTCAGCACGGTGCTACTCATGCTGGCCGGAGAGAAGTGTACAGTGATTTTACATGTTGTATATAGTTCTTAGTTTTATACTTTGAACTGAAATAATCAGGGTTTATTTATGCGTGAAAGGAGATATTATTCAATAAGATAGCAGTAGCCGTTTTCTGGTCTGTTTCGAGTAGATACACCACATAAGGAGAAATAAGGACGTACTGATCAATGATCATAAACACAATCATGTCACCTGCACGCAACTCGCAGCGGCTATCAGCAAAATGTACTTTCTTTTGACCTCAGAATGACGAAAGATTTTGATCATCGATCAGTCGGTGCAGCCTAACCGGAACACCGTGCTGCGGGTGCAGCGTCAGGACGGTGTAGGGCGCGTGCACGTACGCCGGCGAGAGCTCGAACGCGAAGCGCTGCAGGATCATGCTGACGGCCACCTTGGCCTCCAGCAGCGCGAAGTTCTGGCCGATGCAGGTGCGCGGCCCCCAGCTGAAGGGGAAGAAGGCGCCAGGGTCCCTGCACGCCTTGGACACTCCCTCGGCGAACCTCCCCGGGTTGAAATCGCCGGCGTCATCCCCCCAGACGCCGGGGTCGCGGTGGATGATCATGACGGGCAGCGCGAACGTCACGCCCGGAGGGTACGTGACGCCTCCGAGCTCTATCTTCTTGTACGTTCGGCGGTTCAGGACCACCAACGGTGGGTACAGTCGCAGCACCTCGTTCAGCACCATGGTGACCTGCCGCGAAGCACAAGAACGTACGACTGAATCAAATCGTAATAAAGAACTTTGCACAAGTGCTACTTACTATGCTGTAGGCAGCTAATTAACTCACAATTTTTAGGCGGCTAACGCCACTAAAATCTGGTTTGTTTTGCCCAAAGACTTGCAGAACCTCCTCCCTGGCACGATCCTGCCACTCAGGGTGCATGCTTAGTACAACCACTGTCCACGTGAGCAGTACGGCGGTTGTCTCCATTCCCGCGAAGTAGAACAGCTTGCATTCTTCGATCACGTCTTCGACGGTCATCCCCTTGCTGGACTTGCCATCCGCACCGCTATAATCCATATTTGACTCTAGTAGTAAGCCGAGCAGATCGTCCTTGCTGGCTTCGCCGTTCTTCATAGCCTTCTGTCTCTTCTCTATTATGCCCCTTAGGATCGCCTTGATCTCTCTATCTATTGTCTTCATTCTTCTGTTGTTTTCTGTTGGCAGAAGACTGAGGAGTGAAAAATATATGTCAGCTCTAGGAATGAAAATGGATAGAGTTTCTGCTCAACAAAGAAAATGGATACAGCAATGAGACAGATAAGAAGCATGCCGAAATACTTAAAATTAGAGATGACGTTTCTTTATAGGGACAGTAATAAGAGGGGGATCATACGAGAAGCCAGGGATGTAATTAGTCCGAAAAGATTGAACAAGGCGTTCAGCTTGCTCGGTTTGAAACAGGAAAATTCTTCTGCCTTCTTGGTGGCTAACACTGAATACAGCTCTTGAAATAACATCTCCCGATAAATTTTGGAACTCTGGCCAGACGTCCAGCTCGGTTGTTCCAACAGAAGCAGCAACAGAATTCTCCCATCTGCCAATTAGTTCGCTGCAAGATTTAGAGAATGATGGCAACATCCGCTGCAATCAATTCCAAGAGAAGTGTCAGCAGGTCAGGAAAAAACTTCCAAGAATTCCAACTCAGCCAAATAGATCTTCTGTTCTAATTTAGTTTGACCTGTTTTATGAGTTTAATTTACAGAGCATGAGTGTAAAACATGGAAACTTCATCAGATTAGTTTAACTTTTGCACAAATAGCTATACTTAGTGATCGTCATGCTAACTGGATCTATGTTACGGTTGACAAGGTAGGATGAGACAAATGAACCAAATTCGCAAGTCCTACTCCGAATTTGCATTTGGAAACTAAATCTTGTAAGTTGGAATGGTTGCTTGTGTATTGCATAGTTCAAAGGGGCTTATATAGTACAGACTTAACACACACAACCCTAAACCCTAGACAATAGAAAAAGACACTAATATAGCATTACATTTTGGAAGGGTTAACACTAATATAGGAAAAATCCAAAATCCATATCTTAAAGATGTCGTCATAACGTGCAGCTCTTGAAAAATTATGTCAGAAATATCGTCTCCTATCCGAAATCGTGCGGCAGCCCATAAAACACAAAGTGCAGGGCCCGAAAAGCTAGAGGAAAGCAGGAACAAAATCGACCGCGGTAACACGACGAAAATGATGTGGAAGGTGACACAAGTAGAGAGAGCTATCAAATCAAGCCGAAGAGGGAGATAGAAGCATAGCGGTACAGATCGAAGCCCAAGATGGCGGCAGCGCTGTGCACAAGAAGCGCAACGGAGGGGCGGTACAGAAGAAGCGCGGTGACCTTAGAAGCTCGGAACGGCAGCTTAAAAATAAGCGGCTGCATCATAAATACTTCTATGATCTGCAGCGGCTCAAAGAGAAAAGCAGCGATTGTGGCTATGCGAATAGAATGAGAGAACCACACCCATCCAAGAGGATGAACTGTAGCTAGCAAAACAGTCGACTGACTGACAAAGATTTTGTGGACTTTGACGAAATGAAAGATAGATAATTCGGACTTAGATAGACGCAACGGAAAACTAAAAAAAAAAGAAAACACCATAGCCTATCCAAACACCTTAAATCCACCTAAAACTCCCCTCTTCCCCACTCTCTCTTTCTCCCCCACACCCGACTCACTTCTCTGGCGAACGGCGGTGGCCTCCCCCGGGAGTGGAGCACACTCCTCCCGGGGGCGGTGGCGGCGGCCGATGGAGACCTGCAGCGGCGGCGGCAGAGCTAGGTTGAGAATCTCAAACTCTGATACAATATAAGTTGGAATGCTTGCTTGTGTATTGCACAACCCAAAAGGGTTTATATAGTACAGACTCAATACACACAACCCTAAGCACTAGACAATGGAAAAAGACACTAATACCCTTAACAAATACAGCTGTGTCACATAATTTAAATACAAGTTCTTATAGTAAATACTACTAATACCTTTAGCTTTTCTGCATGAAATGCTGGATTCATAATCCTCCTATGTTTGACCCATTTTTCACCATTAAGGATCAGGAGCCCGCCAACAAGTAACTTCGAAAGGCGAGTGGCTAGCTTTGTTTTCTCAAAGTGGCCAAATTTATTTGACAGAACTTCTCGGACCAGCTCAGGGTCGGTGATTGTAATTCTTGGGTCTGGCCCAAACCATGTAAATGAAAGCTTACCTGCGTTCTCATGTCCAGGGATCAGAACAGTCGAAGAATGTAAATGATTAACTAATGGCATTTTCTATATCAAAGGAGTACGCAAGTTCGCGATACAATCCATTCAATCATCGCACAAGGGTCATAGTTTATTCAACCACAAGCCAATTCAAATCTCCTATTTTACGCGTGGTTCTTAGTTTCTTGCATAATACACTGCACATCAATTGTTCTAGAGTTTATTTACCGATCTGAGGAACCTACTTTTTCTAATGCCCAAGCACTACGAAACATAGTTCATTCTACTTTGATCTAATCTAAGCAAAGCGGGTGGTACTGATACATACCGTGCTCCTCCAAGACGCGGTGAAGGAAAGGCAAGACGCGTGGGACGAGGTCGTGGGCTCGGTCCATGGGCACTGGCCTGGACCGGGCCGCCATCACGAACCGCAGGTTCTCCTTGAGGTCGCCCCTGAGGAAGCGGTACTCGGTGCCCCTAAGGCCCTGGGCTCTCAGGGCCCGGCCCATGCGCCTCGGGGACCACCAGGCCCACTCCAGCATCCGCGCGCCCCAGCACAGGAGCAGCACGACCGCGGCCCCGCCGAGCAGCGTCCACGGCGAGGCCTCGCCGAGTAGCGCCGCGCCGGTGGCACTGCCACTGCCCATTGTTCCTTCCTCCTGTCGCTGGACGAGCAAAGCAGAACGAGGAGTTCAGAGGAGTATGTGCAGGGGCCAGAGGGCAAGGACCACCAATTATTGGTATGGCGAACTGGGATGCGGATAGGCACTAATTGATGGAGAGAAAAATCAAGCTCTTTTGTGCCTCACCACCAAGTTCACAAACCCCACCGACCCACTTAATAGTAGACAACAAACGTCACTAGCCATTAATTAATCGCTGCATGTGTTGCAGGCACTAAAAAGACCAAAAAGGCCCTTCGCCACCAGGAGAGGCCAAGACCCACAATCAGTCAGTCTCTCTGGATGTGCTGCCAGAGAGACTGACTGATTGTTCTTCAATCAAACAAGATGTGGTTACATATCACTTGCAGAGGGAAGTAAACAGGAGGAACAACGACAAAAACGCTTACGACAGTTGCGCGATGAATCGACAAGAGACACAGACTGGCGCACCGCGCATGTCAGGAAGCGTCTCGGTGCGCGTCAGTACTGGCGTTCTGGGTATGTTTGGAAATCCCAACTTGAAGTCGCAACCGTAGCATTAGTTTTTTTAGCTCGTTGGACCAGCTTCTCCCACCAGTCCCTCTTAGCGGCAGGAGCGGATCCACAGAGTATGCCGGGTGGGTCAAGACGTACCCTGGGGCTCAGCCGTCTACCTACCCCCTTCCGTCCCGGTTCCCACCAAGGCTATGGCGAGTGGTGACCCGAGGCTGGAGGACTCATCCTCCGAAGGCGGCGACGACACCACCGACGCCGACTCCTCCGACGAGTCGCCGCAGCAGCAGCCGCAAAGGGGCCCCGGCGCGAACCCCATCCTCACATGCCTTGCGGTGTCGCGGAACTCAAGCCCGCTCGCCGCCGCCACTGCCGCACCGTGTTAGGGTTAGAGCTCTTGCGATCTGTGATCCTGGCGCCATTTCAGGGCCTCCCGTAATCCCACGGGGTTTTAGACCGGGCGGGGATTAGATTAGATTCCTTCAATTCTCGGTGAATCAGTGGCATGAGATATCGGTAGTTGGTTTGCATGGACAGTGTTGTTGACCCTGCGGCATTATTGTACAGATTCACTACGAACCTGACTCCAAATGGTTATGTGATGTCTAATTTGGGATATTCGGTGTACGTGTGCATTTGAGGGATTGCCCACACACGATGGGAAATGAAATAATTTGGTTTAGAATGAAACGAGTGTGAATTTACTCGGAATTGTAGGGAGAAAATTTTCCTTTGCTCTGTTTACTTGATTTAAGGCAAGACCACATACCCATCTGTAGCTTTAGTGTTTGTTGCATTCATAAAACAAGTTAAGGACAGAAGTAAAGTAAAAGCAACTTAACCTGCAATTTCACACTCAGTTCCCTACTTTTATGTCCTTTAGAAAGCATAGACCAAAAAAGTCAGACAAGTAGTATTGTAAGTCGCTTTTATGTATATTTGAGACTATTAGTATGGTGTTTGAACTATTTATATTGTAATTTGTGAAAGTTTTCAACTTAATCCTTGAATTTAAGACTTATCATATTATTTAGTGCATTTATACCGAATTACGGTGCAAATTTTACAATTATTTACCGAATTGGCAAATAGTTTTACAGAATTGCATATAAAAATTTTAGTACGGCATACCCTTTGGTAAAATTCTGAATCCGCCACTGCTTAGCGGCACACACTCGTGAATACCAATCAGTGTGGCACTATGGCCTTGGATGGAGAACATCCTCAGGCCAATCAAACACCATTTTGTACATACAGAACAAGCGACACACCTAGTGGCTTTAGCAACTTTATCCTATCCTCCGGTGACCGGAGCCCCCCACCCTCTCGGTCACGTCGTTGGATGGGCGTCATCGACGAAACCACGGAGACGAAAGTGACGGCGCTATGGACGGAGAAAGGAACAAATGGGACTACCAGGGTAGGAGAGGAGGAAGGAAATGGGCTAGCCCATAACACAAGGCCCAATACCACTTACTCCTCACATCCAAATCCAATCTACACCACCCCATCTCAGTCTAAAAATCCAAATCCTATGAATAATCCAAATCGACAGGAGAGACGAGTGCAGGTGGCGCACCTAAGCACAGTCTTGCCTGAGCGGTTGAGCGAGCTGGCAGGCGGCAACGCCGCGGCGAGCCATGATCGTGACGTGGCGGTAGATCTCAGGTGGGCCGTGATCATGGGGTGACGTGCAGCGGATCTCACGATGTTGTGGCTCATTGTTCAGATAGGATGAATGACTGTTTCAAAATCTCCCCCCAAAGTATTAACAAAAACATGTAATGAAAAACCAATTCATAAGCTCACAAAATCAAGAGCCAAAATATACTGAGACCAAGCTCACAAAATCAAGAGCCAAAATACACTGAGACAACCTGTCCCAAACTGGCCTGATCGCTAGCGACGCCAGTCTGACCGCTTGGCGGTTGGACCGCTAGCACGCCGATTTGACTGCCCCGGCATGACAGCACCCCTATTTGACCGCTTGGGTCCTTGCGGTCTGGCCGCTCACCGAAGAATAGTGCAATCAACACTGCACACGATCTAAGAAAAGATCCAACTCTCAAACCATTTATCTAAAAATGATGAAACTTGGCACAAATACTCCCTAGGATATCAGGAATCTATTCCAACAATGATTGTGAGGATTGATGCCAAAATTTTGAACTTTATCTAAAACACGGAGAGTTGCTCCAAAATCTTACAAAAGAGGAAAACCTCGATCTGCTCTTACTCATGAGTCCTAGAAGATCTAAATGACTTTAAATGGGTTCTCACATGTCATAGAAAACTAGATCACATCACAAATTCAACCAAACCCTAGAGCAAAATCCCCAAATTACCTGTCTCTTGAAGAAAACCGGGCAAACTCAAGAACTCTCTCTAGAAGGTGTCTAGATGAATGGGATCTGATCTCCAAGAGATATCTCCACCTCTTACACGTTCTTGACACCAGAAAAGATTAAGAAGAGAGTTATCTAAACAAAAAAGCCAATCAAATCAAAAGCATAAGAAAGGATCTATAGCACAACTCACCTGGGCAAACTTTGGATGTATATTTCACTTGGAGAAGAATGTTTTACAGCCGCTCCCTCAGAATGACAGAGCTCTAACCCTAGAGCGCACACACAGAAAAGGCTCAAACATAAGAAAACCCTAACCATAATATCTCAAATTCTAAGTGTTATCTCTCTCCTCAACACACAAGGCATATATAGTGAAGGCTACTACCTCACACCAAATCCTAAAATAACCAGCCACTCCTTAGTGGGTCACACCACTTACATATGAGGAAACCCGGTAACTCACACATAAATGGGTTTTAATGTTACACACACTTACACGCTTTTCAAAGTGTGACTTCACAAGGTTCCACAAGCCCGATAACACATTCAATCCACAAAAACATGACCTAAACCACTTAGGCCAATGCCACGGTTTTGCAAATCACCAATCCACCTGATATTGGATAATTTTCTCAATTGCTACCAACTGGTCTTCACGAAGATACGATGCCCAATGCGTCATCACCAAGATCGTACGCCTATGCTAAGACCGTCACCACTAGGAACGCCTGAGTCCTATGCCACACCGCATTACACCACAATCCGTGATGCCCACTTCCTTGCCACCAAGATTGTACGCCTGCGTCGAGGCCATCAGCCCTTAAAACACACAAGTCTAATTGGCGCACCACGTGCACACACTACCTCTTCACAACCCTTATCTTTCTCCCGTGCTCTCGGCTTGAGATGATGCTCCACTTTGACTTACATGACACTCTATGGCCACCAAACATCGGTCTTGCTACTAACCGTAATCCATCATCAAAGCACTTGAACATCAAAGAACAAAAAATCGATTCGAGCACAAATGACATGCACTTGACTCTCAATTAGCAAAACATATGCATATACAAATCATGACTCACACATGCATGAAAACCCTATAACTAACATTTGCACGGACTTCTATCGTGACTAACAACCCAAAACAACAACTCAAACCAATTCAACATGGACCAGTCCGATCATGGCCACCAAGCCGGTCAGTCCATCAACTCCACACCAATCAAACTGTCATGCCAAGGCCAGTCAGACCGCTACAACCCAGTCATACCACGTATACGACATCAGTACTATCGCACTAGATCTTAGACCAAAAACCTCCAAAAGACCTCATCTGAAAAATAGCTACCACCAACAAAATTTTGGCACTAACACTCACTGGTCCGACTGCCAGGCAACGGCCGGTCAGACCACTATGCCGAGGCCAGTCAAACCACCTTGTTAGGGCCAGTTAGATCGCCACGATCAAACAACAACAATTCAAAATGCAAATTCTCAAAATCAAATTGAAGCAACGAAAGCAAGACACAAGCAATGTCAAATACTCATCACTCACATAGGGTTGTTACTACATGGTCTTACAATCTCCCGTTAATGAGTAATTTGACAAATACCTCAAAGGCAAAATTTTGAGTTTGAAATTTGGACACATGAAGCAAACAAGTCGTAAAAACCACAAGTCCATTTTCAAGAGAAAAAAGGAACGTGGCCATAGTGGCAATATATGGAATAGTGTTGAGACTAAGAAAGGGCAAGTTTTCACCAAAAGCTCTATCCACACCTAAAACTCAAAAAGAAAAATCTTACTCATGGTCCAAATAAAGAACAAGTATTCATCATGACCATTGTCATAGCAAAATAAGGCAACAAATAAGCAAACAGGAACAAATGCAATGCAAATGATGAATTATGACCCAAAATGCATTTTTATCACCTAAAAGCTCATTTTGCTCTATTGCAACCTCACAAAACTCACTTCCCCTTTTTACCCTTTTAAGCATTCTCACTCTTTTTTCAAATCAATCACATCAATATCACCCTATTTAGACTAATACCAAAATCTTCTTTAATCATTTTCTTCGTTTTGGCAAAATAGTTATCAAGGGACAAGAGGGCAATGCAAGCTCACAAAAACTCATTTTCCACCTCAAATGATGCATGATACCAATTGTAAAACTCAAAAGAGGCATGAAAGAGTATGTATGTATGCATGAATGAAAATGCATAACCTAAAAGTGCTTTGAAGATTATCTAAAGTGAGGTTCAAAGTTTAAAGATAACACTTGAAGCCATAAAATGCATATAAAGCTATCTAGATCACGATAAGGCCCGATCTAAGCAAAATAGCACAATTTAGAGCATTAAATTTAGATACAAGTTAAGCATGACTTAAAAATTGACAAATTCAACTAAAGGTATCCAAACATGAGCTAAACCATATCAAGAAGATTAAATGGAACAAAGAAACTCATTGAAAGTGCTAAAATTCAACCTTAACCAATTATGCTTGAGATAAAATCCATTCTTGAGATTTTTAAAATAATTTTAGACCTTTCCTTAGCAAAGCAAATCCTAGACTAGGAATCATCCACAACTGTCTCTTAAGTTTCAGCCATTTATCATTTTTTATGGTCTATTTCAGTAAATCAAGTCTTAGACTAGGAGCCATTTACAGCTGCCTCCTGAGTTTCAACCAAATTGCATTATTTTTATTTTCATTGATCTCAAGCCATTGTAGACCATGTCAAGTATTACAGTCAAAAGAATAGTCTTGGTCATGCAAAGCTCCCCTAAGTTCATGCCAAATAAATGGCAAACAGACTCATGAAGAAGAATAGCTGGGATTCAACATTTTGAATAAAAGAGATCATTTCATCAAGTTAGGCACTAGTTCAAAGGGCAAGGCATGATTTTCCAAAGAACTAGCAAAGCACTAAATAAAGTACAATAAAAGATTCAAGATTCACTAGAGTATTTTTAACATGACATATATCATAAACGGATCATTAGAGAAAAACTAGTTAAAAGATACATCTTAGCAAACTTAAAAGATACCAATTGTAAAAATTATACCAAATGTACAATTATCTTTAAGTTGTCAAGTTAAGTTAGCATGGCAACGATTTAATCATACATACAAAGCTAACTAAGTAGGCATAGTAAGACAGTGAGCAATATCAAGTCAAGATTACATCACAAATGAGTAATAGTCAAAGCTCACATCTAAAATGCAAATCTTACAATGCAATGCCATGTATGTATGTATGATTCAAAACGAAAGCAAGAACTAAAAACCCCCTAACTACAAGAATCACTTGCAAAAGAAAAAGAAAAAACTCTTGCAAGAAGAAAAAAATATTTCCACAGCATGGTCTCTAGATCAAGAAAAATACATTGCTAAGAAGTGAATTTACCACACTAGCCACCTCACTACTAGAAGCTAGTGAAAGAAGAAGCATGCTCAACCTAGACCGGGTAAGAGATCCTAAAGAACTTAGTAGAAGAGAAATACCTAAGAAAGACACAAGACAAAAGGTGTGACTCACATCACCCTGAAGACCTAAAAACCCTAACATTCCCAAATAATATTCAGTACTGAATATGGAAGTAGGGAATTGACAAAGTTCGAACAACAACCTACGTCGCACTACTTGATAGGATGATGTAGTCGAAGATGAGCAAGCTGTATTGTGAGAAGTAAAAGCCATTACTACATACCCAAAGTGAGGTAGGAGACCCAAACAAGGTAACATGATCCACATAATCTACTCCTTACATGAAAACCTACATCAACGAGACAAAAGAATGAGGCATCAATACCGAGACACACAACCAGCAGGAAAAGCTCCAAAATGTGGGTTAGCATGATATGCAACAGGGCCCGACCTAGAGCTACCAAAACCCCTCTCAAATCTCACCGGGGACCAAAATGATGAAAATTCTATCTAGGGGCATCTATATACCTAAACCCACTCTTCTGGAACATAGAATCACGTTGCTCTCTAAAGCCACCGAAAGAATCAAGGAACCTATCTACAAAGCGAGGTCTAGAGGCAACTCTAGGGACACTAGCTAGATGGGGCAGATCCTGAAGGCTCCTAAAAACTCTAGCATGGTCTCGACGCAGTTTCTTGGCCCGCCTAATCAGAACTCTATGATGTGGCCATCCTTCTTATAAAAGGTGCAATGGTATTTGATCTTTTGTATGGTCATACATGATGAAGTAGAAGTACCTACATTGATAGAAGAGAACTGGGAAAATTCTGCAAACTTGAGCATAATCTTAGTAGGCTCAGGAGGAGCAACCTCAAACTTCTAACTCTCAACTACTCTCACTACCCCTAAACCTCTATTGGCTTTGCTAACTTTGGATTGGTCTAAGATCATGTTTAGTTTCTTTTTTCCACTAGAGTACTTCTTGAGGGTTTTCTACAAATAATCATTCTCCTTGGCAAGGGTGACATAAGACTCACAAGTTTGACTCTTAACAGCTCTAGCATATCTCTCCTTATACACAACCACCTATAGCTTCAAAGCCTCACAAGAAACACAAGGCACATTCTTGACTATATGCAACTGCTCATCAAATTTAACTCTAAATGCTTTATGCATATCATCCAAAATATTTTCAATTTCAGCATAAAATGCACAAGCTATTGGAGTAGCAGAATCAATATTTAAAGCATAAATAGGAGCAATAGATTCTTTATCACATTTGTCTTGCAACATCTTAGTAAGAACTTCAATTTTATAATTGAGTTTAGGGTAAGTATCACAAGGTTCAGATCTAGTAAGATTAATCATGTCAGTTAATTCTTTCAATTTATCTTCCCTAAACTCACAATGGGTATAAGAATATTCATGATTGCATTGAAGCAATTTTTCATTTTGCATGGCAAGTTTCCTTTTTAATTCATCACAATTAAAGTATGGCAAAACACTAGCTCTAAAAATATCACCAACTCCTAAGCAACTAGAATATGGACTAACATTGATGTCAACAATTTTAGCTTTAGCATTTTCTAGTTTTCCTAGCAAAGATGACTTAGATGATCTCAGTTTATCAATTGTAGCATGCAATGTAAGGCAAGTACCACAGTTATCAATATCAGGAATAGAAGATCTAAGTATATCCATTTGCAAGGTTAGGAGCACATTTTTAGATTTAAGCTTATTATTTGTTTTCATGATTTGTTCCAACTGCTTAACTTGCTTCAAATAATCAACCACTAATTTATCATATTTGAGAATTAGTGAGTCAAAAGAATCTATCTCATCATCGTCGATATAGGGATCATCCTCGTCATGCATGTTGTTGTGATCATTCTCTCTTGTAGCCATAAGGCACATGTTGAAGAAGCCAACAAACTTATTCTTCTCCTTCCTTTGCTCCTCCTCATTGCTTGAAGTCAAAGGATCAACATCGCTCATATCTCGACCATTGAGGGCTGTGAGCAATAACATAGTCGCCTTCTTGATTGCGTCATTGTGCTTGTCCTTCTTGTAGTCATTCCTCTCACGATCATCTCCATCCATATTCACAAAGTTAGGACATCTAGCATGAACATGACCTATCTCACCATACTCAAAGTATAAAATTGGATCTCCTCTCCTACACTCTCTTGCCTTCTAGTAGGCACAAGTGAATTTGCTAGTAATGAAGGTTAGATCATCTATGGGAAGGCTCTCAAGTTGTTCATCACTCATGGCTCAAAAAATAGACAAGGAAAAACTAAAAGAAGTATTCTCACAAGAAGTGTCACTCTTGACAAGATCAGTCACAAGAGCCATTGTCTGCGGACTTTTAGACTTCTTGGCTATAACACCCATCTCATGAGTCTTAAGCTATGAGAACAGCTTATCAACAGTCATAGTAGCCAAATCCGCCTTGCCACTAATGCATGTAACTTTCATCTTCCAAACACTCATGTCAAGAGCATTCAAAGCATGAGCCGCATTGTTGGCTTCTGGGTAAGTGACCCCCACAAACCTCATATCACTCAGGATCTTGTGGAATCTACCAAAGAAGTAATCAATGGACTCTCTAGGTTCCATCTCTAGCTTCTGGAAGTCCTTCTTGAATTGGGTCTCATGCACTTTCTGACTTCGAATGTTCCCTCATGGTAACCAAAGAGGGTCGTCTAGATCTCATGTGTGGATGCAAGATGAGTTACCCGATTGAACTCATCTCTCCCTAAGCCTTGGATCAAGAAGTTACGTGCCTTAGCATTTGCCTCAACCTAAGCTAACTAAACATCATCGAGGATCATGTCATCGGTAGGCACAACAAAGGGACTTCTCACTTTGTTCCAAATGGATAGGCCTTGAGCTTGGATATACATCCTCATCCTTATCTTCCAATAGGGATAGTCGACCCTATCAAAGATAGGATGTTTGTTGTAATATTTCTCCAACACTATTGCTGAAAAACCCGGTTAAGATCTATGAAAAAGAATTGTAGGATCAGGTACGGTGAGTCAGAGGGGGATGAATGACTCTTTCAAAATCTTCCTCCAAGTATCAACAATAACATGCAGCAGAAAACCAATTCACAAACTTACAAAACCAAGAGCTAAAATCCACTGAGACAACTTGTCCCAACTGGTTTGACCACAGGCAGATCACTGGTTTGACCACTCGATGGTTGGACCGCTAGCGTGTTGAACCCTAGATCAATGACTCTGGATTTTCTATGTAAATCACACTAGTCTAGGATCAGCTAGTGCACACAGTGGTAACATGGATACATATCGAGCATAATGACAAATCCTTATTAAATAAAGAGTATAGCCTTATGGCCAAGTTTACATCAGCAATGCTCATTGGCAAAATAATAAAGAAAATAATAGCGAAAACAAATAAATAAAATGACAAAGCCCAAAGAGCCTGCTCACAGGCAGATGCCGGTAAGACGCGACCAACTCGTCCTGGTGCTCAAACGTAATCGAAGCAGTCCTCCTCTGAGTAGAGATAGCAAGGGTGAGTACAAAGTTATACTCCACAAGTTACATGAAAAATGCAATAGTAATGCAAGGCTAACAAGTGAAGGCATATATTGTTATTTGAGCATAAAGTAGCATTAAAGAAATACAGTAAATAGATAAAATTACCAAATTTAATACAACAAGTAAAGATAGTACCTTAAACAAATTAATGTCGTTAGCGCAGGCTCTGACCTAACAATAACCTAACCACGGGTATCCTACCCGAACCATCTTTCTCTAAAACGATTCCATGTTTCCATCCAAAACTATTTTATGAAAAATAAACAATTTTACTCAGCATGCTCATGATCGTGAGCATAGCTATCCAGGATAGTTTATACACTCTGCAGAGGTGGTATAACATTACCCACAAGATATGATTAACTCAAGATGTCAGTCACTACACGCTTCCGTAGGCATACGACTGAGTAATCATAATAAGGCCTTTACAAAGCAAAACAATCAACTTGGCCCCGTCTCTACTAAGGTTTCACCCCAATAAAGAATTGACCAGATCGGGGCCCCTCTTGTGCCATGTGAGACTTCTCGCGGCCTACACTACGCTCACATTCAACCTGTAGCGAGACTCAGTTTGGGACCCACTAATTAGCCAGGCCGGACTACCCCATACAAGTCTTGTGATAGTACGATAGTGCTTTATAGCAGTAACTCACAGACCGATCCTTAATTGACTTAGGCACTTCCCACATTCCCCTTGTGCCTAGCACCCACATTGAGCCACCGAGAAACAACGTATATTAGCAAGCACTCACCACCTAACTATTTATCTAATTTTAAAATGTTTTATATTTTATTTTTAAATATTCCATAGACTTTGTTGTATCACCAAAGTTAAGAATACATTTTAAAAGCTCATCATTTCATGTGAAAATGTTATCCCAATTCTAAAATTATTTCTAAGTAGGTCTAAGCATTTGCTACAAAATATTCTAGATAATACTAGTGTATTAACCAGAGTTTTATTCTAGGGTGATAAGGTACAAGGATTTGCAATGTCAAAGGTGTCAAAACAAATGGGCATTAACTAAGTTAAAACATGAATTGATATACTGTGAATAAAATTAAGCAATGCAATATAATTTAAACAATATAATTTTATTTGTAAATTGGAATTAACATAGTCAAGATGTGTAGCTTCCCATTCTCCACTAACTAGTGTGAATCGTCGTAGAAGAATTCTTCGGAATCGTCCTAGTCTACACGTGAAAATAACTTACTAAATTCAAATAAATTTCAAACAATTTCAAATAAACTCCAAAAATTTTAAAACATGGCAGATTTGGGTAGATCATGATTTTAGATGAATTCAGATATTTGAATGGGCTCAATCAGAGCTAGGATGAAGGAGGACATGCTCTTGGAAGTTTAAATTCTAAAGAAATTGGTTAAATGGAATTTATGGAATTATTTTTCTAAAGGAAAAGGCAATTGTGACGTTTGGATTTTAATTTTGAGCCGAATTAATTTTCTAAAGGAAAAAGAATTTATGATGTCATGCTGACGTCAGCCCTGGTTCTTTTGAATTTGGCGTGAGGCTAACGTGTCGGCCCAGTCTTTGTGGACCGGGTCCACAGACTTCGTTCAGCTGAGGTGGCAAGGGGGTGTGGCGTGGCGTCTGCATGGCCTTCGGGTGCTGATGCGGCGCACACGTGGCTACCATGTGGCGGCTACATCAGCTCCTATGCTGAGGTGGCAGCGCTAGCCAGTGGCGACGCTCGGGAACCGAGGGATGCCGGCACTCCAATGGACAGCGATGGTTGACAAAGGGCTCAGAAGATAGATGGGAGTGTGAGGAGTCCATCTTACCTTGATGTGTACCATGAGCGTGCATGGGGATGACTGACGGCTAGAAGAAGGCGGCGGTGGCGCAAGGCTTCGGCGGCGGGGTGACTCCGGCGCCACCCGAGCTCAATGGAGGTGTGGACAAGGATGGTGAGGTCGTGGGGAAGCCGAGGGTGGTGATGGTGAGACATGGTAGCGCTTGCTCTGCCATGAATCACTCACCGGAGCTCTTGCTAGCACTTGAAGAGAGGAAGAAAGGCATGAGAGAGGGAATGAAGTTGAGGGTGGGGTGGAGTGAGTTGATGCGGAGCTAGGAAGGGCCATATATAGGGGCAGAGTAGAGGAGCATGGCTGGTATTTGATGCCAGAGATCACGAGTGGTGACGACGGTTGTGGAGGAGATAAGGAGGGTGCAGCGCGAGAGAGAGGGAATTCAGTGCAAAGTGTGCGGGAGAGAAGAGGGGAGAGGAGGTGGCTGCCGGGCAAGCGAGCGTAAGGCGGCGGGAAGGGTGAGGTTGGCCAACGGCCATGCCGACGGCACTCGCACGAGAGAGAAGAGGGGACAGAAGGGGGAAGAAGGGGCTCTAACAGGTGGGTCCCGGAGGGCAGAGAGAGAGTGAGGGAGAGATCGAGGAAGGTGGGTGGAACTGGATGGCTGACGTGTGGAGGATGGTGAGGATTCAACCATTCGCGGGGAAAGAGGAGAGAGAGAGGCACGAGCATGGCCAAATGCTATCGCGTGGTAGTGAGGAAGGATCGGAGCCAGACACTTGTCTGTCCAAGAGCGAGGGAGGCTTTCAAATTATTTTTTATTTTCATAAATGCCCAAAAATTAAATAAAAGCTTAGAAAATTGCAGGAAATTCCAAATAAATCCTAGAAAATTCTCAAAAATTCTAGAATTCACCACTAACTCAACAAAAATAAAATCAACTTGATTTCACCACAAATAAATACAATTTGCCATAGGTCTTTCTCTAGGCTAAAATAAGAAAGGAGAAAAGAAATTCCAAAAAAAGCCAATTAAATCCAAATAAATTAAATTAAAATTTTGGGATGTCACATAGTGGCGCTGATCTAACCACCCTGGTCTAACTACTCGGGTCATTGCGGTTTGACGCTCACCGAAGAACAGTGCAATCGGCATTGTACATGATCCAAGAAAAGATCCAACTCTCATACCACCGATCCAAAAGCAGTAATATTTGGTACAAACACTCCTTAGGATGTCAAGAACCTATTCCAATTATGGATTATGAAGATCAATGGCCAAAGTTCTTACCTTTATCAAAACACGGAAAGTTAAACCAAAACTAGGCAAAAGAGGGAAACCTCATTCTGCCCTTGCTCGTGAGTCCTAAAAGATCTGGATGATCTTGAAAGGATTATCATATATCATAGAAATCTATATCACAACACGAATTCAAGCCAAATTCTCAGTAGAGAAAAATCCCTAAATCATTTCTCTCTTGAGGAAAACTGGACAAACTTAAGAACTCTCCCTAGGAGGTGTCTAGATGGCTGGAATTTGATCTCCAAGAGATATCTTCATCTCTTACACGTCATTAACACAAAAGAAGAATCTATAACACAACTCATTTGGGTAAACTTTGGATGTTTATTTCATTTTGAGAGGAATATTTTACGGCCACTCCCTCAAGATGGCGGAACTCTAAGACTGAAGCACACACACATACACAAAGGGCTCTAATATAAAGAAACCCTAACCCTAATCTCTCAAGTTCTAAGTGTTACCTCTCTTCTCAACACACAAGGCTTATATAGTGAAGGCTACCACCTCACACCAAACCCTAAAACAGCCAACCACTTCTTAGTGGATCACACTACTTACATATAGAGAAACCCAATAACTCACACACAAACGTCTTTTAACATTACACACTTTTGCACTCTTTTCAAAGCACGACTTCATAAGGCTCCACAAGCCTGATAACACATTCAATCCATAAAGCTGGGACTTAAACCACTTAGACAACGCCGTAGTTTTGCAAACCATCAATCCACCCGGTGTTGAACAATTTCCTCAATTGCACCTACCGGTCTTCACGAAGATGCGATGCCCAATGCCTTGTCACCAAGATCGTACGCTTTCGTCGAGGCCGTGACCACTTGTGGTGGAGCCAAGGAGCGACTAGCGAGGACTTGAGGTCGAGGAGGGGAAGGGCTAGAGCTGGAGCCTCCAGGGGACTCAAGGTCAAGGAGGGGAGGTGGATTGGCCGAGTCAGCGAGCCGCGGAGGTAAAATACTAAAATATGAAGTTGTAGTCCTAGTCTCCTAGATTATTTTTATTCGTGTTAATGTTGTATCATTGTATATTTGTACTGCATAATTGCATATATAATTAGGAAGTAAAATCTAGACTACCTAGTTATATTTTGTGTAGTAATAATTTATTGATAGATTTGCAATAATGGAGAAATGATAAGAGCAGAACTCAACCAAAAAAACTTCGACTAGAATTTAATCCTAACAAAATTATTGATGATCCGGCGATGTGACAAACTGGCAAAGAAGGAGCCTAGGCCGAGGAGAGGGCGACGCGCCTCCTGTGGGCCAACTACTGGGGTCCTTCACTAGACTGGTGCCATTGTGCGGCCGTGCGTCTGTGTGGCTGGTGCCTGACTGCTTGGTGGCTTGGTACGGACCATGAGCTAGTATACCGTATAATGGTATATATTCTTGAATCTAGATTTCTTGTTTTCCTTCATTCTTTCCTTTTTTTTTACTATTTAACATATAGCAGCCATATACTCTGGTAATTTGGCTGTATACTTAATACCGCAATACTTGTATAATTATTTCTATTCATAGATTTGCGACAATGGAGAAACAACTTTTCGTAACTAAAGTAATTCAAGTAGTACTCGCCCAAGCAATGAGAGCACAACTCAATCAAAATGTAAAAAACTATGTTTATATCAATTTAGCTTAGTATTTGAATCCTCTCCATTCCCCAACCCCCTGTTTCACGCTGCATCCACCATATATGGAATGCGGGAAATTTATAGAGTTCTCATAGGAATTACACTGTTTTCTATAACATTTCAAATAGAGTAAGTTCTAATTGTACTCATATGTATGTCTTGATTATGTTATTACGTGACATGACACTTGATCTAGAAAAGGCTTTTTGATCGACCGAGTGCGGGATGAATAATCCATTTGGATGAAACAGAGGTCGTCCAGAAATTATTGGTTGGCACAGCGGGACAAGGAAGGCGGGTGCAGCATCGTTAGTCCCAAGGTCACCCACACTGTAGTCTTGTAGATGTGGAAGTGTTCAGAATGGAGGTGCGGAGCAGAGAACGGACTAGTGGTGGAGGAAAAGAAAAGACAAAGATGGGCGGAATTGAAACCATCAGTTTTCGTCGTTTTCTTATTTGATTTCCCACAATCATTATCGTTTGATTATTATTTGCTATAATCATCGTCATTTGATCCTTTCAATGAAACGTACCAGCATACAGGTTCATGGCAGTAAACTGAGACGGGTGAGAATTGACCATGTGGATATTGCCACATCTTTCGTTGAGCGGAAAGAAGGATTCGTCTGGACCAGGAGTTGTTTTGCAGTTGGGTCTTAGATTTCTGATGATCCATTAATCATACCTTATGTGTTTTTCAATGTAATGTGATATTTGTAACGTATTATACATCACGAAACACCTTACGTTGGTGTTTTCAACATGTGGATCGTCAATACGTCTTTCGGAAGCTGAGGGAGGATCTGGACCCTCTTGTAGTTATTTTTTGGATGTATATATGATAGTAAAACTTTTGGAAGATGTTATTCTCTGTTTTGTTAAAGATTACAAAAGAAATTGTGCCCTGTCAGAAAAAAACATACTGAATTGGTGGGTGGAGTGAATGCTTGAAAATGTATAGAAGTCCACTCGAGTTGGAGAAACCAGAAGCTGATTTAAACACATCGGTTTCCAAAAACAGTTTTTCCAAGCCGTTTCCAAAAGCCATCAGCTGGCCTCCGTCTACTCCTCCGTGTTCGCGTCTCCTAAAAACAGTTTTTCAAATTTTATTTTAAAAGCTTTTTATTTCTGTTATTACTATTTTATTTCAGCTAAAAACCAAAAACTCCATCCAGCGCAACGCCAAGCGTAACGCCTGAACCTTGTCTGGCAGACTGGCACTAAGCGTCTCACGAGTCCACCTATCGGCCCACGTTATGCAGCTTTGCACAACTTTGTTAGATCTTGTTGCCTTGCTGATGGTCTGCTCCAATCCACACCGGCTATGACCCCATTTTTGTGTCACCCAAACAAGCTCTGAAACGGCCCAAATTTAAAAATGGCTGGGACTTACTAACAGCAGCCTTTCAAATTTCAATAGTGCAAATTAATGTTTGTTTGGTTTTAGTTTTAAATAAAGCCAAAGCGCTATCAACTTCAACAATCCGTCTGGAGCTCAGGAGAAAACAAACGCCGTAAACATTGCTTCCTGTCAAATTTATCTCAATAATGAGTTTTTGTTTAGACCCAACCAGAAGCTTCATCGATACTTATGAAACATGATTGTCTTCATCGATACAATCAACGTCCAAACATGACAACGGAAAATCCAGTGTAGTATTCAGCCACATACACCGGTTACAATCTGGAGACGCTTGCTTAGCACATAAATGCGCCGCACAATTTGCCTCCCTCCTGACATAAGCTAATTCAAAATTATCAAAAACAAGACTAGGCTCCTGGATGTTCTTTAGGATACCAGCAATTTCTGCCCTGTTTTCACTTGGATTCTTCCAAAGATCGACCAGTGATTAGCTATCTGTCTCAGCAACGACATTGCGAAGATCCCAATCCCTAGCCATCTTAGCACCTTCCCAGCATGCGAGAGCTTCTGCAGTTAGCGCATTTGGCATATGGGCTGGGTTCTTTTATCACTTATGATTTATGACTTTTAGTTTGTGCTACAGTAACTAACCTTTAAACGGTGTGCTTTTAAGATGTGATCTACAAGTAAATTATTGTACGAACTATACCGAGTTCAGATATACCAGCCAAAATTACATACGACTATTTTCCTCTGCGTACTAACTCTCACGAACAATCTAAAATTCAAAATTTTTAACTATAAATCATAACCCACAGTCTAAACCACCTCAATGCCGCTGTGATGAAACTATCTTGATCATTGCTGACCACAACTCTGGTGGCTCCCGTGAGGTCGACTGCGTAAAAAGCTCCCTCCACATTTATTTTGTGCCATCCAGCGCTAGGTTTCTGCCACCGCGCCATGGGACGCTCAAGCGGCTTCGTCGTGGCCTTTGGTGAACATACCTCCATAGCAGCATTCCGCGCCCATCTAGCAGCAGCGGATGGAGTAAAAACATCCTTCCCATGCCGGTCGTTATTGCTTGACGTCCAGATCGACCACATCGCACACCTGACAGTCGCCGCCATGCCCTCCGAACAGAAATTCACACCTTGGAGATCCCAAGCCCATCTGTCGGGGTGTAGACGTGCAAGTTTTGGGCCTGTTCGGCAAACCAAAAGCCAGCCTTTAGGCCTGTTCGGCAAGCCAAGAGTCGATCGGCTTTTGGCTTTTGTTACAATATCTAACTTTCAAACGAAATATTTTTTCAAGACGGAGTCTATAAGTTAAATGATCCACACGTTAAAAATTTAACATCTGTACCAGCCAAAACCAACTCTGCATAAAGTACTCTCAGTGAGGGCATGCAGTATTGTTTCTTCAGCCGCACCACACTGCTCACACATTTTCTTTTCCTTCTCCATATGTCTGTGGAAAAGGTTAGTGCTGGTTCCATGTCACATGCGCCACCAAAATTTTTGAATCGTCGGTGGTACTTTAAGCTTCCGAACCTTCTTCCACAATGGATGAGCATCACCATGCGAACTCGACGCCACCTGTACCGCTGCGTTATCAGCCCGTTGATTGGCTTCTACCAAAGCTCGGTACGCAGACTGCACCAAATAATTCCCATGTTTCTCATAATGCCATGCTGTCATATCCTCCTCTAGATTGCCAATTGGGATTTTCGGTATAGCATCTACATCAGGCACAATAAAAGTCTAACGAATGACATCCTCATCCCACTCGAATCGGTTGGGTTTCAACAGATCACACACTCGACGTACCACCGTCGTATGTCCCACAGGTCAAGGCTTCAAATCTTCTTTCAGAGGCACCCAATTTTCTTTCCAGAGATCGATAGAATCATCTGTTCCAATGCGTTTAATCAAAGCCCAAATTCAAAGCTTGCCACCCAGCCAGAATCCCTCCATGTATGTGATCATTGTGATGAGTGCTTTTTCTTCGTTGCCGACATAAAAATCAGAGTTAGGGAAGTATTTGACCTTAAGCACACGTGCACGTAATGATGACGGATCCATCGGACCGCTAAACCAGCGTCTGAACACGGTATAACCGGAAGCACAAGTGGAAGAACAACAATCTTAGGGGTCTTAAGTCATCTCCCTAAAAAACTAACATGATAAGTGGGTACACCTTCACCTTTATAAATCGTGCTCTGCCCTATATCGGTTATGTGAGGAGGCAGAGCATAATTTATAAGGGTGAGCGTGTACCCACCTATCAGGCTAGTTTTTTTAGAAAAAGATAGCCTAAGACCCCAAAGATTATTGCTTTGCTAGTTAGGTTTGCGGTTATAGCGGTCTAACTATCTGAAGCTAGGTCGCTAGTTTAGTAAGCTCAAAATTAGACACTGATTTAGCGGTCCGATGATGAAGACGCATGCGCAACAACCTCCATCTCTGCTTCCCTAGCATCGTTAGATTGAACAACTGCAAATCTCGGAAACCCATACCTCCATCTACCTTCGCCCGTGTCATCTCAGACCACCGTAGGCAATGCATGCTCCTCTTATCAATTCTGCTCCCCCACCAGCACTTGGATATTATGCTAGTGCTCCGCTTACAGGTTTGTTGGCTAAGCTTGAAACAACTCATAGCCCCTAGACAGGTCCTAAAATTTTCTTTAACAAAAGAAGTCTTACAGTTTGTAGTCAAAATTTTGTTTGACACGTTTTCATATAGTGAGGCTTTCAGTGCTGATTTAATTTGGAGCTAGGAAATACTAATCTAGTCAAGGCATGCGCACTTTGTTCTCAGAAACTCCCGTGGTTGCACAGTAATCTTCAACAAAGATTCCATGAAGTGCCTGATTTAAAGCATTACTTTATCGTCTGCTTTACGTTTGCTGAGTTCAATGAATACCAGGGAAAGTACTAAGCATTATTTTTTTAGGGCAAAGTACTGAGCACTATTTCCTTAATAAATTTTGGAAACAACTTTTTTCTGGCAGTTAATCTAATATATATTTGGAAATATTAAGGACCATGTTTAAAGGCCCATTGTCATGAATAACTGGCACATTTATTGAGTTGGATTTTGATTTTGCAACAGTTGGGCACAATTCAGTTTGCTTTCAGGCAACTGGTCTAACCGGTATGCGGGACCGGTCAGACCGTTGGGCAGACGCGGTCATACCGGCCTGATGTTGGCAGTCTGATCAGTATGGGTGCTACGGTCAGACTGCTTGTCTGTTACCAAGAGAGGTTCAGGGGAGGACAGATATGTCTAGAGTTTCTAAAGAGATTTTGGAGATGGCATACATGCTTGGGGTATTGATGAAAATAGATATTAAGTTGGTTTGAGTATGTGCACGGTACGGATGCCGTTGGTTGTGTTGTGTTAGGTTGGGTTGGGTTGCATGATACATTATTTTGACTAACGTGAATCACTCAAATAGAACTTGTGCTAGAGATGGTTGTTTGGTCTTTAGACGTGCAAGTGGCTTAGAGAACATTAGCAGTTGACGGCAAGTAACTAGGACTAGGCGGAAGAAATAAGGTCTATGCGATCATGTAAGTGCGGGTGCTTGTGCTCAAGATGATTGCTTGGTCTTTGGATGTTTAGGTGGCTTGGAGAATGCTACCAGTTGACGTCGAGTGACTGAGACTAGGCGAGAGAGCTAAGATCCGTGCGGTCGTATAAATCCAAGTGGGGCTAGTGGCTCAAGCGGGAAGCACATGAAAAACAAAGATCATGAAGAGGCGAGCTGGTGTATGTGGTGCTTCGAGTGATGAGACCCATGCACATAGAGACGATTCGGAAGAGTCCGAATATGTAAAGATATGATGGCTAGTCATTGGACATTACAGGCTACATGTCAAAGCATATGGAAATGCCTTGATGTGAAAGTAAGGGTGGCTCATCAATTGTGTTAATTGATGATTTCATGTATTGTGTGGTGCTCATGACAGTTTGTTTGTCGGTATTAGTTGTAGGACTCCGAAGTTAGGTATGCTGAGGTGGACGGGACCAGGACTAAGCTAGTAGAGCTTATATTTAAAGCAAACAAGGGATCGGGACTAAGCTAGGGGTGCCAAGGTCTAGAACAATCAAGGTGTCGTCGGAAGATGACTGAGCCTAGTGGAATAGTTACAAGCTGGGAAGACAAAAAAACTAGAGTAGGAGCTACTAGTGGTAGATATGATAGGCAATGACAAGGTAGGTGAGGACTAAGCTCGGGGAGGAGCTAAGGTCCAGAATGGTCAGGGAATCCGAGTGCTGTCATGGTGTATGGAGAGGCATGTGGCGCGCCAAGTGACTTGGGCCCGTTTGTAAGAGATAATAGTTCGGTGGGATTCGAACATGTGAGTGTCTTGGTGGCAAGTCATTAGGGCTACATGGAGTTGAAGATGAAGCATGGAACTGCTTCATGGTGAAGGAAGCACGAAGCTTCGTGGAAGATGGTTTGGGGATAAAATGGTCTTTTGCCCCAAACCAAAAAGGTGAGACTTGATCAAACCACAGAGCGAGGAGTTGCAAGAGAGGTGATTTAGGTCAAAAATGTGCTGAAAATATTAAGTGGAACAAATATTATTCACTAGTAGGTTAATGGTTGTGTGCACTTTGAGAAGCATGCAAGAGAGTAAAACTTGTGTTAGTTGGGGTTAACTGGATTCCCCGTTGTCTTAATGGGTTGGAACCATTAGGTTTTGTTGATGGTTATTAAAGAGAATGAGAGGAGGTGTTAGATCCAAGGATTCTAGGGTTAAGAATTTTGTCTTTCACCTTGCCTCCTTCCACGGTTTAAGAGAGAGAAAGAGAGTTGGAGAGGAAAGAGTGGTTCTTTGCGAGCATCTTGTAATCTCCATAATGTTGTAATCATCTCTCTTTGTGGTAATGAAGATCAAACCTTCCCTCTCAAATTGCTAGTTGTTCATGTCTTGAAGTTTGTTTGTATCTTGTGTTCTTGATGTGATTCCTTCTCTCCGGAGCTCTCTCATGATTTTGTTGTGATCCATGAGTAATAAGTAGAAGATGAGTCTAGTTGATCAATCTTCATCCATCTAGATCACTAATATAGCAAGATTCAATATCTAAGCTCGCTTTTGCTTATTGTTAGCTCAAATTTGGGTTTTCATGATCAAGATGGTTTTATTCTGAATCCATAACTAGATTAGCTTGCTATGACATGTAAGAATATATCTACATTGTTCTCTTGATTAGAAACTCCTCGAACAAGAACTAATTTAGATTTTAGGGTTTTGGGTGTTCTTGAGACCTAGATTTGATTTTCTTCAATTTAGTTAACCAGAGCTCAATAACCTTATGATTCTTGATTAGTTTAGGTGCCTAATGCCTTGAATAAATCTCATGCAAAATTTAAAAGTGTTTAGATGAGATTTGAGCAAATTCTTGATATGAGAGTTTTGGACCGAGAGTTTTTAAATCTAGGAACAGGGAACCGGTCAGACCGGCCCTAGATCTACGGACTGACCAGTTTGGCAATCAGACCGATCCATCCATGGCGGTCTAACCAGCCATGCACTGAATATTCCTGATTTTGTTGACTTAGGTCTTGAGCTTCGTTTTGTGAAGTATAGTTTATGTAATATAAATTTGGTGACTCTCATAGTCACTTGAGTAGATATTTTGAATACCATTAGGAAAAAGTTTCGAGAATCATTTACTTTCTCTGATTGGCAGCATTGGTCCTATAGTATTTATGATCGAAGTATAAAAAGTTTGACGAGCACCAAAAAGGAGACCTATTTTAGACCAAAAGTAGTATTTTGAGAAAATAAGTGTGTTTTGTTTCCAAATTTCTATTTGTTTGTCACAGCATATAACTCAAGTAGCATGAAACAAAACATATTATTATTATTTGGTAAAGAGAAATATGCTGAGGTTGCTAGAGCATTATCCAAGGTGGACTTTACCCAGATGAACTAGGTGGGCTTCCACCACGTTGTTATGAAAATGGATTTTCCGCAGTGGTCAACAAAATTTATCGCCACTACAGTACAGTAATTTTTCCTTCTATTTCCCTTCCAGTTGAAACAAAAGGGATTAGACTAGTTGCTACAGTGTCCAGATGAATCTTGCGCATTTTTCGCTGATGTAATGACACGATTCATGACATTTCGTAGCACCCTAAAAATTTTTTAATATTGCAACATAGTTGTCATTGCTTCAAGGGTTTCAGTTTTCTACAAGTGCTTAAATATTCATGTATCTTCCAAGAAACATCACGTCCGACCGCATTATCCTGAAAAGTTTCGTTCGCGAGATCTTGTCTTCCTCCTTTTTCTTCTTCTAATCGTGAAATAGAGCACAAAGTCTTCTTGAGAACTTGGTCAAATTTCTTATGTACCCCTGCAAAACTTAGCTGTTCCACCTCTACCCCCATCGAACAATAAATGTTAAAAAAAAAACTCCCTACAAAACCCGCTCAATCAAGTTCTGTGCGGCCCCTATGCTTACTTTTCAGTCAGAATTAGAATAAGGCGAATTCGAGTTTTCTGTGCATGTTTCTTGTTCTGCAGGGGCAAATATGGATGCATTTCCCCATATCACCACCTGAACAAGTATCGTCTGAATAGTGGTGGCTCTCTGCTAGGAAATATATACCGAAGGAGCTGGACATTTTGGAAGGAGAGAGAGCAGGATTTTTTTTTCAATAAGCTTGGATGGGTTTTTTTGGCTGTGGTTTATATCTTTTGGCTTAAATTTTTAAACTCTGTCTATTCACGAGAGAGTACGGAGAGATACCCACGTACGATTTTAGTTTATATAGATGAAGTCGAAACAATATCTAATTTTTTGATGAGTTTTTGTGCAAAACGTCCAGACAATCCAATAATTCGTCACGCCTCATACGGGCGTGCGCCGTCATGAGTATCCCGAGTTCGTAAATCGTTGGCTACGACTACGATGTGTCGATCAGACCGATACGACCACATTTGCCATCACTTGGGGTATCGAGTACTGTTTTCAATCATGTGTATCGACCACGTTGCGTCGATCAGACCGGTACGACCACATTGTCAGTCACTTAGGGGCATCAAGCTTTGCTTACGATCACGTGTGTTGACCACATTGCGTCGATCAGACCGGTTCGGCCACGTTGTGCAGTTCGACCGCGGTTGCAGATCATCAATAACAAGGCATGGTCGCACTGTATCCTCATCTGGTTGGAGATAATGCTTAATAAATCTCCGATATGAAAGCAGAGCCTAGGAAGGTAAGTTATCTGTAGTCAATCAAGAATCTTATCTCAATTGGAATCTTATCTCAATTTAAACGGCATGATCAGCACCGCGTGGGAGCTGCGTACGAGGCCCACGGCCATTGCTCACGCCTATAAAAAGAGAGAAAGAAGGAGAGGTCCAGGCAAAAGGACCGCAGACGCAGAGGCAATCGCAAGGCCGAACACCCACAGACGGAGAGCAGAGGTGAAAACAAAGACAGAAGCAGAGAAGGTGAAACGATCATGGCCTCCTATGTTGAGAATGGTAAGAACAGTCTCTCCTATCTTTCTTTTGCAGCTAGTTAAGATGCATACGACGAGCAGTGGCTACGACGGCAATGTCACCAAGCAACCACGACCACTGCCGATTGCTTCCGAAGTTGTGTGTGTCTCCGATCGCTTCATAAAGCCGAAGTCCCCAATGGCTGCTGATCGATTCTGAAGCCGTGTGTGTCTTCAATCGCTTTGCAAAGCCGAGGTCACCAATCGCTTCTGAGGTTGTGTTTATATATTTTTATGTACTTTAGTACACTGGTATGCTCGCATCTTATACCTCGGGGCCAAAAATATGTGAGCGATTTCTCGTGTTAAACACTATTATAATTGATTTGTAAATTCTATTTTGAAAATACACTTTATTTGAAAGCTAGTTAATGTAAAAAAGAGCCTAATGTTAACTAGAGAAGGGCTGCTTTGGTGATTAAGGAAGAACTGTGGTCTCGGACTCTTGGAGTGACGGCGGGGTGTGTGGAAAGTTTGTAAACGGCTTCGAAATAGTAGTCTGTAAGGTGGTTTTGGGTGTCAATCTTTTTTTCTTCCTCGTTATTGTATCCTTAGTCCAGCTATTGGCTCAGTTTTTTTGAGCTTATGCTTTGGCTTTGGCTTCTATTTCAACAGTAACTTGCTGTTAAATGGTGCGTTTTTTCAAGGCGATGTCTACAGGTAAATTGTAGTACAAACTATACCGAGTTCATCTGTACTAGCCAAAATCACATGCGATTGTTTTTCTTTGTGTACTGCCTCTCACGAATAGATCAGAATTCAAAAACCACAGCCATAAGCTACAGTCCAAAAGAACCCACCCATTGGCCTCCTTGACCTGTACTCTCCCAATCTTATGAATTAGGCCTGGCAACCTTTCACCTGGCCCAAAATATGAAATAACCAAGTTTTGTGTGTATATGTGTATATATCACCATCACAATAGGCCACTACATCTCCATAGACCTTTGATCAGTTAATTAATTCCCCTTTTATCTTCCCAAGTATTTTGTTACTGATACGAGATCGGACAGTAAATTTATAGGCACTTCTGGTTGGATTCATGAACCACAGAGGATTCAAAAGAGGGGATTAAACGAGAATCACACACAACCGACCGTATTAATGTATTGCATATGGGGGTGAGTGTTACAAGTGGCATCCTCCTCCCCATGTACAAGGGGTCCTATTTATAGATGGGAAAAAGTGTTTGAAGTTACATTTTGCCCTCAGATCCTAGCTCGCGCCGATGGGTACTTTCATCCATCATGCCAAGTGGGTCCCACCACGTCCGAGATTCATGATATCATTGGCCTTCCTTATACGCAGCTGCCAATAAGGCCTCGGTGTGTGGCTAGCAAGGACCTCATCCGAGGTGGACTCCAAACCCCGTCCGGTGTAGGTCCGTGTGCCTCATCCGGGATTGATCCGTGGACCTCATTGTAGATGGACTCCGGATCTCATCCGAGGTGGACCCCCCAATGTGTGACATCACACTGACATTATCGTTGGCCCAAAGTAGCACAAGGACCCTCCTACAACAGTAGCCCCTCACCCGATCTGAGTGGTCGTCAACCACCTCGGGCTGACGCGCCGACTTATAAAAGGGATCGGTGCGCAGCCTCGAGTCAACGATTCCACTAGTAACGTATGGTGTACTCTAACAACATATTAAAATACATTGGCCTTTGCATGAACTTTAGACGGTAGGTCATGCACGCTCCCCTATGTTGGGTTCCTTTGGTGTTCATCAAGGGGCCGCTGCTCCACTTGGTCGATTTTAGATCATATTAGGGAGTTCACCTTCGCACAAAAGGACGTGGGGTCACAAATAGCTAGAGAGTCAAGCGTCTACCTCCTAGATGCTGAAGTTACGTGGAAACATGGAGCTAGGATCTAGCCCAAAGCAATGCCTCGTGAGACGAGTTCTTGACTCATGACCTTTGGGAGGTGAAGGTATGCATAGGGGCGCTAAGCTTGACTTGCATAAGCGTGGCCAAGGCTTAGCCATCGAGAAATGACAGAACCCCGAGGTGCAAAAGGTTGACTCACTTGAACACGTAGAAATGAGTGTGCTCGACTTGTTAGTCGAAGACACGCAGAGCTCTTAGGTGAGCAGGCCATTATGTGAACTTGTCGAGTTGGGCATGGATGTGTTGCTAGTCTGAGGCATGACAGAGCTTTAAGGTGTGTGAGGCCGACTGAGACGTACGCATCCCTATGCGCGAGCTCGATTGGTGACGCTAAGTTAGATGACATATCGAGATGTGATCAGTCGATGAACACCAATGCACCAAGATGTTTGAGGTTAGTGTGCGTACTCGGGACCAACCTAATGAGGCTTGACCCTCAGGTGAGAGAATATGTACTAAGCTGTTGTCTGCTTGACTCGCCGTGGCACGGCGCTAGAATCTAGGAGGTGTGCCACGTGCTCGGCCTATAGAGGTGTGGCCTATTAAGCAAGAAGTGCCTGATACAAAGCTACATTTTGTCGACAGATTGCCCTCGAGGCTGATCACACTGCGCTAAGATGACATGTTAGCACTTGTTGAGGTGAAGCTATTAATCCAATAGGTGCACATAATTGAGGAGATGCTAATAGATCGAGCTGAGCTTGGGGGAATGCCATGTATGTCTAACCGTATCATACGGAGGTGAAGTTATTGAGGAGTGTTGCCCCTTGCCAGGCAAACTAATTGTTAGACCATGTGATGGTCGTGCATTTTGTTGATGATGAATAATTGACATTTGATTTTATTGGAATTTGCTTTCGTGAAAGTTCTGGTCGATGTGCTCCTATGCTTGAGTTTTTAGGATGGAAAAACGACCATGTCTGGTAGTCCGATCGGCCTTGTGATGGCTAGTCCAATTGGCTTTGTGATGGATGGTCTGATAGGCAGGTCCGAATGATAGATTTTGACCACAGAATTTCGACCACGTCAAGCTTCGACCACGGTATTTCGACCACGTTAAACTTCGACCATGTCCACTTTTGATCATAGCAGACTTCAACCACGTCCAACTTCGACCAGGACCGGCTTCAGCCACGACAAATTGACCATAGTATTTTGACCACGCTAGGTAATCGTAGATTTCGACCTTGAACAGTGAGTTAGTCGTAAGCAACATGAACCGATCATAGGTCATAAGATCATCTGCTACATAAACGGTCAAAGGTCATAGCTACAGACTTTTCCATGGTCGTAGCTACAGTACCTGGTCGATTCTCGATAGTTATAGACTTTACTGATCGATACCCGATTGTCGTAGGCTTTACTGGTCGATACTCAATAGTCATGGACTTTATTGGTCGATACCCGATACTTGTAAATTTTGTGGTCTGCTATTGTTGTCTTAGGCTTTTTGATAGGTTATCGTAGACCTCACGATCGGTAGTCGAAGGCTTTGCGATCGATTATTGTAGGCTTCACGATTGGTACTCATAGACTTCATGGTCGGTTCAAGTGCTTTAATTCTTGCTATCTTCGAGTACTTCGAGTACTCATGTTAGGCCAGCAGTATGACTGGCTGGTGCATGGTGGTTGGTGGTCGGTGAACAGTGCTCGGAGGAACAGTACTCGAAAGATTCGGTACTCAGAAGATGAAAGTACTCTGTGGTCAGATGGCCATGGTACTCGATAGACGGTACTCGATGGTTCTGTGGTCGGTAGCGATGCTTGTTATTCCCGAGTGATCTGAGCAATGGTATTTCCCGAGTACTTGTGTTCGAATACTCGATGAGCTAACGACCAGTCCGTGCATAGCGGTTGTAACCGGTTGTAATGAGTAGTCTGAGGGTGATTTCTGGGTAGTGATAGAAATTGTGGTCGTGGATGACCTGGTTGATGTTTGTGGATGGTTAACGGTGTGATTTGTGTGTGTAGATTGATGACGATCAAGTTGTGAAAAACTTGTGCTAGGAAAATGTTCATTTGTCTTTGATGTGGGGATTACGTGGAGACGGTCATGATCGGTGACGAGGAGGACCACGACTAGGATGGGGAAATCTAAGGTCCAGGCAGTTGAGGATGTCACACGAGGTGGTTAGACTCACGCTGAAGCACATAGAGATCAAAGGTGGTGATTCGTGGAGAAGCTACCGGTGATGCAGTCCAGGAGGCTTCGACTCAGAAGGTGATGGTGCGTGATGAAGATACAGGAGACGTTGTCTTGGAGGCTTCATCACATGTTGGGTTAAAAGTTGTGGATGGAGTCTATAACCGAGAAGATTGAAAGTTTAAATAAAACACGTGTTCTTCTGGTCCCTTGATTTGAGGAAGAGATAGAGTTTTGTGTTCGTGTTTAAGTCGGACGCGGTTGGGACATTAGTCTATAAAGGCAAGGAGAGCCTAAGGGCTAACATGTGGCTTTTGATAAAGTTTTACTGCAGTTTTGAGAGGGCTTTCATCGAGAAGGTTTTAAGGGGGTGCTTGTGTGGGCACTTCGTAAATTCATAAAATTCTAGCAATAAAGATAGTCTTGAATCGATCTAGTTCTTGATTTTGCACTGGTGATTGCTGTTGGTTTAGATCTTACGATCGCGTTCTAAGCGATCGTGAGGGCGGATGAGTAAAGAAGTTATTCACACGGTTGTAAGCATAGCAGTTGATCAGGCAATTGATGTCGAAAGCATTACCCACTGTCTAGAGACTTTGAAAAAAGGTGGTGACAATCATTCACCCCCCTCTGATTGCAGTAATCCATCCTACACTAACCCAACGACTAGAGGAGTGCGCTGGGGTGCGAAGTACTTAGAGACTGATGAGTTGCCTGTGAGGCGAAGAGGCATGCACCAAAGCACCTATTAACCGACTCCTAGAGGGGTCACCTATCAAGCAACTTGGTGTGCACCGAAGTGTTGGATACTCAACTCGCCTGAGGCCTGACTTGTCTAGGAGTTCTCCACTCATTGAGGAATGGCCTTAGAGGTGTGGAGATATGCACCTGAATTCAAGGTGGTCAACTTGTCGAAGCATACGTGGTCGACTCATCGAGGCATTGACTGTGAGGTAAGGAGTACTCAACAAACAGAGCATGGCCTTCGACGAAAGGAGATGATTTGGTTATCATTTGGTTATCTGTAAAGCTAGAGAGATCCCCTCATTGGGGAGATTCAATCAAGATAAAGTGGAGTTCAGCTAAGGCAAAGCCATCAAGGCCAATCAAACCACATTGATGTTAAGTCATCGCTCTCAAGACGCTCGAAAAGCTTTGTTAATGCGCTGGAAGGGTTGAGGCAACGAGCGTAGTGAACCACCTTCTCTGGAGTAACACATACCTTATCTTTGGCTCAGCACAGACCTAGTTTGGGGGTGGCACCCTAGAGAATAGGGAAGACAGTGATATGATGGCAAGGTCTATTGTTTCTCGCCTGGAATCATACCCGATGCATGGTAGGGTTGAAGTATAGGCGACATCCGAGACCATCTTGGGTGGACTTTATCGGGTCAAGCCCAAATAGTAGTGGTGGTGGTGGAGTCAATCTAAGCTAGAATGGCGGCGTGCAGTGGACGTTGAGCCCGGATGACGGCACGCGACACCATGAAAAAATATGGCACTTGTGATAAGGCTTGAAAGTGTTTCCGAAAAACTTAGCGCTTGAGACGAGACTCGCGAGTGCTTTGTGGATGGGGTGAGGCTGAAGCACCACCGTCTACCATCAAAAAAACTTGGCGCTTGAGACAAGGCTTAAGAGTGCTTCACGGATGGGAAGAGTCCAAAACGCCACTATCTCCCATCCAAAAAACTTAGCTCTTGAGATAAGGCTCGCAAGAGCTTCATGGTTGGAGAGAGGCCGAAACTTTGCTATTTCCCATCCAAGAACTTAGCACTCAAGACGAGGCTTGCCACCGTCTCCCATCGCAAAAACTTTGCACTTGAGACAAGGCTCGCGAACGCCTGTGTGTGCCTACTCGACCTTGGAAGGTGAGGAAAGTCCACAATAGGTTAAGTCCACTTGGCGAGTATCCGTTCACTCAGTCCCGGAGAGTGAGTATCCGTTCACTCGGGCTTGAAGGGTGAGTATCCATTCATTTGACCCCGAAGGGTGAGTATTTACTCGCTCGACTCGAAGGGTGAGTATGGGTTTACTCGGCCCTAGAGGGCAAATGTCCGTCCACTCGACCCTAGAGGGTATTCGCTCACTCGCCCTCGGAGGGTGAGTGTGTGTTCACTCGACCCCAAAGGGTGGGTGTGTTCACTCAGCCCATGAGGGCGAGTATGTGTGCACTCAACCCTGAAGGGTGAGTGTGTTCACTTGGCCCCAAAGGGTAAGTGTCCGTCTACTCGACCCTGGAGGGTATCCACTCACTCGCCCTCGTCGACCCCGAAGGGTGAGTGTGTTCATTCGGCCCTAGAGGGTGAGTATGTGTGCACTCGACCCCGAAGGGTGAGTGTGTTCACTCGGCCCTAGAGGATGAGTATGTGTGCACTTTGCCTCGAAGGGTGAGGTTGTGGATGCTTAACCCTAGACAGCGTGGCTCACGGAGCAAGAGGTGCTTCACCGACAAAGGTATGACATTCAGGTGGGATGACATGTGCCAAATTGCTAAATTTGACGCGCCAAGGTAAATCCGTCGAGCTAGGGGGAGCTTCTGGTCGAGGAGATGCCATCGAGGAGAAGCGAAGTCTAACCGAGGCAAAGCCATCGAGGCATGTTGCAGCTCACCTAGGTGAATCCATCGAGTTAGGGGGAGCCCCTGGTCTAGGAGATGCCATCGAGGTGAAGCAAAATTCGAGGTAGAGCAAAGTCTGACTGAGGCAAAGCTGTTGGGGCTGACTTGAACCACACTAAGGACAAGCCACCGAGGCGTGTTAGAGCTCGCTAAGGTGAATCCGTCGAGCTAGGGGGAACCCCTAATCAAGTAGACGCCATCGAGGTGAAGCGAAGTCTGACTGAGGCAAAGCCGCTGAGGCCGCTCCTCCTAGTAGAGGGTCCAGCGGTGGCCTTTGCCCTCTTCGAGGTCATGGCAAGGGGGCAGTGGGAGCATGAAGCAACAACACAGGTAGAAGTGTGTCGCGCATGAGCCCAAATTGGTGGGACATGGACAAGGCCCAAAGGGGCTCTGAGCGGGATCAGGAGCATGCCCTAGGCTAGCTCCGAGAGTGGCGTGGACCACCTCCGAGGGGCATGGATCTCTTGGGGGAGGACCTAGACAAGGCCTGGTGATGAGGACAGCACTGACACACATTCACCTCCAGTGGCACACACACCTGTAGTTGAATCTACTAAAATTCAAGAGTCGGCTAGTATACAAGGTCCAATAACACGAGCACGTGCACGTCGTCTTGGACAATAGGTGAATTCATTTCTTGGGCAAATTAATTATTTAATTATAGAACAAATGATACTACCTAATAAATATTGTTTACTTGTTACTACATGTGAAATAATTTTCAGAGAAGTTCATCAAGATTCGGCCAAGGCCCGGCTACGATTGTGAGTGGCTGAGTTCATCGATTGCTGATAAATACCTCCAATTCCCAGCATCATGAAGGCCAACCTGTAACGTATCAGCATGCATAATATATATGGATAGAAAGATAATTAAATCTACTATCACCTCCAGTAAACGGCTCATCATTTAGACTTCCCAATAAGGAGTTATGACCGTTTTAGTAGGGACTGCGCAAAAGACAAAAGGACACGCGAACAGGCTGTTGGAATTCCAGTGTCATGAAGGCCAACCTATAACGTTTCAGCATGCATAATATATATGGATGGAAATATAATTAAGTCTACTGTCACCTCCAACAAACGACCCATCATTTGGACTTCCCAATAAGGAGTTATGACTATTTTAGTAAGGGCTGCGCAGAAGACAAAAGACACGTGAACAGCCTGTTGGATGACCTTTGGGCTAGCTTATCTTCAAGTCTTTTCTCAAGAACTTTCACACCTAACTAGGAGGGTTGTTCTTAGTATAAATACCCTTGATGTTTCTACTGAGGGTAGACTTGATTTTTTTTCTTGGTGTTGCTGATAGCCATATGAATAATTGAGTCTCACCAATCATTTATCTTTGAGTGAAATCCTTTCGCTGTTGCTCTTGCGTTTTTCTCTGGAATTTGCTCGAGCCGTTCTTCATGACTAGGCCAATTGTGTTTGACACGGTTGGTAACCAATCGAGGAGTGGTGTAGCGATTGCGAGGTTGCTGGTCACGATCGGATCGAGGTTAGCCTCCCCTTCATCAACATCGCAACTCAAGTTATCAGATTTCTCCTACGATGGAAGATCGGGTCAACTCGCGTGCACGCATCTTAAATCGAGGCGTGTGCATATCACCTAGGAGGGCTCCGGATGGGGTTAGGGGTGAGCTTCGGACCGCCTTCAGATCGCGCCGACCATCAAGACGCGGACAAGGCCGGGCTCCAGACGGGGCCGACGGTGAACTCTGGACTGCATTTGGATCGCGCTGACTACAAAAACGCAAATAAGGCCAGGCTCTTGACGGGGTCGACGATGAACTCTGGACCGCCTGGATCGGGGCTCCAGACGGGATTAGGGGCGAACTTCGAACTGTGTCGACCACCGAGGCACGAATGAGGCCGAGCTCCGGACGAGGTCTAGGGCGAACTTTAGATCCGTGTACCTTATCTGGGGTTAGACTTTAGACCCCGCCTAGGATAGATCCGAGACTGTGTCTCGGTTAGGGTTAAACTCCGGATCTCATTCGATATTGATCCGCAAATCTCGTCCCGAGTAAATCTCCGATACGTGTCACTTCACCAATGTTATCATCGGTCTGAGATAGCACAGGACACTCGAGAATCCCCGAACAGTGGCCGCATGCGCCCTCTACACACGCATGCAGCTTGCGAGGCTACAAGGAGCTAGCTAGTCTAACAAACGCCTGGATTCGCAAACCACACAGCTCCTTTTTGTGGTTCGAGGAACCGTCCTTCTCGGTGCATGGGCGACTGATGGATGGATTGACGCCTGATAGTAAGACATGCCTTTTTTCACGACAAATTTCCTTGTCCTATAGTGGGCTAAAGTCCATCGGCAAATAATCCACGATAGTTGGATAGTGAGATCGATCGCATCGCATGTTTATCACTGCGCTAGCGTTGCACTGCAATCTAGCTAGCCACTTGAATTTTGTGCTCATGCCGAATCCAACCTGAGTCAAAATTTGACTCGGGCTCGGGTTGTAGTTCATGTGCTTTCACTTTCTAGATTAGCCTTGGTCACAAGTTCGTTTCACATGCATGCTCGACATATATGGTAGCACTAATCAGGATCCTTTCCAACGGCTAAAAGGTAAGGTGTATATTACCATGAAAGATGTGGGAAGGTTGTACAACTAAATGATATTTTAAGCCTTGTTTGCAGAAAAAAAAAAGAGACTAGCTCAATTGGTAAGCATGGAGCACTCAGATCTATCCAAGCCACACTTTTTTTTTTTTTTGAGAGGGATTTCCAAGCCGCACTTGTAAGGTGTGTTTTTGCCGCTTCTCATCGCAAAAACCCATGAGGCTGTCCTAAAGCAGGGATAAGGAGTAAATTTACTGGAGGCAACACTACACCCGAGTACATCCCCATTTGGCCATTTCCATCGTCCACAGTGTACTTCAGCCAAAATTTAACATGCCAAAGGAATAATTAGTGTAGCCAAAATAGAATATATATACTATATTGAGCAAAGTTTAGTTTGAATCGTATATACTACCAGAAACTTTAAATTGGTCCCACCGTATGACCGTACATACAAATATGACATTTTTATTTTTCAATTGTTGAAGTATATTGTCCAGTTATTCTTATCAACTTGCACGATGGCTCGCACGCCTGCGCGGACATCGTTCTTAAAATATATTTAATTGGTTTAGCAATATATTGATGGATAATAAAGGAACTACATGCAGAAAATAAATGATCGCAAATCACATGAAAGAATTCAAATATTAGAATTTTAGAATATTATCAATTCATAAATACCCTTGATGTTTCTACGAGGGTAGACTTGATTTTTTCTTGGTGTTGCTGATAGCCATATGAATAATTGAGTCTCACCAATCATTTATCTTTGAGTGAAATCCTTTCATTTGTTGCTCTTGCGTTTTCTCGGAATTTGCTCGAGCCGTTCTTCATGACTAGGCCAATTGTGTTTGACACGGTTGGTAACCAATCGAGGAGTGGTGTAGCGATTGCGAGGTTGCTGGTCACGATCGGATCGAGGTTAGCCTCCCCTTCATCAACATCGCAACTCAAGTTATCAGATTTCTCCTACGATGGAAGATCGGGTCAACTCGCGTGCACGCATCTTAAATCGAGGCGTGTGCATATCACCTAGGAGGGCTCCGGATGGGGTTAGGGGTGAGCTTCGGACCGCCTTCAGATCGCGCCGACCATCAAGACGCGGACAAGGCCGGGCTCCAGACGGGGCCGACGGTGAACTCTGGACTGCATTTGGATCGCGCTGACTACAAAAACGCAAATAAGGCCAGGCTCTTGACGGGGTCGACGATGAACTCTGGACCGCCTGGATCGGGGCTCCAGACGGGATTAGGGGCGAACTTCGAACTGTGTCGACCACCGAGGCACGAATGAGGCCGAGCTCCGGACGAGGTCTAGGGCGAACTTTAGATCCGTGTACCTTATCTGGGGTTAGACTTTAGACCCCGCCTAGGATAGATCCGAGACTGTGTCTCGGTTAGGGTTAAACTCCGGATCTCATTCGATATTGATCCGCAAATCTCGTCCCGAGTAAATCTCCGATACGTGTCACTTCACCAATGTTATCATCGGTCTGAGATAGCACAGGACACTCGAGAATCCCCGAACAGTGGCCGCATGCGCCCTCTACACACGCATGCAGCTTGCGAGGCTACAAGGAGCTAGCTAGTCTAACAAACGCCTGGATTCGCAAACCACACAGCTCCTTTTTGTGGTTCGAGGAACCGTCCTTCTCGGTGCATGGGCGACTGATGGATGGATTGACGCCTGATAGTAAGACATGCCTTTTTTCACGACAAATTTCCTTGTCCTATAGTGGGCTAAAGTCCATCGGCAAATAATCCACGATAGTTGGATAGTGAGATCGATCGCATCGCATGTTTATCACTGCGCTAGCGTTGCACTGCAATCTAGCTAGCCACTTGAATTTTGTGCTCATGCCGAATCCAACCTGAGTCAAAATTTGACTCGGGCTCGGGTTGTAGTTCATGTGCTTTCACTTTCTAGATTAGCCTTGGTCACAAGTTCGTTTCACATGCATGCTCGACATATATGGTAGCACTAATCAGGATCCTTTCCAACGGCTAAAAGGTAAGGTGTATATTACCATGAAAGATGTGGGAAGGTTGTACAACTAAATGATATTTTAAGCCTTGTTTGCAGAAAAAAAAAAGAGACTAGCTCAATTGGTAAGCATGGAGCACTCAGATCTATCCAAGCCACACTTTTTTTTTTTTTGAGAGGATTTCAAGCCGCACTTGTAAGGTGTGTTTTGCCGCTTCTCATCGCAAAAACCCATGAGGCTGTCCTAAAGCAGGGATAAGGAGTAAATTTACTGGAGGCAACACTACACCCGAGTACATCCCCATTTGGCCATTTCCATCGTCCACAGTGTACTTCAGCCAAAATTTAACATGCCAAAGGAATAATTAGTGTAGCCAAAATAGAATATATATACTATATTGAGCAAAGTTTAGTTTGAATCGTATATACTACCAGAAACTTTAAATTGGTCCCACCGTATGACCGTACATACAAATATGACATTTTTATTTTTCAATTGTTGAAGTATATTGTCCAGTTATTCTTATCAACTTGCACGATGGCTCGCACGCCTGCGCGGACATCGTTCTTAAAATATATTTAATTGGTTTAGCAATATATTGATGGATAATAAAGGAACTACATGCAGAAAATAAATGATCGCAAATCACATGAAAGAATTCAAATATTAGAATTTTTAGAATATTATCAATTCAATTTAATTTCCATGTTTGTAGAATTGGTTTCATTTGTGGTATTAATGTATAGTAGTATATGTTAAAACAAATAATATAGATTATATCTTTGGAAGGAAATACTTGTTATTTATAATTTTTAATTGACGTCTTTAATAATAGAGATAATAGTTGTGTCCACATTAATACAATTAAAAGAATACAAATTATAATGAATATTATAGGCAAGTTCGTGTATGTGTGTGGATCGCTTGAGTTTAATTCTTTCTCTATCATCTCACGTCTTAATTTCATACAATAGTTCCCTAAACATACATGCATGCATATCACGGTGCAAAACAAGTTCATGCACACTTTTATAGATCGAGAAATACCATTGGTTATGACTTATTAATCATAAGAAGGGTCCACCTAATTAAGAGCTAGATATTTTTTGTGTGAATTTTTAGCAATTATTCTCATTTATCATATAACATCCATCCGTTATGAATTGCTAATCATAATTAGGGTACTCCACCATATTAAGAGACATATTTTTTTAATTTTGGGAGAATTTCTACAATATTTCTCTTTTTGTTAGTTGATGTAATCAACAATCATAAGCTTTTGTTGTATGATAAACACACCTAATAGTTGATATAGTTCAACTTTAATTAGAATCCACCACATCGATGGCGATTCTAGCAAAAAAAAAATCAAAGTTGTAAAAACACGCATTGTTGGGAAGCATGTAGTTAGAATAGGTCTTGTCTTTTCTTGGTTTTACTTTTTTTTTCTTGTCGAGTTTTCTTTTCCTTTTCTTGTGCATGGATTTTACTCATTTATTTTGCATGTCCACATCCTTCTTTTCCTCTCATGTGGCTTTTAGTGCGGATCGGCTAGGATTCTTTTTATTTATTGGGTTCATATACAATGTACAATGGGTAGCTTTGTCCCATAAGATTCCTTGTTTTATTTAAGGCATCTCTGGTAATCATTCTTGACCATAATAAAGGTTCTTGAATTAAGGGATAGATGTTTTTTCTAAGAATTTCTAGCTTTTTGCCGCTTCTCATCGCAAAACCCATGAGGCTGTCCTAAAGCAGGGATAAGGAGTAAATTTACTGGAGGCAACACTACACCCGAGTACATCCCCATTTGGCCATTTCCATCGTCCACAGTGTACTTCAGCCAAAATTTAACATGCCAAAGGAATAATTAGTGTAGCCAAAATAGAATATATATACTATATTGAGCAAAGTTTAGTTTGAATCGTATATACTACCAGAAACTTTAAATTGGTCCCACCGTATGACCGTACATACAAATATGACATTTTATTTTTCAATTGTTGAAGTATATTGTCCAGTTATTCTTATCAACTTGCACGATGGCTCATGCGCTGCTTGGACATCGTTCTTAAAATATATTTAATTGGTTTAGCAATATATTGATGGATAATAAAGGAACTACATGCAGAAAATAAATGATCGCAAATCACATGAAAGAATTCAAATATTAGAATTTTTAGAATATTATCAATTCAATTTAATTTCCATGTTTGTAGAATTGGTTTCATTTGTGGTATTAATGTATAGTAGTATATGTTAAAACAAATAATATAGATTATATCTTTGGAAGGAAATACTTGTTATTTATAATTTTTAATTGACGTCTTTAATAATAGAGATAATAGTTGTGTCCACATTAATACAATTAAAAGAATACAAATTATAATGAATATTATAGGCAAGTTCGTGTATGTGTGTGGATCGCTTGAGTTTAATTCTTTCTCTATCATCTCACGTCTTAATTTCATACAATAGTTCCCTAAACATACATGCATGCATATCACGGTGCAAAACAAGTTCATGCACACTTTTATAGATCGAGAAATACCATTGGTTATGACTTATTAATCATAAGAAGGGTCCACCTAATTAAGAGCTAGATATTTTTTGTGTGAATTTTTAGCAATTATTCTCATTTATCATATAACATCCATCCGTTATGAATTGCTAATCATAATTAGGGTACTCCACCATATTAAGAGACATATTTTTTTAATTTTGGGAGAATTTCTACAATATTTCTCTTTTTGTTAGTTGATGTAATCAACAATCATAAGCTTTTGTTGTATGATAAACACACCTAATAGTTGATATAGTTCAACTTTAATTAGAATCCACCACATCGATGGCGATTCTAGCAAAAAAAAAATCAAAGTTGTAAAAACACGCATTGTTGGGAAGCATGTAGTTAGAATAGGTCTTGTCTTTTCTTGGTTTTACTTTTTTTTTCTTGTCGAGTTTTCTTTTCCTTTTCTTGTGCATGGATTTTACTCATTTATTTTGCATGTCCACATCCTTCTTTTCCTCTCATGTGGCTTTTAGTGCGGATCGGCTAGGATTCTTTTTATTTATTGGGTTCATATACAATGTACAATGGGTAGCTTTGTCCCATAAGATTCCTTGTTTTATTTAAGGCATCTACTGGTAATCATTTACTGACCATAATAAAGGTTTACTGAATTAAGGGATAGATGTTTTTTTTTCTAAGAATTTCTAGCTTATTTTTCTTTTTCTTAGCAACTGTAAAACTCATGTCATCGACTTTTAATATATAATAGATATATTTTGTTTTTGAGAATTTACTTTGGAATTCGTATGGAAATCAAATTGCTAAGTTTCATTTGGATTGTACTTGACATGGACTATTTTTTTATTTGCTAATTTTTATTTAATTATTATTCCCAATTTTAGTTATTTATGGATATGTTACTTTAGATGTTACATGGAAATCAAATTGCTAATTTTGTTTATTTTTATTTTGAATTTCAGTTAATTTGGATTGTACATGACATGGGATTCTTCCTTTTAATCTCAGATATTCTAACTTGGCTCTACAAGATAGATGTCTAGATCTTTTTGGTTAATACAGAAGCTTTGTCAGAATTCCTAATTAGTATAGGTTTACAAATTTTAATATTTTTGGAATTTAGGTTTCAAATTCATTAAAAAATCAAATATTTAATCATCCTTTAATTTTTATTTCGTATTAGCATGTTTTGGATCATACTTACCGTTGATTTCTTTTTAGTTTTAGGTTGGAATTCATATAAAAACTAATTTCTATTTAATTTTAGTTATTATTTTGAATTTAATTTATTAGGGGTTTACATTGAAACCCATATGAAAGTCAAATTGCTTATTTTGTTTTATTTTTTGTTCTAAATTTTAGTTAATTTGGATTGTACTTGATATGAACTTTTTCTTTTAATTTGCTGAATTTTTTTTAATTATTATTGCGAAATTTAGTTATTTATGGATGTTATTTTGGAAGTCATATGGGAATTAAATTGCTAATTTTTTTATTTTCAATTCTGAATTTCTCTTAATTTAGATTGTACTTGACATGGACTCTTTTCTTCTAATTTGAGTTGTCATAACTCGGGTCCGCTAGATTGATGGTTAGTCTTTCTCTAAGTGTATAATTAGTGCAGGTATAGATATATTCTTATATCTCGAAGTCAAATATCAAATCTAAGCCTTGAAAATTAGGACCCACTAAATTAAAAGGCTAGATACTTTATTTTTTGTGATAGTTTTTATCATATTTATCTTTTTTCTTAGGAACTCTAAATGGCCTATCATCGATTTTTAATATATAATAGAATTAAACTTTTGTATAAATTGGTTGGTGTATGCAACCTTATATCAACCATCACGTGACCATTCCGATCATAGATGCCTTGAGGAGGCCAGGCAACAATTAATTTAATGTGGAGTAGTGCACGTCAAATTTTCAATAACCCATTCCGGCTGAATTCGAGGAGATGATGTAGCCACGGAACATACAACTTGCACGAGCTACCTAGCTAGTCTAACGATCCATCATACATCGCTTCACATTCAGTTCCCAAGAAACCTTAACATTCATCACAGTGGCGGAGCATCAGCAATAAGTTAAAGAGGCCATATTTAAGCTAGCCTTTAGGAAGAAAGAAGATTTGGTCCCAAGAAGAGGGCCAAATTTCAGGTCAATTAGTTGGTAGATTCTTCAAGAAAATTAACAAGTAACCAATGCATGTTGGAATTGAAGGGGAAGCAGGCCATAACCCTCTTTGACCCATCAGTAGATCCGCCGCTGACTCAACACAATCCATATATATACTCCGTATAAAAGTTGTTCGTTGTAGGAGTTTGATCAAATCAGTTGTACACATGTGATGGGATAATTTTTGTAGGCTTTTCTTATCACTTCTCTTCCACTTAAAAACAGAGATATGCAAGAGGGGGAAAAATGAGGATAGTAAAAAAAGTTGACATATCTTAGGGCTTGTGCAATTGGACCACTGTACAATCAGGACGTGCGCTGGTAACTAATAGGCCGGGTTTACCAATTAATAAACTGTTTATAATTAAATAGTAGCATTGCTATCTGCCCGTACGTGCAGTCAAAATTGGCACTCTTTTGTAGGGGTGCAAACGGATCGGATTCGGACGGATATTATTGTTACCATATCCTAACCCATATTTTTTCTCCGGATTCGGTACCAATCAGATTCGGTACCAATCGGATTCGGTGCCGGATCGGTCGGGATTAACCCGACCCATTTGCACCCCTACTCTTTTGGGACGTGGTTTATGACTTTTGGTTTAAAATTTTGAATTCTGACTGTTCGTGAGAGAGTCGGAGAGAGATACTCATGAGCGATTTTGGTCGATATAGATGAAGTCAGAACAGTGTCTACTATAATTAATTTATAGATTTTATCTTAAAAAAACAATCCAATTAAAAACTAGTTACCGTAAAAAGCTAAACCCTAAGTAAAACCGAACCCACCGTATCTGAGATGGTTACAGCATGTGCAGGTCATACATCACGCATGCGTGTAGGACGGATAAGTGATCGATCTCAACGGGATCGAAGATAGTCGTAACAGTTAAAAACATTTGGTACGTAGATACCCTGGGTCCCTGGCTCGCGATAGCTAAGCTAGCTAGCCCCTGCGTGAACTTATATAATTGTCACATGTATGTGTTCGTGTCTAGCTACTCTCAAACCTAGGATTTAAGTTAATTAGTACACACACGCATGAGCAGCCAGTCAAATAATTGTGCGGTTTTTATTGATAATTAATTATTACCTTTATCTTTTTATTTCTTCTTTTGGAAACCGACATTCTTTATTTAATGAACGGTGGTTGCTCTTATTTCTTTTGTTTTCAAATACTCCTGCTCGCTTTGCAGTGTTGTACTTTAAAACAAATGCAATCGAGCATGAAGTGACCTCTTTTTTGCTTCCTAAGGCTACCTACCAAGTCCACCAATTTCTGCACCTGGTCGATAGTATAGATAGACAGAACTAAGGGTCTGTTTGGGTACGGCTGCGGTTTATAGTTTTTGGCTAAAATTTTTGAACTTTGATTATTTATGGTACAGATTACGGAGAGACAGATACTCACTTGTGATTTTTGCTGGTACAGATGTTAGGCTTTTAACGTATAGATCGTTTAACTTATAGACCCCGTCTTGAGAAAATATTCCGTTTGGAAGTTAGGTATTGTAGCAAAAATCAAAAGCCGTCAGTTTCGGAGGAAAAGAACAGAGAACCAACTAATTTATATGACTTAGCTTACAGGATGTGTCTTAAAGTGTGTCCATATATACGTGTATGTATGTATGTATGTATGTATGTATGTATAAAGGAGTTTGGTCAAAAATGACGGCAGGGGGAATCAAGGAGATGTCATTTGACTGCCGAAACTTGGAATTCAGCTAGCTAGACCAAGAGGAAACCGAAACATGCGCTCTCGCATCTGCAATCTGTACAAAAGGTCCAACTTTACCGTGGCATAGGTATAACTACGCGCGCATGGCCTTTTATCATTCCATGCATGCATGCGTACCCGAATTGACAATTCAGCATCAGCACCCACACAGCCGTAGGTCGTGAAGCCAAGTGTTTTAATTAGCATGTGTAGTACAGCAGAACTTACAAAGAAAATAACTCAAAAGAAAAGGATATATATGGTGCCGCGACACTACTATAACTACAGGTTTGAACTGCAAGATTTTAACTGGAAAAGGAACCGCTTATAAACCTAACTTAAGACAGGAAATTCCAACAAACTAAAACTGTCCATTACTTTTGAAATTTTACAAATTTAGCCCTGTGCGTTTGAAACGACCCAAGAGTCTCAGTTGGTATATATCATATAATTTCTTAAACATAAAGGATAATTCATCAGATTAATAATATGCTTAAACTAAATACATATAAGAATATGAAAAAAAACACAGATATAGTAATTTCGTGTATCAAAATCACAGCCTCATGAGCAAATTCACAGGGATAACTACCACACAGCGGGTCGAGCTGAGATCGGCACACCCATGAATTACTTATTCTCGTCTCAATTATAACTTGTGCTACCAAACAAGCAAATCATGATAAGGCTATACACATCTGATGCCCACTCCCACAAGAAACCATTTCAGTGCATTAACGTCCAAAGTAATCAAAACTTTCTTTTCCACCATCATTATTGTTGAGATTCCAGTTTTACACATGCACAAAATGAACTGCACCTGTCATCCTTGGAAGCAAAGCATTCCAGGAACAATTAAGCAGAAGTCGAGATGGCATCTTGTTTAATTCCCCACAGCGACGAGGGGGAATGAAATATTCCTCTCTCCCAAATGAGTCAATGAGGTACACATGATATACACTAGTACATGTACAAGAAGTATAGAGGTATAGAACAATAAGAGCTAACTTAAGTTGCAGACGTACGCTCTAGTTATAATACCAGATCAGCTTCCATGCATCTACTCCATTCAATTTGTCTGGGGAAGTTGACATGCAAGAACGATTTCAAGATGAAAGCTTACAGCAAATTAATTAATACCAATACCCTCACGAAGAGTCCAAGACCATGCAAGCTCAATTCAAGGTACTCTTAGTGATCACATTTGGCGCAACTTCAGTATTTGGAAAGCATCGATCATGTCTACTAGGGCTAGCTAATTAAGTAGGTGTATTAATTTGTAGAAGTTAGTCATGGGTTGTTGGGCATTGCGGAAGGGAAGAGGTCCTGCAGGAGGGCGTAGTCGGTGAGGTGGTACTGCTGAAGAGGAGGAGCGGGCATTGGAGGAGGAGGAGGCATACTCGGCAGGTACATGTTAGGGTTTGCGCCCATGGGGTGCATCATGCTCATCAGGTCCGGGCGGAACGCCCCCGGCATGAGGTGCGGCGGCAGCACGTGCACATTGGGCATGAAGAGGTGCGCGCCGCCGGCGCGGAGGCTGGCGGGGCTGTGGTGCGTGTGCTGCCCTTCGTACGTCGTGATCACCGTCGAGGGGTCCTGGTACGACCGCTCCACCCGCTTCTTCACCCCGCACTTCGGCGTCGTGCACCGGTAATAGCTCCTGCATTGAGATTTACTATACGTTACAGCTAGGTAGCGGGACTTGAACACCATGATTGTATAGCATAATAACACGTACTATATATATATATATATGTAACTACTGGGTGCAAGCATATGTACCTTGGGTATGGGCTGTTCTTGACGGCCTTCTGGCCGTACTTGCGCCACCGGTAGCCGTCCTCAAGGTGATCGACCTCGCTCTTGGTGAGGAAGGCCACGCGGGGCTGCCGCTGCCTCTTCTCAGCTTTCTTCTTGGGTTTGTTCCTGCAGCAGCATGTTCACTTAATTAGGGACACCTAAGATGCATGTACATCGATCATACGCAGATTCCTGCAGTAACCAAGCACAATCTTGAATTGTTTGGAGTGCTAGCTAGCTAACTAGACGGAGTAGCTATTTCATGTCATGGGTTAGCGCCAGTTTCGCCCAGAAGAGTTCTAGATCTATAGTAGCGACTAACGATATAGCTAGATAGCTATGGATCACATGTTATGGCAAGATCAGCGTAAGTTTTGCAAAAGGTATTGTAGATCTATAGTAGCTTTAGGTGCTTTAGGGATATGATAATGTTTCTGTGAATCTTTTTTTAAAAGGGGAAACTCCTTAATTGTATCTTCTAAGGTGATGCTATTTGGTCAAAAATCGAAGCTATGGCACACAACAATTGATTAATTCTAAGGAAGATCTCTTCTCGAGAGTACGTCGATCGTCTATTAAATTAAATAGTACCGCATGATCTAGAATGTCATCTCGGAAATGGGACCGAAACGAAGTAAGAAGAAGAAAAAACAAACATGAGGAAAGTAGGTATTAGCTTTGGGCTAGCCGGATCGTAATTCTTGAACTACAAGAACCTTAAAGAAGTAATCGTAGCAAGCACTAATGCTCAAACCATGTAGTAGAGAAGGCATAAAAAGGAGAAAAAAAACAGTTCAATTAAGCAACAGTAGGACCAGATCTAACTATATAGAAGCACCCGAGCTAAAGCTATGAATCCACAGGGATTCAAACAACAAATCAAGACGAATCACACAGAGTAGCATCAAATTAATGAAAACCTACGGTTTCTTGGAATTCTCTGCATCCTCGTGATCTCTCTCATCCTCCGCCTTCGCCCGGCCCTTGTGGCACCGGCGAGACTTGCCCTCTCCCTCCCCGTCGCTAGACGAGAAAGACACCGACGAGTTCGGCGTGACCAGCGCCACACCTTCTCCGGCAGCGCTGCCGATGCCCTGGCTGTCGTGACTCATCACATCGACCGACAGCTCGTGCTTGACCGGCGCGTCCTGTGCCGGGCACGGCACGTCGAGGTGCCGAGCCAGCCCAGTGGGGTCCAAGAACCCCTGCAGGTAGTCCGTGATGCTGGAGTACGGCATGATCTCGTCGGCGCCGCCGGCGCCACCGCCACCGACGCCCGCCGGCTGGTTGAAGAAGAAGCTCTCCATGTCGTTGCTGCTGAACACGTAGTCGGTCCCATCGGCGCGGGCGAGGCGGCTGTGGCCGTGCTGGTGGTAGAGACCATGACGATCCCCTCCTCCTCCTCCTCCTCCTCCAGAAGACATGGGGAGTGGGAGAATATGGGAGCTAACGAAGTGTCTGAAGGGAGGAGAAGCGTGGGAGTGAGGAGGGTTTGAGCTTTCAACTAGTCTCGCCTTCACCGGTTCCCCTTTTGATTTGTTTTTTTTCCTTTGCAAAAGCGTGCAAGGATAGGCGCAAGATACGACTTTTTCGGAATGGGATTTATAAATCTGTGTGGGTGCGGGGTCTGGCGATCTCTGTTATATAATACTCCATATTATTGCAGTAGTATATATGACCAGTCAATTCTTAATGATTGAGTGATCTATTAATGAGATCAGCGTGTTTAAGATTCTTTTTGCATGTGTTCATCAGGGTGGTATTTAAGACCGGTGTCAGAGTAAACTGTAGGGCGCCGTGTACTACGATTTTTGAGTCCATATATATGCTGCAGATTAGTGCTGAATTATCGATACTAGCTCCCAGCTGGACATGTTTAGTGTCCTTAAATTAAACAGATACCTAGCTAGCTAGGCTCCCGCCAAGGCCCAAGAGTTTTGGCACTGTCTGAACGTGAGTTCAAATGTTTTTCTACGAGGGGTTCTTTAAATGGCTTTGTATAGTACAGTAGACCTCTTTCTTTACCTACACGTGAAATATACGAGTACCGCTTTGAAGAATCACATCCATACGTATAGCTGTATAGTTGGAGCATGGACGTACGGCAGTCACAGAACGTACCACGTGCACTGTACAGCTGCCATATACAGCTTCTCTTGTTAAGGACGAGTTTCATGGGGCTTTAAAATTTGAGAAGAAATTCATCAGAAGCCTTACTACTCTACACAACCGAGCATTGACCTCAAGGTCCAATGAGAAGTTGGCAGAAATCCTGTACTGTGTTGTCTACCATCAAACATGTGTCGATTGCGAGTGTTTTATTTATACTGAATCGCTAGAAAATTACTAGCCTACTAATCACAGACTTTTTCTCCTTACTGCTTTCATCTAGTGAAATTAGGTACATTTTTTTCCTGAATGTAACCATCTAATATAGAGAATTTTATATGATGAAGCTACTATACTGAAAACTATACCTTATGGTTTATTATTCTACTATTTACATATGAGTGCTATGGTCTAATGAGATATACAGTTCTCTTTCCTTTTCAATTTCTTTGAGAATTTATGGAGCACTTATATATGTGTGGCCAAAAATTCAGTGCTGTAATTTGTTAATAGATACAACTTTTAGCTTGGAGGTTGATTATTGTGTTGCCGTACAAACTACAAAGAATATTTATAGTTCTCATGCTACTAAAAAGTGATATGGAGATTTTGCACCATCAGAGTAGTGTTTAGAAGTAAGCGTAGCGTAATCAAGCGGTATGGCACATTATCTCTTCGGTTGATCGATGACCATAGTTTGATTTCCATCAACCACGGTTTGGGTGGGTTGTTTGTGTAGATTTTCAACTTTAATTGTCTAGAATTTGAACACATGACTTGTGAGTTGTGATTCTTAAAACAACTATACTAGCCAGTTGTCCTCTCCTGAAAAAAAGAGAGTAGTGTTTAATAATCTGGCCCTTATTTTGACCCAAGATTGAAAATCATTGAGCCTCGTGTTTTTTTCTCAAAGCATATATACAAACAGGGGCGGAGCTACAACCCGGACAGGGTAGGCTTTAGTCCAGGGTGTGAAAAAATAACTAGTGTATAGCCCGGGTAAATTTAGTCTAGCCTGGGTAATATTTTCGTGGTCCAGCCCAGATAGCCTGGCCCCGCTAGGTTGGGCTGAAAAGTTGTGGCTTATGACTGAAATTGCATTATGTGGTGAAATTTCTTTGTGGTGAAGGTGACTTATTTGGCGTAATTAAATTTAAAAAATAAAATAGAAAATATGCTAGCTCATCACGACAGCATAAGCGAATCAGGAAAAAAAGAACCGGCCAAAAAGCTAAAAAAGCCAAAAGTTCAGAAAAATACGAAATCTTTGAATAGTGAAAAATAAGCCAGAAGCTGAAGCCGAAATAAGCGGTGTCATAACCAAATTCTGGCTCCGCCACTGTATACAAACTACTAAAAATCTTGTGCTCAACACATACAAACAGTTAAATTAGATTCAAAAATGTGCTAGCAAAACATTTTGAGAGGAACATGAGTACATATATTGGTAGATATATATGTTTCTCATTTGACCTAAGTTTGGCCTTCCACATCCATCCAGAATCTTTCGTATTACTACATAATAGCTAGTCACACCAATCATATTTGGTCACGGCCGTCGCAATGTTTGTTCGTGGACTAGGCTGTCACGATGTGAGAGCCAATGAATTGGTGCTAGCAATAGAGCTTGAACCTAGAGGTACACCAATGCCATAAGCTATTTTTTCCCCTCCAATCGAACTTTTTCAAGACGACCGCACGAAAAAGTTCCTTGCAAACAGTAACACCGAGCCCGACGTTCTCTCAAGTAAAAATCCAAAAAAACACGATACGAAAAGATCTTCACGAGTGCAACAAACACAAGCAACGTAACCCACTTTAAAAACGGCCGGCGCCGCGGCGCACGTAGTTGGAGCGAGCACGACTCCTCCTCCTCCGCCGCAGCAGAGGCTATAGCCGAGCCGCACGAGCTGCCGCCCGGTCCCCGGCGAACAATCGGCTGGTGTCCTGTCACACCACGAGCGGCCGCCCGGTACAGCACAGCGCAACGCGGCCGTGGCCACACAGTTGTCCCGTCACGTGCGCGATGCCACCGTGACGGACCGTCTCAGCCTCGGCGCCGATACAGCACAGGGCCCCAGCCAGCCGCGGGCGGTCAAACTTCGCCGCCGCTCTTCCTCTCCCGGCCCCATATCCACCCGTGCACGTGCGCGACCGCCCCAATCCATCCGTCGAAGCCCAAATCCAACGGAACCCACTCCAGCACACGTGGTTGGCCTGTAGTGGGGCTCATCGTACCGGTGGGGATCGTCACCGACGCGCGGGGCCAGGGGCGGGAGCGCGGCCCGGCATCAGGCGTGCGAGCCAAGTGTGAACGGGCGGGCGCCGCGATAGCACGACGGGATCCGCGGGGGATTTGGCGGTGGGGATGCCACGGCCCGGCCGCGCGATGGTTTTCGGGGCGTTTTCGTGCATGCGGGGCGGATCATGTGCGGTGCGTGCCAAGTGCGCCGAAGCGCGCGGGCCAGTGGGCGCACGCGGCGCCGGGCACGTACGTGGCGGTGCCGAGCCCGGCGGCGCGCGGTTCCGTGCGCGTGCGCTAATTGTTTCGGTGATTTGACGCCCCGTGCCCCGACGGTCGATGGCTTGTCGGTTCTACCGAAGACAGCGGGGCTCGGCTGTGACTCGGACGGATTTGGATCTTTCGGGTGATGGTACTCGTTCGTTCCGAAAGGCGGGGGTGAGTGAATACGTGCGTGCCCCCACCGAGCTTACTTGGGCGTGGTTCCTAGGTTCCGGTGCATGCATGTGGTCAGGCGCATCATTACGTCAGTACGGACCGGTAACGGTAGCGTTGCTAAGGATCGGCTTTTTTTTTTCTTTTTACTTTCTCCCTTGAGTCGGAGACCCCGAACCGAAATTACATGCGGCATTGGTGGAAGGGTGTTCATGATAATCTAAGCTAGCAGTGTACTGGTACTGGCACTATAAAGGCTGCGTTTTCTCACTTGATTTGGGGCGCATTCTTTTTTACGTGGCTTATGGCTATGATTTTGATTGCGGACATGACTTTTAGACTGTTTATACGAGAGATTATAGGTGGTGGAGTGCCCAATATGTCAGGACTCTCGGCCTACCAGGACTCTGAGTCAGCCAGGACTCTATCTGTAGGTCGGTTTCCTAACACTCCCCCTTGGGCACTCACCCAACATGCTCATGCCTCATCAAAACTCCATAAAAACCCAGTGGAAAAAATTTGGAGAAAGAGTACATAATACATGTGTTCTTTGCGATGCACAATTGCCTCATTAAAACCTTGGTCGAGAAACTTGAGAAAACTCGTCAAGGGTAAAGAGTACAATCCACCCAACTTCATTCGGTCTTCGGGACCTTGTTCATTTGGGTACTCAATCTTCATGATCGAGATTTACTAACGGGCTTGAGAGAATTCTCCCCCTGAATTCTGTACTTCTCTAAGTCTCATCATTCTAATCCCTCACACGCACCTTTCAAAGTTAGATGGAGAGAGTGACTCAGTGAACAAATCTGCCAGATTTTCACAAGACTTAGTATGCAGTACCTTTATCTCGTCCATCTTTTGCAATTCATGAGCATAGAAGGACTTGGGGTTGATATGCTTTGTGAGATGACTCTTCACATAGCCCGTTTGCACTTGTACAACGCATAGTGAATTATCTTCATGGATAATTGTGGGGTTTGCACAATGTTCATCCCACATGACCTTTGGATGTGGTGAACTATTCGGCGGAGCCAAGCGCACTCTCGTCGCGACTTCATACAATGCTATAATTTCTGAGTGGTTCGTCGAAGTAGCTACAAGGCTTTGCTTAGACGATTTTCAGGAAATTGCAGTTCCACCACACATGAATGCATAGCATGTTTGTGACCTTGCGGTATGCGGGTTAGACAAGTACCCAGCATCTGCATAGCCAATCAAGTTCAAGTCTTGATTCTTTCTATAGAACAATCCAAGGTCCTTACTTCCTTGGAGATATCGGAAGGTGTCCTTTATGCCCTACCAATGCCTTTTGGTGGGCTCTGCACTGTACCTTGCTAACAAGTACACGACAATTGCAATGTCCGTTCTAGTGCAGTTTACTAAGTACATGAGTGCTACTACTGCACTCAAGTATGGGAATTCCGGTCTTAGGACTTCCTCCCCCTCTTCCCTAGGTCGGAAAGGATCTTTTTCTTACTGTAAAGACCTTCCGATCATCGGTACTTTCGATGGGTATGCCTTCTCGAAGCCAAACCTTTCTAGCACCTTCTGGGTGTAGGTCGACTGATGTACCAAGATTCCTTCGGGGACATGCTCAAGCTGCAGGTCTGAGCAGAACTTGGTTTTGTTCAAATCTTTCATTTCAAACTCTGACTCCAAGTAGGAGATTGCTTCTTTTATCTTCTTGTTGTCCCGATGATATTCGGATCATCTACATACACGAGATTATCTGAGAATCCATTCAGGATCGCCGTATAAATACACAAGGACGAGACTTCATTGTTTGTGTAGCCTTTCTTGCGAGAGAAAGTAGTTCAGCGATTATACCACATTCTTCGAATGCTTCAATCCATCTGATGACTTTCACGAGTTTCATCTTGTCTGATTTCTATTTGCTCTGTCTTGGTTCGGAGAGGTATTCCTTGAGAATTTCGTATAAATCTCGAATCCAAGTTACCGTAAGGTATATATTCACAACATCCATTAATTTCATTTCTAAGTTCAAGTTTCTCGCCATTGAGATCAAATATCTAAAGGTAATTCCACTCATGGTGGGAGTAGGTTTCTTCATAATCAACTCCAGGACGTTGAGTGAAACCTTGTGCTACTAGACTTGCTTTGTATCTCACTACTTCGTTTCTTTCATTTCTCTTCGAACAAATACCCACTTGTGCCCTCTGAGGTGCACATAGAGAGGTGTCTGACATCGGGTCCAAAACCTCTCTTTTGTTCGAGATAGCAATTCATTGCTATTGCCTTTTCCAATCTTCCCAATCGATCTTTTCTTACATTCGTGACGATGCGGGCTCGGGATCAAGATCGATGATTGTGGCAATTTTCTTCTTGAAGTATATATCGATATTGGTCATTGTCCTGTTCATGGACTCTCCGTGTGCACATAGTTTATAGTTATTTCTTCATGGGTCGCTTCTTCTGGAGCGGTTGCTTCTTCTGGAGCTTCACCTTGCACATCGCTTCTTCCAATTGCGGTGGCAAGTCCCTTTAGTTTTCGACTCCGATGTGTGCACACATCCATGCCGATGGGGATATTCGGATCCGGTATGTCCTTTTTCGAAGGTGTCATACTTGTGCGGTCTCAACGGCTCCCCTTCTCATTCGGGGACTTTAATGATCGGCTGTGGTAAGTCCTTCTTATCCTTTTTCACCAGGCGTCCCCGGTTACAAAGGATTTGAGGAACCGGAGTTCTCGTCCTCTTTTTATTTTTCTGAGGCCTCTGGACGAGATTAGAGATACCTTCTGCTTTCTTTGGTATTTCAACCCTCTCCGGTGCAGTGCGTGTAGGCACATGCGACTTAGTCACACTTTCAAATCACTAAAGTGATCAGGCAGCTGATTTGCTAATGCTTGAAAATCAATTGTCTTCTGGACTTCTATTGTCTTCTGGACTTCTATTTGCTTCACTAGTGCACGGGTCATGTGCATGTATTTTCCGACATTTTCCATCAAGGGGTTGACTTCCTCCCCCTAATGTTGGGAAATTTTCGGTGCTGACCCTTGCGCTAGTTGCATAGATGGATGGATGTTGTAGGCCAATGGTCTAGAATTGATGAGATTTGCTGCATGTAGGACTGCATGTCCCCAACATGTAGCTAGCAAATTACATTTATGCAAAAGGGGGCGGGCAATAAATTTAATTCTCTTGATTAAATCTTCTACCATACCATTCTGGGTATGGACATGCGGTACCGAGTGCTCAACTTCAATCGCCAGGCAATAATCATCAAATGCCTTTTAAGTAAATTCTTTGGCATTGTCTATTCTGGTGGACTTGATGTGATGATCAGGGAACACATTTCTGATGTGAATGATCTGCGAGATCAATTTTACAAAGACGTGGTTTCTTGTGGACAACAAACCCACACATGATCACTTCGAGGAAGCGTCAATGAGCACTATGAAATACTTAAATGGCCCTGAGATGGGCTGAATGGGACCGCAAATGCTTCCCTGGATGCGTTCCAGGAATGCAGGTACATCATCCTTCACTTTCAGAGTGGAGGGTCTAGTAATTAATTTTCCGGTGGCACATGCAGGGCACACAAAAATCTTCGTGATTCGAAAAATTCTTTACATTGATATTATGCCCTTGTGAATTGTTAATTATATTTCTCATCATTCTTAAGACCTGAGTGGCCTAATCTGTCATGCAGGACAGTGTAGGCTGCAGGACAGTGTAGGCACAGAAGAGTTTAGAGCTTCTAAATACTATCTTCAGGACAGTGTAGGCTGCAGGTGCCTTTGGTATAATATAGCCCATTTGTTAGTAAAGGAAGTTTTTTTTTCAAATACCTCTTTTTTTCATTCTCTTTGCGCTTCGTAATGAGTAGGTATTCCTTACAGTACTCTTCTTCAGTCTCAACGTAGAAACCATTTGCGTGAATATTCTTAAAACTTAGGAGAGTTCTAGTCGATTCTGGGTACAATAAGGCTTCTTTGATGACCAAAGTTGTGCCCATTAAGAGTACAATTGTGGCCTTTCCTGAACCAATTATACAAGCATCGCTTCCGACGATTATCGTAAGGCTGCCAATGCTCTTACGGATCGACTGAAAATACTTAATCTCTCTTAAGATGGTATTCATTGTGCTGCTGCCAGCTAAGCACACTTCCTTCATAGGGCGCTACACGTATTCTAATATAAGGTGTTTTATTCATATGCATGAGAAGGCAATCAACTCATAAATAAAACACTTCAATATCAGAACATATCATGCCATTATAAACTGAATAAATGAATGAACTATTCCAAAATCATCCAACCATCACGAGAAAATGCTAAAGTACCATCCATGCAAATTATAACTTGTCTTTTTAACACAAAATAAATGACATTGAAAATCTAAATGCATTCTGTGCATCAGACTTCTTCTGCTATTTTCTCGGGATTGACATTCTCTTCAGGAGAAATCATGGCATTGACTGCTTCTAGGTCGAAAGGGGTTGCTGCTATCGTGATGGTCTCAACCTCCATCAGTGTAGACAGCTGCTCAAAACTCTCCCCCTCAGCCGATGCAAAGTGAGCTTCATGCTGCCCTTTGCCATCCCATTTTGGCTTGCTAGCCTTATTCTCACGTGGAGCTTTTAATTTGCCTTTTTGGGCTGCGGTCTTATCATTCCTTCCCCTTCTATTCATTAAGGAATTTCGAACCTTATGGCTCCCAGCGTTGGCTTCATGGCCAGCGGAGCTCCTAGGTGGCTAAGTGACGTAGTTCTTGCGGAGAACTTTGTCCTAAGCCTCCGCAACCTGCATTATATCAATCAATTCGGCATACACTTTATAGCCGTCATGACGATAGTTGCGTGCGGATTGTATTGCATTGGGGTGGAAGCTGGATAGAGTTTTCTCAATCTTCTGCTCGTCTGTGATATGCTTGCCACAGAGTTGAAGATTGGTACAAATCCTATGCAAAGCGGAATTGTACTCTCCGACCGTCTTGAAGTCGGCAAATCTCAGTCTAATCCACTCTTGTTCTGCTTGAATAAGAATGATGTACTTTAGCCTCTCAAACCGATTCTTGAGTGCGGTCTAGAGTGCTAGCGCGCTCTTCTCCGCCATATACTCATTCTTGAGAGTGAGACAGAGGTTGGTGTAGAAGAAAATGAAGTGCTGATCATTTTCCTCGGGCGTAGGTTGGGCGTCATTCGATCGCCAATCCCGATAGCGCGCGGAGCCGCTCGGCTCCAAACACTATGTTGACATCGGTTGCCCACGTCAGATCGTTTTGGCCATGCTGGGTCAGCTCCTCGAACTTCGGGTTCGTGGTGTCAGTCATCTACATGTGTATATAAGTTTACTTCGGGTAAACATGCACGGAAATATTTACTTCAGGTAAATAAATTTCATAGTGGTACAAAAGATTCTCGTAATGTTTCATAATTTTCTGTGAATTTTCTATAAATTTACTGCTAATTAAAAGTAATTCAAACAATTACAATTAACCAAAAGACAGTAAATAAATACAGAAAATAATAATGGCATAAATAAATAAGCTTCAAATGCTTAAATAAATTCAAAATTCGGATTCCCGAGGCCCTTTTATGCTAGAATATGAATTTTCAGCAAAATCTGCAATTCCAGAGGGTTTTTGCGCAAATTTTCAGTTCAGAGAAAAATTCGCGCATTTTCCCGATTTACCGAGGGGTTTTCTGCAAAATGCTGGACCCGTTCGTAAATCGGAGGGCCTATCGGTAATTTTCAGAATTACCGAGACCACTTTGCAATTTTTAGGACCTGTTTGCAAGTTTTAAGGGCCTGAATGTAATTTTCATAACTTGGGGCTTTTTCGAAAATTGCCATGGCCATTAAAAGGCCCGCCCCTTGGCCGTTCAGATTTTCGGGAGGGTAGGTTTCCCTACCCTCGCCCGGCGATGGCGACGACATGCGATTCGGGCGGTAGGGTGCGGCGGCGGCGGCAGATGGCTGTGGCGGCGGCGGCGGCAAAGGCGGGCAGGAGGCGGCGGGCGGGCAGGCGGCGTGGGGGCGAGGCGGTGCGGCGGGCGGCGGGAGGCTTGGTCTCGGGTGGCGGCGGCGGCGGCTCTGGGCGGTGATGGCGGCGGCACGTCGTCGTCTCCAGCGGCCATCGGTTTGGCCGGAGGCGGGCGGCTTCCTCGGCGGCGGTGCGTTCGGGGCATCCCATACGAGGCCAAGCATCGGCGGCGGCAGCGTTGAAACCGAGGCGACGCGACCTCTTCGGGCGGTCTACGGCCGACGGTGCGCATGCGGGCGCGGCTCGGGCTCCACGGCCAGCGGCGGCGCCGCAGCGGCTTTAGGCGGCGGCGCCGGCGGTGCGGTCACGTGCGGTGAGGCCGAACGGCCGGCGATGAGTGCAGCGATGCCATGCAGGGCGTGCGCACGAGCAGAGAAGTCGAGCGGCCGACGTCACGCCGATAGCAGGCTAGCCCGGTACTCCATCCGCTTGGGACCGTCGACCTGATGCTATACACCGCCAAAAGGATGACGGAGGCGATACTGGAGTACGTATGTACTTGAGTGCACATATGTACTTGCATATACTTTCCCGTGTTAGGATACATGCAGGACGGAACCAATTATTCGTTGTGATTCAAAAGCGATGTTAGGATACATGCACATATGCTGGAGGTATTGTCCGTGCTCACAATGGACATGCACATATGCACATATGCTCACAACCCTCAGGCGGCAGCTAATTTGTCCCTGCTCACGGCGGTTCGACGTCGGCTGCTGGCCGGCGGCCGTGAGAGCGAAGCAGCGCCCGATTTTTCTTTTTCTGTGTGTGATGCCATGAAGAGCAAAAGAAAACAGAAGAAACGATGCCAAATTTTTCGTATAGTGATCATACAGGATCAAACAAAAAGGCATATAAAATTCGATTCAATCTACGATGCAATCAACATCTACCCCGTTTCGCAATCTACCGATCGGCATTATGCCGGCGATTTCAGATCTGCTCACGGTAGATTTGGGGCGGCTTTGCATCGTTCTAATCTACAATGCAATCAACATCTACCCCGTTTCACAATCTACCGATCGGCATTGTGCCGGCGACTTCAAGTCTGCTTGCGGTAGATTAGGGCGGATTTGCACCGTAGAAAATCAATCTAGAACGCGAAAAGAAAATACAGATTCAAAGCGATCTAGAAAATCAATCGTAACCCGATGATTACCTTCGTTCACCGGGCGAAGTCGTCTTCGATAACGTGTTGAGAAACCGACGCTGGCGACCAGTCCGATCGGGATCTCTGCTTAGAATAAGAACGAATCAACCACAGAATCACAGAATAATAGATGAACATAGAGAGATGTAGAGAGAACTCCTGGTCTGCTTTATTGCTTTTCACCGCGTGTGTACAATGGGGGGTTGGCTCTCTATTTATACTAGGTGGTGGGGTGCCCAATATGTCAGGACTCTTGGCCTACCAGGACTCTGAGTCTGCCAGGACTCTATCTGTAGGTCGGTTTCCTAACACTTTTTACTTTCTCCCTTGAGTCGGAGACCCCGAACCGAAATTACATGCGGCATTGGTGGAAGGGTGTTCATGATAATCTAAGCTAGCAGTGTACTGGTACTGGCACTATAAAGGCTGCGTTTTCTCACTTGACTTGGGGCCTGTTCTTTTTGGCTGTGGCTTGTGGCCTGTGGTTTTTGACTGCAGCTTGTGACTTTTAGGCTGTTTATACGAGAGATTACAGAGTAACAAAAATTCACATGCGGTTTTTGTCGATATAAATGAAGTTAGTAAAGTATGTACTACAATTAACTAGTAGGCCCTATCTTGAAAAAAATACTCTATTTAGAAACTAGTTACTGTAGAAAAACTGAAAAGCAGCTTTTAGAAGCTGAAAAGAACATGGCCTTGGTATGGCTATGAAGCTTGGTGCGACTCTAATATTCACGTGGCATAGAAATACGTTGAAAATTAAAAGTTGAGTAACTTTTAGCACACCAGTGTCGAGCAATGTATCCGGCCTCGTAACAAATGCATAGTACGGCTGCATCATTTCATACAAAATAAGGTGTGGTTAAAGTGCGAACACTACTACAAAATAGGTTATACTAGACGGCTACATCACAGACGGTTTATACTAGAAACCGTCTGTGAAAGTCACACAGACGGTTTTTAACAAGAACCGTCTGTGATGTCCCTTTTGTAACAACAGTCTGTGATATTTTGTACATGATCAGAGGTTAATATATAAGTACACATTGATTCTAATAACTTAACTACAGAACTACTGAGACAAGAGATGATCACAAATTAAAGGTAAATTTATTAATTTCAATTCGAGGCAAATTTATTACAAAAGTCGCACAGATAAAGAGATTCACAGATTCTAATCTTCTGGGCTTCGTACGCTTCTTCTTCGACTTTAGGACTTGGAGGATCAGCCGCTGAGTTCTCGAACGCCGTTAAGATTGTCCTTGTCCTTAGCACTTCCTCCTCTAGCCGCAAATGATCAGTAGCATAGCCCATAATCTCGTAGAGGATATCATTATAAGATTCCTCAGAATCTGCCATTTATGCTTGATCGGCAATGCTATCCATCAGTCTCTCCGATGCCACAAGAGCTTCTTCCGCTTTGTGCACATTGTAGAGAAGAACCAGGGTGAGGGCTGTTTCCCTTTCTTGAGCGGCAGCGAGACCCATCCGTCGACGGTGGATGATCAAGTCGAGCTGACGGATGCAAGAAAGTCGGGGAAGGAGAGCAGGGTGTGTGCGGAGAAGCTGCTCCAGATGTAAATTGCTAGCCGCCTGTGTAAGGTTTCGGCCGAACAACTCTCGATGAACAGATGAGAGGAAGGAGATGATCACAAGAATAGTAGAAGCCATATTGTACGTACGTCTACATTGGCGCACATATTTAACCTTTAGCGCAGACGGTTCGTATACCAAACATTAATGATATAGACGCTTTGTATATCGATTGAGATACGTTAAACGAAACACGAGAGATACGTTTTGACTTTGCATTATCACAAATGGTTCTAAACTAGAACCGTCTGGGCTATAATTATCACAGACCGTCCACGCCGTCGCCGCTCTTCCGATGGTATATAAAACTTATGATCTAATTCACAGACAGTTCTATATGTAGAACCGTTTGTGATAATCTGACAACTGGGCCAGTCGATCCTCCTCAACCCAATCCTAGTCAATTGAAATCCACCAACCCTAACCCCACAGATCCCCGCGCCAAAAGTTTTCACACTCCCGCCTCTCCCTCCCCTATAAATAATAACCAAAACCCAACCTCCTTGCTCTTCTCCTTCTCCTCTTCCTTGTTGTTCCTCCTCTTTGCTGTTCTCCTTCTCTCATCCTTGTTGTTCCTCCTCTTTGCTGTTCTCCTTCTCTTATCCTTGTTGTCCCTCCTCCTCCTTGTTGTTCTTCTCCTCATTGACACTTACCATAATAGCCTGCACGAAGCAGACGACGCACAAGTCTACAGGAGGCAAGACACTCAATCAACGCCGACGATGGTGGGCATCAAAGACATCCAGCTCATGCGTTGCATCAGGAGTAAGAAGGCCTATGCATATTGTTGTTGTTGTGCTAGATGGGATCTCTTTGCTTTTTCTATGTTCTTGTTGTGCTAGATGGGTAACCTGCTTGTTGTTTTTTGATATTGTAATGGTAGGCTCTAATTTCATTTCTTGTTGTTCTTGTTGTGCGAAATGGATGTTTTATGTTTATAAAATGAATTGAGATGTGAATTGGATGTATACATGTACATATTGATCTGCTTGTTTCAGATAGCATGGCTAGCATTTCCTGAGGCTAGCCAATAAACAGAAATAGATTTAGGGGTAGAAGAGAATAACACAGATGGATTTTAATTAAAAGCCGTCTGTGCTAGTAATCACAGACGGTTTTTAATTAAAAACCAGCTATGCTAGTTGATAATCACAGACGGTTTTTAGTTAAAAACCGTCTGTGATTATCAACGATCTGCACGGTTCGGCCGTGCGTGATGACCTCGTATCATTACTGATCCATAAATTCAGACGGCTCATAAAACCATCTGTAATGATGTTTCTGAACCGTCTGTAATATGGTTTTCTGTAGTAGTGGAATATGTTAGGATCCTCTCCTTACAACTAGGGGTGCAAACGGGTCAGGTTAATCCCGACCGATTCGGCACCAAATCCGATTGGTACCGAATTCGATTGGTACCGAATCCAGAGAAAAAAATATGGGTTAGGATATGGTAATAACAATATCCGTCCGAATCCGATACGTCTTCAAGCTTGATTTCAGGTTAGTGCTACTATTTGATGTTTCATTTTCTTTTGCAATGGTAAAATAAAATCTTCGACATCAGCTATTAAGTAGTAACATCAAGTTCTTGACAGTACGTCCTCCTACTCCATTTGTTGTACTGCATGCATTCCTTACAAACAAGTAGGGGTGCAAACGGCTCGGGTTAATCCCGACCGATCTGGCACCGAATTCGATTGGTACCGAATCCGAAAAAAATATGAATTAGGATATGGTAACAACAATATCCATTCGAATTCGATCTATTTGCACCTCTACTTACAACGCTCATTATCTGGTAAGGCCAACGGAGCCTGTCAAGCAAATGGACTTGTGGACATGAGGTAGGTTCCGACACCATCGGACCGCTAAACTAGCGTGCTGGTCCTTGTTCTTATAAATTAAATTATGCCATGTCTTCTCTTACAGTAGACGTACGACTATCCCAACAGATTCAAAGGAGTAGTAATACTTCACTGAAATTCTTACATCTAACAGAGAATGCAAATAGCAAAATAGATGCTTAATTGCAATAATTTATCATACGGACTCGAAGAGGGTTCTGGGACTTCTGGCGTTGATATCACAAATTGATTGATCGGCTCCTTTAACACGCTGTCCACAAGGTCCAGCCCAAGTCCTCTAAAAAACTTAGCCCAAGTTCTTTCAGAACAAAGCCCAATAGCACAATGGCTTTTCAGGATCCATCAGGTCTCCCAGACACGGAGAAGAATTGGGCCACTGACTAGCATCAGATCAAAACCCAGACCAACACATTCCCCGCAGCCCTAGGGTTTCTGTCTAGCGATCGAATCGAATCGAGAGGAGGTGCCATGGCGTCGCGGCCGTCGCTGAAGCCGAAGCCGAAGCCGAAGGGCAAGGGCGGGAAGAAGGGCTCGCCGGCGGCCGAGGAGGAGCAGTCCTCCGCGACGGTGGCGGCGACCCGGTTCGTGAAGGAGTGGAGCACGTGGACGATGAAGAAGGCAAAGGTGGCGGCGCACTACGGCTTCATCCCGCTCATCGTTGTCATCGGCATGAACTCCGAGCCCAAGCCCTCCATCGCGCAGCTCCTCTCCCCCGTCTGATCCGATCCTCGACGAGGCCTAGATGCGATGGATCCATCTCCTTTTAGTAGCTTATAATTAGTAACTGTTCTAGCTGTTTCTTAGATTGGGTTGGGCGAGTTCTTGATGCTTGTGTGGTGATTTAGAGGTTTTGCTATATGAGTCTTAATAATGTTATAGCAGACATCCAATAGTATTGGACCAAATCTTTTTATTAATCTGAGGCTGGATCTGCTATCAGTATGGTGGTATGGAGAATTTTCTGTGTTATTTGTGTGCGTCATATGCTCTCTGTGCCTGATGCTTGTGCCTGATGTTTTCGATTGAACTAGTAAGAGGTATGGTTATTATTGTGTTGTGTAATCTGGATAGTTTCAGCATATATCTGGAGCGATTCATTGGTATTTTCGCTCTGAATTTGGTACTTGCAATTCATAGTGCCTTGTTTCTCTTCATGTGTGCTTGTGTTTGCAACGAACATCATGCCCCCTTTTTTTTTTTGGTTCTTCTTACGCCCTGTTCGCATTTGTTGGCTGTGCTTTTGCCTGATATAGGCCCTGTTTGTTTCCACTTAAGATTATTATAATTTAGCTTATAGTTGCAGATTATATAAGCTAGCTTATAATAAGCTGGTGGGAAATAAATTGTCGGTGTTTGTGTCTGGATTATCAGAGTTATGAATTGTTGTATTCGAATGTTTAAATACTACAATGCCCTTGAGCTTATAATGTTTGAAGGTTGAGGAGTTAATGAATGGCAAAGGTGGGTAATTTTTCTGAAGTTTTATGGGCATTTAGATAAAAGGTGATCTATAAGCTGAAATAAGCTCCTTTTTTGAGCTTATTAGATTATAATAATCTGAGCTATTAGATTATAATAAGCTAGCTTATAATCTGTCTGTTTGTTTCCACTTATGATATATAAGCTAGATTATAATAATCTTAAGTGGAAACAAACAGGGTCATAGATACTGTAGTGGGTGTTAGCTTTTCAATGATTAATTCAATTAATAAATAAAAATAAAGAAAATGAGAGAAAATAAAAAAAATTATTATATCTTCACGAACAATACAAAGGAAGAAAAAGACGTATTAAGAAGCTAAAATGTTTAAAATAGCTTTCGGTTTTTGAAAGGTAGAAGCTTTCGGTTTCTGATTCGGTTTCTGAAAGGTAGTAACGAGAAACTAAGAAGCATTCAATTAATAAAGGAAAACCAATTAATAAAGAAAAACGAAGAAAAAAAGAGAAAATAAAAAACATTATATCTAGGACAATGCAAAGGAAAAAATGAATTAAGGAGTTACCGCGTTTGACTTTCGGCTTCTAGAAATTAGAAGCCAAAAACCGTTTTAAACGAGGCCTTAATCATCTATGATAAACTTATATCTGCAGCGATCATGCCTCACCTTTTTTCCATAATCATCTATGATAAACCTATATTTGCAGTGAACATCATTATTCCTGTTTATGAACTTTCACCTTAAATTTGTACAGGCCACTCTCTGATAGCAACTACCAAGCAACTCCAATTTATAGCAAACCTGTCCTACTCAACATTGCAAGCTTCATACATGTCAATCAGTCAATGTACCCCACAATAACATGGTAGGATGAAATGAACAAACCCCACAATAATATGGTAGGATGAAATGAACAAATTTATTGCTCTGTGCAAGTACAAAAAATAACAGACAGAAGCGTTGCATCTTCTCTACATCGACGAAAGAGGTGGCATTCACCTCCAGTAATATGGGGCCACACCATCAAACCACCAGAACCTTAACAAACCAGTTTCCATTCCTTCACCCAGTGAACATAAATAAGATCCTCACAAAACTCCAATGTTCTTTCCCTGATGAATATGCCAGTACTGCTATGCCGTTGGACAGAAAAATTCATCTCATTCCCCAACATTCTGATTAAAAATCTACTGAAAAGTCTTGAAGCCCGAGGATAGCAGACTGCAGACATACTATACAAGCCCGGAAAACTGGGGATAGGTGCATCACCAAGACAGAAAACGCCCAGGATCAAGAAAGCCCAAATGAGGACAAGGCAGATTGAAACAAAGTAGAAAATGCCTCAGCAGCTGTCCCATCATCAGCCTTAATTTTGAGCTGTGCCTTCGCTGATGCTGTGTTGACGATACATTCTACAAGGAAGAAAGCAGTAGCCCCGTCTTTCTGAGCATAGAAAAAGAACTTGTAGTTTGGAGGCTGACCACCTGAAGCAATGCATTGAATGTAGTTGCTTTGCATGTGACGAATGAGTGATTGAGGATTCATCAATGAAGCTGCTCCTTGTGGGCTTAAAGAGCATTCCTGTTAAACACAACAAAGCACGTAAGGGAAAAATACTTATAATTTATAAAGATCAGGAGGGCAGAATCATTCCACAGAACATAGAACTGCTAATTACACTGTTCAATTGGTGATGAATTTCAAGAGGAGACATGTATATTAGACAATAGAAGCACCAATGATTTTCATGTATTATAAGAAAATAATAAGAATCTTAAACAAGTCAAAATCACTGCTCAAAACATAGAACTGCTAATTTCAAACTTCTCATATGAGATGGCTTTCATGGGAAGACACGAAGTATTAGACAATAGCAGCACCCAGGATTTTCATGCAGTAGATCACTTTGCTAAAATCATAAGAAACTTGACCAGGCAATGAGAAAAGGCTATGTGAGCATGTTGCACACTTGCACTACTAATAATCAGATAATGCAGAGACAAAAACATGAAGCAGCATACCTGAGACAGGGATAATGCCAATTGGCCCCATTTCCTCTGGAATGAACCAGGATCCAACACAGCCTTTGAGTTGAGGGTCAGTGCTGGAGATGGTGGAGGAGCAGGGGTTTCTGGAACACCGAGCCCAAGGAGGTCATCAAGACTTAAGTTTGATTGTGAGAAATATGTTGGCCCACCAGGATTTATTAGTGAAGCTTCAGCTGGTGTTTGTGAACTTAGCAATGAAGGGCCGCTCAAGTCAGAAGGAGCATTGTATGTAGAGGTGGAAGAACCATTGCTGGCAGCTGTACCGTTATCCTCTTTATCTGAAGTACTTAGCAAAAGATCATTGTCATTTTCTTGATATCTTTGGGCAGAAATGACATTTTCTGAAGCCTCTGCCCCAACAGTCAAGTTTGTAAGATCTTCTGAGTACTCAAATGGTCCACGGTGCTCCTTATCCGTAAACATGTAAGATGGCTGCCAAATGCATAGGAGATGTTGATACTTGTTATGAAAATTTTGAATAATTATGTAGATAACTATATTTGAGTACCTGACTTGCTAGAGAGATATGCTATAATCTTAACCAGCATTTGTAAATTGTAATAACCACACAGCAATATAGAGTTTTTTCATCCTAGACATACAAGGGATGCATTTCCATTAACTGCGGAAAGCATAATATGAAGGGGCCACTTGGCACCCACTACTATAGAAAGCACTTCAAGAACATTTAAGCATTAACCCTAACCATGTTATCATGAAGATATAAACGAGTGCATGTCTTGATAAAGGTCAACAAACAGAAAATCCACACCCAAGAATGGCACGAATTCAGAATTCTATTTGAGTCGCATGAACTCAACTTGCCTCAAGACAAGGGTTCGGAAAGCTGCTGATTATGGTCTCTAACCATTGCAGTTGAAGACTGCAATCCAGCAAAGCACTTAGTTTAAAGGATAGGGCATAATCTCTCCTATGCTGCCAAATTTCCGCACAATTCTTTTATACAAACTCGGTATTTCAGTATTATTTAAAAATTCACAACTTGTTGGAGACAAGCTGGTCTTGTAGTATTCAGCAAATTACAACTTTTAAACTGGTCTTGTAGTATTTAAAATGTCAATGATTACAAGTTGGAGATCGTGTACCTTCTGATATACAACTGACAGGCTATTGAATTCATCAAATATCCGATCTTTTATTTCACTGCTCTGTGTATCTGCAAATACAGAGACAGCTTGCTTGGGAGGGTTTACTACACGCTCTGCTACAGCAGGATCATATTGCAAAAGCCTGTAGTAGAAAAGTGCTCGGTCATGAACATCCTGTAATGAAGTGGCAGTTTAGCAAGAGCAACATTCTTTTCACCATTTCATAGAAATTATATCAATAACATAACTATTAACGTAGAAGAAGACAATCAATTCTGACCTGGTGAGTGTCAGATAGACCAGCGGCTAATGTAGCTCCTAATGCTTTTTGTGTTTCTGGTGGTCTCTTAAAGAAACATTTCATCACCGCAGTCAGGAGATGCAAGCGAACCTGCAAAATACAATATCACTTGAAAAATGATGTGGAGCTCAACAAGTAGCTACTAGCTACTCGCGCATGACAATCTAAAGAAAAGGCATAGAGTTTTACAATAATGCCGGATAGCCTACTAGGTAGTAGGTTCAAGACGACAATACAAAAAAGGATAAGAGGGTCATCCACTCATCCTTAGTTTAATGCACACTAAGATGTGAATTTCGCTCATGAATCCTTTGTCCTGATACCCTTCATTCCACTTACAGTGGGACATTCAACTTTAGTCTCTACCCTCTATAAATGGCAAAAGTCAGCTTACGATCTTATGTTAAACCCAGCAACGATTAATATTTACGCCAGTTCTTACTGATTTGATGCTTTAACCTTTATCTTAGATATGTACTCTACCATTAGATACTAAAGACACAAAATTATGAGTGTCTCATATGATCATATCATTACTGTGAAAACAAACTTTTGGGATACATATAGGACAAACAGAAGAGTCCACTTTTTTAATCATGGAAGATAATTTCAGCCAGTGGGTTAATGGCAGAATGCATCTTCTAATGGCAAAATATGACCAACAGAAAACAAGGCAAAAGTTGTTAGTACCTCAGGAGAGTGCTCTTCATCCCAGTTTTCAACAAGACTTTCAAGAATGTATGGAGCATCATGCATGTCTTGTGAATATTCTCCCAGCATCCATATGAGAGCGGCTTTGCCTTTTGGCTCCTGAATATTTTTGCTACTGATATTTCCAACAACTGCTATACAATCATGGCTCCATTGAGGATATTTCCTCAGAAGATCTTTCACCAACACCTGCATATAAAATTTTAGTCAGGAACATAGAGATGCAGAGTTGAATGTAATCCTACAAGATTTCATCCTGGGTAAAGGATCAACAGCATAACTAGCATTAAGAAAACTTACAAGAGTTTCAGCAGTCACATAATCCTTGTCCATTTCAAGAAATTGTAGAAGCCTGTCCACAATAGCATTCACGTCATACTGCTGCAGCGCTATTTTTCCAACTGCCCGGATAGCCTCTCTTGCAATTGGTACGTCAACATTTCCAGCATATTCACACAACTCAGTTACTGGTATAAAAAAAATACCATACGAATATTTTAGAAAAATAATGGCAACTAAGGACTAACAATATATCACATATGTTGCAAGATATGGCATATAATCAGTGGAAACTGGATATCTGCTATACCAATTTCATATGTGTTGCTCTCATTTGCTATAGCAGTCAACATCTCAAGTTTCAGCTTCTTCACATAAGAAGGATCACTAAACTGGCAGTAGAAACTTTTGTAGTCGGAGGAAAATAACATCGGAGCACGCATCACCAAAAGATGCAAATGACATAGCACGGAGTATGATTGTTCAGGACTCCCAGCACCTACCAGAGTAAGCAAAGGAGCTTTTATACGCTCATAAACCTAAAATGGAGGATGCAAACAGAGATTAGAAAGATTCTCAATCAAGGTCTCATCTTTCTTAAGAAGTGTATGATAATCCATACAGTACACTAATATGATTATATTTAAAAAATAAGCATGTGAAATCCATTGATCAAGTGTGCTCAGAATGAAGAAATTTGCAGACCATATGAACTTCCAAAGAACAGCACCATGTAAGGCTAACGGTTATGTGAAATGACATTTTCAGTGGATCTGGTTGCATAACAGTGAGATAGAAGTGATAAGACAAATATTACAGCTCTGGAAATATAATGGGTGTAACAAACTGTGCACCTGTTGGTGAACATCAGTCATTGACATTGTCAAGTGGAGAAAAACTTTGATTGTTGCCAAAACAACAGCTCCATTTGCATGCTGAAGTCTATCCTCAAGCAGGTTCATTATGTCAAAAATTTCATTATTATCAGATGGTAGGAACTTTGACACCAACTCAAGAACAAGGCACTGTGCCCACTCACTGAACTCTTTGATCCTGCAATTACAAAAAAAAAAGTATACAACAATGCAAGTAAATGCTCATAGGGAGTGTTGCCAACAAAAGCTCCAGGTAGGTGGAAACTCACCTGTTTAGCAGGTAAAATACCACTTGCTTGCTATACAGTGTCTCAATCTCCCTTGCTGCTGCCTCTGAATTGGCAGCCTCTAGGGTCCAGATCTCCTGCAATGCATGCAGACAATTGGCAACCACCTGCAAATTCACCAATGTCATCAGGCTACCTAAAAAAAGAATGGTCTCTCCACAAGATTACAGCCAAAGACTAGCCAGTTCAACCTAGGTCCAGTTAAATCAACCTATCCAATGAAGCAGGTCAGATTCAAGTTAGACCTTCCTCAAGCTACCTCATAATCGGCACAAAAAACCTACCAAGCAGCTCTTTATATTAATAGAAGCCACAGAAAAAGATATATTTCTATAAGCCGTATTATGCAATTGAGTTTAGCTGTCCCGGCAAATGACGAACAATGGATTAGTAAACTCAGTGCCGAAAAGGAAAACTTGAGTATTCTATCGACAGCTTCTGCTGTACACACAAACAGGCAGAAGCAGGTGAATTTCTACTCATTTCTTTTTAGGAGCTTTCTTTTAGAGTAAGTCATAGATGTCCTGCAAAATGAATCAACTGCACAATTATCACACAAGATAGAAACAACCATTCTCCCAGCCAGCATGATCTGACCACAAATCATCCAGATTTCAGCAAGTCCACTATATGTGGAGACAAAATACTGCCAAAAACAAGTTTCTTGCTGGCCTAGTTCACCTACGATCAGCAAACTGTCAACCCAGCACTCAGCACCAACAACATTTACAAGGGCCATGAAAACAGAACTACTAATGAAATAAAAAATTGCAGATGATGTTCTAGTTATAAATGGCAAAGTTAAGATCTCTTCAAAGCATTAACTAAAAGTATAGAACTAAAAAACTGTAACTTGCACTCTGTCTTTCTTCCCCATTAAAATATCTGTGGTGTCCTATCTACTTTGGGCACCATGTAAACCCACGGTACTGTCGAAGGCACTGTGAAAAAAAGGGTGTACCAGGGGAAACAGGCCGCATGCTGTTCAGAAGGGACCATTGAAGTAAACTGCTAGTTTTTTTCCCGGGGGGGGTGTTGGTTAGATATAGAACAGGCAAGGGGCAAACCTTGTACCATGTTCGAGTAATTACAATCTCCACTTCTCCGGTCTATGTTAACTCAGTTTACACGATATTAATTTATATCGCCTTATTAAAAAATAAGGATGTATAAAAGGACATATTTAATGCAGGGACAATAGGGTATATCAAGATTGAGATGCTACTTATAATCCAGTAATTTTGTATTGACCAGAATAGTGACTTCACTAGAAGGTACTACAATTTGTTCCGTAGGTCATTGTAATTGCCATCACAAAATCTCTTGGGCTAAGTAATTAACAGACTATGACTTGTAATTTGTTATGCCAAAACTAGTAACATTGGACATATCGAATGGGTTGAAACTTCCTTTTTGATATATCTAATAAGATATCCTAGGCAAAAATTTATGTTTACTCAATATATCACAAAAGGGTAGGCAGTTGAACAATGGCGCTTTTTGAAACAACCAATATGATCAAACAAGCCAAATCAAAATCAAATCTTCCATCAATTAAGGATATAATCACTAACATGCAGCTTCATTAGGCAGATAGCAGCTGCATGCAGCACCCAATTCCAGGTGATAGGCTCCCATTGGCATGAGTGCCTACCATTGGCATTCAGTGCCTAAATTCAATCCATATTGAGATTGCATCTGTGTGTAGTGACTTAACTTTCAGTTCCAGGTTGAATCAGCACAATTCATGAATTATATTTTTAGGTGGAAATTAAACAGTCACACAAGCAGTTTGTGGCAATACTGCAATAGTCATTGCAAATAATAGCAACATGGTCGCTGCATAACGAGCAGTTTGTGGCAGGGCGACTCACCTGCGCATCGGGGTCGGAGAGCATGAGCGCCTTGAGCGCAGCAGCCAGGTCAGCGTCAAGGCAGGCGGTGGCAGATATGTGATACAGCTTCACAGCACCAACAGCGGCGATCATCCGGACGTAGGCGCTGGGGTCCTTGAGGCCGGTGGTGAGAGGCGTGACAAGGTACTCGACAAGGTTGGGGACACGGAGAGAGCAAAGGCTGCGTAGCGCGAGTCCGCGGATGGTGGGGTCCTGGTCGCGGCAGTCGCGCTGGAGGAAGTTGATGGTGAGGAGGGCGAGGTCCGGGTGGGCGCGCGCGTGGACGCCAACGTAGAGGTAGCACATCTTCTTCAGCACGACGTCGGAGGTGGCGGAGCACATCACCATCTCCCCGAACGCCGCCGACACGTCGATGCCGGCCGTCATGCAGGAGATCACCCGCTTGAAGACGTCCCGACGCTGGTCGTCGGCATCGGGAGCGCGGCTCCCCGCCAGCTGCCGCAGCTGTTGCTTCAGATCCGCCACCTCGCTCTTCCTGCACAGTCAACTCAAAGTCGACAATTGGTTAGCTAGGGTTCGGGCGGCGAGGAGGGCTTGGGGGCAAGAGTAGGAGAGTGGCATACCCGGAGGGTTGGGACGGGGAGGCGGACTTCGCCGGCGAAGGCACCGTGGGAGCCATGGCGGAGGACGGCCGCGGCGGGGTTGCTTGGATCTGGGTGCGCGTGGGGAAGACAACTGCGAGTGGTGTTGATTGGTGGGAACTTGGATCTGGTCTGGGACTGCGAGGGGAGTACGAGGGGCTGACAAGTGGGCCATGAGTCAGAAATACGCCTTCCGAGTTGGTTAACGGATTCAGTTTCGCCTACTTGCCCCCGCGGAAGGCGGACTCCATTGACACATAACACAGCCCACCTAGCCGCTGGCCATGGCGACGGGAAGGGCGACGCGGCGCGCAGGCAGACGCTGCAAGACCTCTCGCCGACGATCCGACGAGGCGATTCTTGCCGATTCCTCGTCCTCGCCTGCATCAGATTATTTAGGTGCATGCGTGTGCTGAATGGATATGAAGCTCAATGCTTGGAAATTTGCTCAACATTTCGTAACTAGATGTCCTTAATCAATTATGCATACGGTGATGCTAGGCCAGTGATTACATTGTACAGTCATCTTTTGTGAGGTCAATAACTCAAGGTTGCAATGATGTAGTTTAATTGTCTACAAACTCCCGTCACATCAACTATGGCCGGTCTGATCATCCTTTACCCACCGGTTTAACCACACTTTAGCCCTGAAACGCAAAACCAGTTCGACCTCCTCATCAAATCGGTGTGACTGCATGTGCAAAGCGGTCAGACCATGAACACTGCCAAAATTGGAATTTTCACAAAACTAACTTCCAACTTTAACAAAATTTTGTCAATTGTTCATCATAATCACCATGAGACCTCAGGTGATTCTTCAACTTTATTTACCATTTGCATGATCACCACAATTTCAATGGCCACCTCGAACTCGGAATTTGTCGGGATCAGATTTTCAAATTCGAACCCTCTGTATATTACCGCACTAGTCCCAGATCAAAATTAGTGCACACAGTCAAATAGTGATGATCACATAACCAACAACACTCTATTACAATAAAAGAAAGTACATGCCTTATGGCCACTTTATTACAACCGAGATTACAAGACCTCTCAAACTTACAAGACACAGTGGAAGAAGAATAAAACTCTGACAATAGTCCATCAATACGTCACATGCAATTAACTAGTGAAATGCAACCTAGTACTTCTGGTATCCTTCGTCGAATCCACATGCGAAGTATAGTCTCCCTCTTGAGCTTCATAATCCTCTGAAATTTATTTTAAGTGTAGCATATGAGTACATAAAAGTACTCCGCAAGTCGTAGGAAAGATACAGTATATGTAAGGCCTAACAAAGAAATGATGATATGGTTCTTTTGTATAAAGCAGTATTTTATTTCAACTACCAATATATATTTTCGAAAGCATCAATTTAACAAAATAATTGCAATAACTGAAACTAGATAGACTTTCTAGTGAATGTTCCAACCACCAACACTAGTAGACAGGCTCTAACCACTAAGGTTCAAGACTATGGGTTCTATCCACCCAAACTAGTTCCATTCGCTAGGGCGCACCCCCGATAGTTTCATCCACTCTCGAGTTCCCAAAAATTTTACTTTTAAAACCAAAGACCAAAGATCTACCATGTGAAAACGCACATCGCCCACCCTTGACCGTGGGCACGGCTATTCGAATAGTTTTACACTCTATAGATGCTGTACAACTTTACTCATAAGAGACAATCAACTTATCATGTCACCCATTACACGCTTTCTTTAGGCGTGCGACTAAGCGTTTATCTCACTCCGATCTAGCTAGACACCATCCGCTAAAGTTTCACCGCTGAAGGGTTAAATTCACCATAGTCAGAAGCCTCCTCTTGTACAGTAAATCCATGTGTCTCACTGTGAGTAACTCCAGTAACCCTAGTACTCGCTTACCACTAGTGATATCTAAACTAAACCCTTTTGAATTATTCAGTCAGGTCGTACCCATTTAGCCTTGTGGTTGTACGGTAGTGCTTATTTTGGACAATCACAAGCGTTGGTCCTTAATTGACTAGGGCGGTGCTTTCACAATACAAGTTCTCGTGCTAAATCTGCACCAACTCAATCTTACCAACCGCCCTATCTAAAACAAATTTTTACCATTTTATTTTATTTTAAAAACCAATGGCAACACCTATTGCCAAACACTTAAATAAAAACAATTGCTTAGAGATTTGATAACATTATTTTCACCCATAAGGTTACAATGACCGAATAGCTTGTCTAAGCAATTACTCCCGTTATAAAATTAACAAAACATAATAATTTCAATACTGAGATAAGAGAAGTCTAGGGCGACAAAGGTATATAGTTGTCAACATCAAATAAAGGCATAATATTATTGGATTAAGTAATATCCTTAAGACAGAAGTTATCATTTTATGTAACATAGCAATGCATTAAATTTGAAATATTAAAATGAATTTGGTAAACATAGATACAAGATGATTGAATGAGACTTGTCTTCTTGCATGTTGACTGGACCTTCTTGCTGTCGGTCAAGAAATTGCTCGACGACGTCGGGTTCTACATGCGCGAAACGAGAAGCCTAAATAAATAAATAAATTTAAATAAAATCATAAAAATATAAAATATATACTGGAAGAAATATTATAATTTTAAATGAATTTATAAATTTAAATCACTAGATTCGAAGTTTGGACGAAGGAGAATGAGCGATCGGAAGATCGAATGGAATGGAAATTCCAAAAAATTGCAAAACAAAGGAATATTCTCTGGAATCTTCTTTTTGCTGGAATTTTGAGAATTTAGCCGGCCTATGACATGTGGGGTCCGCTTTTCATTGACTCGGGTTAAATAAATGAGAGCCAATAGAAACTGTAGGGGAAAATTGCATTTCCTTGGATTCGAAACCAGGCTATGCACTCTCACGTGTCATGGATTCAAAGCACATGAATGAAGAGCTAATAGAGAGCTCCTCTTTGTAGAAGAACAAATGACACAGACAGTGGAAGTGGCGACATGGTGAGCGAAGGCACCGGCAAGGGAAAGGCGAGAGGCGTGGGGGATGGACAAAATAGGTGGCTAGGGATCCGAGGAATACATTGGAAGTGGTGGCATGTCAACGGAGCACGGTGACGACGTGGGCGGCGACAACATCATGGGTTGGAGAGAGGTACTGTATTCAGGCATGGAACATGGAGAAGTAGCATGAGCACGGCCTAGAACACGGCATGATGAAGCTAGAAAAATATCGGCTAAGCCGGAAACTCACCAGAGACGACACAATCGACGATTGAATGGCGTCGATAGGGAAAAAAGAAAAACTTCATATCTTGGTTTAGCATGCTTTGACGTGAAAGGATCGGAGAAAACATTACCAGATTGATGGGAACGTGAAGCACCCTATGCGGCCATGGCTAGGTTTCGGAAGCAAAAGTTTGTTGAGGGTTTTTGGAGAAAAGGAGGGAAGCATCATGTAGAACACGACGAGACAAGTCCAATAGAGGTGATGGCATGGTCTAAAGCTCACCAGAGATGACGAATTGTCGTCGGGAAATAATTCTGGGCATCTTTGTGAAAAACTCGATTCCGTGCAATTTCCTGCATAAAAATCAAATTAATTTGGTGGGGGAGTTGTTGGGTCCTAGAACACGAGATAACGTGAAGGTATTTCGAAAAACTACACTGGATAGAGAGATGCGGTGGAGGGAGGAGGCTCCCGCACAGGAAGACTTGGACGGTGCATGGGAGGTTCTGAGATTTGGGGAGGGTGTGAAGGGGTAGAACACTTTCTCAAAGCTTTATTTTATTTGGCAAGAATGAGATAAATGGATTGAAAACAGACGAATCAAAGCAATGTTGTTTTTCACTTTGCAAGATTAGAAACTAAAAAATTGAAGTCTAAATGGGCTTGGAATTGAATTGATTTGATTATACACATTTTTTGCTGCCTTTAATTCCTTTAGTGGGAGAGAACTGATTTTTGTATGCATGGTCATGGCCTTTGGTGAGCTCGGTTGAAGCACAAAAAAGGAGTTGTTGTCTGCTCGGTTGGCTGTTTTGGAAGATGAACACAGTGCTTGAGCCTTAAGGAATGAATGAAAGGAAGGTGGGGATTAGCCAAGAAAAGCGAAAGGGAAATCTGGTGGTTGGTGGCTTGTTCGGTTGTACGTTAAGCGTGCTGGTGCTTGGGCGATGGTTGACCTCTTAGGAAGTTTTTATTTTATTTTTTAAATAGAGAGAAGTGCCTGGAAAGAAATAGTTGGACCTAGAAAAATCGGGAAGTTTTTATTTTATTTTTGAAATAGAGAGAAGTGCCTGGAAAGAAATTGTTGGACCCAAAAAAATACAATGGATATTTTTCTAAAGACCTGGATTTTTTAGATATTGAAATTTTGAATATTTGAATTTGAATTTTGGAATTTGAATTTGGAATTTCAGGTTGGAATCGGGATTTTGATATTTTCTTTTAGTATTACACAAATAATACAATTAAAATCCCAAAAAAAATTAAATAATTAATTTAGAATTAATTTTTTTAAAGAAAACAAATTTTTGGGATGTTATAGCTTTCCAATTCGACGTTTGACTTGATTGCTTAGATAGTGTTACGCGCTAGCAATGGAACACGGTTCTCTCTACACATGATCTCCTAGATGCTATGGCACTAGAAAGATATAGAATCTAAGAGTTTTCAGATAGCTGCAACATTTGACTGTGTACGAATCTCCTTGTATGTCTAATTTGAGTTTCTTTTGTTATCTACTGTTCGATTGATTGGTAGATATGTATATCTTTAGCTCTTCTCCTACACAGCCTTGTACTCGGTAATTGGGTTCATGAACAATGAACGCGTTTGAAGAATCTAGACCCTCTGTTATATGTTATGTAGAACCGGTATAGCAATAAGGGTGAACAAAAAAACATGTGTAACATGCATGGACATTGGATTAAACCAGCAAGAGCCAAGCCATGCAAGTGATCTTCTGCAGTTTTTGTATGGGAGCCACGGGGAAACAAATTAATGGAGCCCAACTTTTCTTGTTCAAGCCAAGCACTATATGGAGTCATGGTTAGACAGGTCTAAGAGCTAATTTGGATGCCCTTTTAACCCATCACATTCTCAGGAGTTTGAGTCTTATTTTGCTTGGCGAAATAAAAGGAGGGATATCAGCAAGATCACACCAAGGATTTCTCAGGTGGTTCTGTCCCTGTGGAAAACAAAATAAGGCCAACATATGGGAAACCTTCTTTGTTTGCATTGGCATCCAACGCCACCCCCATCTAGCTAGCCTTGCTCCGATGCTTGCATGCATCACCCTGCGCATAACCCACATGTGCACGCCACCGCTACAGCCGGTTACAACCACCACGCGATGGAATTGTTGTTGTGTTGCTCTCTTCAAATGAAAAAGTGAAGAAATGTTTTCACCGTGTTAGGTTCTTGACCCATTTTTAGTGCAGTCTACGTTCAAATGAAAAAATGTCAGAGCTTTGATAATAATTTTCTTAATTATTGATTGGAATAGGTTACTAACATCCTAGAGAAGGTGTGTACCAAATTTCAAGTGATTTAGAGCTTTGGTTTGAAAATTAGCTCGATTTTAGGTTTTGGATCGATTTAGGTGCAACTGAGCTTCACGAACCAAAATATCCCAAATCTCTTAAGTTATTTCAAGTTTTTTTATTGGAATACGTTTCTAAGGTCATGAACTATCTATGATTCAAGTTTTAAGTGTTTTGTATCGACGGATCAAAAATTACGTGATTTTTCGGATTTGAAATAGTGCTAAAATCACTATTCATAGGCTAAAAATTTCGATAGCCCCTAGAATTTTTGGATTTTTGGCTTCTTGATCTTCATAGCTTCTCATAGCTATTGAATTAAAGATTAGAATAATACATGAGGAAAATTTTGAAGGCACCATTCGCCCTTTTGTTGCCATATCGGTCTTAGAAGTAATATTAGAGCTCGGTTAGCTCTTGTTGTGATCTTAACCGGTATTAGAAGCCATGGTAGCAGACAAGTATTCAATCAAGTCACCTATGTTCGATGAAGTGGATTTCTCGTATTGGAAGTCTCACATGCATGCTTACATTGAGGCCCAAGGGCACACAATTGGGCTTAAGATCAAAAACACTTATACTCTCTCGATCGATGACAATGTAACTTCTCCCGATGTAGAGGCAAACAGCAAGGCATGTAATTTACTGATTCAAGGGCTCAGTCGATCGAAATTTGAGTGAGTTGCTCACTAGAGATCTGCTCACGAGATTTGGAAGACCCTCTCTAATTACCATGAAGCTCTACCGCGATCAGGGAAGTGAGACAGAATCAACTCAAGAAGGAATACTTTAAGATCGAGCAAAAGCCCGACGAGTCTTTGGATGAGTTATGGGAGAGGTTCAACAAAATTCTCCATAACCTTCGGGCTGTTGGCTTGATCTTCTCGGATTCTGAGAATGCACGCCAAATCTTGGGTGCTCTTGATGTGAAGGTCTAGGAAATGAAAATCATATTCATCAATGACAACACTGTCATGAATGAGTTTAACATGGATAAGATCTACTCGAGATTGAAGACGCATGAGATTGACTTCATCTCGCGTTTTCCCAAGACAGAGTCGATGGCTCTTGTGATAGACTCTTCTCGGAGCAGTTTCTCCAGATTGTGTGGATATTGGCTTTTCTTTGTCCGCCTTGCACTCAGTTAGTGATGAGCAACTTGAGAGGTTACCTGAGGAAGATTTAGCCCTCCCGTCCACCAAATTCACCAAGAGTGTACAACAAAAGTGAGAAATAAGAGGAGAGGCGGTCCGGTGACGTAAAGAGAGGTGAAGCATAACGTAGGTGGCAAACAAATTTGATTGTTGTGGGGATGGCCTCCTACCTTATCCGTTCGGCCCGTTAAGCTGAAAGGTTCAATGGGGGATAAAAGGATCTGAATACCCTTGTAATAGTACCCTAAGGTGGGAGTGTGATTATAATAAGGCCTTATAGTCATGTATAAATATCCTCATAGGGGGAGCAAGGAAAGCAAGCTCGATTCATTCTCACACTCTCCTAGTCCCCTCATATATTGTTTGGTCTGTAGCCACAACATTGATCGAGAATAGAAAGGTACGTTGTTGGTTCAAATGTTATATCACAATTAAGTCATGTGTTACAAGGTGTCTATATATATGTTATTGCAGCATGATTCTGTAACTCATATTCACACCTTACAATAATATGTTACAACATCCCTATATAACACATATTCTGTATTGCTATATTAATTCCCTTTAACACTTTTCACACCTTGTTAAATATGCGTGAAGTGTCTTTATAATTCAAATTATATGTTACTGAAATATCTCTTTGTAACACAGAATGCGTTACAGAAGACATGTTTTGTAGTACTGCTCTGTTTTCATATATTTTCTTTCTTTCTTTTTTTCTATTTGCCGTACGCCCAACTATAGTGATGGTGCGTGATGGTGAAAGTTCGTCCAATGAATGATTGTCATTGCTTCCCTTGTGCAATGATGGTTTAGGGGCTTATTGCGTATTGCATGCTTCGTTTTAGTGTTCTGTATTGTTTTAATGTTCTGTATTGAGATAATCATGTCTATGATATTTTCTGCATCTCATTAGCCGCCTTGCTTGGTACGACATCTACCCGTGGACTCTGGCCATATTTTGCAGAGTTTATCGTGCTTTAGATTCTTCCGCAATTTGCAGGTTTTTTTCTTACTCCTCAATTGGCAAATTGGGGTTTGTATGGGGCAAAACTTATCGTTGCGTTCTCAGGATAAGTTAGCAGAGGCTCCTCCATGTCCGAATTCTTTTCACAAAAGTGCTATAGAACATTTGACTATTTTTAAAGGTAAAATTAATCAGATTTTGAAACGTTGGATCTTAATCCAACGGATCCCATATAACCCTCTCCAAAATATTGTATAGACATTCCCTTTCCTGTTGATTCAAGAGGTACTGCTGGTACATGTGCTTTGCTAAACTATTTTGGCTGCTGATCTAGCATGATTGATCATTGCGAGTACCTCTTTTTTATACCTGTATCCATCCATATCCGAAATTTCATCACGATTTGGCTAGCTCTGCATATGAACCTTTGTTGTTATGTTACTCTCCTCGTAGATTGGCTCATATACGGCTACTACGGCCGTTAGATGCTTGGATCCAGACACGCAGTCTACGGCTGTTGAAACAGTGAGATGCTGGGAGGACGTTTCTAATCTATCGCTGCCTCTACAGCTGGAGTTCTACAAGCCAGGGCGTCGTGTATCAACGGCGGAGACGTTGATTTCAGAACCAGAATTTTTGTTCGCGTCCATTGATTGCGGTGAGCATGCAGGGCCTTGCGAGAACACATGCATCTCATCTACCTGACGAACTCCATAGCCTTCCTTCAAATGCGTCCATTCCATTCATCGATCATACTCATTTGGTAGTAGCAAAGATGCTCCAGTTAGATTTGGAACCAGATGAGGAGCTGCGGCCTGGCATTTTGCAGCGACTGGACCGTGAAAACCGTGCATGTAAACGGCAGCACCCCACGTTACCGGACATGGAATTCAGGCAGGCTTACGACGTGATACAGTAACCAACAGTCTGCTACTGCCACCGCTCGACACTGATCTCCGCATCTGCACCCCGCTCGGTTGGGCTGAAAAGCTATGACTTATGGCTGAAATCGTACTGTAGCGACTGAAATTTCACTTAAGCTGAAGGTGGCTTATTTAGTATAATTAAATTTGAAAAAATTAAAAAGAAATTAAAAAAATTTAAAAACAAAAAAAATATGTTAGCTCATCACAGACAACACAAACGAATATGGGGCGCAAAAACCGGCAAAAAACTCAAAAAAAACTAAAATTTTAGAAAAAACAAAATTTATGAATAGTGAAATAAGCTAAAAGCTGAAACCAATACGAGCAGACTAAGCCGGCCGGTACAGATTAGAGCGTAAGCATCCAAAGGTGCCAAGCTGAGAGGTCCCAGCAGGTACGTATACTACGTGCATGCCCTAGGATGGTTCTTGCTGCTCCCCTGGATTGTTCTTTGAACCTTCCCCTCTCGGCCCAGACGTACGTACGCCGTATCTGGATAAGTTTTTTTTCCTTTCCGTTCCTTGATCTATCGGATTCGTTTGGAGACTCGTCGATCTGTCCATCTGGACTGGCAGAAGTAACCCCATCTGGACTGGCTCTCTCTCGAGTGACCACAGCATGTGCACACTGGGTGCCACTGTTTTCCACGTGCAGTGTGAGAAATTTCGGCATCACATCTGCTCGATCTGATGAAGATATCAATTGGCATTTTGGCGCAGAGGCTAGATGTGCCTATAATAAAGTCCCTTAGAACAAAGGGTAGGAAACTAAGTAGGCTATATACGAACGTTTCTATATATAAAAAAAAGGATATCTAAATGACAGAACCTTACATGCCAGTACGGCAGTGACCCGTAAGACCATAATTTAGCTTGTTATCAATGAAGTAGAAATGTCTGTCTGTCTAATAGCTTGGAGACATTGTGAAATCCAATGTGGTATAGACTGCTGTAGCGCAGGAGGATCCAGCGGTGTTAGACGATCAGAGTGAAATTTCAGAGGGTGCGTCTACGTTTGCTTACAATCATGTCAGCTCTCCATTTCTTGTTCACATGCCAATGTCAGAAGCTAAACACAACGTGATGGCAAGTTGAAATTAGGAGATGGGCTGGCTGCAGGGTGAGATACTCCAGAAGAGCATGTCTACAACCACTGCACCTAAATTCAGCCTGTGACATAACAAGACAAGTGACAAAGCAACAAAAGGACCCTCTCCCTTCTCTCTCATAATAAAACCAATGTTAATCCCTATCCGAGAGCGTTCCTCTCTCCAGCATGCATAATTTGCAACTATAGGCCACGCTCACATTTCTCCTGTAACTGGCACAGCAAGTTTACGCTTTCTTGCACTACCTGTCCCTTTGTTCTTGGCCACAAACACATCAGGTCCAAATGCACTTGAAATCTACAGAGACGTTTATTTTCTTTTGCAGGCGATGGCTTTACCTGTGTTCTTTCCTGGTGTTACCTTTCTCCTCCTTGGACCTAGCCTTGTAAGCTTACGAGACTACATGGATATGTTTTACATTATATGCCTAAACTTTTGGCATGTTACTGTAAGAAGTCATTGAGGAGGACACATGCGCAGATGATGCTGTGAGTAAGCTGCCTCCTACTGCATTGGAAGGATGAAACATTCCGCTACATCCTAATCATGTGGTTACAAACTTTGTGGTGGAAGGATCACCTAGGTGGGAGCAAAAATTCGGCCGTTGGGTTTGTCTTGATCTTAATTAACCCCGTACTTTTGTTTGAAATCAAAGTGAGGGACGATGGGTGAATTCTGAATAGCCAGCTAGATTGTACAATGTTTTTGAAATGTGTATCCTGCACCTTGAAATGCCTGAATTACTCCTAATTTGGCTTCTCTGCTAGCTATGGAGCAGGGCGCTAGGGCTAGCAAAATTGGATCAAACTCGACCACCGCCTGTAATCTAATGCATTCGCAATTCTCCTCGTGGCTTGAATTTTTACTCCGTCTTTTTTGCACTCTAAAAACATTGTCAATATGGTAGTATCATCCAGGCATACATGAACCATGCATGTACTCCAGAAATGAAGAAGTGTCTACCTACTTTTCTGAAGGAAAAATATTGTACAAATCAATTGCCATAAGGCAACAGTTTTGCAAACGGTGACCTGCGCTCGGGCCAGTGTTGCGTCGTAGCAGCGGTAAATTGCAAGAAAAGATGAGCGAGATGGCACCATAGAAATTGCTCACGCGCGGCCTGCCACGGGTCATGTAGTTTCTTCTCTTCTTCCACCCGCCGCGCGGTCAGCGGAGCGAACCTGCCGACACGGCGCGTCCCAGGATGAGGATCCCAGCGGCGGTCAGGCCGCCTGGCGCGGCACCGTTGGGCCCGCTACATTCTCGCAGGTTCGTTATTATTCTCTGCACCAACGTGGCAGCGCAGTGCCGTGCGTGTACGTCGCATCCCCGAGTGGCCAAGGGCCATGGTACGGACGGTCGGAAGCACGCGTTGCTCCACGATGTACGCATGCACCGGAGCTGGATGTAATCAGGACCGTATAGTGGCGGGGCCAAGAATACGTAAGAGGCGGAGCGAATATCCAACCACGGGTGTCTGAACTCTTGAGTTGGGCGAGAAAAATGGCAAGTACAGTAGGACCGAACAGCTAATAGAGGAGATTGAATAATACCGATTAAATGTTTTTTGAAGTATCTTTAATCGTTTACTCTAGTAACTATAGAGTTACGAAACTTAGAATCAATAGCCAAAATTCTGAATCAAAAAGCTCAAGAGTTCAAATTTTGGAAATCGCCAAACCTTAGAGATTGAACCGCCATGCAGCCACCAGTCCGACCTTCTGGTGGTCAGACCACTAGGGCCATGCCAGTCTGACCGGTCTCCTAGATGTCAAACTGCCCTTTGTTCCAGAACAGCCAGACGATGATCACTTTTGGTGCAACTCATAAATTACAAGTTCAAATGCTATAAATTTTTGCATATACTTTGCTTAAGGTCTCAGGAACCTATTTTCATCCGTGGATTGCAAAAGTTCATGTCAAATTTCAGACTTTTTCATATTTTAGCAAGATTGCACCAATGCGATGCAAAATACGAAAATGATGAATATGACTTGCTCATGGGTAGAAGATGGCTAAGATAGCTCTAGATGTATACTCATATGTTGCAGCAAGTAAGAACACTAAAAAATCAAGTCAAAAACTCTCGGATCACAAAATCACTCGGAGAGACAAAATCAAGCAAAACCGAGTTTTTTCATAAACTTGTAAACAAAGTGCCTAGATGGGCGGAGATTAATTTTCAGAGATCATCTCCATTTCTTAGACATTCTTGTCACAACAATATCAAGAAGGGGAGAGAAAAGAGCAAAAATCAACTAAGTCAAGAGTAAATCAATCAACACAAAAGATGAATAAAGATGAATAAGGATTGTTGTATTCTTACTTGAGAATGAAGGTTTTACAGCCACTCCACCTAGAGGACAAAAGAGCACACCGTAGCACTCAACTTTTCTCAAATCCTAACCCTAATACATGAACACTTGGAACTCAATGAGAGGATGGTTGGATGGTTAATAACAAGTCTCCATCTCAATCTGTTAAATAGATAGACTAGCCAGTCCCATCTAATTCTTAGTGGATACTATCCACTTAACACAATAGAGAAAACCCGATAACCCCATACACGGGTTTTAACTCGTACACTACTCTTATGCATGATTTTCAAGACGCATAAGCCTTAATCGGCTAAGTCTTTAGCCTTGATCCAATTTGATCTTCTCAACTTCTCCTTGACCTAAACCACTTTCCCAGACGCCGCTCAAGTGCCGCTGTTTTCTTCGAAGGTAGTTTTCGACATTTTAGCCAAACTATCAAAATACATTTTTGACCTAATCTTCTCCTTTCATTGCAAGCAATCATCATATTTGCCACGTGTAAATGCACCATTGGCATGCCATGCGTTGTCAAGTCTCTTCTGTTTCGATTCCACTGGGCTACATCTCACTTGGACCGACCAAACCACATGGTGTAACCCGCCACTAAAACTTTCCTTTAATATTTTTTGTCTCTCATGCCATGCTTGAGCTCACCATCTTATCCAGCATCATCGATCATTCTGAGCATCGGCTCCTTCATGAGTGTAACCCCGATCATCGCTGTTGACTATGGTTGACTCCAAGCGACTCTGCACATTCAAAAATAAAGAAATTATTTTTTAGTATAAGTTCTTCACAAATTAACCCATATTAACAGTAACATGTCTCATTCAACCTATATCCACTAACATAGGTCACTTAAACTCATCCTGCCACTCAAAAACTCCTAAAACAAAAATGTGATCGAAGCCTCACAGAACATCCGATCTGACCGCACCCTGTAGCAGTCAGACCATTGGTGAGCTCCAGTTTAGACCACCAGCACCATCTAACCGGTGATAAACTCATGTCAGACCTCCTCTTTGAACCGGTCTGACTGCAAACAGTGTCAGAAAACCTGTCTATTTGCTATTTTAAATTTCTAACTCTTCTAAATTGCAATGATTTATCACAGTATAATTCTGGAGCCTCTCACATAGCTCTTCAAGCACCGACACGGCAACTACTATCTCCATTGTTAATATGTGTACACGCCTAACCATAACGGCTTAGGCTCTGTTTAAAACGTGGAAAAGTTTTTTCCAATTCCTACATAAATTGAATTGTGTTATCATAAAATTCCTACATTTCAAATAGATCCTTAACCTATTAATCCTTCCGGCACGGTTACAATATCAAAAGGATGCACGCTTATGGTGCTTCTCTGTAGGCAAATATTTCATGAGGTCGTGCCGCTTCTACTCACATCTTTGCTAAAAAGCTCACAGTTTTGTTAGCATCCACTATCCAAGTATTTTAAGCCCGTGCGCTCTCCCTACACCCTACACATGGCTAAGAAATCTCGCCAGATTATCTTTTCCTCAGTTCCTACCCTTAACCCCATCTCACTCTCAAGTCACACTCAATTGACTCTTCACACTCCCTTATAAAAGGGAAGCAAAGCCGCGACGTGAGATAAACCAAAAACCAGACACTCCTCTCTATTTCTCTTCGATTTCATCTTCACCTCCCGAAATTATTCGTAGTACAATGCATACACCCTTCATGGACAAAAGCCCGCACCGCCGCGCCGGCGTCAGCGCAGGAGGACGGCTGATGCAGAGGCTAGCGCAGCTCCTTGTGCGCTCTTCTTGCGCCACGACCACGACCCCGACCACCTCGGCCACGGGCTTCGTCAGCCTCGATAAGACCAACGCCAGCTCCCACCAAGAATCACCACCCTCCCCTTACTTCTGCACCCCGTGCACCTACCAGAGGCCCAAGCTTGACGGCGGCAGCCGTCCCCGCCGCCGTCGCCGCAGCGCGTCGCTCGCCCACATCTCCATCGACTGCACCGGCGGGACCGCGGCTGCCTCCGGCCGCCGCTCCGTCCACTCCGACGCACCCCTTCTGCTGTCATCGTTGCCAATAGGGGACGTCAAGAAACAGAGCAAGAGCAGGAGCAAGCCGCTCTCCCCGTCGGCGTCGAGGCGGCATTGCTCGTCCTCCTCGTGGGGGCGCGCGCGGCTCCCGACGAGGACACCGGCGGCGTACAGCTGCTCGTCGTCCACCGTGACCGACGACGAACTCGGTCCCTTCGGCACCGAGGAGGAGAGAGGTGAGGAGGCCGAGACGAGGACCCTCTTCTCGTCCCTCAGCTTCTCCTCCGACTCCACGTCCGAGTTTTACCGTACCAACAGCAACAGTGTCGCCAGGAAGAGCCGCAAGAACGCTCCCCGCCGTGCGGCACGGCGCGCATTGCCAAGAACCCGCGACATACCCGAGGCCTTCCGGCCGCTGGTTTCCGTGGCGACGAAGCACCACAAATGCAACGACAGGAAGGAGGAGAAGGCGATCGAGAAGCTAGGCGCGGGGGAGACCGGCTCCGCCGGCGCGGGCATGGCGGTGGTGAAGCGGTCGAGCAACCCGTACGCAGACTTCCGGAGCTCGATGGTGGAGATGGTCGTGGAGCGGCGCATCGGCAGCGTGGGGGAGATGGAGGAACTCCTGGGGTCGTACATCTCGCTCAACTCGCCGCAGCAGCACCCGGCAATCCTCGCCGCCTTCGAGGACGTCTGGGAGGCCGTCTTCGGCGACGAGTGACCATGCAAGTGATCAGAGGCTTGATTAGCCAAGCTATACGTGCTCCGTGTTCGTCGTACGGTCAGCAGAGCAGAGGTACGTACGTAGAAGCAGGGATCGCGCGCGTGCGACGATGTTTTATTTATTTTCGTGTCCAGTTCGTCCTACTTTGTGTGTCAATGCCAATGCAAAATTGGCGTTCATTATGCCATCAAAATCTCGCGGTGCTCATGTTGCGTTTTGAGTCAATTTTGTTTCGGGTGTGCATGTGTCCGCCATTGCTCCTGTGTGTTAGCTGAGGACAAAGTACACACCCTGAGCAGAGGCAAGTTGCGTTCAATCGATTGAATCATGACAGCTACGAGAAAACGAACCATGCGCTACAAGCAAAAGTCTGAACGATCGATCAAACCTCTGAAGAACCATTTTTTTTACCCTAATTTCATTTTCGGTGTAATTGGACTCGGTACGCATGAAGTGCCTAGCATGCATGTTTGCTTCTCTACACTCTACAGTGACTCTATTGCACACCATGATCGCTGCAGTCATATACACAGCATACAGCCTTTGCAGTGAAACGCGTAGCTTGGATTCATAGTGCCAAGGACACCTGCACGGCGGCTCTGTAACATCACAAAAAAAAAGTCGAAGTAGCTTTGCCTTTGCGCTGGAGGGAAAAATAAAAGGCACAGGGCCACTCGAAACAGAGTTCCATGCCCTGGCCAAATTTGGACGCGACGGCACTATGGTTGGCTTCTATGATCCTGTTGTTTTTTTTCGAAATTAGTATTTTTTTTAATTTTTACTATAGTACCTAACTTTTAAACGGGATATTTTCTCAAAACGGGGTCTACAAGTTAATTATAGTACACGTTAAAAGTCTAATATCTGTATTGACCAAAATCGCAAGCGAGTATCTACTTCTCCATAATCTCTATCGTAAACAATTAAAATTTAAAAATTTTAGTTAAAAATCATAAACCGCAGCAACGCCAAACAGGTCTATAGCCAATGCAGGCCAAATAACTCGCTGCATACGCCATAGCTTTATCCTGATTAGACAGCGAAATCAGGGACTAGGCAAGGCAACCACAAACAAAAAGGTCGAGATGACTAACAGGTGATTCTTCCCCACTGCTATCCGCCACCAAAACTTTTCGTCACTAGTAACCCAACCGCTAACATGTGGGCCTACCAAGCAACAAAAGTGACCCCACGTGTCAGCCTAACGGTTCGAGTTTCCTAACCGTGTGCAATATCCTAGCCGGCGCGCTTGTCCGCACGCGGCGAGCAGGCTTCAGATTCGCACCCCCGAACGCCGCGCCGCGCCGGCGCCGGTGGTGGCCTGGCCTGGAGGGTTTCTGTGAACTAGGTTGGTTCGGTCTGGTGGGAATTTCCGCCGCCTCGAATTCGATTGCCCGTGTCGCGCGTGCGTGTGCGAGCTGTGTGCGCGCGCTCTCTCTTCCCGATGGCGCCGCGGCGGCTTGCGCAGCCCTTTACTTGCTGACGTCGGCGTGTTTTTTTGACCATTTTTTTCAGCGTTGGGAGGTGTTAATACCGCAATGTTCGGCGATTCCGTCCGGTTGCTCTCTTCTCGATTGGTGGTTTTGGAGAAGGCGTATGCGGGTGTATGTGTATTCTATCTTGGCAGGCCAGTTCTTTTTGGGACCAATGCTAGGGTGAACAGGTGTTACGACGTGCACATGCCGCGGAAAGACCGACGAGTCGCGCAGCAAAAAACGGAAAGGAAAAAGGACGTCCAGAAGAGACTCGGGCCGAAGTTCGGCGAATTATTGGGCCTGCGTCCCAGGTTGGGCCGATTTGGCCAGAATTGGACGATGTAAGTTGTGAGTGAGTTTAACAAAACCTTGGTGGGTCGTAGGCATTTGACCCAAGCAGCCCAGTTGGCCCAACGTAGCGATGTCAGAGAACGCAGGTGAGTTATTCTTTCAAGAATTCGGAGCATCGTTTTGACGTGCTCCTTCGAAACAGAGCCAGATTTAAGACTGCCCACTCTTTTATTACCCACGAGTATATCTTGGAGATCATATGAACGAACCTAGCTGAACACGCAATAAGCCAAAGCTCCTTTACAAGCCATGCTCTCATTCTTCGCCGCATGTGCGACTATCAAAATGGACATATTGAACTTCATATCGGAATACTTCATGAAGGAGAGAGTGTTGCAAGTGTAGTGCGATGAGATAAGAGATTTCAGGGTTGTGAGTAACTTTGCCACTTCGGATATTGCACAGAGTGCTTGGATTCTAGATGTTAACCTATTGAAGGATGGGAAAGGCCATCGGCAGAGTCGTCGCATTGGGAATGACATGGACGAAGGGGAAGCTAGATCAACTAGTAGATGTTGTGGGCGTCGTGGGCAGGAAGGCCACATTGCGAGACATTGCAAAGCGCCTGCCGACGAGTAGGTACACCGGCGTGAAGTGCCATCCACCTTGTTGGGGTGTGTATTGTTATTTCAATTACAAATACTATCATGTTGTAACTTCATTTGTAAATTTTAACTTTATTTGTATGATGTACGTATGTATAATGCGTATCCACGCCACCTTGTGCAAATAGTAATCTTTTCATTGCAACGTGCTTCTCAAATTCTTTTACCAATAAAAACGACATCATAGTAAAACGATATCATGCTACATGCTTTAAGAGATTGAACATAACCGCATACAACGGGGGAGAGTATCGTCGTACAAGCTTCTCCGGGTGTGGCTACTGGTACAAGATGCCTCGCGTTAGCCACATGGAGTGTTGAATAGAGGGGCGCCTCGGACGTGGCTGGCGTCGTTTTAGTGGCACGCACATATGCAACTAGGGTTCGCACAGTAGCATGTGGGATCGTACGAACTTACTATATTGACGACCTCCTCGTTGCCCCTCTTGCGCTGCATCTATTGGCGGATGTCATCACTCTGCTCACTAAGATAATTAGGGGTGAAAACGGATCGGATTCGGTCGGATATTGCTTAAACCGTATCCTAACCCATATTTTTTCTCCGGATTCGGAGTCGGATACGGTAAGACCGGATACGGATACGAATTCGAATATTCGAGTTTCGAATACTGATGCCGTCGGGACGGATATGTAAGATTCGGTTCGAAACGGATAATATAGGCGGATAATACGGATGATTATAATTCCAAAAGCTTATACTTTAGTAACACAACATAAGTTTATACAACATATAGGTAAATTCATACAAGCCACAATAGGAACACAACATAATTTTATCTTGCCATAACAGAAACACAAAATAAGTGGTAAATTCATACAAGCCACAATAGGAACACAATATAATTTTATCTTGCCATAATGAAACACAAAATAAGTGGTAAATTCATACAAGCCACAATAGGAACACAACATAAGTTTATCTTGCCATAACAGAAACACAAAATAACAATAGTATAGGCTCATAGCCTCAAGCGAGATAACAACCGAATGCTCAAAGTGCCTTCAAGCTCTATGGCTCATCATCACTAGCTATTTCTTCTTCCTACAATTAGTCAATTAATATGTCAAACTAAGTTAGAAGCAAATTTGTAATGAAAAAGATAAAATAACATTTACAAAAAGAAGAGTGCAATACCTGAATCAACATATTAATAGCAAGTGTCTCAACAACCTCCAAATCAGCAGTGATAGATGCAACTTTATTCTTAGAATCTGAAAAATGTAATAAAAGGTACATTAGGAAAAAACACAACTTTTTTCTAACTAAAAGATAACAAACTATTAAAATTAACTAAAAGATAACAAATTTTGTTGTCAGTTTAGATGTTCACATGCAAGAGATAAATAACTCAGGATGCTTTGATTTACGATCATATACGACAAGTGAAAGCGCTAGCAGAGAGATGATTGAGTTTAATCAAAACCAAACACATTAAATCACCGTAGAACTAATCGACATCAACGAACAAAGCGAAACTACGCATACTCTACGATTCAATTGCATGTTAACAAATCTGTTTGACAGATATGCAATCAATTTCGGCTCAGTCAATGAAACAATTACTAAAGCTCAGATCTGAATCTTCTATCAAGACTAGTTCATCACTGAGCATATAATCACATCCACAAACATTCACAGCAGTTCTCAGATACTTGAACAAAATTACAGATCAAGAATAACTGCTGTAAATGACAAGAATCGGTATACTCACGCAGCGGGCGGTACTCAAAGCGTCAAGAAGTAAATAAACCGTAGATGAACTCAAGCGGTAGATGATTCACGGAGATACAATGCCACACTTCTCCACTCGGTCAAAACCAAAGAAGAAGCCGAGGTCCGAGATGCCGCACAAGATCACAAGAACGCTCGCCGAGAGCATTCAAGACACAAGCAGGAGTCGAAGCCTTCTTCTCCCTCGGGTTTGCTCCCAAAGTCTCAATTCCCACACCCAAATTAGGGTTCACGCAGAAATCAAAAGACCAAGCCTCAATCGGCGATGGTCAAGCCACCAACCACAAAGACAACCCAAAGAACCGAGAAGAAGAAGAAACCCAAAGAGAGGAAAACCAGATCGAACTAGAGTCTCTCACCGGTGAAGAACTCGGCCCTTTGTAGAAGGGGCGGGTGCGAGGGGATCTGGTTTGGCTACTGGCGGCGAGGTCGAGGCGGGGGCGCCCACCCGAATTCGCGGCGCGCGCCCACCGATCCCTCGGCGGTCGCGTTCCTCCGCCAGATCAATCCCGAGCTGCAGTACGGCCGGCGGTGAGATCGAGAGGTGGGAGGATTTGGGGCGGAGCGAGCTAGGGTTGCGAGATCGAGAGGAGGCGGGGAGGGATTTGGGAATCGGGAGCGTTGGAGCGAGCGATGCGCTGCGCCCTGCGGCCGCCTGCGGGATTTGGGAATCGGGACTCAGGAGCGAGTGAGCGAGCTAGGGTTGCGACTCACGACTTTGCGAGTGCGTTGGTGCGTGCGAATCGCGGGCGCGGCCGCGGGCCGTTTTGGGCGGCGTGGGGTGGGTGAACCATTGAATCTTCGATGGACGGACGTTCGGATACCATTTCGGTATGTATTCGGTTAGTATCCGAAAAACCGAATACCGAGATAATCGGTTCGGATATTATATAAACCGAATCCGTTCGAATCCGACTACATGTATCCAGATCGAACCCGAATCCGACCGGATACTAAACCGTTTACGGTTGCTACCAACCGGATTGATGCGGATCGGTCGGGAAAAACCCGATCCGTTTTCACCCCTAAAGATAATCAATCATCACCGCCAACTCTTGGATTCGTTCTCACAACGCATTGATGTACGTCATAATATGGTGTTTATGAGGAGGATCGATCTAGCGAATAAAGTGGCATTTTATTATCTGCTAAAAAGGAGAGTGAGCATAGAAGCTCTATTAGCACTAACAGAAAAAATTATTGGTTAATTGTACTCTAGAGTGTGGGCATCAGAAGAAACATTGTCCGCCTTTGAACGGGATGTCCAAACCTGCACGACCGCGTCCTTACTGTGTCTGCATTTCAACCATACCGGTTGAGCACGCTTACGTGGCATCAAGAGGTAGTTAGGGCCGAAGTCCTCCCGCCTTTCCATGAGAAGTCTTACTTTGGTGACCCTAGTTGGACTAGCCCCTCAGCGTTTGATATGGTATGTTACTGTACAACGAAGAAGGTAGTTCTTTGTAATGTTGATAGTGTCGAGTCTTCCTACTTTTAGAGCGTGGGGCGTGCATTTCATAGCTCACGTGGGAGGCTTATAAAGCGGGTCATGTGTTAGCTTGCAGCTTTTCGTACTGACTACAGTAAACGGTCCTGCTTTCCGAAGTGAGTAGACCAAATGAGTATGCTATGTGCAGTGAGTAAACCAAACGGGACATCTTTGCATAGTGACTACACTAGACGGGCTAGCTTTTCGCAGTGACAAGACTAAACGGGACATCTTTCAGTATTGACAAGACCAAATGAGACAGCTTTACGTAATGATAAGACCAAATGAGCCAGCTTTGAGCAGTGATAGGACTAAAGGACACAACCTTGCGTAGTGAGAAGACCAAACGGGTCAGCTTTGCGCAGTGACACAACCAAACATGTCAGCTTTGTACAGTGACAAGAACAAAGTACACAACTTTTCACAGTGCACATAAATAAATTATGGTAAAAAAGACATGGCTCTGTAAAGTAGGACGTGACAACTCCCTATAATGTAAGACATGACAACACTCTGCCTCACCAGGTACTTTTCAGAAAGACTATGCAACACTCTGCCCCGCAGGCTATTCACGTGAAATTAACCACACCATACCAACCATTTGGCTTATAAAGGAGGTGAAAGAAATATATGAAAGAACACCACACAACCAAACCCAACACTACACGAGAGCTTACTTCAGCATGTCAGGATGGACAAGAGGCGGAAGAAGCAATGGGACAAGATGATGAAGCAATGAGAGGAGACCTGTGAACTAGCAAGGTCTGCTGCGGCCTGCGACGAACAAGCAAAGGCTGCTGCGGCCCGGCACAAACAAGCAGAGCGTGCCAGGAGGTCACCTCCCCGCAATGACGCCCCCGTAGCAGCAACCCCATCCCGAACGTTCTAGCCGAGCCTTAAACGCAACACCCGCCCGAGGGGGAGATGCCGCCCCTTTGTTGGTGCAGTGACCCATGCAAGTTCTTCAAGTCTAGGCAGCATTTCTACCTGGGCATGCGTTACTGGGGTTACGCGAACTACTCTTGTGACTATCTTGATCGCCGTTGAGACACGAACAGCTATTGACAGCCAGTAAGGACCAATTACAGTGTCTTCCCTACTATTTCTCTTTGAAAGTACACACTAACAACCTCTCTCGTCTACTCGTAGTCCCCAGAACTGCTACGTGCCTATCGCAAGTGGATCGACCTAGAGATCCACCCACATGACCAGTGGACTCTCGACCACGAGGAGTGGGATGTCAACAGGGCTTGTGAGATCCGGAAGGAGGAGTACCGCAATGACGAGCAAACTGTGCATATACGTCAGGAGACGAAAGCTCATCTCGAAGCGTGCATGCGCAGAGAGCACAAAGCTCGCGAGAGGGATTGCGAGAAAAAGAGGAAAATGGTGGCTAAGGCCAAAGAGGCGACCGAGGAGTTCAACGCCGAGCTCACAAGGAAGGAAAAATAGCCCTGGTCCACGCAGTAGGTCGGGTCGTTCCAAACTAGTTCCTCGAATGTCGAATTTATTTCCATTCTAAAAAGACACATATGTATCGAAGAAGTATTTTAGTTTGTTGTATCGTGCATAATGTTGTTTCTTATTTACGTAACCAAACCCTATGCGCCATGTTATTTCCAGCTTCATTATGAAGTCTATTTTAATTCGCAACATCAAATATCGTCGTTTTTTCACATTCAATTCTTCGCGTAGGAACGCATCCAACAATATGAAAAAACGAGTTCTGCAAGTACGCATGAAATGTCTACGCATCTTTCATCAACGGTACTATCTAGCATATGTCCATCCTTGTGCTCAGAGAGTGGGGCCTCCCAAAAAGATTATCAATCTATATATGTATTTACGCTTAGTTAAAAGGAGGCTACTATTACAAAAAATAAAATCGCAAGAATAATTTCATATTTTCGAATAAATTTTTTTATTATTTTAAAATTTTCACGAATTATCTATTGCATAGCAATAGCACTTATCTTTGTACTTACGAATCGTTGCCACCTTAATCGTCCTCACAAATTTTTTTATAAAATTTATCACACTACAACAATATATGATGATCGCAAAATATTACTACGAGTCTAACATATTTCGTATCATTTATAATCTACGAAAATCACAAACGGATCACTGACATTATTTGCCCTATTTTTTTAAAAAAATTCTTACAAACAAGACTTGCTAAATATTACCTACCTACACCAATTGTCATTTAACCTCCATAATTATTTTCATCAGATTAATAAATAATTACATATTTTTAACAATCATCCAACGGTTGGGCAATTAGAGGGTTATCACCCAACCGTTGGGTGATGTGTGCCAAAGTCGCTCTATGGTCAGGCGACATGGTTAAGTCGCCGAACCGTTGAGCGACTTTGACCGCATGTCACCCAACGGTCAAGTTGCCCAACCGTTAAGCGACATGTGGTCAAAAGTGCAAAAATTTAAATTGTAGGTATATTTTTATAATTTTTAATAATAAATTGATTATTTAAAAAATTCAACCAACTAACCTAGATGACCTGTTTTCATATTTCAATAAATAAATAGAAGACCTGTTTTCAAGAAAAGATTCTTGAAGGGCTGATATATTCACACATCTCCACGGATGATTATTCCTTGGCTATAAATTAGCCTTTTTCTTCCATCATTGCTCTTTTTTTTCTACGTGAATGATGAAGAATAAAGATCACGTCCAGAAAGGGAAAAAGGCTTAAGAAAATGCGATTCCCATGAGTCCACACTACTACAGGAAAAGTCATCACAGACGGTTCAAAAACGTCATCACAGACGGTTTTGCGAACCGTCCAATTTATGGGTCGATGATAATACGAGGTCATCACGGGCGGTTTTCAACCGTCGTGATAGCTCAAAATCACGACGGTTTTAGTTAAAAAAATGCGTGATATGGTGATAATCACAGACGGTTGTTAAGTAAAACCGTCTGTGATATCGATAATCGCACGGTTTTAACTAAAACCGCTCGAGATTATCGATATCGCGACGGTTTTAGTTAAAACCGTCGTGATATTCCTTCTACCCTAAATCTATTCCTATTTATTGGCTAGCCTCAGGAAATGCTAGCCATGCCCTCTGAAACAAGCAGATGAACAAGTATATCAGGCATCCATAAACATCCAATACACATCACATTTCATTCACAAACATAAAGTATCCACTTCGCAAATGAATCAATTGAATTGAAATAAAATATCCATTACATCGCATTACAATGCAATAAAATTCATGGTGCGCGTGGAACTGTCCTTCCGACTTTATGACTTGAGCCACCAAAAGTACGCCAACTCTCCTCGAATTTGTGAAATATCGGGTCGTTCCAATGCAGTTGACGGGATGTACGCAGCCTGTGGATAGGGATATGAATTGTAATGCAATTAAAGAAAAAATAAATTATCTTACTAACCATATCTAGAGCTAGCCACCAGCAGGAAAGTATGAATTGAATGAATCTTCAAAGCTCAATCTCTGCCTCTTCCGACCAAAATAATCGGCCTCAAATCGCTTAGGCTCGAGCGCAGCAGTGGCTACGATCCGGATCGAAATGAAGACGAGGCGGCTGAGCGGCGCATTAAATGCTTCGTGGCATTATCACCGACGGGTTTTATTGCAAACCGTCGTGATCATTCACGACGGTTTATATTAAAACCCGTCGCGAAAGCTGGATATCGCAGACGGTTCTTAATAAACAACCGTCTGTGATAACCAGCTTTTCACAGATGGTTGTTTATTAAAAACCGTCTGCGATAACTAGCTTTTCACAGATGGTTGTTTATTCAAAACCGTCTGCGACGTTGACAACACAGACGGTTGTTTATTAAAAACCGTCTGCGATAACCAACTATGATAATGAAAAGTCGAACGTATCTCTTGTGTTTCGTAACGTATCTCTTCGTTATCTGAGCGTCTCTTTGGTATCTGAACAAATCTCTTTGAAGGTTAAATATGCGCCGTGGTCTTCTACATACGTACACTCATCTTTGCTCACGCATCGTTCTTGTGATCACGCATCGTTCTTACTAGCTAGCTACCGATTAATATGGATTCTAGTATTCGCCGCTCATCTCCTTCCTCTCATCTATCCATACCGAGTTGTTCGGCCGTGTCGACACGGTGGCCAACAATCCACGTCTAGAGCAGCTCCTCCACGCCCGCTCTCCTCCTCGACTCGCTTCCATCCGTCGGTGGACCTCATCATCCGCCGTCGACGGAGGTGTTGTCTTCTTTGCTCGGGAAAGGAAACCGCGCTAACCTCGTTCTTCTCTACAATGTGCACAAAGCGGAGGAAGCATTTGTGGCAATGGAGACAGATGGATAGCATTGCCGCCAAGCGTAAACGACAGATTCGAGGAATCTTATCATGCTATCCTCTACGAGCTTATGACGACGCTAATGATCATTTGCCAATCTTTGGAGGACGAAGTGCGAGAGGACAAGGACGATCTTAACAAGCGTTCGAGAACTCGTGAGCGCTCCTCCATGTCCCAAATTCGAAGAAGAAGCGTCTGAAGCCCGTAAGATTAGAATCGGCAATCTCTTTATCTCTGCGACATTTGTAATAAATTTGCATAAAATTGAAATTAATAAATTTGCCTTTTATTTTGTGATCCCTGTCTCGTATGAATTTAATTGATTGGTTGTTACTGATGACAGACGGTTTGTAATAAAAACCGTCGTGATAATTCAGATTATCACAGACGGTTTTAATACATACCGTCTGTGATATTAATATCACGACGGTTCATAAGTAACAACCGCTCGTGATAGTTCAACCCCGCCCATCGAGATATCTCAAAGGGATTATTACCCTTATAGAGTAAGCAACACCGAGTGAACCACACGGCTATCGGTGCGATCTCTGTCTCCCCCCGCTCCCTCGGCGTTCGAGCCCCGCTCACGCAGGCACCGAGGTCGAGCTATTTCTATTAAATCCGTCACGACATGTGGGTCCCACCTACAAAAGTTCAAAAAGATATTTCCAAATTCTTGGTGAGCGGAGCGCCGACATACCCGACTTCTTGGTGACCGACTATCCATCGCTTCTTCCCACTTCTCCCACAAGAAAAGAAGTGGGAAGAAGCGTATGGATATCGTCACCGAAGAAGTTCGGTATGCTCGTCTATCCGACCGATATGGATTATTACGCACGGTTCTTAACAGAATCGTCGTGTTATCTATCTTTTCACGACGATTTGTGTTAATAACCGTCAGGAACTTTCCTGACGGTTCTTAACAGACCCGTCGTGTTATCTCGATAGTATAGGCGGTTCGTATTAAGAACCGTCAGAAAGTTCCTGACGGTTATTAACAAAACCGTCTGTGATGTCTCAATTATCACGCACGGTTCATGTTAATAACCGTTTATGAAAATATCACGACGGTTGCCGGTCAAACCGTCGTGATTAGCCGTCTAGTATTAGCCTTTACGTAGTAGTGCCATGACAAGTACAACGGACACCAAGGCCAACATAATCCAGGTGCCTTAAGTATATATATATATATATATATATATATATATATATATATATATATATATATATATATATATATATATATGGCGCCCTAGTATGTGTACACGAATAATACCAATTCAATCTAGGTTTGGATAATAGTAGTACATATTTGAGCGATCCTTGCGACCGAATAATCGATCTGTGGCCCATATATGCGTCCAATATCCCGCGCATCGTACGCCACGCAGGATTGCCGGGGAAGACGTACGTACCATGCGTGCACACGTGCAGGAGAGGACTTCACTGCTAACCACCCATGCATGCATGCTGCTGCAGCTACAACGCATGCTTCAAAGATCCAGCTGTGTCTCCATAATGCTCCCATTGCTATTTGTCGACGCACCCCAAATCAGGTATGCACCACGTTCGTAGCTCATCAACATTACATCGACATCACACACCATATTACCATGTGTAAACGGCGTGATCTAATCATTCGATATATAGCATTGGACGGGCCTGACGACGCTAGCTCGGTCTGCCGTATGGCCCGGATTACGTCGAGCGAGCTAGCTAGCCTGCGGTCACGGAAGCAAAGCGTCGAGCGCGAGAGACAGACGGAGGGATAATGTACGTAATAACTGACATGTGGGCCCCGGACCAGGGAACATGCAATTGAATGCGCAACAGTGCAAGTTCTATCCGCCTGCAAGAGCTCGCAGGCAATCCTACAGTGGCACGTCACGTCATCGTGCATCTCATACTGTACGCGCTGCCTTTCCCTTGCTCGATCGATCGCCTGGCCTGCATGCATACCCACTTGGGTGCTGTGATTCCTGTTAATGCATGCTGCGAATCTCCTCTTTTTCAGTTTTTTACAGAGAAAAGCTTTCAAATGAAGTGTTTTTTTAATATAATATATATATAAATTGATTATAATACATATTATGATGACTTTATTTATATTTGTTAAAATCATACATAAATTTCTGTTACTTTATTCTCTCACAAATAGCCAAAAACATACCTACTATCAGGCTATAAGTCATCACTAATTAACATATAGTCAGATACTGCTAGTATTGATAGGTCTTAGTCTCTTACATATTTCAGATATTTTCATGATCTTAGTCTCTTAACATATTTCACATATTTTCATAGAACTTGTGAGCATGTGCGTACGCATATATGCTTATATATTGACGTGCATGCATGTGAGAATGTTGCAGACTAGTCAGTTGGTCGCATCGATCACTTGTGCCGTCCTATAAATTCAACGGTGAACTCAGAATTTGGTTATGCTTTAGACTCAGTGATAAAATAATCTGGTCTATCTGGACTAGATCATAAAAATATTACCCAGACTAAACTAAATTTACCCGGACAATACAGTAGATATTTTTCCACACCCCAAACTAAAATCTACCCTGCCCGGAGTGTGGTTCCGACCTGTATATATTCAAGGACATTCGCATGAGACGCGGCACACAGTAATCTATGCCAAGCTTTAGGTGCCGCTCAGTTAGGCTCAATTAAACCGCTTTATGGCTGAAACTGTACTGTAGTTGGCTAAAATTACGTTATAGCTGATGATGGCTTATTTGACGTAACTAAATTTAAAAAAAAATTAAAAATAGGTTAACCCATCACGGATAATAAAATAAATACGGTAAAAAAGAACTGACAAAAAAGCTTAAAAAAGCTAAAAAACTAGAAAAAATAAAATTTATAAATAATAAAAAATAAACTAAAAGTCAGAAACTTAAGTGAAAATAAATGGGACCTTAAGTTTGCGTGATCTAAGTGGGCTCCTATGGTCCTATACACCGAGACATCCATTATGCTTTACAGATAAATAACGCCGAAAAAAGATACGTCATCTGATGGGCATGGCGGGCCGCCTGCTAGTTGCTGGGTCCATCATTTTTTTTGGACATATCCGTTTACCTTTCCGAATAGCTACAGTCTCGACGAGAAAGAAGCAGCTCTCCTTTCTTGTATTCAGTACTTGCGTATAGCGACATTAGTCCAGATATATTTATGACGGATTAATGGTTGCAACTTGTAGTAACACGTTTTTTCAATGACTTATGACTTTTAGCAATATATAGTTAGTAGTTTTGGTCTACATTTTTAAGACTACAGTGAACAGCGAAGACATAGCTAATAATTTTTAGATATGACTGATAGCTTTTGTTTGTATTTTTTAAGATAATAATGAATGATAGAGATATTGATACAAACAATACATATAGTTTTAGATTCAAAGCATTATTTAAAATTCCGTTTCAGTAAACCGTCTTCCAATTTTCGATGAAGCTAAAAGCAAAGCATTATTTAAAATTCCGTTTCAGTAAACCGTCTTCCAATTTTCGATGAAGCTAAAAGCTGGGGTCCGCACAATCAGCATCCCTAATTGAATATAAAAATAGCGTCATTTCAGCTGACCATCGAGGCCACTTATAACGAGAGGCCATCATGCTATTCCGAGGGGGACATGAACCATATGATGTCACGTGGATGGTGCAGAAAAATCGGCTAGTGTCCGTCGCGCGCGTACTGTTGCTAGTCTGCGAACGGTTTACACAAATAGTATTGGAGCTATTTTTTTAAAAAAATTAACTATCATCATCTATTTTATAAATCTATCTCCTTCCTTATACGCCAAGCTAGAAACGTGCATGCTTTAATTAATGCTAATCATACTTAATTAATATTAAATTATATTTAATTAGTACTAATTATAAAAATTAAATTGCTACCGCCGTGGAGGCTCAACAGTAGGGCCTACCGCTGTGGGGGCTTGACAGTAGGACCTGCCACTGTGGGGGCTTAGAGCTGCCAAGCAACTATAGCTCCACAGCACCTATCGAGCTCCTGTAACACATTAAGTGACATATATCGTCTGTTATAGCTGTGGAGCTCAAGAAGAGCTAAATTTACAAACATAGGTGTTTGAAGCTATTTTTTTAAAAATAACTATAATACTATTTATGTAAATAGTCCCTATGATGCTATTAGCTGCTATGCTGCACTATTCTTTCTTGCTCTCTAGTAGCTAGTCTGCGTCTATCTAATCACGCACTAATAATCTACCATTACTATAGTTCGTACTAGTGGTGATCATTTTGGCTTATTTTTTATAGTTTATAGCTGAAAAGCATCAGTGGTGATTGAAAAAACATCAGAATGATGAGGCTTATTTAACATAATTAAATTTAAAAAAATTAAACAATATAAAAATATGTTAACCCATCACAAACAACGCAAACGAATATGGCAAAAAAAAGAACCGGCAAAAAAGCTTAAAAAAGCTAAAAATTCAGAAAAAAACGAAATTATAAATAGTGAAAAATAAACCAGAAGCCAGAAGCTTAAACCGAAACGAGCGGGGAGTCTAGCAATTAAGTACACTTCGATCGGCCGGAGAGGCAAATCTTTGTAAATATTTCCTCCCGTCTTTTTCGACTGGTCGGAATCCTGGAAAGTAACTCAAAATATATCATTTAATCACCTTGTGCTCCACCGAAGTTAACAGCTGGGACAGGATCACAGGACTGCTTAGTGGTTAAACAAAGGTGTGAGATGCTTAGCCACAGTTAAGCCACGGTCTCACTTTTTTTTATACTCTTGTATTTTAGTTTTTATTTCTTTAAAAATCAAAATAAATAGATGACTTTTTAAAACGAATTTTTAAATAATTTTTTAAATCTAAAACTATATAAATGATTCATATCAATATTTTTATCGTCCACTGTCATTTAAAAAAAATAGTGGCACAACCATCAACAGTAAACCACATTAAAAAAATGGAGCCTGCATCTCTGTGCGTGTGATTAGGTGGACTCGCTCCAACCAACCAAAGGCGCGCGCGCGGGAGCGCGCGATGGAGAGACCGAGAGAATCACGTCCAAATCGATGGCACCCCTCGTAAGGGCCTTCAAGTTCCTTCCCCATCGACGTCCATATCTCCTACTTTAAATTAACATCATCACTACAGAGATATATGAGTATTTTAATGGAGGCCGACAACTGGATCATTAATAGCACAGCATCCCTCTCTTCCTGTTGGCTGAGCTGTGGACCCATAGAAAAGCATCTAAAGCAAAACCACTTGCACTAACAGATGCAAAACTGCTCCACAAACTAAGGAAAATTAGCAGCAGGGCAAATAATGAGCAATCAGAGGGTAGAAAAATGTTCGCAGCAAAAGTAATGCAACGAGTGCACAAATCTTAATCTCTTTAATCCCTACAAGCTTGGAGCACAAGAAGAACACTGCTGCTATGTCCAACCAACAAATGCAAAGACTAATTACTAGTAGTAGTAGTAGTGGTATAGTAGTAGTAATTAACACCATTGTCGATCGGTCGATGCGCTGTTGTACATTCGAACACAGTAAGGTTACATCGTTGTTTGTAATCTGTACCATGTCAGAATAATCAGAACACATACCGATGTGTGTATTACTCCATGCATGCTAGAACTAACAATTTTTTTGCCGGTGCATGTGTGCGAGTGATTAAATTAGTAAGTAGAACAACGTGCATGGGCTGTGCATGATGCGCCAGGTTAGAAGAAACCCTGGCCAAGTAGGCAGAACGGGAAGGGCGTCTCCACCGCGGTCTCACTGTCGATTAGGCCCATGCCGCCACCGCTGTCCCCGAACTCCGGCACCTGCTGCACTCCGCAGTTGGCGGTGGGCGGCTCGAAGGCGGGGAGTATCACTGGCTTCTGCTCCGCCCATTGCCAGACGCCGTCCATGGCCGCGCCGCCGAGAGCCAGCAGCTGCGGCGGTGGCGGCGGGAGCGGAGGTGGGAGAGGAGAGGCGGTGGAGACACGGGAGGGTAGCTGCATGCGCTGGCGCTTCTTCTCCGCGGCCTGCTCGAGGAGGTGGTCGGTGACGGTGTTGGGGTCCTCGGCGAGCCTGGCGACGAAGGACATGAGCTGGTCGGGCCGCCGCTCCGTCGCCTGGAGCCGCCGGCTCATCCGCGCCAGCTCCTCCCCGATGGATGTCTGCTCCTGCCGCAGCCTCTGCACCTCCTCGAACAGCGCCTCCCTCCCTTCCTCCTCCACCGCCTCCTCTCCCATATTGGCCACCACGAGCTGCTCGCCGCCGCCGCCTCCATACGAGCAGGAGGCGCCGCCGCTGCAGCCCTCGCCGCGCTTCTTGCGGCGCACGATGCGCGGCAGCAGGTGCGTCTGGCCGCGCAGGAACGACTCGTGCGCGAACTCCCACCTGTCCGGGTGCACCTTCCGGAACCCCTAAGCAAGAATTCATTGAGCAAATCAAGCAGCGTAGACATTCCAAGTAAGTGTAGTTCACGTACAAGCTAGACCCTTGTATCTACAAGCTACGTGCTACAACAACACAAGTCAAAAGGCGGCGGCACTGGAAGGCTCAGTACTCACATAGGTGTTGAGCTGGCGGACGAAGCTGGGGAAGTTGCTGTGCTTGAAGAAGCACGGGAGGAGGAGCTGCGAGAAGCCGGCGGGGTCGGCGACGACGAAGCTGTTGTTCTCCCTCCCCCACCGGACGAGCGCTTCCGTTCGCGGGTCGCACACCATCTGGTACGTCTTGGCCACGAACGGCGCCGTCTGGAGCTGGTCGCACCCGATCAGCCCCAGCGCGAGCTGCATGTGGAGGCCTTCCATTCGATATACTCCCGCCACGATCAGACCTCAGACTCCCCAAGTACTTGGTACTCCCAGACGTCAAATCCCTCGGAAAGCCGGCATGGCTGCTTGCAGAGGGGGCCGGCCGTCCGGTTACTAGACCAGGAGGCAGGCCTAATTACGGGCATATATCGTGCGTGACAGGAGGATCCGTTCCGTCGCTTATAACTAAAATTACATAATAATTTATCTTTTTAAAAAATAAATTAAAATAAAAAAATCATTATATCGACTCAAAAAATACAAAAGAACAAGAAAAATATTAAAAAAACAAATGTATTCTAAATAGATTGTGGGGTAATAATTCGAAAGCTAAAATAAACAAAAACCGAAGCTATTTAGAGGGGACCTAAACCAATAAAACGCATGTAGTAAGCTGCCCGTTTACTTGTTCGAGGTTAATACAGACGTGTCTCGGGCTTGAACGGCTCCGGCGGGCGACAAGCGTCGACTTCCTGATCCTTCCCATATCCATGCCTTGTGGCGTCGCCGTCGCGTGAGATTTTAGGTGATAAAAACAGTGCCGCCTTTTGGACCACAGCGTGATCCAAGAGTGCAAAAGAGGGCGTGCTAATCGTATTAAAATGCAGCTAACCCAGCTGCCGATTCTTGTGGGCCGATCGATCGAGAGGGCAGTATCGTCCGGGGATATACTTGTGTACGTAGTTCTCTCTTCGATCAGCCTGTTCCTCTCTGTCGATCGACTACTCGAATAGCAGCAGGCTGGCCACTTGTGTGCTAGCGAGTGGCCTCCACTGTACTCTGCAGAAGTAGTAACAACCTGCCATGCAGTGACTAAAATTTAAGGAGGTTAACAGTATCAAATACTAAGTTGTCTTGGGTAGATCCTGTAGCACTTGGCCGACATCTTCGCCGTCGCCTTGAGCAGGTCCTACAGCTAAGGAACCTGCCCAGGTTATCGCGCACGAACGTCAGCCGCCCCTACTCCGCCGCCTTCCGCGTTGTGCTGGGTCACCTTCGCCGTCGCCGCCGGCCACCGCGACACCCCCACAGCGCGACGTGTGAATCCATGCGATCATCGTTCGTCGGTGGTGGGTCCGCCCCTGACGATGTCATGTAAAGCTGGAACTTATAGACGTGATTTATAGCCCGTGCTACGTGCATCATGCATGCCATGGATCGTGCTCGAGGCCCGCAGCGAGATCGCGTTTGGTCGTGACAAGATGTGCGCTTACATGCGCGAGCCCTGGAGCGAGCTTATTTAGCTGTGTCACTAGCTGACTGATCACTCGTGCACGGCGGGTTAGCTAATTGAGCAGCCCAATGGATGGGATCATGGATGGGATTAAGGTTATAAAAAAAATTTGAAGCTTACGAGTTACTTGAGTTTGATTTATTCTAGGTTCAATTTGAGTTCTGTCCGAACTTTAAATGAGTCAAATTCAAATTTAATCTCGAACTCATAAGCTTCATCGAGCCTCGATTCGAACTTTAACAGTAATAGCTCTGTCGTGCACGGGGGTTAGCTAATTGAGCAACCGAATAGATGCGATCGGGTAAGGACGCAGCAGATATGGACTAATTTAGCGCGAAATGGGTGGTGGGGCCGGGCTTGGCAGTTATGGAGATTGATTGATTAAAGAAAGTTGCACACTATGCTATAGGTGTGCTCTCTTCGAAAACATCTTGTCTCCTTGGAGGCTTCAAGTGGATGGGATCGGTCATGCCTCCTTGCGCTAGTTGGTCCCCGAGCAGATGGACTACTGCTCTGTTCCCGAAATGGGCACGTTACTTTGTGTTCACACGGTCTTATCAGCTAGCACTAGCGCAAGAGGGGCAGCAATTAGCTAGGTTGCTCAATTTGATTTTGGTGTTGCTGGGTGGGTTTGTAAGGTACTCCCTGCTTAATTAATTTGGGTTTCCCAATCCAGATTGATCCAGTGGTGATAATTTGTTAGTGATATATGTCGCTGGTTTGATCCAGTGGTGATAATTACTTAGTGGTATGTCGCTGGTTTCTACAAGAAGAAAGCCCTATTGCGGGTCTCTTTCGGCCAACGGAAAACCTAAACTACTATTTTGCAAATAAAATATGAATTTTATAAGTTCTCCAACTGGCTTCAACCGATCAGCCGTGAAAGCTTGTTTGTTGGTCACTAGATATGTTGCTGTGTTGGTTTAAATCTAAAACATAATCTGGTGTATCTTAGGGCCTGTTTGGCAACAGTTGTGGCTTATGACTTTTGGCTGAAATTTTTGAACTTTGTCTGTTTACGATACAGATTACGGAGAGAGATACTGACTTGCGATTTTGAATGGTACAGATGGTGGACTTTTAATGTGTACATCGTTTAACTTGTAGGCCCCGTCTTGAAAAAATACTCTGTTTAAAAGTTAGGTACTGTATCAAAAGGCAAAAGCCGCCAACTTCGGAGGAAAAGAACATACCCTTATTCTTTCGGTATATATACGTGCATGCATGATTCCTCTAATCTAACACCAACATGACAACTGGTGTGAAACCTGAGTCGGAGCTTGAAACCTTGGCCCATAGTGGATACCTCACCACTAGATTATAAATAAAGAATGCTATTGGCTATTTTATACACACGTGAAAGCGAAAGCAATAAAGAAAGACAAAAAATTCTCCCTCCTATCTATGTGTTTTCAATCTACTATTTGTGTCATCTGTGTTTGATCATCTCTTTTGCATAGCAGAGGAATCGATCGGACTATACTCGCCAGCAACGGTTCCTCAACACGTTATCAGCACGAATCACTCTGGTGAATCGAAAGGTAATTATCGAAGCATTAGTAGATCGAATTGTCTATATCTAAATCGATTTAAATTCCGCATATTTCATTTTCTAAATTATTTCCTACGGTGCAAATCCACTCTAATCTACCGCCAGAAGACTTGAAGTCGCCGGCACACTGTCGATCGGTAGATTGCATGAAAGAGTTGATTGCATTGTAGATTGAGAAAAAAAAGAAAAAAATTGGCCGGCCCCGTATAGCCGCCGTGCATGAGCACCGTGCTGGCCCGAAGCCGCTGTCGGCCTCCCCATGCGTCGCTGCACCCGCACGGGTCGTCGTCGCGCCTGAGATCGCCGCCGCCCGCAGCCCGACACAGCGGATGGAGCCGCCAAAGCCGCTCGGCCGCTACCGAGGCCGCCGCCTGGGACCATTGCCTCTACTCCCACGCCGCCACGGCACCGCACGAGTGCTCGCATCCGCCGTCGCCTTGGCTCCGTGCTTGCCGCCGCCCCCCGACGACCACCGCGCTCGCAGACAAGGTTGGCCCCGCCGCTGCCTCGGCCGTCGGTCGCTGCGCCTCCGCCGTCGTCGCGCGCCCGGATGCGCCGCCACATGCTCAAAAGCGCCGCCGCAGCCACCGCCGTGAATAGGGGTAGGGGAAACCCTACCCCTTGGCCTCTTCACCCGGCCGGTAATGGGCCAGATGGGCCGGAAGAAAAATGGGCGGGAGGATCAACCCAGAAAGGGGGCGTCGATAATTTTGCAAAAAGACCCCCCAAATTCTGGAAATTACAGAAGGTCCTCAGAATTTTCAGACGGGTCTTCAATTTTGCAAGAAAGGCCCTCAAAGAATCCGAAAAATTACGCGAAAAGTTTTCTCAAAATTGAAAATTTGCGTACAGGCCCATGAAAATTGCAGAATTCACTGAAAATTCGTATCCCGGCATAAAAAGGCCTCGGGAATTCAATTTTGAATTATTTTTAGCATTTGAAGCATGTTTAGTACTGTAATTATTATTTTCTATATTTTTTGTATTTGTTTACTGTTTTGATTAATCGTAATTATTTAAATTTCCTTTAATCACCGAAATTAATAGTAAAATTTATAGAAAATACATAGAAAATTCTGGAACATTACGAGAATCTTTTGTACCTTTATCCAATTTATTTACATGCAGTAAATCTATACATGTTTACCGGCAATAAACTTATATACATGTAGATAACAGGCATCACAAACCGGGAGTTTCGAGGAGCTGGTCCAGCATGGCCAAAGTTATTTGACTTAGGCTTCCTATGTCGAGATAGTACTTGGAGCCAAGAAGCTCCGCGCTGCCATTGGGATTGGTATACCGCAGGATGCCAAACTCACCCCGGAGGAAAATGAGCAGGCACTTCACTTCCTCAGGCACCTCTTCTGTCTCACTCTCAAAAATGAGTACATGGTAGAGAAGAGCGCGATAACTTTGTGGACTGCAGTCAAGAAGCGGTTCGAGATGCTAAAGTACACAATTCTTCCTCAAGCAGAGCAGGAATGTATTCGACTCAGATTTGCTGATTTCAAAACGGTCGGGCAATACAATTTTGCTCTGCACAGAATTTGTACCAATCTTCAACTTTGTGACAAACAGATCACAGATGAGCAGAAGATTGATAAGACCTATCCACCTTTCACCCAAATGCAGTGCAGTCAGCACGCAACTGTCTTCAAGACGACTACAAGGATTATGCTGAATTGATTGATATGACGCAGGTTACAGAGGCTCAGGATGAAGTTCTCTGTAAGAACTTTGTCGCACAGTCACCTAGGAGCTCTGCTGGCCGTGAAGCCAACGCCGGGAGCTACAAGGTGCGAAAGCCCATAATGAAGAAAAGGGGAAGGAACGGTAAGGCCGTAGCCCAGAAAGGCAAGTCAGATGCTACACGTGAGAATAAGGCAAATGAGCCAAAGCGGGACGGCAAGCTCTATGGTCAGCAAGACCAATCCTGCTACAAGTGTGGTAAGTAGGGGCACTGGTCGCGGATCTGTAAAGAGCCATAATATGTCATCGATGCCTTCCAAGCTTAGAAGAAAAATGATGATAAAGGGCAGCATCAAACCCACTTTGCTTCTGTTGAGGGGGAGAGTTCTGAGCAGTTGCCTGCGCCGATGGAGGTTGACTCCATTCCGGCAACAACACCCCCTCTTGACATTGCAGCTGCCGCTGCTATGATTTCTCTAGGAGAGCATAGCACCCCCGAGAAGATAGCAGCTGAAGCCTCTGGCTTCTTAGCAGATTCAGTCTAATGCACAGAATGCATTTAGACTTTAATTGTCATTTATTTTGTGTGGAAAGAATAAGTTAGATTTTGCATGGATGGTACTCAAACAATTTTATTTTCTCGTGATGGTTGGATGATATTGAATAATTCATTCATTTATTCAGTTTATAATGGCATGATATATTCTGATATTGAAGTATTCTACTTATGTGTTGATTGCCTTATACTACATATTAATACAATACTTTATATTAGAACACGTGTGGCGCCCTATGGAGGAAGTGTGCTTAGCCGACAACGACACAATGAATACCATCTTAAGAGAGACAAAATTCTTTCAGTCGATTAGTAAGAAAGCTGGCAGCCTTACAACAATTGCCGGTAGCGATACTTGTATAATAGGGTTCGAAAGAGCCAAATTATACTCCTAATGGATAAAACTTTGGTCATTCAAGAAGCCTTTTTGTACCCAAAATCGACAAGAATTTTTCTAAGTTTTAATAATATTCGCGCTAATGGATTCCATGATTGAGACTAAAGAAAAGTATGGTAAGGAATACCTGCTAATTACAAAGCGCGAAGCAAATAGAAAAATGGTATTAGAAAACTTCCTTCATTAGAAACTGAGCTATACTATACTAATATCAAGGCATCTGCAGCCTATACTGCCCTGAAAATAATATTTAGAAATTCTGAACTCTTCTGTCTCTGGTGTGACAAATTAGGTCCGCCAGGTCTTAGGATGATGAAAAATATAATTAACAATTCATAAGAACATAATATTAATGTAAAGAATTTCCCGAATCACAAAGATTTTGTTTGCCCCGCATGTACCATCGGGAAACTAATTACTGGACTTTATACTTTGAAAGTGAAGGATGAAGTCCCTACATTCCTGGAGTGCATCCAAGGAGACAATTTTGGTCCCATATAGCCACTATCAGGGCCATTTAAATATTTCATGGTGCTCATCGATACTTCCTCGAAATGGTCGCACATATGTTTATTGTCTACGAGAAACCATGCTTTCGCAAAGTTGATCTCGCAGATAATTCGCATTAGAAATATTTTCCCTGATCATCACATAAAGTCCATCAGAATGGACAACACAGGAGAATTTACTTCAAAGGCACTTGATGATTATTGTATGGCATAGGAATTATAGTTGAGTATTCTGTACTGTATGTCCACACCCAGAATAGACTAGCAGATGTATTAATTAAGAGAATTAAATTTATTGCCTGACTGCTTTTGCAAAATTGTAATTTACTAGCTACATGTTGGGGACACGCGGTCCTGCATGCAGCAACTCTCATCAACTTTAGACCATCGGCATACAACATACATTCACCTATGAAACAAACACTAGGTTTGGATGCAAGGTTCATGTACCTATACCCACTCCACAGCGTACTGCAATGGGTCCTCTCCGAAAGACAGGGATATACGTTAGTTATGAGACAGCCAGCATAATTAGGTATTTAGAACCTATGACAGTAGATTTGCATGCTGCTCGTTTCGCTGCTTGCATGTTTGATGAGGATAGTTTCCCAATATTAGGGGGAGGAAATTAACCCCTTGATGAAAAATTTCAGGAAATTATGTGGCAAGTCACGGGAATCTATGCACATGACCTACACACTAGTGAAACAAATAGAGAAATCCAGAAGATCATTGACTTACAAGCATTAGCAAACCAACTGCCTGACCACTTTAGTGATTTAAAGAGCGTGACCAAGTTACATGTGCCTGCACGTAATGCACCGGAGAGGGTTGAAACACCAAAGAAAATTGAAGGTATCCCTAATCCCGTTCAGAGGCCTCAGAATAAAAGGGCGAGAACTCTGACCCCTCGAACCCTCAGTAACCGGGGACGCCTAGCGAAAAAGGATAAGAAGGAGTTGACACAGCCAATTACTGAAGTTCTCCAGAACCATAAGGGGAACCAGTTGAGACCTGGCACGAGTATAACACATTTAGAAAAGGGCATACCGGATCTGAACATTCCTATGGAGGGAGAAATCAACATGGATGTGTGCGCACACATCGGAGCTGAAAAACTAAAGGGACTCGCCGCCGCAACTAGAAGGAGCGGTGAACAAGTAGAAGCACAAGAAAAATCAACTCATGATGACATAGTTATAAACTATGTGCACACGGGAGAATTTATGAATAGGACAACAGCCAATGTTGATATCGACTTTGCAAAGAAAATTGCCACAATCATTGATCTTGATCCAGAGCCCGCACGCTCGCTGAATGTAAGAAAAGATCAGATTGGGAAGATTGAAAAAAAGCAATAAAAACTGAATTATTATCTCTGAACAAAAGAGAGGTGTTTGGACCTGTAAGTCACACGCCTCCCCATGTGCACCCAGTAGGGCATAAGTGGGTATTTGTTCGAAAGAGAAATGAAAGAAATGAAGTTGTAAGATGTAAAGCAAGACTTGTTGCACAAGGTTTCACTCAACGTCCAAGAGTTGATTATGATGAAACATATTCCCCGGTCATGTGTGTAATCACCTTTAGATACTTAATCTCAATGGCAGTAAACCTGAACACAGAAATAAAATTGATAGATGTGCTAACTGCATACCTTTATGGAAACTTGGATTCGAAAATTTATACGAAGGTACCTGAAGGTATTCCTATCCCGAACCAAGACAGAGCAAATAGAAATCTGTATAGTGTGAAACTCAGGAAATCACTGTACAGACTTAAGCAATTAGGCAGGATGTGTTATAATCGCTTAAGCGACTTTCTATGCAAGAAAGGCTACATGAATAATAAAGATCGTCCCTGTGTATTTATACAACGATCCCTGAATAGATTTTCTATACTCTCAGTATATGTAGATGATCTGAATATCATTGGAACCATGGAAGACATAAAGGAAGCAAGCTCTTACTTGGAGTCAGAATTTGAAATGAAAGATTTGGGTAAAACCAAATATTACTTAGGCTTACAGCTCGAGCATGTCCCTGAAGGAATATTAGTGCATCAGTCAGCCTACGCCCAGAAGGTGTTAGAAAGGTTCAGCTTTGAGAAGGCATACCCATCAAAAGTACCAATGATTGGGAGTCTTTACTGCAAGAAAAAGATCCATACCGACCTAAGGAAGAGGGGGAGGAAGTCCTGCCACCAGAATTCTCATATTTAAGTGTAGTAGGAGCACTTATGTATTTAGCGAACTGCACTAGACTGGACATTGCATTTGCCGTAAACCTATTACCAAGGCATAGTGCGGAACCAACCAAAAGTCATTGGTAGGGAATAAATGACATCTTCCGATACCTCCAAGGAAGCAAGGAGCTTAGGTTATTCTACAGAAAGAACCAAAATATAATTGGCTATGCAGATGTAGGGTACCTGTCGGACCCGCATACCGTAAGGTCACAAACAGGCTATATATTCCTTTGTGGTTGAACTGCAATTTCATGGAAATCGTCTAAGCAAAGTCTTATAGCGATTTCAACGAACCACTCGGAAATCATAGTGCTGTACGAAGCCATACGAGAATGTGCTTGGCTCCAACAAATGATTCACCACATCCAGCAGTCATGTGAGATGAATATCATACAAGCTCCCATAATTATCTATGAAGATAATATAGCTTATGTTGCACAAGTGCAGACGGGCTACGTGAAGAGCCATCTCACAAAGCATATCAACCGCAAGTTCTTCTATGCATATGAATTGTAAAAGATGGATGAAATTAAGATACTGCATAGTAAGTCATGTGAAAATCTTGCAGATTTATTCACTAAGTCACTCCCAACATCTAGTTTTGAAATATGAGTACGAGGAATTGGAATGATGAGACTTAGAGAAGTGCAGAATTCAGGAGGAGATTTTTCTCAAGCTCGTTACTAAACTTGACCACAAAGATCAAGTACCCAAAGAATAAATCATGTAGATTAAATGAAATTGGGTGGATTGTACTCTTTTTCCCTTGACAAGTTTTCCTGAAGTTTCTTGGTCAAGGTTTTTGATGAGACAATTCGTGCAACACAGCATAATATGTATCATTTACTCTTTCTCTAAATTTTTTCCACTGGGTTTTTATGAAGTTTTGATGAGGTATGAACGTGTTGGATGAGTGCCAAGGGGGAGTGTTAGGAAACCTAGGCCTAGACTTGAAGCCTTGGCCCATGGTGGACACCTCATCACTAGGCTATAAATAAGGAGTGTTATTGGCTATTTTGTACACACGTGAAAGATAAAGCAATAAAGAAAGACCAAGGGTTCTCCCCCTATCTCTGTGTTTTCAATTTACTATTTGCGTCATCTGTGTTTGATCATCTCTTTTGCATAGCAGATGAATCAATCGGATTGAACTCGCCAGTGACGGTTCCTCAACAACAACCAATGAGTATATATTCGAAGTTGCAATCTTGTGTTTTGTATGCTCAGTTAGCTCCTTTGGACGATAAGATGACGCAAATATGCAATGACAAGTTGATAATGGGACCTTTTATTTGGTAGCCTTTGTGGAATACAATATCTTTGGGATTTTGCTTACACCATGTGTTTGCTACTCTTAAACTATGAACCTGATGAATTAGAAGTTGGAACTCATGGTTACAGATCCACTATAAAATGTGAATGTACTTCTCATGTAAACTGTACTTCTGAATATACTTGTAATCTCTAGTGTGCCCTACTGATGCATAGTTTGGGCATTGTATTTCCTCCACATCAAGCTTAGTTTATGTTATCCACTGTGCACTTTGTCAGTGCTATTACTCTAAAACGGATGGATTTGCAGGATTGTCCACATCTCCACTGTGCACTTGTCACCTTAGTTTTGCAGGTAGCCATCTTAATGTGTGGGACACATGAAATGTTTGAGGCTATTATGGATCTAGGTAAACGGCAGTTGCAATCTATGCCCAAAGTGACTATGTGAACTTTGGCTTCGGATGTGCTAATTACATGCAATCAATTTTAGATTCTGTTATCGCCTTGTTGGAAAAATCTAGGGAACAAAATGTTCGTTGTTTCTTAACCAAACTTTGGCTTCTGATTCACTATTGGTCCAAAATGGATGAATTTCTTAACATCTCTTTTTTGGTAAGCTTTCTGATTTGTTCTTTGCCTCCTTGTAAGATAAGTGTGTTATTCATATAAATCATGATTTACCACTTCCTAGACTCTATGTAGCATCGTGATGAAAATCAGAGAGGGTGAATGATTGTAATCCATATTGAAAACTTTTTTCCTTAAATCTACTATATTTTAATTGTCTAACCTGCCAACCCGATAAAATCAGAAACCAAAACAAAAAGTCCACAAAAAAAGAAAATATTTTTAGTATTGTAGCAAAATATGCATGTACTGTAGCATACTGCTGTAGCAAATTTTAAAAAACAAAACCGTCGCTTTCAATGGTTTTTTCGCTGTAGAGTGATACCGCACCGACATGACTTTCGTGGGACCCGTGGGCCCACATCCTCTTGGCGCGTCCCGCCTGGAGCAACACCTTTACCCTCCTCTGATCATCTTCACATGATGGATCAAGCGAAACAAAACAGCACTTCACGTCATGGACATCACAACAGCACCAAGACTTTGTGTAGCGCCTCTGCTCCTCCTACTTCGTAGCCGCCGCATGCCTCCACAACACAAGGTATCATCTTCACAGACGCTATTTTTTAAGACTGGATCATCGTGTTTTAGCTACAAGGTATCTTTTTGGCATCTCTTAAACCATGGGACAAAAATTACGTCTCTCCAATCTTAAGTTTAGCATATAATCACATATCTATTTATAGTCTAGACCCTAAAACATGATCTTATACCTAAGACTATGGATTCTTGTCCGATTCTAACAAATAAGATCAAAAACCCTTACATAACTTGGATTTTTTCAACTTTTGTCACACCACTAAATTTTGGACACTCAAAAATTGTTACGTGTCGTAGCCTTCGGATCGCACCTCCGTAGCTCTAACACATGTAGTCCATCTTTGATCTCTACACGCCCCAACTTTAGCATGATCGTCCTCCCTAGCATTCTTGACCCTCTGGACCATGACTTTGTATCAAACCATCTCCCGGTCCTTACCGTAGACTACGATTGCCTCCGAGTTACCCTGCACACACAAAGATCAAAGCAATATCTTTTTTTAGTACAAGTTCTTTCCAACTTGAACCATAGGAGTCCACATACACCACACACCTCAAATAATATCGATAGTAATATTATCAGTTATTTATCATCACAGATATTCTAGACTTAGCAATATGGTCCAAGACTCTGTCATGATCACACCAGAAAAGGTATGTTGTTTAGTTGCAGTAGCTTGTACATGCTATAGTAATTTTTAGGAGTCCATATTTTTGGAGCATTTGTAAAGGCCATTGGAAATCTTTCTTGTCTGATGATTGCCTGTGAAATTATACAGATCATGTCCTGAGAGTTTTGTTCATAGTGACATGACGAGTAATGCAGATCATGTCCTAAGAGTTTTGTTCATAGTGACATGACGAGTATATCACCCGTAGATTTCTAACACCACAGGTGGAGTCCTTAGAGCAGCATGCAGTTCTGTTTTATTTTATTAAGCCATGATTCATGACAGTCCTTGTCTATTGTATTTTGTAGGGTAGTCCTCAAGTTCATATTCCCTGTGACCCTGTTTTACTTTAATATAAATCTATGCCTTAATATCTTATCTTATATATTTTTTAAAAAATTATTTTTTATTCAGGATTACAAAATTATACCTGTGAATTTTTTTGCGGTTTGGACCGTATGTCGCTTGCTTCGAGGAGCAGGTCAAATAGTCAAAGAAGGGAATGGCTAATTCCAGGAATAGAGTAGCATTCTCAAGCACTACCCTCAGTTACAGCCTCAGTCCATATAAAACAGTCAATCTACCAGCAGCTTGGGCGACTTGGGCTAGTCGCCTAACTGTTGGGTGACACGAGTCTAAGTCGCCCGACCATTGGGCGACTAGTCCGTGTCGCCCAACGGTTGGGCGACATTACATCGAGTTGCTCAACCATTTGGCAACTTGGACACATGTCGCTCAACCGTTGGGTGATTTTAAATAATAATATAATTATTGTATTAATCCGATGGAAATAATTATGGAGGAGTAAATGATATTTTTTTGTAGGTAAAACAATTAAGAAATCTTGTTTGTAGTTGTTTTTTTAAATAAAAGGACAGACAATGTCATTTGATGCATTTGTGATTTTCATAGATTGCGAATGGTCAGAAATATGCTAGACTCACAATAGCATTTTTCGATTATCATATGCTATTATAATACGAGAAATTCCTGAAGAATTTTGTGAAGACGATTGAGATAGCATCAATTCGTAAATAGGAAGGTAAGTGATTATGGTGCAATAGATAATTTGTACACGGAGGAAGGCAAAAAAAAATGTACACAACCAAAAAGTACACATAGCAGGAGGAAGATCCACTACCCGCCACTGGCTACACTACCCGCAACACCTCCTTTGTCATCGCCACGTCCCACCCCTGGTCAGTGGCTGCATGTATGTTCCTTTTGGGCTTTCTTAGTGCGGGGTGTTGGGGTTTGGCCCTGATGGGGTGAAGCGGTCAGGAGGCTGAAAGGTCAAGCTCCATTTAAGTTGGTTTTGGTGATAATGATAAATATTGTTATGAGATTTTGGTGATAATGATAAATATATTTATGAGACTAATCTTGTTTATTGATTATGATATTATTTAGTCTCATATGGATGAAAATGTGAAATCAAAGATGTATGCATTCGAAATCACATTCTTATAAATTAGTGCATTCCTTCGATCCAAAATAGAGATATAACTCCACAAATAGTCCAAAATAAATATATGCATATGTCTTCTTTACACATACTTGTATGCACACATTTAGGGAGAGTTCACTCTATATGTTGAGGTTTCATAAGTATTGATCTATGGTTCCTTTAATATACATATTTAAAATTTTTACTTTGAAACACATCCTTTGAAGTATATATAGCTTGTGTAGTTTATATATACTCATTCGCTATCGGGTTGTCATCTAACTTCTCCATTATGTGTTAATGGTTAGATGATTAATGACAACTAGATAAGTAAACTTTGCTTAAAGCTTATCTTCAAGTATATAAGTGTTGTGTACATATTGTATACTCGTAAATATAATCTTTATCTTATTATTTATTGAGATTATTATTAATTACCAAAAAGGGAAGATTGTAAAATCTAGTCCCTCCATTTTGTGTTAATGGTAAAGTTTGATAATTGATGGTAATTGTTTTGTGAACTAATATTTTCTATGAGTTAGATGAATAGCTTATGTTTCACATATAAGGTTGACTTGGGATGATTTCATGTATTGAAGATCATCAAGTCAAGTGATGGATACATCATGATTTGATGCATGTCTAAGAGAAGATGATCATGTGTTGATTATCAAGTCAATTGAAAACCCATCATATGTTGATGGAGTTGAAGTAATGAATACATCATGAGTGGATGCATGTCAAGACTAACTCAAGGCAAAGGTACGGCTAACTAGGGCTAAGAATGTGTTCCTAGTCTTTTACCGGTTTAAGTGTTTGGTTGAAAGACCGGATTGCTAGTATAGGTTGCCGTACTGTTAAGAAGGAACATGTCTAATAGCTTGAGTCTCGTCATGTGTTGATAGCTCAACCTCACCTGCTCTAGCTCTCTTTGGCATGAGACTTGTATTTGCGAATGTGTTTTGCAAATAATTGAAGCTCACGTGTTGAATCCTTGTAATATGAGACTATATATTACGAATGTGTTTTGCAGGTATTTGAAATCCATATTTCCATTCTTCATAGTATGAGGCTTATATTTACAAATATGTTTTGTAAATAGTTAGATCTCTTATGTCGTGGTTCTAAAAGTGTGCAAATATGTTTTGCAACTTATTGGGAATCATGTTTGATCCTTGTGTGCAAGATACTATTGTTTGTAAATGTGTTTTGCAAAATCTCTTGAAGTATCTACATTTCTCAGGAAAATCAGAACTACCGCACTGTAGTCTGTTGTACTATCATTGACCAGAACTACCGGCATTGTAATAATGGAACTACCGGTTTTGTTGGTGATCGAAAGACCTGTGTGGTCGAGAACCAACGTGGTCAAAGATCGACGTGGTCGATGACCTGTGTGGTAGAAGATCAACATGGTCGAAGATAGGAGTGGTTGAAACCAATGTGGTCGAGATCTATGTAATCGAAACCAGTGTGGTCGTATCTGACGTGGTCGAGATCTGTGTGATCAAAACCAGTGTGGTCAAAACCAACGTGGTCGAAATCTGTGTGATCGAAACCAGCGTGATTGAAACCGATGTGGTTGAGACATGTATGGTCAAAATCGACGTGGTCAAACTGACATGATTAAGGCAATGTAGTCAAAAATCGACGTAGTAGTCAGAGATCTGTGTGATCGGAGACCAACGTGGTTGAATATCGACATGGTCGAGACCTGAGTGGTCAAAACCAATATGGTCGTAGACCAACATGGTCGGAGACCTGTGTAGTCGATCCGAACAACGTGGTTAGAGACCAGTGTAGCCGACGATCGAAACTTTCGATCGGCTCTGTGTGAGCGATCCGATCAGCGAGCGGAACTACCAGATCTGTGTGAGAGGTACTTCCAATCTGCAAAGCGTCTGCTTGTGTAGTGGTATGTTTTTTTCTAGAAAGACACCTGTGTGCTGGTCTTCTCTTCCCCATGAGAGCGGTAGTTTCACATGTGGGAGTGGTACTTCCGTTGATCGAAACTACTGAAAAATGTGCAGCCGAACTATCGGAATCGACTGGTCCTTTGCTTCTAACAGCTAGTTTTTTTACAGTTGCGATAGCAGCGGAAGTACCGCGGTTTGCCGCCTATACTTTCGATAATCCTGATTTTTCAAGGATTTGACTTCAACGGCTAGTTTTATTATGTAGGGTATAAATAATCCCTTGTGGCCAGTTGGAGATGAAGTTGCTTGACCCATTTCTATTCTCTTGAGTTAGTGTGAGGTCATCCTCTCAATTATGCATGTGTTGCACCTTGTGAGTAAGGAGAGTGATTTGGAGTGCATGTATTGCATCTAGAGTTGGACTTATTGTCCATTTGAGCCTGTGCATTAGGTGCACGTGGTGAGAGTCAAATGAGAGACTTGACTTATTACTCTTGGAGTTTGTCGAATTCTAGACGGCGTTGGAGGCGTCGTTCGCGGTGATCTTCTCAAAGGAAATTGTGAGAAGACCCGGCGAAATTGTAAAGGATGGAGCTCACCTATCCACAGCAGGAAAAAGCTACCACTAGTGGATTGAGGTGTTTCGGCTTAATTTATGGAGCTGATCCAATTTATTTGGGCTAACCTGAATGTAGACTATACGAGACTGGCAAGTCTCCGAACACCACAGTAAAAAGATATCGTGCCTTTGTAGTTTGTTTTCTTGTGCTCAATTAACTTCCAAGCAATTTACATTCATAGAATTAAATTAATTGCTTGACACCCTAGGATTGCCAACCTCTGACATATACTTCGGTTGTTGGTGCACTTAGGTGAACCTAGTTGATTTAGGCTTTGTTTTTTGCTAAAATCAATTTGATTTAAGTTTCCACATTATATTCTTGGTTTTTGTCAAATAGCTTAAGTAGAATAAATTAAGAAGCGAATTTTTAGAAGGGACTATTTACCCCCATCTAGTCGGCCTCCTTGATCTTACAGAGGCCTGCTGATTGTGCTCCCTGTGGCTCAGTGGTCGACTGCACATATGGCTGCATCAGAACTAGGGCATTGCTGAGCTACAATCCAGAAAGGACCTCCGTCTGGTCCTCCGTGAGGAAGTCGCTCACGTTCCCCGGGAAATCCTTGTTGGGGGATGGGTTGACTTCTGACCGTTGCGTCATTCCTATAGGACAGGTGTTGTTTATTTGTGCAATATATCGATGCAAAAAAAGCTTAAAAGACGAAGCATACCTTCCAGGTGGGTCATGGCCTGCTGCCAACTATCATACATGCTCGAGCTAAACAACGTGTGCTGCCTTACCGATGCTAGGTAGGGGTCCATGGATGACAACGACGCTGGTGTGTACGGGCGAGCCCACCTTGACCCTCTGGCCTAGCCCGACGGCAGCGGTGTCGATGCCCGAGGGTAGGCACGTGGCCATGTCGACCCTCTGGCCTGGTCAGGGGCTGGCAAGGCCCATGCACGTGGCCCTCCGGAGCCTCCTATGTGAGATGTAGGATGTGGCAGCCTCGGCGTACGCATTGATGTGCCCACCTCCGGGAGCATCCTGCACAACTAGAGGTCGAGGGCATGCTATGCCTTCTCGTAGACCCGATGGACAATGCCTGCCAGCTCGTCACGCATCATCTCCAAGCTGTGGGCGATCCTGTTCACGATCGCCCCAGTGTCCATCACAATATCAGCGGTGATGTCTGTCTGCAAGATGTACATGAAAGCATCAAAGTAGTAGTTGTGATAACCATACTCAGAAACTTTCAAACATGAAAGTACCTACCGCGAGGGCGATGTTCCGCGCAAAGTGCACAAGGTATGTGTCTGTCGATGCTGGTATGTGAGTGGGGGGAGGGTCGACAACACGCACCATCCTGGTGCATGTCTACGGAGCATACCAGCATAGGTATTCGGCATATGTGTTGGGGTCATACATGGTGGCCTCCTGCACGAAGTCCTAGAGTTCCTCGGCCCACTCGTCCACCCACGGTGCCATCTTCACAGCCCAGCTCATCCCGCTACCACCCCTCCTATCGTACCTATGAAATGTGCATCCACAATTAGAAGGCACCATAACAGAACTACGAAAAACATTAGAGACATGTGATGTGTGTAAGTCACATGTGGACCAAGTTAGGCACCCCATGCCCGACGGGGATAGGAACAGCTTGGCAGAGGTCGAATTGGCGCATCACTCTATGCACCGCGTAGTCCTCGATGAACATGCCAAAAACTAGCCTCTTCTGTGTCAGCCGGTATGCATAGTCGCACCAGCACAGTGAAGACAACACCTCGGGAGCACAGGACTCCCATCTCTTGAGCTGATTACGGCTCCCAGCGCACGTCGTCAGCAGTGAGGCGGCTGGGGTGCTCGACAAAGTGGGCATATACACGGGTGACCTGTAGGTGTTCAAACTATGTTTGTTAGCTAGAACAGTAGTTACAAAGGATGGCCTATAATGTACGTATAATAAAGACTCAGAAGAACACATACCCATCTACGGCACCAAAGGGACCCTTTGGTAGGCCGGTCAACGGCGCCCCCGTGGTGCATATTCTCATTGTACGCATAGTCGCCGGCAAGATCGGCCATCCGAGGGGAAGCGTTGACGACCCACACCGCAGAGAAGGGGCAACTGCGAGGACAGGGGTTGTCTCGTCCTGAGGCAAGCGTCACACATGTCGCAGTAGGTCATGACAAGTACGGCTGATCCCCAGCTGACGTGCACCTAGTCCCCGTCAGTGATGGCCTTCATGTACCGCACGAGGCGGGTGTCAACGGAGTCACCGTGGTTGCTGGTAACCAGTACCCAACCGAACAGCCACAACAAGTACGCCTCTAGGTGCCACGACACCTGGTACTCGTTGGCGTCCGGGTCCATCTGCTCGACCTATGCACAAAGCGAAAATTAGTTAGCCCATCATATGGCAAGGATAGTGCATCGCTAAATAGGGAAAATTGATAGCATACGTACCCGAAACTGCGAAAGCCACCGCATGGGCGGGCCATGCTTCTGTCGCACCAGGAAGACGCGGTATGCTGCGGCAGCCTTGGCTAGAAGAACCCCCTGAAACTTGTCTAGCAGGTCATCGTGCTAATTGGTGGACTTATTCTCCAGGGAGGCAGCCTCTCCCGTGATAGGTAGGCCGGGCAACATCACGACGTCCTACAAAGTGATGGCCATGTCTCTGAATGGGAGGTGGAACATGTGCATCTCGGGTCACCACCGGTCTAATAGAGCTATCAGCAACGACCGGTCGAACTGGAACCGTTGTGACCACTCCGGGCTGGTCTGGACCTCCCCGGCCTCCTCCACTGGAGTGTCGTCCTCATCAATGGCCTCCACCATCTGCGCGAGGGGTAGAAGGCCGGTATTGCTCAGCCTGCAAAGAACAAAAAATTAAGTAAATAGCAGAAATATTGTAAAATGATGTGTCATACTTTGTAAACAAACATGTCTCTCCAGCATGGGTCCAATCTCCAAGCCCGTCGAGGTGTCCGTGTATGGACCACCCCTAACTTGGTTTCCTCGTCCCGCCATCGGGATCTGAGACATGATGGCTCACGGTGTCTTCAAGGTCGACGCTACCGGTCTAGCAAGCGGGAAGCCCAGTCCGCCATATCTGCAAATTGATTTTAAGCTAGCAATTACGACACAATTACTTATAGATATAACAAAATGTAAATTTAAATATAATAATTAAATGAATTATACTATGGCGTCCTTGCGGGATCCCTAAATTTTATTTTAGTCATTTGTGGATTTTTACAACTCAAATGCTATTTAAATCGTTGCGTACAACTTTAATCGCTACACGTAATCTTAAATCATCACGTACTATTTTAAATCGTTGCATCCTATTCTAATCGTCATGAATAGTTTTTAATCTTTCGATGCCTATTAGTTATTCTAATAATTAAAAACATTTATTACGGGATTTCTACAATTTATAAACGACTAACAAAATTAATGATTTCAATTGCTATTCTACCATAGTACAAAAATAATTGTACAAAAAACACAGCGTCGATGTGCAAATCCCTCCTCTCTCTCCCCCTCCCTCTCCTCTTCCTCTCCTCCCTCATCTGCTTCCTCTCTCTTCCCTCCTCTTCCTCTCTCTTCTCTCCTCTCCTCCCTCCTCTCTACCGCACCGCTTGGTCTCCAGAGTTTGCGAACGTGATTAATTTTGACTCACTACACGTCGGAAGCACATGAGTTAATTTGCAATCTTTCCTAATTTGACACCACAGGACTCGCAAGAGATTCATGGGCGGAGGGAGGTGGCGGTTGCGGCGGCTCAGTAGCATTGGAGCCTCGACGGCCGCGCGGCGTCCAAGGAGAAGCGGAAGCTAGCGCCCAGCAGCACGCACCGCGCCCCCGCTGCCCGCTGGGTTGGGAATTTGGATGGACTGGACCGCGCGCGCCGGTGGACCGGTGCTGTAATGCAACTATCGCAGCCTTACTTGGTAGCAACAAGGTTACGCCGAGGGCGTCGCCTGTCTCAGCCTCGGGCTCTCAGCGGTCAGCATGGTGTTCCAACTCGCTGACCTTACACAGTAAGTTGCTAGGCTTCAGTATGTATATGTGGTGAATAACACACCGCACATGCACTGTGCCCACAGGAGAGTACAAGTGTAGATACAAAAACATGGTAACCACAGAATGTGATCTGTGTGGTTGCAAAGTGGAAAACGGTGACGCTCCGAAATCTTCGTACATCAGACAAAAAAAGTGTATTTGTTGATCAACAAATAGCAGGGCACTCATGTGACACGTATATACATGCACATGGATGCAACACACGAACACCATGCCGCAACTCAGGTACAAATAGGTCACGAAGTCGGCCAAGGCAAGCAGCAGCAAACCAGCCGTCCAGTTCTGCGTTTGTCTTGCATCTACGGGTTCAGAACTGCAGCGGTATTGGCAGGGCAAGATCGCACCGGTGCAGACGTCACAGGCAGGCAGACTCTGGCACTGTCCCCAACTCTCTCATTAGCCTCGCCGTGGCGACGAATAAGCAACTCCTATGATCAAGGGCACTGGGCATATAGCAGCACGTTGCTCTCGTTTAAGCGCCTCTGGAACTGCGCCAAACGAGCTTGCAAGTCCACGATTCCAGCAGCTTTCTGCGAGAGTATACTGCTTAGTCTTGTGATGTAGTCGTCTAGTTGGTTGCCAGGCTGATCTGCTCCAACTAATAAGTTCATCTCCTGATCAAGTCAAGAGGTTCACAGGTTATGGCAAAATGATACGGCCACCAATGACAGAAAGACAATTTACCATTTTGGGTAACTAACCTCTCTGATGATGTCCAGGGTCTCTTCGACCTGCTTTCTATGAGCGCTCACCAAATCTTCCTCTTCCTGAAGCAGTTACCCAAAGTCAAAAATGTAACTCAGATCTTGTATCAAGAAAATGTTGCAGAAGCAATAACACCATACCTGAAGGAGGTCATTCAGATCGTCATCCTCCTCTGGCACGGCCCTTCTAGTTGGATAAGCAATGGAATTTCTCATATTATTCTCCGGAGCTGGATCTCTAGCCTTCCTTGCCTGTTGGATTGCCTGCTGGTACATTGTATCTGGTACTTCAGCTATGCCCATTGCGGCAGTAACCTTGGTTCTTTGTTCCTTGAAATAATTACCATTCAACGAACTGAACTCCGTATCTTCCTTCACCTTGGGCATTCTATCCACAAATGTTGGTGCTGGCTGTTCTTTGACATACTGCTGCTTGGGCCAACCAAAATTACTCCTTTCAGTGATATGATTCATCACCTCAGCTGCAGAGAAAGAGGGTACGACTGAAGCCAGTGGGGAAGGACTTGACTCTCGTAAAGGCGCAGAAGCCAATGGGACGTCTTTCTTGGTGTTGCTTCCTTTTGATAGACTCTTCACCCTGAAGATGAGAATGGGTTGCTTATGTTATATGGCATAGCAGCTATTGCAACAGATAGAATTGAGGATAGACAATCACCTATCAGCATATCTCAATGTGTTCAGAGTATGCTCACAAGAACCAGAACTAGGGGAAATGCACGATATCATGACAGTACGTGAGTCTCCAATAAATGAATCTCGCAAAACTTCGGTTAATTTGCTACCTCGGAAGGGAATGTGAGTCTGATCATTATCAAGTGCTCTGATGCATTCCTTCAAAGCAAGCAAACTTTTATTGATCTCAGCACCCTCAATTCTGCATTGTATTTCAAAAGTGTAGCTCAGTACAGCAAAAGACTGACCTACATATTCATAAAGTACTTAGGACAATGATGGAAGAAAAAGGTTGTGAGAAATGACCTTGTTTGCTTATCATTGTCAGTTGTATCAGCACCACGCTCACTGCCAGCAAGGTCAATAAACGACAATTTGCCAACCAATCTGGGTGGTTTGGAGTCATTGCCATCAACACACTTTTTAATAGCAAGCTGAAGAATGGCATGAGATCTTGAGGACTCTTCATTTGCACCAGTTGTACCGGTACTTCTGGTGGCATTGCCTTTTTCAATCAACTCCTTGATAGTTTCAACATCAGACACCCTATACTCTTGTAAACCAACAATGCAAACTTTCTGTTTTCCATCCTCTCTCATGCAAAGTTTACTGCATGAAGTAATTCGTATTCAGAACAGGAGACATAACTGGCTTTCTAAATATACACTATTTCTAAATATCAAATATTTGGTGATAACTAACCTCCTTTCATTGAGAAGGTCAAATAATTTCCCACCATATATCTCAAAGAAACTGACAAATAACTGAAAGCCTTGATTGCGGTATGTATGGTGCATCAATCTCAGAATGTCTTGGGAAGCCTTAAGAGGGAGTGGCCGCATGGTGTAGGTCTTTCCACTACCTAAGTGGACAATATGAGTTAGAAATAGTCGTAAGTATGCTACGTATAGTCGTATATCTGGAGAAGATTAGACCTATACCTGTTTGTCCATAAGCAAAACAAGTTGCCTTTGTACGATTAAAAATAGCAGGAACCACAGGTTCCACTGTTTCGTGATAAACCTGCAAACAAAATGAACCCAGGTTGTTGAGAATGGATGTACAATACTTAATAATACTAATTATAAAGAGTAGGCAGTTTATAATCACCTCGTCATTTGAAACGTCCTCATCTAAAACAGCATCGAATACAAATGCATGCTTTTCAACATACTCAGTGAGGTCAACCTGCAGAATAATGTGCCAGACATTGAGGAATATGAGTATAGACTGCCAGTAGGAAACTAAGATCCAAAGGAACATTGGCCACAAATAATGTATATAGATGGAAATAAGTAGCTTGGAATGAACCTTAAGTTTGGTCTCATGGACAGTCAAAGAGTTTGAACTCTGTTCAATGTCTATGATATCTTCTTCTTTCTTTGATATTTCCCTCTTATTAAGTGGTCTTTTGCGAACCTGCATTCAACATTCCACATCAAAACTATTAGAAGTAGACAGGTTATCATAAGTTCAGCTGAGCCATTAAGGAACATTTATCAACAAGCATGGAGCAAAACCAAGAAACATACCACCACTTTGATTTTGGCAACGGGGGCTGCCTTCTCTTTCTCAGGGAAGGCCTTGAGGTAGTTACTTTCAGCAAAAACAATGGACTTGCTCATCTGTTTATTGGTAGCGAAGCTCAGATCTGAATCATCAAAGCCTCCTCCATTGGCATAGCCAAACTTTTGAGCACCATCATACATCCCTGGTACTTGAAACTGTATATGAATTTGAGCTCCAGTTAATATAGAACTTTCAGTAGCTTGGACCATACAATCAGTAGTTCAGTAATGATGCGGTGCCACATCTCAACCACCTACGATTCCACCAAACTATTATTTGTTTAACACACTTCGACATTCTAATCCCTCAAAGCAATTGCACATCCAACCTAGCACGCCTAAAAGAAGACCAAAGCCAAAACAAAAAACAATACAATTCTCCATTTGCTTTCCAAGCCGCCGATCAATTCAAAAAACTCAAGCAAGCAATACATTGGACGACCATGCCTCCGCACTCGGATTCAAAACATCAGATCCACCACATCGGCAACAATCTAGAACATTTTGATCCAACCCAACCACGCGAGATCATCGAAACAGACGCACTAACTAAAAATGCAGCTCTCGTCTTACATCGGGGATAAGCTCGGTGTCGAAGGCGTGGAGATCGAGCAGCCCGGGGCTGAGCTGCTGCCTCTGCCCCGGCGACTCCGCCGCCGCCGCGTCCCCTCCGCGCAGGCGCGCCGGCGTCGTCGGCTCCACCGACACGAAGTTCTCCCTGTCTCCGCGCCGCACCCCGCCGCGCTGCACGCACGGAAGAGGCCCGAATGAGCTAAGCCGGAAAGCAGCCGGAGATCCCGCACTCCACGCAGATCACGACGAATCGGTGGCCGTACCTGGGCCCACCTGCCGGCGTTGGGGGGAACGTCGAAGAGGAGCTGCTCGGAGGAGTATCGCCGGAGCCCGCCTCCGTTCATCGTCGCCGGCGAGGTGGGGTTCGGAGACGTAGCCCTGCCCGGGGAGTAGGGGAGGGGAGTGGAGCTGACAACGGTTGGCGTAGCGAGAGGCCGCCGGGTTCGTGTAGGCGATTTTTGCGGTTTACACCCTGGGTTCGTGAGGCATTGCGCGGACGCCCTCCAATTTGAATTTGGGGTGGAATTCAAGCCAACAGGGAGGAAGGGATAAGTGGGCCGTGTTTTGAAGCGAGGGGACCTTTTCTTTGGTGCTGCTTTCTGGGGTTTGGTTGGGTAACGCCTGTCTCCACCCAGCTGGTCGGTGTAGATTTCGTTTTCCTCCGTTTTTTTTTGTTGTCAATTTATGGTGCAATTCTTTTTGGCTTATAGTTTATAATTGTTCTGAATAAACGAACGGGACAACTTCTCTGTTGTCTTTTCAAAACAACTTATTATGACAGTCTTTTCGAAGGGACTTATCGGCATTCGGTTCGTTAGCACAAACACCCTCCGAAAAAACATGGCCGAAGGGTTAGGTCGTTCAAGGCATTCAATGGCTTTCTTCTTTTCCACTTATGACTTATGGTTTATACTATAGTAACTAGGTTCAAAGTATTCAATAGCTTCCTTCTTTTCTACTTATGGCTTATGGTTTATACTATAGTAACTAGTTTTTAAACGGTACGTTTTTTAAGACAAGGTGTAGTAAAAAAGTGCATTGAATTCAGCTGTACCGGTCAAAATCACATGCGACTATTTTTCTTTATGTATCACCTCTCGCGAACATCCATAATTCAAAATTTTAAGGTATAAACCACAGTCTAAAGGAATCCACCCATTGTATTTGTGCATCACCGACTTTTCCATATGAAGTACTGTGGCGCTGGGCAACTATTCCATATTTTTTAAAAAGGAAAAAACGAAGTTTTAAAAATCTGTGCAGTAAGAGACTCAGAAGACAAGTAGTAAATATTTAAAACAGAAAAGGAAACCCGCCTACTCTGTTTTTTTGACAAGAAACCCAATCTTTCTCGGCAAATTTCCAAAAGTACACGGGCGCAATTGCCAGATTGCTCATAGACAAGAGCAGTTCAATGCTAGTACTTGCTAGGAGCACTAGCTTTTGCGGCCCATGTTTTTGGCACTTTATCACGAAAAGGTCCAAATGTTTGAAGCGTAGCGCAGGAACATATCATCGAAATTTCACTGAAAACCATCGGTTATTGGTAGGGTCCGATAAAAGTTTAAACGAGACAAAAAAATCAGATTTATCTAATTTCCATCGAATATAAAGAAAATTAGCAATTTTGTTCAGCCTCTCCTTTTCTACATCTAAAAATTTAAATTTTAATTCGAATTTTTTACCCGAAAAAATCCAAAAAAAATGACGATTCGATAAACCTCTTTGCCTTTCGAGATGCCAATACATACGGCAGTACGCACGCACCACACCAAAAGACGATTCGATAAACCGAGAGCCAGATCGCTAACTAAGCAATACAAGCACCATCGCTTTTGATTACCGAACTATCGATCCGTCAGGTACTCGTAGAATAGGGAGTCAAGAGCGGGGGAACCACGTCTTGCGGTGGTAGAGTTATTTGTTAATTTTAAATTTTGATGTTCATCTTTATATATGTGTGAGAATGTTTCAATATAAATTTTATGAGATCATTTTACAATCTCCATCTTTCTAAATGTGTGCTAAAGAAACACACTCATATGTGTGTACATGTGGTACGCGTGCATAGTGATGTGTGCATGTCTTTGTTGAGGGTCATCGCGTTATCTTAGACCCACGACCATTTCAGCATAACAACACACATGGGAATCTACCCTGGATGAGGTCTGTGGAATAACCTCGAACGGAGTTTGGAGTCCTCCTTGGACAACGTCCGCGTCACCTTGGACAAGATCCGAGAAACTAAGATGAAGCCCAAAGACTAACCTTAGCCAAGATCAAAAGTCCCTCCTCGGATAGGGTCCATGCCACCCCGGATAAGGTTCGAGGGCTGATGCAAGATGAAGTCAGGAGGCCAATCTCGGGTGAAGTTTGAAGTCTAACTCCGGAGACCAACCTTGGGTGGGGTCCGGAGGCCAACCTCGGACGGGGTCAGGGAGCAATCCCAAGCGAGGTCCGTGGACTTGCTCCAGAGTGCCTCAGACGCAGCAAGACCCACTTAACGGGAAGGACGAAAATACCCTTAAGAGTAAGCTAGATCCCGGGGTAAACTGGTAACTCCACTCGTCTACTCCTACTCTATAAATAGGACCCCTTATAAGTGGAGATAGGAAGATCATTTGTAACCCCAGACATCTATACACAATACACTTCTCTATCCATCCGTGTGTGATTCTCATTGTCCCCTTACGTCCTTGGCGGTCGTCGAATCCAATCAAGATGCATATAAATATACTATTCGGACTTGTATCGACGATAGTCTTCCTTACAATACAAAAGAACATATAGTGCCTTCAGTTCCCTATCTACAAAAGAGTAGTGGATTCGGCTTCTAGCTTTCGGTTTCAGAAGCTAGAAGCTACTTGAAATACGTCGATTTTTTAATTTTGTTTTTTAGTTTTCTTTTTTTCTTTTATTATTTTGTATTGTCCATAGAAATACAACAGTGTTTTTATATTTTTAATTGAATGACTAAAAAAACTAATAACTGTTATAGTACAGTTTTATCTAAAAGCCGGTAGCTGAAAGCCGAAGCCTCGGTCGAATGGAACAGGGCAGTAGTGAGTGGACTTTCTTTATGCTTTTCTGGTCGTGCGTGCTCATACATCAGCTATATTCTCTTTAAAAGACCCACATGGCTTCATGCCTTCATCAGCTATATTCTCGAAATTTGATAGTCTGTGATACTCCTTTTATGAAATTACTAGCCAGCACGTACTTAGGTGATTAGTTGATAGTAGTGCCAGATTGTTTAGTGGGATGACAAAAAAAAAAGTTTGGCATATACGTGTTGATTTAGGTCCGATTATATAGATTTTTGATTTTATCTTATGAATAGTAATAATTTGTAGAGAAATTTATAGAGAGAGACACTCACGTACGACTTCGGCACATATAAATAAAGTCACTATAATATATATTACTATTAACTAGTATATCCTGTTTTGAAAAGATACTCTATTTAAAAATTGTATACTATAAAAAAACTATTCACTATAGAAAAATAGATTTTAGAAATCAATACGAACATGATCTAATGTGGACGAGTTGACTGGAAAGAAAAGAAGGCCAGTTGACTGGGAAGAAAAGAATGCCATATACATGATCCTATCGTGTTTCGTGCCGTGCCGGCTCGGCCCAGTCATCTCACCTTGTCGTGCCGTGCCGGCCCGCGTTGCCTCCGGCCAGGCCTAAGTATGGCCCAAAGCCCACCGTGCTAGCGTTCGTGCCATGCCAACCCAAGCCCAACCCGAATTAACTATACGCGAAGGCGGCGGCGACGGTCGTCATCTTCCTACCGTACTGAATGTCGTTTCTGAAGAGACGGTCGACACTGGCACCAGGAGAACATCCTGTGCGAAATGTGACAGCACAGGAAAGATCCGTTTGTTGTTCTTCCACCACTCGAGCAAGTCTATCTTGCCTCCACCAGTAAGATCATGATCAATATTTGCAAAACCATGCTCCAAATAGTAGTTCAACTCTGAGACAGAATTCCACTTGGAGGCCGCCTGATACTGAGAGGACGAAGAAGTAGACTTGCCCTTTAGCTTCTTCCACAAGTGTGATGTCAAGTTTATCTTTCCATGTTGCATCTGTTGTGAGGCCTCCGATCTTCCGCTGTTGCCAAACTTATCATGATACAAACGAAAAATACGGAAAAACTCCTCTTTGACATGTGCGAAAGCTTTTGAATAATCTAGGCCAAACTCGCCAATGTTGGCGTCTGTTGTCCCCGTTGGCTCTGGACCGCTCTGGTATTCCTTGTAGCCCTCTGTATCGTCCATATGACGGTCATCCATGCCATAGTCTCACATGCTTGGCGAGAGCTGACGAGCATCAATGGGGATCGGAGGAGGACTAGGGGAGCGACGGCGAGAGCTTACACTAAGTTGTTCATCTGTCCTTTTCGAGCTTCAATTCCTCTGCATACTGCTTGAATGCTCTCTGGTACTGCGACTTCTTGGTAACATGGCGATTATTTAATAAATAAAGAGTACAAATGTAGAAAATATAGGAAATAAACTTGTGAAATAAGAAGAAATGAGAAAGCTCTGTGAAGAAATAAGAAGGCTCTGTGAAGAAATGAGAAGCTCTGTGAAGAAATGGTGAAGCGGAGTGAAAGTCTCTGTGATTCTGTGAAGAAATGGCAGAGCGGAGGGAGTGGATTTATAAAGATGGAATCCGAACTTTGCCTGACCTCTATATTCCATACGTTATACGACCGTTTTAACTTTTAAGTGACCGACAGAGTCGACCGTTGTCAATCAACGTCTCCTACTGAGTGAAGGAGACCGAGATGACAGCCTCTGCTGCTCTCATGCTCTGCATACAGCCATACACGTTATATGACCGTTTACTCTCTAACACAAAAAGATTCAACTTCTTTCCCAGCTTCCAACGCCCCCACTAACTTTTCCCCGGCCGGCCGTCTCCTCGGTCCTTCTCCTCCGGTCCTCCCCCGTCTCTGTCTCTGACACACACGCGCAGGTCACTTAGTCACTTTTTCCTATCTCCCACTCGGCCACTCGCCGCCCTCCACCTCTTTCGCTCCACCCCTTCGCCTCCCGGCCTCCCCACTCCGCTTTGCTCCCACTCGGCCACTCCGCCCGCCTCCTACACCGCCTCCCCACTCCACCCGCTCCTACTCCGCCGGTCCACCCTTCGCCTCACCTCTCCCACTCCGCCCGCTCCTACACCGCTGCGCCCATTGACGACGCCTGCCCCCACTGCCCGCCCTTGCCTCGCCCCCACCTCCCCAAGACCGCCTCCCCACCTCTCCCGGGCTCCGGCGCCTCCTCCTCCCCCACCTCCCCGTCACCGCCTCGCCCCCACCTCCCGGCTCCCGGCCACCTTCTTCCCTCCTCCCCGACCGCCCCTCCTCCCCGGCCACTTCTTCCCTAGCCGTAGTCAAGACACTATGGTGCCCGTGAAGATACACCGCGAATGGCGCCGACATCCCCGCGCCAAGGCGCCAAAGAACGTCCAAGATGCTCCGATCCGCCGGGTGACGATGGCGCCGCCGACTCAAGAAATGGCGTTGCGGTGGTGACAAAGAAGATCCCAACGACGCAGGACGTCTGCAACCGCCGGATGCGGCTATCCCTCGAAGTCACCGGCGCGGCGAGGTGGTCATGTGTGTTAGTGTGTATACTTGCTTGTGTGATTGTGTCATGTTCTACGCCGACTTCATCTTCCCTAAGCTCGACGCCGATCCGCCTGTGCCATTGTCTGTTGTGCAGCCGACCGAAAGCACGCAAGCACGATTCGCCGTGCCGTGCCGTCCACCAGGCTGGTTTTTCAAACCCGGCCTAACCCACCGTTCATGCTAGACTGACACAACCTGCCACATATCGAACAGGGTTGTGCTTGGGCCGTGCCGGGCTGACCCAAAAAAAGCACGACCCAAGTTCCAGCTCTACAGAATCCCATTTGATGGAGCTAGCTACCGAGCAACCTTACGACGAAATGGTCTTGTGAAGATGGGTTGAAGCCTTGTGAATCGCTGAAGATGGGTTGAAGCCTTGAACCCTTCGACTCTTGAACTTCACTCAGACAATCAATTTAGTATTTACAAGACGTGTATTTTTTTTAGTAAATTATATAAAACCACATGTCTTGCATCATTCAGTCAGTCGTGTGGTGCAAGTTTGTACCATATTATTTCGCTGCACTCTCTTATGTTGTGCTTAGTTAGATTGAATTTTAATGGTTTATAATTGAAATTATACTGTAATTAATTAAAATTGTACTATAGTTGATAATAATTTATTTAATATAATTAAAATTAAAAATTTAAAAATAAATACGTGCGCGTACATACATACATACAAAATCTTGCCTATCTCGATCATCTTACTTCCGAATCGCATGCTGCATACATACGTACGAGATTCTCGGTGCGGTGCGGTGCGGTGCGCATGCACCGATCGGCAATCCTCCCCTTGAGATTTAGCTTGCGCGTCGAAAACGATCGGTCGTTGGAGAGATGGCAGGAGGCCAGGGCCGCCCGGCCCCGCGCGCACGGCAGCAACAGCGGCCGGCCGCACCCGCGCGAGACCACGGCCTCTCTCCGATCCTCTCACGTCGTTTTCGTAGCCAAAAGCGCCGCACTCCACCGTCGCTTTGCCACTTATCCGTGCGCCGATCGGCCCCGCCCCACGCGACAAACTAGAAGGTTTCGCGAGAGATACCACGAATATGGGCAAGATTTTGTCGCTACAGTTCTCACCCTTTCTCCGCCTCTTGTTTTGGAATGTGGCTTGTGACTATAAGTTTATAATTTTTGTCTAACATAAATGTGTGTTGTTACAATTAATTTTGACTTCGAGTTCTAGACGTAGTTGAGTTCGTCTCCGTGTGTAATTCGAGTTGAAGTTGTGTCCAACTTAGAGTCTTAATGCGTGTGTTAGTACGAGTTATTAGCATATATATTATGGAGGTTTGTACCCAGTTTTGCAAGGCAAGAAATAAAGAAAAGAAAATCAAGGCTAAATTTATAACAAGTGGTATCAGAGCCTACCATAATTATCTTACCTTACGCTTGGGAGGATCTCCGCCCTGTGGCGGCCCATGTCTTGCCTTGCCGCCGCCTCGGTCGTCAGACCCCGTCGTCACCGGATCGGCGCCGAGCGGCCCGAACCGAGCTCCCGCCGCCACTGCAGAGAAGAAGGAGGAGACGCCGCCGCTCCTCCGTCGCCGCCGTAGAAGTCCCTGACGCGCAGATCCACCGGATCCGGCCGTCTTCACCGTCGCCGAGCTCAGATCCGCCGAGGCCACCGCTGGTGAGAAGAAGGGGGAGCGTCCAAGCCGAGGGGGAGCAACCGAGGCACGGACGGCGACGACCGCGGAGGCAGGAGGTGGCACAGAGCGACTGTGGGCGCGAGCGCGCGCCGAATAGGGAAAAGGGGGAGGAGCACGAGGCGAAGCCGACGCGGTCACGAAGGAAAGGACCGAGCGGCGAAATCGCAAGAGGAAGAAGCCGAGCGGCGCTGCGTAGGAAAAAAGAAGTAGAGTGGCGCTGAGGTGGAAGGACCGCGCGGAGGAAGCGAAGGAAAGAAGTCCGAGCGGCCGAAGCATTTTTCGTTGTTCGTCTCTGAGTTTTTTTTGTCGATGGATCCGAGTCGGACGCAAGCAATGCAAAATAAAAGCAGTCCCAAGGCCAAAGCAAAGAGACAAGCAACAGAGAGCAAGTCCAAGCAAGGAAAAAGAAAAAAAAACAGTACATATTTTTTCTTCCGTTTTCTCAGTGCAAGAGCCGCTACAAAGTAGCACAATTTCTTAATCCATGCTCAAGATCATGTCGCGTACTCCGGGAAGTGGTGTCACCGATGACGAGGCATCATCCAGTTCGATGGCGAAGGAGGGTTCCACTGTTTCGCTGCATTATCCGATGCTCGCGACGAACAATTATGCAGTATGGGCAATCAAGATGAAGGTGTACATGAAGGCTCAAGGAGTGTGGGATGCGATCGAGAATGGCAACGTCAATATGCGCAAGGATCAGTTGGCACTAGCGGCCATCTATCAAGGCATCTCAGAGGAGACGCTCTTCCTACTGGCCGAAAAGGAGACGGCCAAAGCCGCGTGGGAGACGTTGAAGACGATGCACCTTGGCGCAGATCGCGTGAAGGAAGCAAAGGTACAAACTCTCAAGACCGAGTTCGAGGTGCTGCGTATGAAGAAAACAGAGTCAATCAATGACTTCGCCGTCCGGTTGACGGTCATCGTCAACAAGATTCGGGCCCTTGGCGAGAAGGTGAAAGAGTTGTACGTGGTAAAGAAATTCCCTCGTGCTGTTCCCTCACAGTTTCGCCCAATTACTTCAGTCATAGAGCAATTTGGAGACCTAATGACAATGATCATAGAGAAGGTCATCGGTCGTCTTAAGGCGTATGAGGAACGCATCCACGACAATAGTAACAAAGGCGATGGACAGTTCTTGTTGACCCGTGCCGAGTGGGAGATCTGATCATCGAAGCTAAAGGCAAGAACACTTCCAGGGGGTGGTAGCCAAGGCCGTCAGAATCGGAGGTTTGATAAGGCAAAAGTGAGGTGTTATAATTGTAACGATTACGAACACTTCGCTTCAGAATGCCCCAACCCGAAGATGAAGAAAGCGTTTTTTGCCAAAGCGCTCAGCGATGATGAAGTACTATGATGATGAGTTGAGTCAGGGACGTTAAGCATAAAGTTTAATAAGTCGTAGTTGAGTCCGACTATCTCAATGTTTTAGAGTCAAGTCAAGATTAAGAGGGAGATTGTTACAATTAATCTTGATTTAGAGTCCTAGACGTAGTTGAGTCCGTCTCCATGTGTAATTCGAGTTGAAGTTGTGTCCAACTTAGAGTTCTAATGCGTGTGTTAGGAGGAGTTATTAGCATATATATTAGGGATGTTTGTACCCAATTTTGCAATGCAAGAAATAAAGAAAAGAAAATCAAGGCAAATTTGTAACATGTGTGAACAATAAAATAATGATAAGCTATTTTAAAAAAATCGGTTCGATAAATTACTTTAAAACAGCGACTAAAGAAGCTATTCTATTTACTTGTTCGAAAAAGCCATGAACTGAAAGGACATTTGCACGCAGTAGATCAAAAGTGAGAAATAATAACTGACGCGTGACGGACTTTAATAATTAAGTGCAATCAGTAATAGGTGCGACATAAAAAATGTGTAAATGTGTAAAGGTCAATTCGCGGTTTATGACGCGAGAGAGTTCGGAAGAGATTCGAGCTCTTTCTCTCCGTCTCTCTCCCTTTTGACATTTGCTGAGAAGTCAAAGAAAACTACAGAAAAGCCTAGCCACGGACGCTGGGGACCCTTTTGACAAGTGTACACAGCAACACGGTACACCCAAGCTGCCATATATAATGTATAGGTATATTGGCTGATCAGTGCCCGCCACTTGCGTTTGACTTCATTGGCCTGTTATTTTTATTTTTTAAGTGACGTTTAACTTTTTAGCTTCTATTAATAACAATTATTTGTTAGATTAATAAATCATACGCACAAAAAAGAGAACAGGCTCAGCCTCGTAGCTAGCCCGTGCCACTTCTGAATCCTCCCGGCGTACGCGTCCGTGTACAGACGTACGCGTATATATGCCCGGCCCGGCCTGCCACTGCCAAAAGTCAACCCCCTGCGCCCGGTGCGAGCAGCACGCGTCCTCTCTAGCTAGCGAGCTCTCACCTTGTCAAAGCTTCTCCAAACTGAAAGCCGTCGCCGTTCATGTGCGACCTGCTGCTGCGGATGGAGCACTTCAACGATTGGGACCTGCAGGCCGTCGTGAGGAGCTGCAGCTTCTCCCACCCGGCCGAGCCGGAAGAGCCCGCCGGTCCTCCTCCCGGCGAAGTCCCCACGGCGCCGGAAGCGGAGGCGCCTCGGGAGCGGGCCCCGGAGGTGGTCCGGGGATCGGCACGGGCCGCGGTGGCGGCCAAGCGCGCGTCGCTGTACGACCTGGAGTACCTGGATTTGGATCATAAACCGTTCTTGCTGCCCACGTCGTCGCAGGCGCGGGCGCCCGGGGGTGACGGCCATGAGGTGATGATCTCCTTCCCCGCGGCGGCTGCGGCCTCGACGTCCGGTGTGCAGCCGCGGATGCCGCCCGGCCGGAAGCCAAGCATACGCACCCCGCGGCCTAAAAGAAGGTAGGGACTTCGTGCGCTCGTTTTGGTACGTATGGTAGGAAATTGAAGTGCCCACGGTTTGGATGGATGGAGAAGAACGGAGCGAGTAAAAAACAGCTTCCTGTGATCTTTGTGGTGAGCAGCAAGAAGAGCCAACCGAAGAAGGTGGTGTGCGAGGTGCCGGCGGCCGACGGCGGCGTCTCATCCGACCTGTGGGCGTGGCGCAAGTATGGCCAAAAACCCATCAAGGGCTCGCCTTATCCCCGGTAACTAACCTCTTTGACCTTCGCCTGCCCTTTCCACGCGTTACAGCCGTCGTCACTACTCACTAGCTACTCGTGCATAGACTTGACAATTACTGCTACTACAGAGCACTAGTAAAGCTTGGTAGGATCGCATCCCAACTCGATCGTCTGTTTTGAGCGCCGTGACTCGTGTCGTAACCTAGGACTTGAAGAAACGAGCTATAAGGGTTCCTAAATAAATCTTAATTAGATTAGAATTTTTACTACAATTTAGTTAAGGAGTAGGGAGACTATAAAACCATGAGTTGTTGCCATAGAGAACTTAAACTATAAAATAACTCGACCAAAGCAACAGACATACGAGAGGATTAGAAGCTAGGTTATACTTTAGCATTAGATTCCTATAAGTCTTAAGAGAGTTGTGAGAGAGCGACAATCCTTTATACTCACACTGTGCTTAAAAAATTAGCGGTCGGTTTCGTCAAATATTTCTCTCTTCGTGATGTTGCGTATTGTTATTTCAGTTCTCTCCACAAGATCCATCCACTTCATTCTTAATACCATATACACTCATGTCGTATCATGCGACTTTGTTTCCATGTAAAAGCTGCTACGCATACGTATCAGAGTATAACATCCTTGGTAGATTTCTCCTACGAAGGAAACCGAACTGTGATCACAATATTTTCAAGCATTAGGATAATGACGAATAAACAGTTATAAGCCTAGTACATACTGCATACATGGCCAACCGTTGAGAACTGGAGATTTTGGCCGGCCGCACCAGTTAATGGAACGCCTTGCCGGTTGGGCATCAAGCTTAGGTCACTATACGTCACGTGTACTTTTGCAGTACAACAGTGCCTTAGTCGTAGTACTAGCGGTACACTGGTATACGTAGTGGCATGTACCGATGTGCGTGCGTGCGCCTGACCTGTATACTAAATTTTCGTTTCTGTTGGGAATCTCTGACCTACAGGGGGTACTACAAGTGCAGCAGCATGAAGGGGTGCATGGCCCGGAAGATGGTGGAGCGCAGCCCGGCCAAGCCCGGGGTGCTCATCGTCACCTACATGGCCGAGCACTGCCACCCCGTGCCGACGCAGCTCAACGCGCTCGCCGGCACCACGCGCCAAAAGTCCACCGCCGATGACCACCCGGCGACGTCGCCGAAGAACCACGAGGACAACCCTGTCGACAGAGCCGGCGGCAACGCCCACGAGGCGGTGAAGTGTGAGGGTGGCAGCTGCAACGAGACGTCGGCGATGGCCGTCGATGGCGGCACCGATGAGGCGGCGGCGGACGACGAGAACGAGTTCTGGCCGGCGGGGATTGGGCTGGACGAGTTTTTGGCTCCGGTCGATGACGATTTTGATCATGCCTTCGAGGACGACGGCTTTCTCCTCGAGGGAAAGTGTATCTATAGGACCATCCATTAGCAACCTTTTGCCCCTTCTGCTCCTGTGTGTGTGAGGGGGAGATCTTGCGGCAAGAGAAGCCATGTATAGGCGTCATTTTTGTGTGTCTCGCACGATCCCTCTCAACTAAAGTTTATAATTTGCATGTGTAGCTGTGTGCTTGAGTAATCTCCGAGATGTCGGCGCGCATTGATTTGTGCGTTCATGTAATTCCGGTGCCTCTTTGACTACGCCTTGCCTAGCACATGGACCCGGACCAAACTAGGCAAAGCACCAGCTTCACTGCCGTGCATCCACCGAAAAGGCGCAAATCGGGATAAGTACTCAGGTAGCACATTTCATACAAAAAATAGCACCACGTCACATAGTTTGCAGTATCAGTTACCAATGACGTTTTGCAGTTCATACCAGAGACACAGGTAGCATACTCTTTACGTGTCCAGCTGTATCTTGCAAAACTAGGATAAGTACTCAGGCAAGCTAACCGGCCATGCAAACAGCTTACAATACGGAAGCGCAATGAAGAGCACCGCACAAAATCCAACCGACGTTGATCTGCAGGTCTGCAGCTAAGTCAAGACTGACGACCAGGATTTACAACATGGATGATCTGAACTCTTAATACTCCCACTTCTTCAGTTCCATTCCATCAGGAGGGCTTCCCTCAACCATCTTTGAACCAACGTCCTTCCAGTTTGTTGAGAGGACTGTTCCATTTGACTCGACCTGCAACAACAGACACGTAGTTCACGGGCAATACGTAAGTACGATCGCAGCGTGAGAAACTTCAGTCAGCTACGTCAACACAAGTTAATTTGCTTGAATGTGGCGGCAAGGAGGCTAAAGATCACATACAAAAGACTTCATCATTGCCCTTCGCATATCTTCATCAGCATCACTGTAAATGTTGCGGAAAAATTTGTTCAATGCAGCATCACCATCGAGTTTCTCATCTTTCTCCTGATACAAGGTCAAAATCATGTCGACTCAACATTCAAGAAACTTTTAACTGCGGTAGTAAATAAATGTTGCTATTAACCTCCTTTTTTACTTCAGCCTCCAACTTATCCCAATCTTTCTTGGATTTTGATGACGGATAGGATGGCCTCTGGGCTGCTTCAGCTGCAAAACATAAGAGACATTTTCATTTTTCAATAACAAAGGCGAGACAGCACAATAGAACAATAACCCACACCAAGATTTTGTAAGAATTTGATAATATCTAGAGTATGCTACTGGGTTGTTCACTTTGAATTCTCGATCACATACACAGTTCAGGCTTAAATTACCTCAGTTACCTTAGATTACGCAAAATCTAAACACTACAAAACAGCCTGTGACTTGAACCGATAAATATGTTATGGTGTTTATATACACTAAGCACCATCTTCCTTTCCATAATTTTTCTTATTTAAGTCTGTTGCCCTCAGTTTGCGTGAAAGTATCACACTAGCAAAGTGCAGGGACCATCAAATCTTGTTAACCTACACATCGGGAACACATTACAAAAGGTTTTTATTCATCAACATATGTGCAATACTGTTCGTTAAAATCATTATCATGCATACTGGTATCATAGCAAAACTTTAATATGCATTAACTCCTATAAGCCATATTTTTCTGTTGGCCGTAAATCATAGCTCAACATTAGAATTTGAGCAAAGTTGGCAATTGTAATATCCAGCAAATTAAACATAAGTTAAGAGAACCTCTCATGTAAGACTGAATTGTGCAATATCTAACTATCCACATCAAATACCACAAAACAGATAATATGATCGTGATGCAATCAAGAACATAGTGTCATATCAATAGTTTTCCCACAAGGCAAACACGGATACGATTTAATGGAAATCCAGTGCCAACATATTTGCTTACTCTCGAGAAATTACCTGGAGTGTTTATCTTCTGTGGAAGTGCCTTTGGTTTACCATTATAATCCAATGATGTCCAAGTAACCTGCTCAGCTTTTGTGAGGCGTATCTCGACTTTTGTAGACAATACACTATATTTGCACTTCTCTGGGATAATCTGATTGTCAATAAACAACCAAAAAGAGTTAGTAATGCAGTGGTGAAGGATCAACCTAGTCTAGTGAACCAAGATAACTATAAACAAATACTCAGAACATAATAGATTTTTGAGAACCATAGCTTGCAAAATTTTGATGGAATAGGGACCTAGAGCAAAACAACTGGAGAGAACAAGTGAAGGATCAGATTTTTTTTCCCCTAGTTTTTAGGGGGGGATTCAAAAACTCTGGTCAAACAACCGATAGGTTTGTCAGACTTACAGGTGCCGCTTACTAATGAGCTATGGACCATATCATGTTATTGCAATATCACATCAATCTTAGCAATCAACTGGCTTGATCATTAAATGTAAAAAAGTTACAATATTTATCAGCAGATTTTCACTCCTAATCCCTAAATGATAGATCTGAGCATTCACCTAATACGAGTTAATTGTCTTAGAAGTATAATTTAAATATTTTACTGAAATTATTGACTAAGAACAAAATTACTGTTTATGCTGGCTTTGCCATGATCAAAAGTCCAGCCTCCAGAATCATGTATTTCCAGAGTTGTTTATCAATATTTTTTGAAGGAAATTGTACTCACATCAAGAAGCAATTGTTAACAGTTTTTTATATAAAATGAGAGCGACTCTAGTACATGTGTATGTAGTTTATACACTTTATATACACTTTTACCACCATACACCACTCATCCTACAAGCGGGAGTGGTGGGGAGTGGGAAAAAAGAGTGACTATGGTACATGTGTATGTAGTTTATGCACCTTACATACACTTTTCACACCATGGCGAGGAAAAAGTTTAGCAACTCTTTGTAACTAAAAGTTGTACCTACCATAGCTATCCTCTATAAAATTCTATCTTCTGGGATCAGTCATAACTCATAATTCCAAGACATATGCTTTTGGGCCCCTTGTCATGAGTACAAGGAAGCACTTCTGAGTTATGACTATCTTAAGCTCTTAGCAACTTCATATCATAGAAGCAAAGGAACAGTACAACATTTGCTGTTTGCAACGCATGTAAGAACAGCAACATACAGGTAAAGAAGTAAGAAGAGAGGATACCTTCGAAAACAGCCGAGGCTGAAAATGGTATGGTTCCTCACCAGGGACTTCAATTGAGACACTCAACTAGAAAGTGAAGCTAGATTAGTCAATACAGCAAAGCAGCAACCACGGCTAATTTACAAGAACACGGTGAGGGGAACACACCATCTGTTCACCAAAGTCAACAATCACACTGTCAGCTGGAACACCCTTAGCAAAGATTGTCAGTACCACTTCTGTAGCACTATTATAGTAGTCATGCCTGCAATACATAGTGCATTACAAGAAAATGTTAGCACAGTTGGCAAAAAACGCTTGACGTGAAACCCTGTTTAGGGCATTTATTTCTCCTTTTTAAAGATAAATACAGTAGTACTTTTCTACCTTCCATTATGTACACCTGTGGATAAGGTTGTTTCAAAGATAGATTTTACTGGATAGTACTACTAGATAGATTTAACTGGATTTAGGGTTTATGGTTTTAACATTGTAGGTTTTATTACAAGGCTCTCGTTTATTTGACCTTGAGGAGCTTTCATTCCTAGTCTACCCTAAGTTGTTTGGGACAAAAAAACTTTGTTGTTGTTGTCACTACTAGATGGCTCACTTGATTCAAATAGTCTTACACAAAGAAACTGATGTGTCTTGGGAAAAGGAAACAATATTGAAGCAACTGTGCACTGATTACCTGTATTTGGGCTTGCTTGGCACTTCTACCATTGGCTGTGTATTCTCCAAATCCTCACCATCCTCCTTGTCCTCAACAACAGTAGCCACAGTTGCAGCCCCAGAAGGTGCAGCTGATCCACCCTCAGCCTTCTTTACTGGCATCTGGCTAGCCTCCTCTGAACAGATAATAACCAGCACCAGCAGTGGTACGTGTGTGTGTTTGAGAGAGAGAGAGAGCAAGGAAGGCAGAGTAAGGGGGATTATATGCAGCTTCAGAAATGCTAGCATGTTTCAAAACATTGGATGATTAAAATGTTTTTTTGCAACACTGCTATGAAGAATTTCACAGAAGACAATAAGCCAGTAAGTGTGCAAACACAAAGGAAATCATTCTCATGTACACAAAGGAAATCTATTCTCATATAAGGCATGCCCAATTAAACAATACCACCCTATACAACCATACATTTCGCAATTGATGAGACCAAGGGTTATGCTCACCAGCAATGCGCTCATCACACTCCTTCATTAGACGAGTAAACCTTGAGTCACCAGATGCATAGGAAGAACCCAATTCAAGAGCAGCCTTTGCAGTTTGATATTCCTCAAGCTTGATGCATGCAGCACTGCAAACAGGCATTTCTTATCACATAAAAATGAAATCGCAATAAATGGAAGTCTGTTTTTAAATGATATTGAACAAATGAAGCAGACAAGTGCACCACAAACCCTTTCCGAAGGTACGCTTTATGCATCGAAGGATCAAGTTCAATCGCTTTGTTGGCATCAGCTACAGCCTCTGCAAGACAAATTAATATGCACTCAGTGCACTATATTGTTTTAATATGAAAACATGCAATTATAATCATGCTTACTGACAAGAAACGCAACTAAACAAGCATAATTAAACTATTGAGCTTATAAGGTCTGGCAAGATAGGTATTTAGACAAATTAGTATGCACTCAGTGCACTATATTTTTTAATATGAAAAACATACAATTATAATCATGCTTACTGACAAGAAACGCAACTAAACAAGCATAATTAAACTATTGAGCTTATAAGGTCTGACAAGATAGGTATTTATTAGGGGCTACAGTTTACAAAAACAAGTTACAACTTTTAATTAAGAACTGAGATAATGATGATCTATGCCAGTTGTTGCACTATCATTTCACAACATCTTTGGCGAGCAAATAAGCAACCTAAAGCTTCTGACAAAACCAGAAACCAAGGTGTTTCCTGGCAAATTAACATGTCACCTATCCTTTTTTTTGTAACAATATCCCACCATTTGTGGATCTGTTACTAGGTAACAGCAACAAAACCAGTATGGGTCACAAAGACACAAACAGACAGGAAATAGGTGGTAACAAACTTTCCAAAGTCCAGACCATGGTTATGGGTCATAATCATTACTCCATTTCATGAAAACACTCATATGACAACCACAACAACATACCTCTCCAATCTCCAAATGCACTACACTAGAATTTTTCCTTCATAGATAAAGTAAAACCATCATTTTATATTATTACTACAATTGTACTTTTCTCGAGCATAAAAAGCTAAATAATCAGAAACATGGATATCTACACCTTAGGAATCAAATTGCTTGTTTTTCTTTATTTTATCAAACATCCAAAGTTCCAAACAAGTCCCCACACTCCAAAAAAAACAACAGTCCTGCTCTGTGGTTAGATACATGTAAATGTTAGCCTATTAAGCAGTGGGATCCATTGTCCAAATAGCACTTGGACATAGGAAACAAAGGAAAACTCTGGCTACCAGTATCAAAATGCACCATTATGCATCACTTGTTACAAACTGTTTTGCTGAACACATACCTACAGTTATAAATACTTTTCACAGGCAATTCCTTGAAAAAACAACAACAAAAGCACACTTTATGGAAACAGCACCAACAACTGGACAGAAAGGTTAACAATTTATAGTTGGGGTTCCTTCAGATAGAAACTGGACAAACACATCCTTAATGTCACAGGACAGCCCCAAGTATTTTGATGTCCTTGTACTGTACTGTATGAGGACAGAATTGAAAGATTTTAGCACTAATTTTTATTGCAGAAATTTTACCTATTACTATGCAACACTTTGTACCATGTGCCAACAATAAACAAGGGAAAATTTGATATGGCACTCTAAAGTGCCAATTCAGACAAATGCCAATACAAAGTTCATTCTCACAAAAACGCCGCTGCAAAGACATGTTGTTTATAAAAATGTCACTTGCGTACATAACCCCCCTCCCATGTATTTCTGTATTGGACTATAATACCCCTGCACGCCTTCCTCCCCATGCCTGTGATGGTGGCTCCAGCAGCCTGTGAAGCTAAGGAGGTGGAGTCGCCAGTGAGTTCGGCCTCCCCGACTTGGCTGTGGCTCCAGCAGCCACGAATTTAATTGCCCCCTTGGCTGGTTTCTTGGTTGATTTGGTCAGATTGAAGCAATAACACAGTGAGAAGTGGTGCCTCGGTGATTCAGCTGTCCTGAATTGGTTGGCGTTGCTGCTGTGGTATGATTGGAAGCTTGGCCACATTAAATTTTCCAATCTTGTGTCATATTGTCGGAGAAGTGGGTCATAGGAGGCAGAGTTTTGGGGTAATCGCTTTTGCGTGGTTCATTTGTGCTCAAGCCCCTCAATTTGATACATTTCTTGGGGAACTTGGATTGGATTTTGTGGAGGGATATGTGTGAAGAGGGCAGCTTGGTGTGGATCCAGTAAGGATTGGCAAGCTGGTTGTTCTTGGCACGAGCATTGGAGATGGCACGGTCAAGCTCAAAGAAGACATGGAAAAACTCGTAGCCTAAAGTTTCTCCGGCCGATGTAGCTCTGCTAATCCTCCATCATGGCAACCATCAGGGAGTACAAGACATGAGCAAGAGGAGGAAGAAAGGGCTGTATGGTCATATTTGGGGAAACATGTACATGAGTGGCATTTTTCTAAACAACAGAACTCCACAATCGCATTTCAGTGAGAACGAACTCTGCAATGGCATTTCGCTGAATTGGTCACTTTAGTGTGGCAGATGTCAAATTTTCCCATAAACAAACCAGCATTTGTAGGCACACTCAAAATTCTCATTGAACAACTACAGATTGCAAATTAACACACTGCAATGAGGATACCACCCAGTTTATTGTTTTCTTTCCTACTGACTCACACTAGCGGTAAAGACCTTCAGAGATTAATACAATCTAAACCCTCCCAAGCCACCCCAATTATTCTCACTCCTTTTTAATATGTGACTGGAAGCCCCCGAGGAAGGAACAGAAAGCAATCACAGCATCTCAACAACCAGAGATCACGGCTATCTAGCCCATACCAAGGTGGGTACGTAACCTCACTCCTCTTTTGCATGTTTGCACCATTTTGACTAAAATCCACCAGGTGATGCGCAAAAAGCAACCATAGCATCTCAACAAGCAGGGACCTTACATCGCACACAAGTCATTGAGCTATATCCTAAAACACGTTATAAATTGCAGGGTTCTTCCCACAGTGAAGCAATTCTATCTGTTTATCCTCGAAATCCATACCCCATCCTATTAGCTAGTCAACTCTCACTAATCAAACTTATTTCGCCCATTTCAGTACAATCCCCATCAGAGACCCTCTTCGAATCACACGACACTTCCACACACGCACACGAATGACTTGAACAATCGCAACGACGACAAAACAAGAGCTTATTCGGGCCCAAACCACGGGTTGACCTCCAAAACCCTGACCTAGAACCGCACGACTTCGCCCACAGCGCAACAAATAACCGCGAATCAAACCCTCCTACACCCAGAACCGCACGCAAACATCTCACAGGTCACAGCCACCCCTCAACACCTCGTGATTCAACTCATCCAGGCGCCGTACCAGTGTAATTCCCCAGCTTGATGTGCGCCTGGGCGCGGTCGGCGTAGAGCTCGGCGGAGGCGGGGCTAGCCTCGATGGCCTGCGTGTAGAGCTCGGCTGCCAGCTCGAAGTCGTCGTCCACGAAGGCCTCCTTTGCCTTGCTCTCCAGATCCGACGCGGCGGTGGCCATGGCGGCTTGCGGCTGCGAGGTCGGAGACGACCAGACGACGACTTGGAGAGCGGAGTGGTGGGGAGGGGATGGGTTGAACGGGGCGGCCTTTTGAAGGGCCCGTGGGGGTGCTTCTAGAGAGTTCGATGCGGGATAGGCCGGGCCATGCAACAGCTTTGCAATTGCATCGCACCGCACCTTCTGGGCTAATTCCCCGGCGAAGTTCTCCGTTTTTTTTCGCTTTTCCTCTGTTTGCCTTTTCTTTTGGCCTTTTGTGTGGGTCAAGTCGTCCCGGTCGTTTTAATTTTTGTTATCAGGAAGACAGGAAGTTCGCGAATCATTTGATTGATGCAAGCCTTGCAACTTGTGTTAGGGTCAGGGATCGTGATTAGGGGCATCATCAGAACATTTTCAGTATAAACACTATAGTAATAGTTATAGTTTACCATCTTATATAGACGCAAGATTGAAAACAATCTTCTAAATATATAATGTCTAACAATCATCTTACTTAATTATTTTTTTTCCTCTTACCTCACCTCATCTCTCCTTTTTATCATCCTCATCCTCTAAATTTTTTGTTCCTCTCAAATAGCCAACGCCTTACGTAAACACTACTATTATCTCTCTTTTTTAATTACCCTTCCATATTATTATTTTGCTTACTCACATGCTATAGGCACTACTTTCATTACAGTGCCCCGTGGCAAATGGAGATTAGAATATGATAGATCAATAGTAAACGCTGTGTCGGACGGTCGGAGCTCGTTGACCTAGGCTCAGGAACCGGCCGGCACAACTGCCCAAACTCGGGTTTGCCTTGGTCGGGTTCGTACTGTCACAATTGAAGTCCCATAGAATTGGACTCGGAATCCTGCTAAATTATGGCAGAGATTGTACGACTACCCAAGTGAGCTAAGAAATTTCAACATCTTCGGAGCATCAGCATTCCTAAAACAACCATCTCTCTCTCAAAAAAAAAAACAATTCATGAAAGTATGAAACACCTACCAAACTAGCAGTAGATGTTTCAAAAAGTGCGTGCACATCAAGGGTGTTTGATTTGCTAAATTTTACACTATGCCATATCTAAATTACACAAAACTGACTTATTCATCATCTTTTAAAAAATTGTTGTACAAAAGTGGCACTTAACTTCATCAAACAGCCCTCCTTGTGTTGTTTTCGGAGATGTGTGTTGGTTTATAGGAATCCAATTGAACAGATATCTATAGAGAAGAATGGTTAGAGTCCTACAGATCACTCGTCATGTGACAAACTGGCCTTTGGGCAAACAATGGGGAAAATAGAGTTGTCTAATTGTGAGTGATATGCGCTAGAAACAATCATAGAGATAATTGTATCACTTCTATGTTTATGAACTTTTGAATAATACGTTATTTTGTCTCTTGAATAAATGTCTTTCGTATTGGTCAACAAGTATGTGACTTATTCGTGGAATTCTTTATTCATGTTTTAATGTTATTCTAAATTATCCCTGATCTTATATTATTATGTGGGACAATTATGATTTACAGATCAGCACATATATTGATTGATAATCATGTTTCACGGATCATGGATATGGGATATCAAATCAATAATGTGGATATATGTTAGAGAACATGATGTTGGATTGACTCACCATGCGACGTTTCGAAAATTGCTATATTCTTAAGTGTCATTAGTTGGTCTTATACATAGTGTACGTAGAATCCTTAGATCTGATATCGTCATTGTTTCCTACATGTGTAATAGTTTACTCAGGGGTTACCAAATACTACTCCGTGACTAGGTGGTCATAAAGGTAGCTTTCGGATTTACTATGAAATATACGGAGGAATATGATAGATCAAGTGGAATTTGCCCCTCCTATATAACAGGAGAGATATATTTGGGCCTTCGATGTGGTTGGATTAAGAAAGTACATGTCCATGCCGAATGTAGTTGAGGAGTCAATCACAACTGAGTAATCCACTACAGCTTCGAGTGAAGGATTGAGCTATCATATGATGACACGCTTCTCACCTTGAGTTCAATATGGTATCATGAGGCAAAGGGATCAGTATATAAGTACTATATAGGTTCGTCTGATATGATCTTTATGTATATTTAGGAGTCGTTATGTCCTGCTAGGGACCCTACCGACTTATGAACCAGAAAGGAGTTTTCGGCCCATGGCCAAATATACATGAAGCTAACAGGGTCACACACTTAATGGGCAAGAACAATAAGGGTTCGGTTGATAATCTTCGAGTGGTATACGATCTCTACTCGTATCAGATAAGGATCCGATTGGAGGCTATATAAGGAGAGGTGCGGGGGCTGATGGAGGCATCCCGAAACACACCCGTCAAAACCCTAGCCGCCATCTCTCATAACCCCTGTCGTGCATGCTGGTGCTAGCATGTGCACGTTGTTCCATCCCTATACGTGTGGACCTTGGTAGATACGCTGCTGCGACTGCGGCACTGATCGGAATGATCGCGAGGAGGAAACGGTTGGTCGAAAGACGATTGACTACTACCACTACACCGACGAGCTCTTTGTTGAATCGGCTGCTTCAATTCTAGTTTCGTTGCACTATGTGTCTAGTGGTAACGATTTATGATCTCTTACTCGTATGGCTTCCTAGTTTACACGGTAGAAAATTTTAATCTGTGCTAGTGTAGGCTATTCGTATCCCAAGACTAATTACTGGGAGAAATAGAATTGATTGATTAATCCATGTAACTTGTGTTCTATGTTGGGGTTAAGGTGATTTGTTTTGACTTTTGGTACTGTTTGGGATCGTGATTAGGGTGGTAGCAATGGCATGTTGGCATCCTTGCTGGCATTAAGCTTGTGGCAAATGGATGCTCACACCTAGCACAATTGGCGTTGGAGTCGTACTGAAATATGGTACAAATATACTGAGCTAGGAATTTTCATATACATCCTGCAAGTATAACTGTACAAGCATTCGTATGCTCCGAGTAGTGAAGAACGTGTTGAGAATGTCTAATTCATCATTACACTTTGTCACTCCTGAAGTACGCAAATTTTGACTTCACCATGTTCAATTGTTGCGACAATTGTAACTCGCTTAATTAACTTCATTTGGTGTGTCGACTTTAAATATGTGTATTGATTCTATTGGAATTCGATATAAGAGGATTCGACAGGGAACTACCTTATCAGCAAATTTACAGGGGAAAAGAGAGTTGGCTAATTATTCAGCAGAAGTTGGTTATGCTTGGTTTTGCCATACCTAATATTGGACCTACCACAACACAATACTTCCGGTAGACTTGAGTAGATATAATATTCTTCCAGACTAATGTTGCAGTGAATGAAGAAAATTACTTGTCGATGCATGCATGGGCAGCAGAGTCAAGTACACATGACCAGGATGTTAGAATTAGTAGATAGACTTCAGGTTAAATCGAGAGTACATCATATATAGATAGAGTTTGTTTTCGATTGAACTGTAGCTGTCATGCTATTGTCGCAGATCATGTGTATGTCAGTATTTGCAAGCCCCAACAGACAGGGGCAGAGCCACCGGGTGGGCTTCGTCAGGCTTTAGCTCACCCTCCGGCCCACCCCAAATAGCCCCCAAGCTTGGCTGGCCCAGGTAGAGGCCATAGTGCATCACTCTATCCACATCCACCTCAGACGAACTAACACAATCCGCAACCACCAGTCACGCGCCATGCACAGAGACATCCACAGACGCACATGCACGACGGCACGGGAGAGATGGGACAACACCTGGCGGTGTTGGTGCCTGGCGTCGGCAGAGAGCAGATCTAGGAGGGCAGCGTTGGCGCCCAGCGCCCGGCGGAGAGCAAATCCGAGACCAGGAGGGCGGGCAGCGTTGGCGGTTGGCGCCTGGCAAACTAGCAGAGAGTATATCCGAGAGGGTCAACGTAGCAAGAAGAGGCCAATGCTAGAGCCGCCGCGCTCGCACGTGCGCATCACGGCCTCGCTGGTCTGCTACTCTGCTAGTGCTGCTGGGGAGTGGCCGTGCAAGTAGGAAGTGGGGAGAAGGAGGGGACTCGGTAGTTGGTGCTGGTCACTTGGTTGGAGCTGGTCAGCTAGAGACTTGGAGAGTGGAGGTAGTCGCCAACTTGCATTGCTCTCAATCCAAGCTTGGAGACTTGGGGAGGTGGCGTCGTGGTGAGTTGGAGTTGGCCGACCGAGTGGACCGACGCCTCACGAGGTCACACGACACGCAGTCACGATCGACACCGACAAGCGACGGCTGGGCCGACTAGCGACTGCCGGGTGGCTGAGACATTGATCAACTAACCAGTGGTAATTAACCTTTACTCTTCACTCTTCAGTTGATTAGTAACATTAGTTCTCTATTATTTATATTGAGTTATTGACATTGATGAACTAGTCAGCCTGAATGCTTAGAGTTAGAGATTATATATATGTTGCACCATTGCCATTGACCAACTTCAAACCCTCATTCTCAATATTAGGAGAAGTGATGCATTTCATAAATGTCATGATATTTCTAAGCTTATTCAAATGATGATGGAAACTGAAAAAGATAGAACTTTCCCTTTAGTATATCATCTTATCGTGTAAAATACTATGTTTGTGACAATCTAGCTTAGCGCTTTAGCCCACCCTCGATTTTGTTCCTGGCTTCGCCACTGCCAACAGATGTTCATGGGTAGCCGTGAAACACATATTAAGGTATGTGAAGGCCACTTGTACAATGGGGTTGCATATTTGTAGAACCAACTCCTTCTTGCTCAGTGCTTTCTCAAATGCCGACTGGGTGGGTTGCCTAAATGATCATAGGTCTACAAATGGGTTTACTATGTTTTTGGGGTCAAATCTAGAGTTTTGTAACTCACGCAAAAAACCCACAGTAGCAAGGTCAAGTACGAGTACAAGTCATTGGGAAATGCAACAATCGAGCTGATTTGGTTACAGTCTTTGTTGAAAGAACTTGGAGTTTATCAAGGAAGGCCTCTTGTGTTGTAGTGTGATAACCTTGGAGCAATATACCTATATGTGAATCTTATGTTTCATACATGCACAAAACACATAGAAATCGACTTTTCATTTTGTGAGAGAAAGGGTTGCTCTAAAGATGTTAGATGTGTGGTTCATCACCTTAGCAGATCAAGTCGTAGATATCTTCACCAAGGCTTTACCACAACAGTCGTTTAATAGGTTAAATCGCAATCTCAATCTGATATCTACCTGTTGAGATTGAGGGGGCTGCTAGAATTAGTCGATAGAGTTGTAAACCGAGAGTACAACCTGTATAGATATAGTTTGTTTTCAATTGAACTGTAGCTGTCATGCTATTATCTTCGATCATGACCCTTTCTGTTATTTTTTGTTTCTTGCAATCCAAGAGATCGGCTCATGTAATCTCTGTATCGTACTCTTCTATATAAGTAACTAGCTGAATGTACATACTTTGCTACGGATAAAAATCATATTATCCTAGTACATCGAGTTGATATTGTCGGAATTGGTCTGCCCGGCTCACGCTGTCGACTTCGCCCCACGCTCGGTCGCGTTATGCCTCCGTGCCCTCAGCTCTGCCGTGAACCCGGTAGAACCGTAGAACTCTAGGGTGGTGGAATTTAGTTTTTGTTATTTTTTTCTATTTTTGTTAGAGATTTTTTTAGGGAGATGCAAGGGGGGTTAGAAGGAGCAGATAAACCACCACTACTAACTTTCTCTTTTAACTAGTAGAGATACAATCCCTATGGGAGAAATTTTGCGGCAAACACTTCCATCTTTACATAGGAAATGCAAGAACACTCCAAGACATGCATATGCATAACCAATCTAATTTCAACAGGCATCTACAGATTGAGCAAACGATCAATTAGCTAGACTGTGGGCAAATAACCATTGAATAGCTAATAATGGGCAAATAAACCAGTTCGTTCATGAAACTGCAACCACAAATTGTTCACAACAGGTCCCGGAGTGTGGGGAGCTTCATCTCGCCCTCGGTGGTGAGCGGGATGGTGAAGCTGCCGACGACGGGGAAGTTGGTGGTGAGCCCGGGGCCTGTTCTTTAAGTCAAAAGCTGGTGGCTTTTGGTTTTTGCTACAGTATCTAACTTTCAAACGGAGTATTTTCTTAATACGGGGTCTACAAGTTAAACGATCTACACGTTAAAAGCTCAACATCTGTACCAACCAAAATCGCAAATGAGTATCTGTCTCTCCGTAATCTGTACAGTAAATAATCAAAATTCAAAAATTTCAGCCAAAAGCCATAAGCCGCAACCGAAAAGAACAGGCCCCCGACCTCACATAGTCGATGTCCCTGTCCCCGCCCAGATCCTTGATCTACGACACGGTGAAGTCGTACGATACCTTCACCGGCAGCTCCAGCTTCGTCGTGCCGCTCGCCGCGATCCACTCCGGGTCAGACATTGCGCCTGATGCTATGACCCTAGAAATCCCACAAGAACCAGGATCACAGATCGGGTTAATTAGGTCATGTTCTTTTTCAACTTTTGGTTTCTGTTTTTAATTTTTTATAGTAACTAGCTTTTAAACGGAGTGTCTTTTCAAGATGGGGTCTACTAGTTAATTGTAGTACATATTATACCGACTTCATTTATATCGGCAAAAACCGCACGTGAGTTTCTGTTACTCTGTAATCTCTCGCACGAATAACCAAAAAGTCACATGCCACAGCCAAAAGCTATAAGTCTTAACCAAAAAGAATAGACCCTTAAACGTGGACAAAAGAGTATATGCATGCGTGATAAGAATCCATTACATTAAGGTGTAGATACTGCACATATTTGGAATTGTTTCATTTTCTTTGACCTTAGCGGCTTTAGCCCATAACGCCCTTCATCCAAACATGCTAGCGTCGTTTCGAAGGAAATTGATCTTACGCGGGGAATGGGTTTGATTCATTCTATGCTATAATTATGGTCCAAATGGTTCCGAGTATGCATCACTCATATGTTTTAAACAAAAGGAAATACAAATCCCGAATCCACAAATTGGAAGGTGCTCCATAAAATGTTTCACTTAAATTTAGTCGATTCTTGGTAGTAATCAATATACTCATATCCACGTACACATTATTGCACGAAGAGAATGAAGAGAATATCCCCACATCATTGCAACAAGAGAATGGACATCTGCACATCAAGAAAGCGAATGGAACATGCACGAGTGCAGAGCACCGTGTGTATGTACTTGCCACCGCTCTTGAACGTGTAGATGAGCTCGCAGATGGGTATGCGGTGGACGGACGGGTAGGAGAGGGAAATGGGTGCGTAGAGGAACCGAGGGAGTCACGGCACACATGCAGTGAAACGTGCAATACATACGGAGTGTTTCTTTCAGTCGGTTTTTTACTTTATTTTTTAGCAACTACTATTTATTAAGTTAATAGTCACTCGTCCGGTTATCTAACGGGGTACCACCCATCGGACGGTCCACACGGTCGATGGATCTTGTGCACACAACGGTTACAGTTTCTCTCTCTGTGGCGCTGGCAAACTTGGCATGGGGAATCTTGGGCGTGAGATCCAAGATAGGAAAGCTCACGTGAGGAGTGCACCACGAGGACCGGTGCTGGATCGGCCCCTTTGGACGATCTGAACAATCCCTGCGTGCGCTACCCTGCAGCAGACTGGGAATCAAATTTGCAAAGGAAAAACAATACTCTCCGTTGCGAATCAAGAATTTTATCATACTAAACTATGAAGGGTTAGAGACCGTTATTAGCTAGGCCGGAGAAAAGATTGTATCCTAGATTTACCTGAATTCCACACTTGTAAATATTCTAAGGCTCGAGCTGAAGCTTAGATGTTGCCCCCGAATACTACACATGTATCAGAACTCATCGAGATGTTGTAAGCGTGAATGGTTGGTGAACGTACTATGTTAAAGCGAACACGCATATCCTTTTCTCTGGAAGGATACGCGTATCTAGTAGTGGTGTCCTTGAACGTGTAAATTGCAAATAATCGTCGGATGCTGATTTATTTCCAGTTGGAACGATGATTGATTGTGATTTCTGACGCATGTGGTCTCCAGATTCTTGGCCTAATTGTTCATAACAAAAATATTATGGACCTGGTCAATCTGGCATGACATTGTTGCATCCCATGTGAACTCTGCTCCTGACAGTGAATTCCTCAGGCTGTCAAGCACAATACAGAACGGGCTCGGAGTGGATCACATCATAAGCATACACGGGCTGTTCACACAAAACGGCACCGTGGCTATTTTTTTTTTCAAATTTAGTCACCAAACATCTATTTTTATAAATCTGGTTCTCTCTCTTGAACTCGACAGGCTGAGTTAAGGAAGTTCAATAGGTACCTACCGAGTTGGGTGATGTTGAGCTCCCCTAGCTTAGTAGAATGCCGGCCAATACTTTTAATTAGTGCTAATTCCCTGCCGAACATTGTGGCTCGGCAGGTCAGAGTCCGGTAGCACCGCCGAGCTTCAGAACACTGATGAGCGACACATGTATGTATCGTCTGCTACAGCTACCGATCTCGAGAAAGAGGCTATATTTGCAAAAACATTGTTCAGAGACGAAATTTTTAAAAAAAGTAAATATAATACTATTTGTGTAAACATTTCGGCATACACACAACACATGGCTCGAACAGACACTGGGCTTTCTCCTAATGGGCTTCTGACTTCTCAACCCGCGGGACGTAAGTTCGGAATACAGCAGCGTAGTAGTTCTTCGGCGTTCTTGATGACTGATCGGGTTGCTGAGTGGGCCAGATCACCACTCACGAGCAGCATTAACCATGGGAAATTATCAGGAAACCCAAATAAGCTTCAGTTCGCAGTTCCCACCACCATGGCGTAATGCTGTTCGTACACAGTGCCAACTAAGCACTGTAGATGCATGTGCAATTACGGGGTAACGGAGCCAGCAAAGTTCACTTGTGCTTGATGGAGAATCGGAGTTGCTCCTTCGGCTTGTTATCGCGCTGGGCCAGACCGAAGCGTGTGTCCTGCGCCTGGAAGGGAGGTGGCAGAGTGGAGACGGAAGACTACGCGGTGTTACGCCACGCACAATGATGCCGGTTTGCTTTTGCTTCTTTTTCTTTTTGGCGTCGACATTATGCAGATCTAGATCGGCCAACCGTGCATCGGAGGCGTGAAATTGAGCAAGCAAACGAGCTAGAGCGCAACGTTTTTTTTCCCGATAGGTGGTGCTTATTTTGGTTTAGAAACCCGGCTTATGACTTAATTCTATTATGTAGCGACTAAAATTACACTATAACTGTAGGTAACTTTGTAGCGTAATTAAATTCAAAAAATAAAAAATAAAAAGTTATATGAAAAGAAAAAAAGAAAAAAATACTAAAAAATTATACTGCCAAAAAAAAGGCGAAACTAAGAAGTTAAAAACTAAAAGTCAGGGGCTCTAATAAACAGGGCGTAACGTTCACATCCAGAAATGCAAGCTGTCGACGCTCTTGACACAAGAGGGGCGATTCGGCAAAAGACGATAAATCTATCAGGAGACGGAGACCATTGTGTTCTTATCCAACATTCTGGCGATTCATATGTAAGCACATCAAGACGTTGTACTCACACTTAATTAATTAGTTCCTTGATACAGGAGTACAACAGTACTAATTACGTTAAGGAACTAATAATGATGAATCACTAGCATCACCTCTTAAAAAGAATTGAATCACTAGTCCCTGTCTCCGGGAGTGTCATCATAATCGGATGAGGCAAACAAGTCCACTTCGTTCCTCCATACACGTTGCTGCAGCTGTACACGTCGCCGAACCCACTCGACTTTGTCCTGACTGACTAAAGCCCTGCACACCAAATAAACACCGATTCGTCCATCATAACCCGTACAGAATAAGGCATTAGGGCCTAGTTCATTTCGGTACAGCAGATTGTCGTCTGACTAAACAAAACACACACACACAAGATCACACTGCAACGTACTAATCATCCCAAGATCGCAACTAACCTATGGTTATGTATTCGTGTGACTAAGGGTTAGTTTGATAAGTAAATTTGTTCAGTGTCATCATTAATTTTCGTGATTTGTAGAATACCACCGCAAATAAGACCGATGAGAAAATACCGTTTGCAAACACGAAAAACTATGAAAAATACTATTGCCGTCATATTTTTCATCCAAAATAGCAATTAGAGCCTTTCTTAGAAGAACCATACTACCTATGTGTTCTTCCCCCTCCCTCGTTTAGGGTCAGACATTTCAATCATATAGCCTTAGAAAATCCACCAAATCTCTATTAAAAGTCACCGTAACCACTAGATCTAGCCACACCTAGAAAAAAAATCAAGGGAACGGGACTCTTTTGCAATTGGGTGAGAGCAAGAGAGAGAGAAAGCACACATCTTCCTCCTCTAGAAGAGAAGAGCACCAGCATAGCCAGCTAATCCCTTGGGTGAAAATGGTCCACGGGAAGGAGGAGTGTGATGCACAGGAGATGGGAAAAATGGGATGTGCTCGATGCAAGGAAACCAATGGTGGTTATGGTTTGTGAGAGGGACACCGTAGACAAAAAATAGGCATGGCGACGGCGACGGCGATGGCAGTTCTTTAGTTGCTCGAGGGCATGGTTGATTTGTGATCTAGTACGGGATCTAAGCGCGTCAAAATGTAGAACACGGCAAGGGGACACTTGGGGATTGATTGAATTGGTCAGAAACTCACCGTATGCGACGAATGGCAATAGCGAGACCCGAGTTGAGGTGAGGAAATATAAACTCAATTTTTTTGGCTATTGTGAGCAGAATTATCAAATTAAATTTGGTAATAGAAGGGTTGAGAAGTGGAACACGATATGATATGAACGGATATCGACATAGATTATCGGATTGAGCGATCAACGCGGTGGGTCGTACAGGAGCAATGGGACGGGAGGAAGCACCTGTCTTGCTTGCTGCAAACTTGACTCTTGGCGTTCCCTCTTGTTGGTGAGGTGAATGTCAACGCATTGATGCTAGCCCCCACCACATCTAGCCACATCATCAACTGTATAGTGCCGCCGCCGCTGTCCTCCTCGCCGCCATGGCTGGCGCTAACAGTAGCCTCCTTAGCATTTTCTCTGCCCCTCCCGTACACAAAAATGAGACCTTCTCATCTCAGAACACATCATGCTCATGCTAATCTTGTCGATTCCCTCCTGTTTCTCTCTCCCCCCTCGCTTTCTCATTAGAGTGTCTCTGCAGAGAAGAAGACTAGTGTGTGGAGTAGGTTTTGTTGAAGAAAGGGGCAAGGGCAGGATTGTCATTTCACATGCAACAAATGGGAAAATGGACAGTGATGGCATTTTTTGTAGATTCTTTTTTGTCTTTGCAGTGATATTTATAAAGCTAGGACTCTTCGCGATGTTATTTTACAAGTCGTAATTCTTTGCGATGCCACGAAACATATTTGCTCATGTTTGATTGGTGACCCGGGCAACATGCCTGAGAAAAAGCTGTCTCTATAGCCTACATGATACTTTGACATTTTTATCTGAATAGGCATGTATGGTAAAGATGTGTTTGGTTGGTGTACCTGAGCTTGAGAAAAGGGTAAATACAAAAAATTGTACCTTAAAAATGATCGGCCGGCCAATCCATCGACAGAAGCTCGTTCCCATCGCGACGCCAACCGCCGCTCGCTGCGCGAAGGCCGTCGCCGACGATCCGCGCGGCAAGAAAAATTTCAGGCACGAGTGACGAGCTCCAACAAACAAACCAGAGCAAAACCCTTCGTGTCTCGTCGCTCGGGGTGACCCAGTCCCACGAAAAAGCTCACACCGGCGCGCGCGCACCCACCCACCCACGCCACCGCCGACCTCCGGAGCCGCACTTTCCCTCAAGCCTCCCCCACCCGCGCACACACACACAAAAACGCAGGTCACCTCACCTCCTCTCCAAGCCGTGCCTTGGACGCTTCGCCCTGTCTGTCCCCGTCGTGGTCTTTGCCACTTCTCCCTTGTCTCCACTGCTCCATGTCCGCTGCCTCCGCCCTCGTCAGATTTGACGGACCCCGACTTGCCTCAAAATAGCAGTACAAGCAGCAAACTAAACCCGAGTGCGAGTGCCCCCACCCCCCCATCCAGTGCTTCAACTACAAGGCGCCGTGCTCTTGGGCGGCCGCGTCGTGTCTGCGTCTCGTGTCGGTTTAAATGGCGGCCGGGGCGACTCGTCAGTGCAGCAGCAAGTGAATCCTCCCGGGAGTGGGATTCTCCACTCGCGGAGTCGCGGCCGGGGTGAGCTCGCTTCCTCTCCCCCTCTCCTTCTAACCAGGCGACGGCGCATGCTCGTTTATTTTTCTCTCCCGGTTCGATGCTAATTGGGCACGATCTGCTGGATCAAGAAGTCGATTACGCAGTTATGCTAGGGGTTGTGCGTAATTGATGCGGATTTAGGGTGCCTACTAGGTTGTACTGTTGGCTTAGTTTGTATCATGCCCAAGACTGTTGGACTGTGCTACTCTTGCTTGCTTGGTGAGAGAATGGATGGAGGATGGCCTTGTTGCTTTGTTGTGGCGTTGCTTGTGGAATTTAATTTAGTTAAGAGCGTTGCGGGGGTTGCTTGCCTGGTGGGTGATGCTGTGGCCTGTGGGTGGGTGATCTACGATTTAAGGATCTGGGGTGTCTGGCTTAGGAGCGGGTTTATAGTGTGGGGGGTAATGGTGGATTTAGGATTTTATGAATGGGTGTTCGCTAATTACATTGTGTTATATATTTTTTAATATATACTTATATTGGTTTATAAAAACTAAAGATAAAAGTCACATTTCTAAGGCTATTGAAAGTCAATAACACTAAAAAATTTGAAATAATAAACTAATACTAATACTTTATTTGGTGGCAGCACAATTATAACTTTTTAGAGTAAAACTCTTACAACGTTAGTTGACAACACAAGTGTGCACTTTGTTTTTAAATAGATATTAACTTTAATCCACTTCTCTTTTCTTATTTTCTATGTTAGCATATTAAATGGTGTTTTTTCACACACATAGAAAAAGATGTAGTATATATTTTTGTTTTTGATATATGTTATTTTTATTTATGATTTACCTCTCTCTAAGAATAACAATTAACATGTGCACTTTGACGAACATATTGTTTCCGAAAAATAAAATATAAATATTTATAAATCAAAACCAACTCTATCAAATGACGATATTTTGGATTGAAAGGATATATATATATATATATATATATATATATATATATATATATATATATATATATATATATATATATATTCTTGTGACCACTAGATTTATGACAATTGGCACCATCAAATTCATTTGAATAAAGCATCTAAAATATCTAGATATTTCTAGGAAGCTATCTAGATTTAAGATTATATTCATGTGATCTCTAGAACCCTTAGTTATCTATATCTTTCATGTAATTTTAATCTACAGATTAATATATGGTACTAAAAGATGATAAATTTACCAGATAGCCGAATTACAAAATTTATAGCTTAAAATCTATTTATCTGATCAACATAAATAAATATTATACAGAAAACTATTGAATTTCTCTACAATTATCTAGTAGATGACATTTTTAAATTATTCTCATACGGTATCTAAAATTATAGGAGAACAATATAGCAGATTAACCGATATACTAATCTTTTCCCTAAGAAATACTTTTTACTTCCTCTCTAATCTTAACTCTAATATCTAATTAAATTAACAAATATAGAGAAAATCAGATCTTATCCAAGCGAGGAGCACGAAAGCCATGATCTCCTCTACTTTTCTCCGGTTCTTATCCCATGATTAACACCGATTTTTCCTGGCCTGCTCGCTATTCCCTTAGGCTAACGTTCAGCAGCTGGTCCTCACCATCCGTGCGTACATGCACCGGGGCAAAGCTGACGAATCCGATAGCCGAGCGATGCATTGGCCAGCGATGACATGTGATCTTCCACACGAACCCTAGAATGGATCCATTGTCAAGATTTCTATCCTCCTCCCTCCTCACCAAATCCGCAATCCTCACAATCCCAAACCTCTCTCGTCTCTAGTTCGAGCCCATCCTCTTCCTTGAACTCTTCTCCATATCTCGTCGCGACGGCGGCGGCGGCGGCGGCTAGTGCTTCGCCGTTTGTCTCAAATTCTCACGCCAACGCTATTTTTAACCCTCGAAGCGAAGGAATTCTTCTCTCCTAGGCGTCGTCGTCGTCCTCCGCTCTGCCGGATTGATCTCTTCTTTCGCTGGTAAGCCCTAGCTTGCTTGGATTGTTCTAAGAGTGAGCTTTGTCCTGAGGATCTTTTCTTTTCCGTGAGCAATCTCATCCAAATCTTCCTTTCTAGGACGGATAGTCCAGTCCATGGAGTTTGTGGTGGATTTGCTTGCTGCGTTGTGGATTACCAGTAGCAGTTTATTTTTCCATATTTTTGGGGGTTCAACTGAACCCCCATGTCCCACGTTAGGTCCGCCCCTGGTGGGGGGCGTGTGCTTAGGCCTAAATGATGTGATTATAGTAAGAGCTGCCCCATCTGTATGTCTCAATGTCTGGCATGCTCTTGTGCCATGATAAGGTCGACGAGTCCTTTTGTCAGGCAACTTAAATTTCTAGATGCTCAAAAGGTTTGTTCATACTGTGTTCATGTAGAGGAACACAATGAAATGGTGTTGTTACTGTTACTGTTTTTCAGAAAAATTCTCATGTTCCCATTTCTTTACCTGCTTGGATAATATAACATACACCTCTTCCTTTGCATCATTATGCTATAATGTTCTGCTATTTTTCAATAGGCTTTCTTCTCTTTTGCAGTGTGTAGTTAATTCATCATTTCTGGACATCTTGGACTTGTATGAGTTGATTAACAACTCCATTCTCTGGTTCCTGATGGAGGCATCGTCTTGCTTGCGCTACCGAGTTTCTGGTTTTGGTTCACCCAGGATATGGCTATGTCTTCTTCTAGTTCTTGTTCTTCAAAATTGCAGACCAGCACTCTCAGACTCTCCTTACTTGGTTGGCATGGGGAGCTATGACATAACGGGGCCTGCAGCAGATGTTAACATGATGGGATACGCAAATGCTGAACAGATCGCATCAGGGATTCACTTCAGGCTAAAGTCACGTGCGTTTATTGTTGCTGAGCCTAATGGCAAGCGTGTTGTGTTTGTGAATCTTGATGCTTGCATGGCATCACAGCTTGTGACTATAAAGGTGCTCGAAAGGCTAAAAGCAAGGTAAGAGTCAATTCCCTTGAATCTAATTATGAGAACATGTGATTTCTGGTCATAAATTGTGTATAAGTTAGCATGATCCACCATCCTTTGCACATTTATCTTTCCCAAAACGTTGATTCATTATCAAGTTAGTCACTATACCTAGCTTATTTTCTTGAATCTTGATTGCTTTTAGCTATCATTAATTCATATCTGTGCTCCTGTGTATTAAAGCTTATTCAGTTGAGACACTGCCTCTCAAAATCCTTAGCCATTTTGCGATATACGCACAAACTACAGAGGGGTCCAGATGCACTCAGTAACATAATCTTGTTTAAATCCACTTTGTTTTTTTAATTTTTTTAACACTGTAGATGCTTCATTGCATGCTCATGAAGTTGGAGTTGACTATGCAAACCTCAATTTTTGCAGGTATGGTGACCTTTATAACGAGAAAAACACAGCTATCAGTGGCATCCATACTCATGCTGGGCCTGGAGGTTATCTGCAGTATGTAGTTTATATTGTCACGTCTCTTGGGTTTGTTCGCCAATCATTTGATGTAATTGTCAATGGCATTGAGCAAAGCATTGTTGAAGCTCATAGCAACCTCCGTCCTGGGAAAATCTTCGTGAATAAAGGTGTAACTTTATTTGCATTTCCTGGGACTAGCTAGGTTTTTTTCATACACCATTGGAACTAATCTCACATCTATCTAATTAAATGCACTGTTTTGGTATTATGTGTGATTTTTTCCATCTCACTCTAAACATAAATGGCACTTAGTTTTATGTAGGCCTTCAAATGTTATTACTTGAATTCTGGTTGAATTATTTCTTTGTGACCATCCAGAAAGATTTATAATAATCATTGCCCCCCAAATCTAATTTTAGATGTTTTACTCCCCATATGATGCCTGCTAAACTGAGATTTAGTTGCTGCAAAGACTTTGCTATCAATGCTAGGCGCTTGACTTTCAGGTGACCTCCTTGATGCTGGTGTGAATCGCAGCCCGAGTGCATACCTAAATAACCCCACTGACGAGAGAAGCAAATATCAGTATAATGTTGATAAAGAAATGACCCTCGTCAAGTTTGTAGATGATCAAATGGGTCCAGTTGGAAGTTTTAATTGGTTTGCAACTCATGGAACATCAATGAGTCGTACAAATTCTTTGATAAGTGGTGATAACAAAGGAGCAGCTGCACGTTTCATAGAAGATTGGGCTGAAGAAAATGGCTTTCCAAAGCAGGCGGCTCATGCAAATTCTGATGATTTGGGATCTCTGCACAAGACATCTGGACTTCCACGAAGAGTCTCTACAATAATTCCTGAACCAAATGAGATAAGTATGTTCTATGCTTCTTGCACTGTTTAGATAGTGTATTGAAATGAAACATGTTCGGTTTTGCCTAAACCTTCTCTTTTTTCCAATTGCTTTTGTTCAGCAGATGACTTAATACAATTGGCATCATCCTATGAGGCCTCAGGTGGCAGGCATCTGGCTGGTTCAAGTATCACCAAGCGCATTAGAAGTACTCAGGAAAACAAAGCTAAATTTGTGTCTGCATTTTGCCAGTCAAATTGTGGAGATGTTAGTCCAAATGTCCGGGGAACATTTTGCATAGACACCCATCTTCCTTGCGACTTCAATCACAGCACATGTAATGGGAAGAACGAACTTTGCTATGGACGAGGCCCAGGGTATTCACCATGCCTAACAAGTTAACAACCTTTCTTGCACATTTGCAATAACTAATTATAAATGAGGCTTTCAAATGTTGCTGTATTGCAGATATCCTGATGAGTTTGAAAGTACCCGCATCATCGGGAATAGGCAATTTCTCAAGGCTGTAGATCTCTTTAATTCAGCTTCTGAAGAAATAAAAGGCAAAATTGACTATCGGCACACATATTTAGATTTCTCGCAACTTGAAGTTACTGTTTCTACAAGTACGGGAGGTCAGCAGGTGGTGAAAACATGCCCAGCAGCCATGGGGTTTGGCTTTGCCGCTGGAACCACAGATGGCCCTGGAGCTTTTGATTTCGAACAAGGAGATGTCAAGGTTGACTATATCAATAAATACTTGCTTCACAATTTTAGATAATGTGCTACTCACTGGTTGCTACCATCTCTTATCAGGGAAACCCTTTCTGGAAATTAGTAAGGAACTTGTTAAAGACACCTGGGAAGGAGCAAGTTGAGTGTCAAGCTCCAAAACCAATATTGCTAGACACGGGTGAGATGAAGGAACCATATGATTGGGCGGTATGACTTCCTTTTCTCAATAATCATATACAGGCTGAAAAGTCTTGTTTCAGTTGATAGTTGGAACCAAGGTCACATTTAATAAGGAGCAACTATCATTGTATCAATCAGTACTGCATAGGCTGATATAACATATAATTGTTTGTAATATTGGTGAATGGCACATTCCTTACGTTTATGTTTAAACTAATTTGAACTTTTCCACGAGAGTTGCTTAGTTTCAGTGCTTAAATCATATAGACGATATCAGCATATTTATGGCCAACATAATTTTTTGTGGTAGTGGTGATGGAATCAAATGGGTTGTTTCTTGTTAACCATAGGCCACCTGTCGTGAGTAAGCTCCATGATATGCAAATCAGAATCAAGATCTTTAACTAGAAACCAACTTACTGAATTACACAATTTTTTATTTTGGTCTTGTATTGACTTGTGTAATTTTGTGCAGCCTGCGATACTTCCCATTCAGATCATAAGAATTGGCCAGTTGGTTATCTTGTGTGTTCCTGGAGGTATAGTCCCAATTCTTCACCCCTAGAATATCTGCCAAGCTTGAAGTGCATGCAATGCTTTAATCTCTTGACATGTTTTATGATTACCTCTCTCTCTCTCTCAACACACACACACACCCTGCCAACCCCCCCTAAATTCCATGGTTATGTTTTGGTACAGAATTCACGACAATGGCTGGCAGGCGGCTACGTGATGCTGTCAAAAATGTACTTACAAGTGGCAGCAATGGTGAATTTAATGACAATATTCATGTTCTTCTTGCGGGGCTGACAAACTCGTATTCTCAGTATGTTACAACTTTCGAAGAATACCAGATCCAAAGATATGAGGTTAGTATATTCTTAGGTCATATTTTCTTTCAGTTGAGAACAAAATATGAAATAAAGCAAATAAAATAGCTTCATGTTCCTTGCACAATTTATTTGTAGTTATGTACATAGACATTTTTAACTGTATTACTAGGTTCCTTTGGTTTAAGACATTTTTAACTGCATTACTAGGTTCCTTTGGTTTAATTTATGTCTAAATCAGCACTTCATCTATGTCAGATTTACAACAATATCTTGAAATTAAGATTACTTTTCTTGTCATGTTTTTTTTAATATCCCTGCTCAATCTAGAAGTATCAGACTAATATTAGGCCTGCATATCAGGGTCCTTCCATTTGTTTGCAAGCTTGCACTAAAATTATCTTGTTTTGAAGATGTCCGTGAAATGTTTTGCAATGTTAGTTCTTTCAACCATATCCATTTCGTGTAGTGCAAACAAAAGGGGGCAAATCAGCTTTTTTAGACTTTGCTCGATTGCATCAGTTGGCTTTTATTGATGTGTCCTAGCTGAATATCTGTTATTTCTTTAACCCAAATTTTCTATGATTTTTCTGGAAAATATATACCGTAGGATCACTCGGATATGCATAGTTTAATTAACAATTTATTGGAATGAATACCTTTTCATAGGGAGCATCAACATTGTATGGCCCCCACACCTTGAGCGCATATATTCAAGAGTTTCAGAAACTTGCTACAGCCATGGTTGCAAACAAAGAGGTCCCAACAAATTTCCATCCTCCTGATCTCTTGGACAAGCAAATTGGACTACTCCCAGGTGTTATATTTGACTCGACTCCCCTTGGTGTCAAGTTTGGAGATGTCAGCTCGGATGTTCCTGCGAAGTCAACCTTCAAGAAGGGCAGTACTGTGAATGCTACATTCTATTCAGCTTGTCCAAGGAATGACCTTCTTACTGATGGTACCTTCGCACTCGTTGAGAGGCTAGATGGCCGCAAGTGGATTCCTGTCTATGACGATGATGATTGGTCATTGCGTTTCAAGTGGTCAAGGCCTGCAAGATTGAGTCCAAGAAGTTTCGCAAGGCTGGAGTGGACCATTCCAGAAGACGCTGCTTCTGGTGTTTACAGATTGAGGCATTTTGGTGCCTCTAAACCATTATTCGGGTCCATCAAACATTTTACAGGGACCTCTCGCGCATTCGCAGTGCGTTAGGCAGTACACCATTGCTTTTGATGGCACACCTATCACAGCCTACACCAGCTACTTTTTTAGATTGAAAACCCATCACTGCACCTACACGATGCCCCCCTTGGTTTTTATATATACTAGAAAGGTGCTTGTATGTTGCAACAGAATATCAAAAGAGGTTAATACATATCTGTAAACATGAACCAAAACAGGCAAGCATAGAGTGTACTAAATAAATGAACGACCGACCGCCAGTTCGAGCAACAGAGTTTCCTCAGCATGTCTTTCAGCTGCTGCTATTATGGTTGAGTCACATTCGATTATTTGATGATTCTTCTCTTTATTTCTTGAGGAAGATGAGGAGCAAGAGAATTTGATGCTTGGTTCGCCGCTATGCCTGGCCGAGCTACGTTGTAGCTTATCACCGGCAGCCCGGATACACAGTCACTTCATCTTTCCATGGTGTTCTTCTCTAACTTCGACCTTCTTCATCGCCCTGGTTGCAATTTTACTAATACGGCTGACCTTCATCAAAAATAAAGAGCGACAAACGATGATATTGAAGTTTGGACCTCCAACCTGCCTCTCCATCGAGCACCTCGATCAGAATTGCACCAATCTAGCGTTCTTTCGTTCTGCTCAGAGTTGCACATCAGCATAGCGTTCAAAACGAATTTATTTCAGATATGCATCTCAAGTACAAAAACCATTCAAATTTTATAACAGGGAAGAGACATGCGTGAAGACTGAAGATAAGATGGTGTGGTAGCGACAGGAGGTTGAAACTCTCGTACGTATTCAATAGCTGAAACCAAAAGTCCAATAAAAAATTACTCAATCATATTCGATAGTAGAAACGGAGTAGATTCGTACGGTAGTGTTATTTCTTGTATATGAAAATTTTCCTGCGGAAGTAAGACTGCAATGCACAATTGACACTGCATCTCAAAATTTCAAATGTTTCAACGACAACGCAAATGGCTGTTAATAAGATGTCTTGAACCTCATCCCAACCAATTGCAATATTCAGAAATTTTGGAACAGCGGTCTCAAATAGTATCAAGAAAAGCTAGAAGTTGAACTGCAAAAGAGGCCATTTTCTAGCATAAGTGCAATTCAAATTATGAAAAGTAAACAGTAAATTTTCGTTCTACTATAATGCACCAGTTTGGATCGAATTTAACCATGTGAGCGATGCAGACCATTACTGTCGTCCTTTTGCAACATCATGAATGCCTTGGCCTCCTTCTGCTCCACCTTATCTCCATGGCCATTGTACCGTGAAAGACCCCAAAATTTCAAACCAAATTTTTCCTGGATTTTTCCTGAATTTTTGGTGAATTTTTGAAAACTTTCCCAATTTGGAAAATCTCCCCGCAGCCGCTTTCCTCTTTCGGCCGGGCGCCGCCTCCTCTCGCTGGCGCCCCGCTCCTTTCCGCTTTCTCCCTTCCCCGGCGCCTCCCTCTTCCTTCCTCTCTCTGGCGCCCCGCGCCCTTTCCGCCTTCGCGGACGCCTGCCCTCCTCTCCTCTCCGTTGGCGCCTTTGCCCTCCCGCCTTCACCTCGCCGCTGCATGGCTGGCTGCGCCGTCCGCACCGCCTTAGCCCCTCCGGATAGCCGCGCCACCTCGGCGCCCATGGTCCGAAGGAGGCGCCCGCGCCACGCGCCGCCACTCCCTCCCTTGGCCCCCACCGCCGACCGCTCCTCCTCCTCCTGCGGACACACCTCCGCCCATGCCGCCCCTGTTGGCTGTCCTCGCGCCCGCATTCCCGCCCTTCACTGCCTGGTCGGACGGACGCCACACCGCGGAGGAGACGCCCAAGAACTCCCGTCCTCCTGTTGACTCCCCGCGCGCGCCCGAGCCTTCTCCTCCACGCCCCCCTTCTCCCGCGCGGGTATAAAACCCCTCACCGCCGCCTCACCCCTCCTTTGCTTCCCGAGCTCCCGACCACCCCTATTCGCCTCCCACTACTCCCAGGAACCTCCCCGAGCAACCGATTGAGCTCCCATCGCCTCTAGCTCCGTCGCCGTCTCTCCCTGCGCCGGCGACCCCGTGAGCTGATCTCCCTCCCCTCTCCCTCATTTTCCGATCCTTTGCTCCCAGAGCATCCTCACGGCTCCCTAATCACAATGCTGCACTCCTCAGACCAGGAGATCGCCTGTGGAGCTCCAGCACCGTAGCTCACCGCCGGCCGAACCACCCTCTCCGTGGCCAGCTCACCAGGAAGGCTTCGAGCTTCGGCCACCGGCACCGACGTGAGCCCCAGGACCCACTGATCATAAATCCACCGCCGATTTGGCCTGATCGCCGCCGGCGCCCCTCCTCCACCGCCGGGAGGTCGATTCTCCCCTTCGATCTCCTGCCCTCCCTGTTGATTCTCCGGCCACCCAAAGGCCCAAAATTGGTTCCCCACGTCAAGACCTACCTGGTGGTGCCCTCCCTGGCCGCCGGGGACCTCGCTGTCGCGGGGAGCGAAGCCTCCCTTTCTCGCCCCTCTGCTGCCGGCGAGAGGTTGAAGACGACCGACGTGGCCGAATCCTCGCCGTCCTCCCCAACCGTTATCCTTTAAACTCGTGCGTCGGATGGTCGCATCCTCGCTGCCGTCCGATCTTCTTAAACACCGCCCTTCTCATCCGTCCGATCACACGTACCGCTTCGCCCGCCTCCCTCACATCTCCGCCGTCCGATCTTCATAACCCCCGCAGATCCGAGCCGCCCGCTCCCGCGCCATCCCCACCGGACGCCCGGCCACGCGTCGACCATCCGCCCGGAGGAGCGCGCGCGCGCGTGGCCGTGGTCACACAAGATGAGCCGCTACTGCCTTGGCCGCTGGCCGCACAAAGCCCGCTGTGTCAAGACTATAGCGCTTGGGCCGGCCAAGATCGTTCATTCCGATTTTTCAGGATTTATCAATTTCCAAAAATCCAGAAAACCCAAATAAATCCTAGAAAATCACAGAAAATCCCAAAAATTCCCAAATTTCACCACTTTGCTCCAAATAATATCCTGAACCCAGTGGTGACCTCCTTTTCCCAAATTCATCCCAGAAAAATTCTAAAAATTCACCAATTGGTTATTTTATGCATTTTATTTCTTTTTCTTTCTTTTAATAGATTATTTTTTTCCTTGCTTGATTAGTCTCAAGCTGGATTTAATTATTTTATGTGTTTACGCTAGAGTCGGAGTTCCCGGAGGCTCAGGTGCAGTCCCAGGATCCCGGAGTTTCTACGTTCGAGATCGCCGAGATCGTTCCAGTTCACGGCAAGTCGCAAAACCTTTGATCATATTGAATCTCATGTTTTAATTTATGATATTATGCTATTTGCATTATGCTAGTTGTGAAATGCTAGTTTAAAGTAAAATAAAAAGGTTTAGAATGACATGTGATATAGATACGTCCTACCACCGAAAAATGCCATATTAAGTTTGTAGCCCTGCCTTTGTAACCCTAGAAATAATTATCTGTTAACCTAGATCACTATAGGTTACTATTATCATGCAAAGTCTTACACTAATAAGGTTGTGGCTGCGGGCCAATAGACTTGAAAACCCGACTCTAGGGTGGGGTGGTATGGGACAACATACCCTAGGGCGGAGAGAGTGTCGGTGTGCTGGGAAGGGTAAGGGTGTTGTGGGAAACCGCGAGTCGGTCATCGCCCACCGCTTACCCTAGGTTGTGGTCGCGGACCTGGAGAGGTTGCGGGCCATGTGAAAATATAAGGACTGAAACCCTTATGCTGAGCAAATGTCATAGTGATCGCTCAACCACAGGAGTTGACTTGTCAACACTGGTTTAGTAGCTGCTCAACTCGTTTGAAACTCTACAGGCGTTGAGAAGTCTAGAGGTTGGGAAGTAGGTTAGGTATGCCGTGCTGCGGATACCTAATAACGGTAGGGTTCACTCGAAACGGACGGAAGCTTCTTGTGCCAGACCCGAGTGAATTCTACCGGGTAGAGCCTATATAAAGAATTGAGCAGTGAAACGACCTGGCTTCCTTAACTCTGTCGCGGGAGTTAAGGGATCGTGTGGGTAAAGCTGAGCAAACTCTGTAGAGTCAAATAAATGGTATTCGAATACGCCGTGCTCCCGGTTAATGGAGCTGTGTCACTTGGGTGATTCCAGCAGCAAAGCTTAAGTAGTTTTGTAAATATTTTAATCTGGTTAGATGGTTAATTAACTCTTCATGAAAACCTCTGTTGATTAAGAAGTAGTTTTGTCGGCAAGTTTTACAAAAAAAAAGGTTTATAAACAAAACTGCATCCACTCAAAAATAATAAACCAAGTATACTTCATTCCTTTGTTGATCCGTGCAAGTAGTAAGTTAGGGTTCCTTTGCGATTTGCTGAGCTGGTTGTTGGCTCACGGCGTGCTAAATAAACTCTTTAGAGGATCAAGACGAAGGTGAAGGTCTCCCCGTTGAGGAAGTCCCTGAGGGTCTCTTCTTCGACGAGGATCCGTGGCTTTAGGTCTTCGCCGCGCTCAAGCGGATCTTGGAGCTTTTGTGATGTAATTATACTTTGGGCTTGCACGCCTATTGTCAAAACCGGATGTTAATCCTTATGTGAAATATATGCTGGACTTTTGTGGTAAGCATGCAATGGTATACTCTTGCGCGACACTCCATAACTGTTCATGCGTGAATAGTTGCGGATTGCCGTGTCTGTACGCGCCCTCGGAAACGGGGGCGTTACATACCGTCCCTATTTCTCGAACTGTTAGAAATCCCTGTAATTATCTAGGATTATTTAGCTACGAAATACTGTACACGAGTGTGCATCATATCAACACATACTTACAATATAAGAATCAAACTTTATTACAAAAGTATGACATATCAGCCAGGTTTTTAGCACAGCGGGGTGCTCAGGCCTAAAGTTATATTACATTATAAAAGGAACTCCACAAGCAGGCTTGAGCTAGGACGAGATTCAAAACCACTGATTATCTACACCATAGGATTCTTCAAGTTCTTCATCAACTGGTTCTTCATTATCATTCCATGGCTTTTCTGATAATTGCTAAGCAAGTAATGAGTACAACCATATCCAGCAAATCACAAGGGAACCCTAATTAACTATTTGCCAGGATTCTCAAGAGATGGAAGTATAATGATTTTATTAATGTGTTTGTGGATGAAATTTTATTTGTAAATATTTTTAATATAAAATGACAAAGCATTACCTTCTTAAGGAAAATGGGGTTTCCACAAGTTGATTACCAGGTTGAAATATTATGAAAGTTACTTATGCCTCGCTATTAGAATCAATCTATTAAATAAAGCTTTATTTACGGAAGTACAACGTATTCGAATACCATTTGTTATAATTTGCAGAGGTTCCCAGCTTTACTCACAAGATTTCTTAAACTCTCAATATCATGCAATAGACACGCAATAGATAGCGTATGACTGAGTTGAGAAAACATGATTTTTCACTGCTCTTCTCTTTCTAGTCTCTATCCGGTAGGTTATGGGCTACACATTGTCGGTATCCATTGACCGATGCAAAACGCTACTGCCCGACTCCGAGTGGACCTACCGTTGTCAAGTATAGTTTTACTATTTTAATACCACCCCCTTTTGCCCTTGGGCCATTCCCACACTGGGAACCTTAACACCTTATAGATGTTCAATTGATTTGAGCAGTTACCAGACCAGGTTTGACAATTCAAATTTGTGATTGAGCGATTTTTATGACATTTACTCAGCATAAGATTCTTATTATTACTTTTCACCAATGATGCAACAAGCAACAAACCAAATATCCAGTGCGTTAAGGCACTACCACTAAACCAACCCAAGCCTCCTCCCTAGGTTGGCGAAACAGAGCTAGAAATGGCTTAAATAGGCTCAAAACGATCAGATAGACATATGGTGTTTATTAGATTATGGTGAATAGTAACAGATCATCACTGTTCATAGTGGATCGGGCTAGGAACAGTAACGGGTTTGGAATAGTAGTGATCCGGTTTGGTTTACACAGTGTTGGGTCAAGTGTGTGAATAATGCTACAGTGTTGGGCTGGGCTTTTCGATTTTGGCTGAGGCTTTCTCTATTTTGGGCCGATTGGCCTGCTTGATTTCGCGCGTGTGCACAACCCACTGAGGCCCAGCCTACCACAACCGTCTTCTTCCTCGGTCGGTGCTTCTTGTGCCCAAACAGGGCACGACGGTGAGGCACTAACGCACACTCCAAAAGGGTCTTTGATGGCAACCGAGCCTAGGAATGGACTCAGGAGGGTAAGGTGGTTCCATTTTTGGAGTTTGAGGCGACTGAGGTTCACTGTGGATGGCCGATGGTGAAGGAAGCTTCGCAACGCTTGACCATGGCACTGGAGCAACCCAATAGCTAAAACGGCGAGGGCAAGAGCGGTTTTAGTACCTCTAGGGTGTGAGGAAGGTCATGGTGGAGGCGGCTTAGGCTCTGGAGCTTTGTGGAAGGCCATCCACGATGAGGTGGTTTAGCTGGAGGTGCTCGTCATCGGTGGTCTATGGACTAGGGGAGGCTAGGGCGAGGTCATACTCAGGCTTGGGAAGCCTTGGCGATGATATGGTTGAATGGAATTAGAAAGTGGTTGAGGTTTGAGGCGAATTGAAAATTTAGGGCTTACCGTCGGTTGTGGTCGTGGCGGCGGAAATGGATGCCGGAGTTGAAGGGGAAATAGGTGAGCGTGCGAATGAGTGGTTGAGGAGGCTGAGGACATATCGGGCTGGCTTTAAAGCATCGGGAAAGTGGTGGGAGCATGGAGGTGAGCTTGGTGGCACTGGCGCATGGTTGTCACAGTGGCAGCCGGGTCGCATCAATGGAGAGAGCTGGCAGGTGAGATTGCACGGTGATGGAGCGGCAAGGATGACGGCTCTCACTGGCGTGGTGGTGTGCGCTGATGAAGGCGGTACGACGCGGGCACAAGCGTCAGCTGGGGAGGGCTCTAAATTGCGGCAGTGGAGAGTGGGCGAGATGGCTGTGCTGTGTGGAAGGGTTGAGTCAACGAGTAGTTAATGAGATTGTAAGTGCTTGTCAGAGTGTAGAAGATGGTAGTATGGTAGTTGATGAGTGCGGTAGCGGCGATCGTGCCTTCGCGATGACGACGGTGAACGGGAACGGGCCAAGTGGAGGAGAAAAACAAGGAAGGCGGTGAGATTTCAGAAGTGCGCCAAGAATAGGGGAAGGCGTAAAGCCAAGAAGGGAAAGCGAAAAATGGTCATGAATTGCCGAATTGAGAAGGTTTTCAAATTCAAACCGAAATTCAACAAAAATTCAAAACCGGTTGAAAATTTAGGGTGTTTCAGCCGTGCCAAAGCAGGATTGCAGGAATTGACCCGCCGTTCAGTGACTCGATGTGTAGCTTATGGAATACTCAAAGGTAGGTTCTTTTGGGCTGAGGCTTATGACTGTGGTTTTTGAATTCTGTGCTGTTTGTGAGAGCCAGTACACAAAGGAAAATAGTCGTATGCGATTTTGACCGATACAACTGAACTCGATACAATTTATACTACAATTTAGCTAATACACTGTCTTAAAAAATACGTCATTTAACGGCAAGTTACTGCCGAAATAAAAGCTAAAGCCTAAGCATAAACTCAAAGGAACTCAACCCAAAGCCACAACAAGCCAACGGCGACTCCGGGGCCATTCGTGGCCTCCGCTACGCCGTAGGCCACTACGTCGTGCACTGCCTACACCACGACAGCCACTGTGAACCCCATCACGCTCGCTACCCGTGACAGCCTGCGCAGCCCCTAGCTTCCTTTCCACTTAGATGGCGCGCTGCAACGCCGACAACGTTCCATCGACGGTGGCTGCTCGTCTGCGCCTTACGCTACCAACCTGCAGAACCAGACTGTCCTTCGCTTCCCCCACCCGCGTGGCCACTGGGAAGGCCATGGCCGGCAAGCTCTTGGACATGCCTACCATAATCGTTATCGTTGTCCTCACGACCAAATAGGAATGAATCCAAGGGACTCGCGCGAACGAATGATGTTCGCTGGTGGCGGCGGGATGAGAGGGGTATGGTTAGATGGTTGGGTTGCGGTAGTGGGATGCTTGGGGTTGTGATTGCATTGCGACTTCCTGAGGAATCGCGTCTTGCGAGGAGAGAATAATAGGAAGCGGGGAGAACGCGAGGGAGGAATCTCTCGTCGCTAAGAAAAATCGCTGGAGAGACAGAGGGCCCACATGGCGACGCTGTTTTTCCGTGACGAGATGTTGGGGGCGAACGCACCAGTGGAGAGACATAGGGATCTGGTACGGACCAAGGAGATCTTGTTTTTTTGGTTGGTTTTTAATTCGATTATTTGTTTTTTGTGAGGGACGGATTTTTGGTGTTTTTGGAAGGCAGGATAGCGGGGACATGCACAGGTATAGAGGAAAATAGGCAATCTTCTATTTTTACTAGTTAGAGACTCGTGTGTTACAATAAAGTCATAAAAATGGTGAGACGGAACTTACTACTTGGCCAATTTCACACATCAAACATTAGAGAGCAAGCGACAGAGAGAGAACGATGGCCAGAATGCGTGAGGAGATGGAGAAAGTAGCGCGCCGCCGCCGGTCGCCTCGGCCCCTCGGCCTCGTGTTGTGGTGGCGCCTCCTCTTGGTCTCCGGTGCAGGAGTGGGAACCAACTGCAATTGCTAGGTTTGTGAGTTGGAGTGGGTGTTTTGGTGGGCCAATGAGATGAATTTATCGGGCCTCTTAAGGGTAGTGGGCTGCCCACTTGACGTCGGCGAGACGCGCGGCTCGGGGCGAACTTTCGGCGTACGAAGCATTGTGACGCATCAAGCAAGACGATGGAGTAGGCTGGGCGGACGACGGTGGGCGAATGGTTGAGCGACTCACCGATGGCGATGATCCGATGGAGGAATGACAGGCAAGGAAGAAGACGACGACCACATCAGTGCGGAAGACAAAGGCGACGGTGCAAATGAACTCCGGCGACGGCACATGAACTCGGTGAGGATAGCGGCGGCTTCGGGATGCAGAACAATGGGGCGGTGCGACTATTTATACCCAATCGTCAAGATCTCCAGGGCGACTATGGGACTGAGTCTGTGACGAGCATGAGTCGGCGGCTTAGCAAACATGGACACCGAGACCGACGCGTACACGATAGCAAAACTGGACGGGAACGAAGAACAGTGCAAGGGCTTACCAATGGGCAACACATGGTTGGGCTCGGAGATCTGACGGCCGACCCGATGGACGGCCGGATTGCTGACATGTGGCAAAGGAGGGTCGACTGGCCGACGCAAAGCGAGTCGAAAGAAAGGTGGGTTGACACGTGGCACGGCGGGAGTAAATGGGCCAGGAGTTAGGGTTTCAGCCCAAATGGCTTTGGAGGATTTTAGGTATTTTCTCAATTTCAAGAATTCCCAAAAATTAAATTGAGCTCTAGAAAATAGCAAATAAACCTGAAAAAATTCTATAAAATCCAGAAAAAATCCTTGAATCACAAGGAACCCAAATAAAATAATTTCAGCAGTAATTGAAGTTTATATTAGTCATATTATATCCTTTTAATTCATAAAAGTTTAATTTAAGCTTTAATTAATTCTAAAAAAAATCTAAATGATGAATTTTATTTTAAAAACTTCAAAGAACTCTGAAAAATAGAATGTTATAGATACACACACTCTCTCTCACTCTCCGTGGAGTCGTCACCGGGGAAGAAGATACAGTGCGTGACGGCTGTGGCCTAGAATAGCTGGCACTAGTGGTCGGAGAGACGGTGGCGGCAAGGTCTTCCTTCGCCAAATCTCGGGTGCTTGGATCCATGGCTTGCGCTGTTTTTCCAAGAAAGGAAACAAGAGCAAAGGAGAAGACCGGGGGGCAGTGCCGGTCCTACACTTTCAAGGGCCCTTCGGCGAACTTATCGCAATGGGCCCTCAAGACTATGTATAGGTTTGTAGGTTTGTGTAATATTTAGGTATACACATATGACATATATATATACACGCACATATATAAGTTTAATTTTACTAGCAAAGCGACCAGCAATAAATTCTAAATTTAACATGTTTAATAATGATCGATGAACAATGTCAAGACTAAGGGAACAATAAATTGAAACTAATGTGATTACCTCAGAAGAAGAATAAAACTCCATCAATATCCATTGCTTCTCATGAAAAGAAACTTCTTGGGCATTTCTTGATGCAAAATCATCAATGATGGTATTGAGATCAATAGTCTCCAAGACATCCTTCTCAATGCGACACATAGCCAAGCCATTCGACCTTTCTTGTGACATAGTTGACCTCAAATAGTTCTTCAATAACTTCGCTTTGAGAAACTTCACCAAGCCATCACATCCGGGTACGCTTAGGAGGATTCGATAGCAACCGAAATATTTGGATAGCAATCTGCAGCCATAACAAACTCTAGAATCTTAGATGCTGACATCAAAGCATCAGGCAAAGTCACTTGCAGCACCTTTAGTTCTGAAAAAAAATCATTTCTCTCAACATCGGACGAGTTATCATCGAAAAGGTTTCTACATATTTGGTGCAAGACCTCCAAAGTTCAAGATCATCTAAGGACTCCAAATTTTTGAATTGAACAAGAACCCGAACACTTCATCAAATGCTTGCAGCTGCTCAAATCGACTAGTCAATGAAGTAATTGCAGCATCGATCATAACTAGGAAATAATTTACTCTAAAAGATTCCACTGCAGACTGTTGTATTTCCTCATCTTGGTCATCTTGTTCATCAAAATGCTTCTTTCTCTTTCCTTGACGTTTTGTACGAAATTTGGGCTCTACATCCATGCCAGATGCAATGTTTTTTGCAGTATCCATACTAGAAGTGAAACCTTCATCTCTGTACTTCTTAAAATATGATATGACACCTTCAATATGCTTGAGAGTAGCATCCATGCTCACAATCTTAGACTGCAACTTCTTACTCACCTTATTTATGGAGAATAAAATGTCATGCCAAATGACCAAACCAACTAAAAATTCAAAATTCTCAAGTGCACTGACCAAAGACTGAGCATCACTAACTGTCTTTGGATCATCAGTTGAAGCCTCCTCTAGCGCTATCAAAGCTGACCTTATTTGAGGAGTTTGGTATCTGATAGCTTGAACACTTTTTATCCGACTCTCCCACCGGGTATTAGACCATGACTTGACTGTCAATTCTGGAACATTGTCGAGCAAAATCTTCCACCTTTTAGTAGAAGTTGAAAACAAGGTGTATATACGTTGTATAATACCAAAAAAAGAAACAGCTTGCCTGCAAGATTTTTTACATATCACAGAGTAAGATTTAGGCTTTGACATATATGATGAAAACAATGTATAACACACAAAATAAATAAATATCTTACCTGCAAGATTTTGCCATATCACAAAGAGTAAGATTTAGGCTATGACATGCACATGGCATATATAATGCTCTTGGATTAATTTCAAGCAACCGCTTCTGAACACCTTGGTGTTTTCCTTCATATTGGATCCATTGTCATAGCCTTGTCCTCTCACATCATCAATATTCAAATCAAGAGAGGCCAATGCATTCTTCGTTCATTAAAAGCTCCAACTCGATGTGTCATCTACCTTCAAGAACTCCAGAAAGAACTCTACCCTTGGAACATTACTCGACATATTGACACAACGAACAATTAGAGTCATTTGTTCTTCATGACTCACATCTGGAGTACAATCTAATATCACAGAAAAATACTTGGCATCCTTGATGACCCTTAATAAAGATTTTTTCACAGCATCAGCAAGAAGGGAAATCAATTCATTCTGAATTTTGTTCCCAAGATAATGATGATGAATCTCACTATTTTGAATGCGTCTAATATGGTCTTGCATCACGGATCAAATTCACCCATCATTTCAATTGTACCCAAAAAGTTACCATTGTTAACTTGATATAGCTTCTCGTTTTGCCCTCGAAAAGCCAAATTATGTTTTGCAAGAAACTTGACGGCAGAAATTATTCTTACTAAAACTTGTCTCCAACGCTCTCTCTCCTTTGCAACTTCCCGTTGCAAATCATCATCAATTGTTTTGTTTTTGCTCAACCTCAGCCTAAGTTCATTCCAAGTATTCATGTTTGTTATATGCTCAACGCTATTCTCATGTTGCTTGAGTCTAATGCTAAGATGTTTCCAGTCATTCATTCCATCTAATGCTAGAACACTTTTGCTTTGCTTTGATTTAAACAATTTGCAACTGGAAATGAAAACTTTGTCCACATGCTTAGAGTAAACCAACCATTTTCTATCAATCACCTCATCGTTGCTTAACTTTCTGGAATAGTAAGCATATGAAAAATGTCTACCATTACTATCTGAAGGGAACTGAAGATTCAACTCTCTCACAGGCCCTTTTTCAATCAAGATATCTCTACCCTTGTTATCAAGATTTCCCCATGTTCTAGGGTCAAAGACATCATGAATTGAAGCTTCTTGAATATCATCACTCGGATTTTCGGTTTGAGATGAAGGCTATAAATTTTCATGCTCTGTAGCATCATCATTGACATTATCTTCACTTAAATTTTCATTAACTGGCTGCTGCCCTTGTTCTTCAATATTAGGTGCATATATTTCAACAGGATTATCATCGGGAACATCACTACTCGAAGCTGGAAAGAACTTATGTATAGCACCCTTTTGTGTTTGAATAAACTGATCTTCTAATTTCCTTCGTTTTCTTTTTGCAGCACCGGACAAATGTTTCTTAGGTAACATTATCAAATTCCAACACCTAAATTAGGATAAAAACATATGTATAATTTTGTAGGATCCTTGATAGCAATCAGGAATTGGCAATTTAACAAATCTATATAGCCTAAATTTATCATTGAATAATTTATCAGATCCGCACGGCCTTACCTCCACAACTCGGGAGTCCTGATTGGCTGATTCGGCGATTCTCAATGCGATCGCGTCATGATCGCGCGTCTCGCGTCGCGTCGGCAGCCCGGCAAGCCGCCACGGGATTCTCGCGTCGCGTCGGCAGACAGGAGATTTGCTCGGTAGCGGAGTAGTGGACGCGCCACGCAGCGAGAAGCGACGGAAGCGCAGCGGACGCAGCGGAAGCAAACGGGAGCCGGGAGGCCGGAGGCGCAGGCGGGACGCAGCCACGCAGACGCTGAGATCGAGGCGGCGCGTCGCGCGTATTCCATGCGGTGATGCGGATAACGAACCGTCACGGGCTCACGGCGCGTCCGCGCGTATTGCATGCGATTAGCGAACCGTCCAGCGTCCGTTGCGTACTTGCGTAATTTGCGTTGCATACTTGCATGCGATTAGCTCACTGTGTATTACATATATCATATATGGGTGTGGGCCCCCTCTTGGACTGGGCCCTCGGCCGTCGCACCCAGTGCACCTCTGCAGGGCCGGCTCTGCTGGGGAGATGGGTGTTTTTGAGAAAAAATAGACAAGTTTTCATGTGCTAATGGCTGGCTGCACCAATAGAAGTGGGACGAAAGGGATGCAAAATGTTTTCAGAGGCACAAAAGGAAGAAGTTCGTTAGTATTATATGAGGGAAACAGGTAACTTTGAATGGTAAATAAGGAATTTTGTAAAAAAATGAGAACTATTAAAATATGAACCGGAAAACAGAGAAATGTGCTTTGAATGGCAACTAAGAAATTTTCTAAAAAAATGAGAACTATTAAGTGTTATTTTGGAGAGGGCTATTATTTCCAAATGTACTTTTGGTTTTCGATCGGACAGAAATGCGTGGCGCATGATACTTTAGGGGATAAATTGTCAAAACAACACTCATTTATCCTTGTGCAATCATCTCCTTTCTATTTTTACCTAGGGTAAAATTAGCATCTTACTTACAATCACAATCATACAGGACAAGCACACGAAACGCACTGATTGATGATTATCTTGCAGTCCAGTGTCGCGCGTAGTACATCACCCGCGGCCAAAATAACACTTAAGGACAAATGATTGGGACCAATCGTTGACCACACAACCCAAAGCAAAAAAAATTACTCCTGTAACGCACCCCAAAAAGATATAAAATCGTGCATGTTTACCTCCCTCCAGAGGAGGGAAAGGATGGAGCCATGGAAGAGTTGGAAGACACTTTGGGAAAGCAAAAGCAAAGGAGAAACAAATTTAAAAAAATTCATTTTTCTAGGATGAAGGTAAAATGCTGCCTCTTGTTCTTACATGTGTAGAACAGAGGCACGGTTACTGCCTTCACAAGCCATGCAATGTAGGTGCCATGGAGTAGCAGTTTTAGCATTCCAAAGAGCCTGTGAGCGATTTCTTGGCCTTGGGAAGACTAGAGATCCTCTTATCATCTCGGTCCCATCCTTGTCCTGTGATTTAGACGCACGTTTGATATTTACAGCTAACCAATGTTCATCCATGCACCTCTGAAACCTCAAACTTAAACAAAAACGTAGAACCAAACAATTTAGTTACACCAAGATGCATATCCAAGGAGGCTGCCTGTTGTTTGGCAGCAGTACGTTGCCCTCAAAATTTGCGACCATCGTGTCTTCCGGCGCCTGTCGAGAACGAGTCAAACGCGATTGATGCACGTTAGCAGGATTGAGACAAACACCCACGATATTCATTCTCGGCGTTTTATATTTTTAGTCCTCCTGAGATGTACAGGATTCAGGATTTAGTGTTTAAGGTTGCAATTATTAAAAAAGCATTTACTTTCTCCGTCACGTTCGACGCAAGATCGACGGTTCAGATCAAATCACACTCGGGTGTTATGCCGCCTGATTGAACAGTAGCCAGCGGCGGAGTCAGGATTTGGTTACACCTCAAGCTCAGTGCTGAAATGATCTAGGCTATATGAGTTGGGCCATAAAAATATTACTTAGATTGGACTGAATTTATCCGGATTATACACTAATATTTTTCTACATCTTGAACTGAAGTCTACCTTTATCGAGATGTGGCTCCATTAGCAGAGTTTTCCCTTATCATCCTTGCAAATGCCATGATAGCCATGCCCTGTACTAACCGCAAGTGCGTCTTGGCCCAAAAGACTAGAATCGATTGCCCAAGTACTCCTACACTCCTACTGGCTACTGCTAAGCTCTACAGCCCTCTCCAAGCAGTCAAGATCCGCGAAATCCTACACATCGCATTTCATCATTGCATCCGCAAGTTTCTGCAGGGGGGGTGCAGTTTTTGTCATCGGTAAAAGGCAAGAACAAAAAAAACAGAGCAAAAAAAAAACTCTCCTTTCACAGCATAAGATACTAGGAAATTTTCCACGGGCATCATGGCCGTGGCCCCACAGCGCGGCCTCAGATGCACGCTAGGCGCAAGCGCGCAAAGCCGAAGGAATGCTCCCGTCTCGGATTCGCTGCTAATACTGACGACAATGCACAGCGTAAGTCACGTAGCTTTTTGCAAATTTAACTTAGGCTGTGATCGTTTTGGCTTCAGTTTTTGGCTTCTAGTTTATTTTTTACTATTTATAAATTCGTTTTTTTAAACTTTTAGTTTTTTTTAAGCTTTTTTGCCCGTTCTTTTTTTCCCGTATTCGTTTGCGTTGTCTGTGATGGGCTAACATATTTTTATATTTTTTAATTTTATTAAATTTAATTATGTTAAATAAGCCTCTCTCTCATTCTGATCTTTTCATCATTCTGATCTTTTCACCATAAGCCACTAAAAATAAGCCCAAATGATCACCACTTAGTTACGCCATGGCTTTCCTAACCATAACAAGATTAAAGGCGTAAAGCCAAGCAAAGCTGGGACTAAACAATGCTTTCTCCGAGCTCCTTTTCCCTCTCGGGGCGTCGTCAGAGCTAGTGTAGCTTTGGGCCATTCTCGCGACCTTTTTTTTTCCCCTCGCCTCGCACACAGACAGGTGATGGGTGGTGGTATTGGTAAACGAAAGGAACAGCAACAACAAAAACTGGCAGGGGAAAGGAAAGGCTGCCTGCGAGGGGAGGGCCAAGGGATGGCAGCGGGTGCGGGGATAAACAAAGCCGAAAGAAATGGGCGCAGCGCGGTTCCCCGAGAGGCGGAGCCCCTGACCCGTCGTCTTCCCCACCCACATCTTCGTACGTACGCACATTACTCGTTGCTCTCCTTCGTCTCTTGCGAGCTCCGCCGGGGCTCATCATGGCGCTGCGACGTGAAGGGGCCCGTGCTTTTTCGAGCTTTTCCGAGATCCCATTTTCGTCTCTTCCTCTCTGCTTTGCACAAGCCAAGAAAACCAGAGCGCGTACTTCTTGCACGCAGGCATGTCACAGATCTGTAAACATCTTGTGCGTTGTTGTACAGTGCAGATCAGTGACGGAGTGGCCGTCTTGTTCCTAAGGTCACCTCCATTATTCATGCACCGTTCTCGTAATGGTAAGCGAGCTGATGTGCATATTGCGAGGCTGTGACAGAGTCAAAGCAAAGAACGTAGGAGTGCCCAATTACAGGTCGTATTGCATGTCTTGTACAAGGCAAACCGAAAGATGAAAAACCAACGAAAGAGAGTAAACAGACACAGCTCCACGCATGTACATGGGGGAGGTGGCTAAAGGAGCCTAAAAGGAGCTCTTTTCCCACGCCTAAAACCATTAAAGAACTCTCTCTCTCACACACACAAAAGGTTAAAGATCCGTAGTTCGCTAAACCACCGCCATGTTCTTGAAGCTTTGTACTTGAAGATTCCTCGTCTTTTCCTTGCTTCCTTTGCGAAATTCAGCGCGAAGCTTCGGGCTCGCTTCCTCGAGAATTCCGACGCGGAATTATAAGCGTGCAAAACCCCCTCGACTTGGATGTTAGGTTCCTGGATCACTCCGCGACCGCACCAACGACGAGTCGCACTCCGACACGGACGCTGCACAGCGTAAGTGAGCACGTGCGTCAGAATTCTGAACCGCTCGGAGAAAATTAATGGAGGCAAGGAACGAAACGGACGGTGACGTTAAGGCGTGGGCGGTGGGCGCACGTACCACGATGGATGGACTCCTTGCAGTGCGCGATGGCGCTCGCGATGCCGTCCTGCATCTCGAGAAGCGAGTCGTCCCGGCGAGGTGGCGGCGACTGCGCCGCGCGCGCCGAGCGGCTCTTCCGTAGCCGGAGGTCCGTGCCCGCTGCGGCGCCGGGCGCCACCCTCCGCAGCCGCCTCGAGATCTTGCTCAAGTACCGCCTGATCACGTCGCCCGAGGGCGCCCTCTTGGCCTCCTGGTCCGGCGAGCCGTACCCGCTCACGGCGAAGAGCCTGGCCGAGCGCGCGCTGTTGAAGCTCCGGGAGAAGCTGGCGCGGCCGCCGTAGAACGCGGCCTTGGCGGACCCGAAGCTGAGCGCGCGCATCTTCCCGCGCCTGCCCGCGCCGTACCGCGCGGCGGCGTCGCTCGTCTCTGATGCGCAGAACTTGAGCGGCGGGGAGCCGCCCATCCACCGCCGCCGAAGAAGAGGCGCTCGTAGGACGGCGACGCGGAGCGGCTCCGCTGCAGCGAGATGAGGAAGTCGACCTCGCCGGCGCACGAGTCCTCAGACTCGGAGCCCGACTCGGCGCTGGACGCGGGGGCGGAGCAGCACGACAGGTCGAGGTCGAAGAACGGGCCCTCGTCCTCGCCATAGTCGCACGGGGTGGCCGGCGCCGTCACCGTCGCGGTGATCGTGGACACGGCGCGGCGGCGGAAACGCCGCGCCGCGAGCAGCCGGAGGACGTGCATGCGCGCGCGCCCTTGCTTCGGTTCGGACGTGTGCGTGCGCTCTCTGTCCGGGTGGGGTGAGCTCGGCGTTTGGGATTTCGGGGGGTGGTGGTGGGCTTTTAAACGGGAGCGGACGTGTGTAAGATTTGATTAAAGAAAGGCTCGGGTTTTTCTCTGTGTTTGGTGGTGTTTGCGCTGTGATGTGGGGTCTCCGCACGGGGATTTGGCCGTTCCGTGATCCGTCGCGTCCCGGGTGCGGAGCTGCGTCGGCTGGTGCGTTCGCGTGCGCCGTACGGGCCGCGGCAGGCAAGCCGGTGTGCGTCGAGCCGTGGTTGATGGCTTTATTAGTTTCGGATTACCCTGGGATCGAGGACCTATGGCCGTCGACAGCATGCAGACCCTTACCCTTCGGCACGAGAAATTTTTGCCGGGCGAGTGATGCATGCAATAGTTTGGAGAGATCCTGGCCGGGTGCCGTGGAAGGCGTATTTTTAGTCAATACCGTCTTTCCAGGGCTGAAAGCCACGTATCTCATCTTGCGTATGTTTCGATTGCGCGTTTCTGGAGGCAAAAGGTAACGCCGGTCTTAAAACGACTACGCCAAAAATCAGCGAAGCTCACAGCAATGCTGCGTGTGACGTTACTATCAGTGGGCAGCCATGTCAATGCTCCGGATTTTACTTTTGTCTCTTGCTTACCAACCTGAATTCCGGAAGATGCCTACTGCTTACCGTTTCGCATCTTTTTTTCGTGTTGAAATCTATAAAGTAGTAGCGCTAACAACTTACCAACAAATTAAGCAAAGTGAATACCTTCGTACATATTTTCAGGAAAAAAAATCTTCGTACACGTGTCCAATCACACACGCGCACTCTGAAATGGTAATCAACCTTTTTTCGATTTTTTTTTGCTCACAAAAGATACATCTTCTTTGCGGAAAAAAGGGTGATGCTTGATGTTTATAACTCTTCACCTCATGATGGGTACTAATGACCAGCGACACAAAAGTTGATGCTAACAACTATCCATACAAAAGAAAATCGCATTTCCCGTTCATCGTGCCAGCATTATAAGATCATGGGTACACACATGATGACATTTTTGGTTCCTGGCCCCTGGGACTATTTATGAACTATGCATGGAAAAGACACGAGAGTCCAAACCGGGGGGCCTAAAAATGCATGGCCACACACCACAGAAGCTTCATGGAAGTCTGCAGGTTAGAGCAAAGATAGGTTTGCAAAGAGGGGGAGGCGCGGGCAGCGAAGGAAGCAGGCTGCTCCACTCGATGAGTGGCGCTGCGAGATGGGAGTTGACGACTGCAGCAGGGAGCCGCAGTGGCAGCGCCGCTGCAGACGAAGCGCAGCAGCACTTGATGGTCTAAAGTCCATGGCGCAAAGCTTTTACAGACTTTTTTACCCCGCGGTCTTCCCTTCTCTCCTCGTCTGACGAGTCCAACCTATCTACAGTAGAGCGGGTCAAAAACAGCAATTATTTGGCTTGACCGAGCCGGTCGTGAAAACGGCCAGCTCTCCTCTGTCAAAAATGTTTTTACCGGGTTCGCTAGTCTGTTAATGACGTGCTGAATTCCCCGTTTGCTAAAGGAAGACGTGACGTGATGGATCATGGATGATGACTTTTTGCGCTTGATTTTGGCATTCTGCGTCAGGTCAGGTCAGGTCATCCCTGTGCAAAGAGACCTTGTCCGGATTAGAACGGAAACAGCAACCTCCTTGCTTGAAGAGAAAAAAAAAAGAAGATCCAAACTGGATTCGGTGGTGTGCATGTGCTTGACTAATATATAGTCTAATCACCGGAGCATATAAAGCGTCGCCTTTCATTTCCTGCTGGTCTCGCACAAATGTGGTTAGTTTTTTTTGGCCGTGCTGCTGCTGTTCGTGAGATTCAGAGACTGCATCAGTAAGAAGGAACTTTTCTATGATCAGACCCTATGTCGTTTTCATAAAGTGTACGTGACGCACGCGCATAAATCTTTACACATGGCCCCCTCTCCCACCTCTTTTCTCTCCCCAAATATGAGCGCAGAGAGGAATCTCCCTCTCCCTTTCTTCACTGACGGCACACCCCGCACCGTCGGCTATAGACTACGTTGTAGACTTGCCAGCCGCCGTGCAAGGATTCTCTCTACCGCCACCGGCACCTTTACATCGCCTCCCCAAGAATCCTCGGTCAACGCGTAAGGATTCCCGCCACCGCCACCGGCACCTCCGCATCGCCTCCCCGAGAATCTCCACCATCCCCGTCCCGAGAATTGACACCGGCATTAGTCGGGTTCAGCTTCCCCACCTCCCTCGTTAGCTTGGCCACCACCCTGCGCACACTCTATATGCCCAAGCCGTGGTCGAAGTGGCGTGGTCGTGGTACCATGGATGTGGCGCCATGGTCGAAGTGGCCGTAGTCCATGGGCACTTCGGCCTCGGGGCGAAGATTCTCGGGGAGGCAACGCGAAAGTGCCAGCGGTAGCGGAGGGAATCCTTATGAGGAGTTCGATAGGTTGATGTCGCGGTCTACGGTCGACGGGGATAGGGAAGAAAAGGTGGAAGAGGGTTTTACACAGATATCCATGCGCATCGTCATATACAACCTATCCGAGACTAGCTTCATAAGACGAAATAGGGTCTAACTTGAGAGAAGCTCCTTCTGCATCAGTAAGACAATGTGCATGTTCTTTTCCTCCAAAGCTGACGGCTTTTGTCTTTTGCTACAGTACCTAACTTTCAAACGGAGTATTTTCTCAAGACGGGATCTACAAGTTAAACGATGTACACGTTAAAAGATCAACATCTGTACCATCCAAAATCGCAAGTGAGTATCTCTCTCCGTAATTTGTACCGTAAACAGCCAAAATTCAAAAATTTCAACCAAAAAACTATAAGCCACAGTCGTTGCCAAACAGGCCCAATACCACAAAAGTTTGCGCAGGGTTTTAAATTTTTTGTTCTTAAGTCGGGCATTGTGAACAGTTCCAACGGGCAGGGACGTACGTCTGAAACCAAGGATCTTTTCCGTGGAAATGCAAGCAGAGCAATAAATAGATCAAGGACGAATGTCATACCGTTCAGATAAAAAATTGATGGCTCAAAAGCTGGTCAACCACAGACCACGAAAAGTTTTTTTCATAGCAGTACTAGCAGATACTCCTGTAAGTTACAACTGTTGGTAGACTCAAGGAGTAATTTCTGTCCACGTAAAAAAAAATCCTATAGAGCTCCCTCATTTAGCTTCAGCTTGCTTTTGAATTCTAATTCATTATTCCTTAATTTCGTTTTTTTCTGATTTTCAGGGCTTTTTTCTTCCTTTTTTTTGTGTTTCTTTGCATTGCATTGTCGGTAATATGTAACCCATTTTTCTATTTTTAAAATTTCTAAATTTAATTACGTTAGAAAAGTTATCAACTGATACAATGTAAAATAAATCAGTTATAGTAAAAAAAAAGTCAAAATGAGCATCACAAGTCATTTTAGGTCCCGTTTTGAATGTTATAAAAAACGTAAGGAAATTGAAAAATGCTACGTCTATCGAATGTGGTGTTGAGAAGAAATAAGAAGTTCACAGGCGAAACCCAACAACATAAATATATAGTTTTGGAATGTCGTGGAATCCTTCAAGAATTTAGAACGCATGAATGGTTCAAAGGATTTGTTTGGATATTCTACTGGGAAAATTTTCAAAGTTTCAAAAAAATTGAGGGAAACAGTTGAGAGAGCAAGAGAGTAAAACCATCAGTCGTCCGAATAGGCCGTGGTTAAAAAAATTAACAAGAGATGTTCTTTAAAATTTTGATTATACGCCTAATCTGAGCAGTCGAATTATCAATTGACCATGAAAAAAATGGATTCAGTCCATACAGCTAGAGCCTGACTACAGCTAATCTCTGTCCTTTTAATCTATTGTACGCTTAATACAAAATCACAGCAAACTATACTGCAGTCTACTCCCAGATAGAATGTCTGGTTAACTTTGGGAGGCTACCTGAAGTAGTGCTTTGATTTGAGCGAGAAGACGAGACGAATGGAGGACTGGTGCTACTGCTACAGGCTCCTGTTAGACTAAATTGACTCGATGTTAGTTTTTTGGTTTCATTTAGAATATTGATATGGCTTGTATCATTTTTGGATATCTCTAGTTGAACTATGATCTCAAATGATTTGACATGCAAAGCAATTCATCTAAATTTCAGATTATGACTTATTTTGTTTTAGCTTGGCTATACATGAATTGTCATGATTTAGATAGCATTTTCTTCTGTTATGGCTTGGTGTAATACTTAAAAGATCATTTTTGATAATTTTCGTGGCCCCTTATGCGTAAAATAAACAAAATATAGTCACTCCATCTCACTCATGCTCTATTTTCTTTCATGCATCTTGATAATTTTATTGCCAAAAGGAAGAGAATAATGGAGAAAAAGGCATAAAGTGGGATTTTCTGGAGCTTTTGAAAAAAATTGTCCTTTCTGTTTTTGCTCCATGGGAATTTCTGGAGCTTTTGAGGAAAATTTACTCTTTCTGGTTTTGCTCCATTTTCCCTTCTGTCAACATGGTCATAAGTCTCTATGTCACTCTTTTTAGACCATGTGTGACTTTCTCTTAAAAAAACAAACTCATTTTCATGCTTTTTTCTGTGTTTGTCAATATATTCATCAATGGGGAGATTGAGAGACCCTGTGGAGGTGACCCCATATTTGTGATGAATAATTGACCCTTGTTTTAGAAAGATTGAGTTGGTTTTTGAAGTTTGTGTTGTCTCTACAAAGTTGTAAGCCTTAGAGAGTGGTCGGCAGATTGTTTACGACCACGTTGTCGACAGCATGTGGTCGGCTGGAAGATTTACGACCATGTTGTGCCTCTTACGACCACGTTGTGTGTCGTCGTGGTCGGCTGGAAGATTTACGACCACGTTGTACCTCTCACGACCACATTGTGCCTCTTATGACGACGGCAATAAAGGTTTGAACGTGGTCGGAAGGCGTTACGACCACGGCAAACCAGAAGAAGACATGGTCGAAGGGTGATACGATCGTGGCAGAAGGAACTACACGTGGTCGGGAGGCGCTATGACCACGACAGTGCGAGGTGAACATGGTCAGAAGGTGCTTCGACCACGTTGAAAGTGGTCGGAAGGTGTTTCAACCACGTTGAACGTGGTTGGAAGGTGCTTCGACCACGTTGAAAATGGTTGGAATGTGCTTCGACCACGTTGAACAAGGTCGGAAGGTGCTTCGACCACTTTGAACGAGGTCGAAAGGGGCTTTGACCACGTTGAATGTGGTCGGAAGGTGCTTCGACCACGTTGAACGAGGTTGGAAGGGGCTTCGACCACATTGTGAAGCATTGAACGTGGTCGGAAGGGGCTTCAACCATGTTGTGAAGAAGTGAACGTGCTCGAAACTTCAGCAGAAGGTTTACGACCACGAAGTCGAAGCGATCGGAGGAGCTATAACGTGGTCGAAACGACTGTATGTGTGGTCGTAAGACCAACAGAGTGGTCGTAATGCAGCGGGAGGCGGTCATAGCCTGTTGTAAGCGGTCATATCGACTTCTGGGGTAGTCATAACGACCTGCTATGTGGTCGTAGGCTATGAGCTTTTTATGTCTTGTGCATTCGACCTGTCGTAAGTGGTTTACGACCATCTAGGAGTGATTTCCGAGTACATTCTTCTGATGCATATTTACGATCTCAGTGTTTTGTGCGGTGCTATGTGATGCTTTGCTTGTCAATGGTGCTTGCAGGACTTTGGATGTAGGTTATGGTGAGGCTGGAAGGATCAGGACTAGACACAGGTGGTGTTGAGGTCCAGAACGATTGGAAGAACTCGAAGATGACTTGGACTGCCAGGTGGTTGCAAGCGTGGTCGGCAAGGGAACGGGAAGTTTCCGGGAAGGTGTAGAAGGGATATTTTGGAGAAATGCTCAAAGCCTGCAAAGGAACTACTCTCTGGTTAAATCATTGTTAAAGCATCTGTTGTTTGACTGTGTTAGTGGATTGTCACGGGTGTGTCTGCGTCGAAAACCCGGTGTTAGTTGGGGTTAACGGGTTACCCCCGCTTCCAGAGGCTATAAATAGGATGGTAGGTTACCAGTCAGATGAGAGGTTTTTAGGGAGAAGCTCTGGGGTTTTTATTTCTATTCTTGTGTGAGTTGTTCTCTGTGCCGGAGCTTTGTGCTCCTGGTCCTCCGGGATGGAGTGGCTGTAGAAACCTCCATGAATGCAATACATCAATCTTTTGCTTCTATTTGAGTTCTTGTGTCTAATTGATGTTGGGTTGTGTTGGTTTTTGTTGATCTTTGTTTCTATGTTCTTCTCTTCTCTTATGTCTAAGAGTTTGTTTCCTTTCGGGTTGCTCAAGATTTGACTTGCTCTGAACTGGGAATCATCCTCAAATCCATCTTGGCTAGTCTATTCCCAAGAGCAATGTCTGGTCGTCGTTCATCTTTCTCTCAGACATGGTCATAGGCCTTCTCTGCTATTTCTAGCAGAGATCTCGTGTTTGTTGCTAATATTTCAATTAATTGTCAGTGCAACTTCTTGAGATCTTCATCTCTCTGTGTGCAAGGTTTCTTGGTCTTTTGTTTTCTAAGTCGAAAGTTCTCTGCGTTCTTGGTCGTGTATGTGTGCGCCTCCCGACCGTCCTCTGTTTCGTCGGATGCGCTAAGATCGCATCTTTCGACCACGGCTATTTTTGTCGACTTCTTGTCTTATGATATTTCTGGTCTTGTGTAGTCGAAATCAGTGCAAAGCCTTGTCTGGTACGTCGACCGGATTTACGAGAATATTGGTTTAGACCATGGTCAAGTACCAGACTGCATCACACACTTTTCGACCACGCTGATTCTCTGTCGCTTTGATCTCGTTTCGACCATGGCATAGAGACTTACGACCACGCAGTAAAGTCTTGACCGCTCGGTCGTTTCGACCACGGCAGAGAGTTTTCGACCGCTCTGGACTTTACGGCCAGCAACTGTTTCGGTCTGCTTTCTCGGTTTCCAGTGGGCATTCAATCCCTAACTTCATAGCTCTGTAGCTATTAGAAAGGAAGGGTTGTGTGAATACTCGAGAAGTTTTGAAGGCACCATTCACCCCCATCTGTTGCCACACGAGTGGAGAGAGAACGAGCAAAAACACAGAGGGAACTTCGTTTCCGATAACACACGCCTTTTCTTTATTCCTTTTCTATTCAGTCTGTTTTCTCACTCTCTTTCGAGCTCTACAAATTTACATGCCTTAAATAAGCTTCACGCACATACGATTACACCACTTATGCACATACCCACTACTGCTACATACTCTGACGGCCAGTCCCTCTGATCCGGTTTTTTTGGCCTCAACTACCGCGTCGTCTGCCCACGTCGCTCAGCCACCTGCCCACGCCGCTCAGCCGTCTGACGACTGCTAAAGTTACCAGCCACCTGCCAACGCCGCTCAGCCGCTTGCCCACACCGCGCATTATGCTGATAACTGCTACAGTGACCAACAACTACTACAGTGACAGCCACACACGGCTGCTAAAAGTTCTCCTCGTAGCTACGACTGCGACCACGTACTTCGACTTCACGCACAGGCACCACGACCACAGGCTTCGATTCCTCTAACTGCAGCTTCGACCACAGCCTTGACCACACCTTTGACCACAGTGTCTTTGACCACACCTCACGACCATAGCTTCTTGTCCACGTCATGTCAATCACTTCACTGACTACGGCTTGTTGACCATAGTTCTTTGACCGCATCTTCGACCACATAGGTCTTCGAGCACCGATCATCTTACTGTAAATGGGACCGTGGCTTTGACCTCGGCATCGACCATGCCTTCAACCGTGTCTTTGACCACGACTTGTCGACCACGCCTTCGACCACTGTAGCTACGACCACTGGCTTCGACCACTAGCTACGACCACTGGTTATGACCACCTTCTTCGACTGCACCTTGTTGACCACTTCACCGATCGAGGCTTGTCGACCACAGCACCTCGACTGATCCGAAGTCTTCGACACCGGGTCTTCAACTGACTACGCAGTACTCGACTACGACCACGCAGTACTCGAACACATCGAGTACTTGACCATGAGCATACAGTATAACATACTGAGTACTCGACACACGACTACGCAGTGTATGAACACACTGAGTACTCGACGCACTACCACTCTCAACAACAAGATTATATCCAATAATCCTTGGAGCATTTTTGTGATGATGAGAATATAATGTGAGGCACATAGGTCGATTTATCAGTATGTAAATCTACGGATATACTATATGCAAGTTGTGTGGATTTGAAGTAAGAATAAACCATGGACATTTTTGTGACCTTGTAGATTTGGAGCTGAAGTTTGCATCGTTGGTTGAATCAGTTTCTACAAAATTAACTCTCTTTGCCTTTAGTTGGACTAGGTAGTGAAAGAAAATGTTGGTATTCCTGTGTGTTCTCGAGGAAAGAAGAAAGACAATGTTGGCATTGTGCACATTGTACCTGCAAGGCTTGGTCCAGGCTTGGATCCGTAAAGACAGTCTGCTTCTGGGTTCTGATTCAGATTCCAGAAAGGGAGAAACTGAGCAGTCAGCAGGACGGCATGCAGTAGCTGAGTAGCATGCCGTTCTCGATAAGTGCATTACTGGTTATTGACTTCAACTACAAATTCTTTGTGGAGATGTTGCACGTATCGATCGGTTCTGACCTGTAAATGATAACGCTGCCGAGTTTTTTGTATACTTATATACAAATATCATAATGGCTTAGACACGGTAATCTCACAAAAATTTTTTTGTTCGTGATAAGCTCCAGACAGGTTTCAGCTTAGGTACAGTCGTACTCGTACAGAGCCCATGCAGAAAGTTAAGTGTGGATCCAATCAGAGGCTTGATCTTTGCAGCATGCTAGGTGTATGCACAATGAAGAAGGGCATGTATAACATATGGAAAAAAAATGCTTTGAGAAAATTCGTAAGGAATAGAGACCTTAAAGATGCTGAAGACAGTAACGTTCATACTTCACATTGATTTCTCAAAAAATAAAATGTATGTTCACATTGGACCTTAACAGAAGTCTTTCGAGTTTCCTCTATGTATGAGCCCATAAGGTGAATTTACTTGATGAGGAGGCCTTTGGGCCGTGCATTGGGCTAAACAGAGATTTTACTTCTCTATTCCTGTATTTTTGTTTAGAAGGCTGAAACGTCAGGGCAGAGACGAGAGAACTGGTGAGCTTCTGGATTAGCAGAGCAGAAAAACAAGAAGGATAAAGGAAAAAAAACTACTGCATTTGGCCATTGCCCAAGCTTTGTCAGTATGTCCAGAGGGCTCAAACCTTAGCAAAAAGGCCAATAGCCATCAGCATTTCAGTTTCTGAATACGCTATAAAAATGGCAGGAACCCAAAACGAGAAAAGGTGAAGAGCAGTGAGCCAGTGACAGGGATGGCAGTATGACACTAGTAGTACAGCATTAACGTAGCAGCATCACTGGTGTAACTTTGCGAGTTTCAAAATAGCCAAACCAAGCATCACCAGCTACCCCATGAACGGTGTAGATCCAGATCGGTCGAAGCCATGCAACCAATACACACTGCTGCGCACAAAATGATCCTTTGATCAAGAATCAGCATTCAGCATCATCTCCATCTCGGTTAATTCACATCGTTGAAGGCAATAACAAACAACGGTTGAAATACTCTATGAAATCTGGTAGCGCACGCTCGATGGCTAGCTGTCCCATTGTGCACTGAATGAAGCAATATTGCTTGGTTCCGAGATTTCCCGTGAAGCCAATTGAATTCAGGCAAATCCTCAGTTCATTTACTCCCTTTCTCCTCCATCCCGTGACCAACATTTAATCAGCCTTTCATTTCTGCGCCCCCTCTGACACTATAAAATCTGCGCCCTCTGCCACTTCTTCCCTCCATTTCCAACTCCTATGCTAAAACGTGCAATTTTCTAAGTTGCAAGCTCGTTGCGATGGCTTCTGTGCTCTATTATGCGGCGTGGATGGTCGTGGTGCTGTTGGTTGGCGCCCGGCCGTCGTGCCGCGGCGAGTTCACGGTGGTGGTGCCGGACACGTCCGCGGCGGCGCTGGTGGATGCGCCGCAGACGGGGTTCTCGGACCGGGCGCGCACCGACCCGGCCGAGCAGCGCGCGGTGCAGGAGGTGATGGCGGCCACGGGCAACGGCTGGGCGTCGGCCATCGCGGACGTGTGCCGCGGCCGGTGGCACGGCATCGAGTGCGTGCCCGACCGCGGGGACGTCTACCACGTGATGTCCCTCTCCTTCGGCGCGCTCTCGGACGATACGGCCTTCCCGGCCTGCGATGCGGCGAGCGCCACGCTCTCCCCCGCCGTGCTCGCTCTCCCGCACCTCCGGTCACTCTTCTTCTACCGCTGCTTCTCGGCCAACCCGCAGCCCATCCCGGCATTCCTCGGCAGCCTCGGCCCGGCGTTCCGGTCTCTCGTGCTCCGGGAGAACGGTCACGTCGGCCCGATCCCGGCGGAGCTCGGGAACCTCTCGGGGTTGCGCGTGCTCGACCTCCACGGCAACCACCTCACCTCGGCCATCCCCGCCACCGTCCAGTCGTTGACCCGCCTCCAGCTGCTCGACCTCAGCTACAACCGGCTCTCCGGCCAGGTGCCCCACCTCAAGTTCCAACACCTCAGCATCCTGGACCTCAGCCACAACGCCATGCAGGACCGCGTCCCGGCGAGCCTCGGGCAATGCCGGTCTCTGCTAAAGATTGACCTCAGCCAGAACCGCCTCGCCGGCACGATCCCCGACGCACTTGGCGACCTGCCCGACCTCATCCTGCTCGATCTCAGCCACAACGCGTTGTCCGGACCGATCCCGGCCGCCCTCGGGCGGCTGTCGTCGCTGCGGTCGCTGATCCTCAGCGACAACCGGATGCAATTCTCCACGATCCCCGGCGACTTCTTCACTGGGCTCAAGGCGCTGACGACGCTGGCGCTGTCCGGCATGGGGCTGGAAGGGTCAATACCGGAGTCCATCGGGCAGCTGAGCCAGCTCCGGGTGCTGCGGCTGGACAGCAACGAGTTCACCGGCGTGATACCGACGAGCTTCCGGCGGCTCGAGAGGGCGAGCGAGCTCCGCGTGGACGGCAACCGGCTGGTGGGGCCGATACCGTTCGACAAGGAGATGATGTGGAGGCTAGGCAAGAAGCTGCGCGTCGGCGGCAACGAGGGGCTGTGCTACGACGCCAAGCAGGAAGGCCTGGAGGGCGTCGTGGCGCTGGCCGGCGTCGCGGACTGCGACAGCGTGAGGAGCCGCACGACGCAGCACTTGGGCTTGACGAATAGCGGTGGACGCCGCCGTGGTGGCGCCGTGGCTAACGTGAGCTCATCGGCTGCTTCTGGTCGCAACGCCGTTGCGGTTTGCGTTGGGAGTTGGCACGTTTTCTTGGGCGTTTTGGTGTTTCTGCAGCTTGCATGGTTGGATGTTGGGCTGTGGCGACTGGTTAATCAAGTGTGAGTTGTACGGTGTAAAGAGTCTATATTTTTTTTTTCGGGAGGAATTGTACAAAGTGTTCTTGCTGATTGAGGTGACATTTGATATTTCCTTTGCGACTTCCGTTTTGCAGGGTACTGTGAAATTTTGATATGAGAAGCCCATTTGAAAAATGTCAAAATCTCAAACTTCTTTGCGTATTGTATTGTGCATGGCAGAGTTTGAATGTTTAATAGAGCCGAACTGACTGTAACCAAGTAACGTCTACGTGTCTACTGCATGTGGTCCCAGTCCTTGAGTAAATGAAAGGTTTGGATTGTCTATGGTGGACACTTAAGAAGGTAAAAGAAGGTGATGGACACACTGCAGACGAGGTTTTTCAAAGTACCATCTTATTAGTTAATTATAGTACACACTACAACGATCTTATCTATATCGATTAAAATTATACGTGAATATTTCTTTCTATAAATTTCTCTATAAGCTATTATTATTTATAAATTAAATCCAAAAACTAATTATATATAATTCTTTTAGCTTAAGATTTATGTCTTTTAATTTATACTATAGCAACTAATTTAATTATGCCCGGTTGCAACAACAGCTACGGCTATACCAAATTCTTGTCCTAGTTCAGTACACAAGATAACGCATGATTTTAGCTTGTACCTGGTCCCTGGTGGGGCTAGAATTATCCATTGCCTGTGCAGTTATTGCACACATGCAACCGCCGTGTCAAAAATGGAATGGTCTTAAAGCCAGGAGGTTTTCGGTCCTACACAAATGTGGTAACATGATCATGATAACAAACAGAATATGGACCATTTGAGGCTAAGCTCGCACGTAAAATTTAGAAATTCCTAACGATATGTTGTCATAGTTGCTACATGTTATGACCGGCTATTGCCTATAGGTAGCTTTAGTGACAGATCTAGGATTTTTTAAGCTGGGTATTTAGGTTTTGGAGTTAGATTCTTTGAATATATTGATATCGATACGTTGATACTGTGATATACCATTTTTTCCAAAACACCAATACAACGGTACATATGCATAGATATAATAAAAATACAAAAATATAAATTAATATTTTTTTATGAGGAAATGGGCGATGTAAGGCGAGCATAATGACATGTATTAAGAAACAATTACAGAGATTAGATACAATTTCATACCTTGCTGATCCTACCTTTTTTTCTATTTTTCCATAGCAAGAACCCCCTTCCCCCTATTTGAGAGGAAGCTGCATGTTTCTTTCATGGAGCAAAAGATAGTAAAAATTAGCATGTAACCATATGTAATAAGGTTCCAACTAACTGTCCATTGCCCAAGGCAAATATTGTATTTTTGTATAGCATCCACTATAAAAAGAATGAAGAAAGATGAGGCTAGACTCCAGAAAGAATCAGAGTCGAAGCAGAGTAGAGTAGAGCAGAGCAGAGTAAAAAAGAAAATTAAATAAGTTGAGTAGACGGAGCACACCGAGATTTGGAGAGAGGACGATGGCACACTACTACAAAAAAGGCTAATACTAGATGTCTCATCACAGACGATTAACCAAAACCGTTAGTATTAAATACAATCACAGACGATTTTGGTTTAACGACCGTCTGTGTTACTAGTAACGCTAAAAACCGTCCGTAAAGAGATAATATCATAGACGATTCATGTTAAAAACCGTCTATGAAGTATCACAAACGGTTATTAACAAGAACCGTCTGTAATACTAACTCATCATAGACGGTTTGTATTAAAAACAGTCTATGATATTTCACCGCCCCCTTTATTCAAACTTTCATACTGAATCGGCGCTGTGACATCTCAACTACTGATCGGTTCCGCTACCCAAATGCCCTTATATATGCTACCACTCACCTCCCCCAAACACTCCTTCATCGCTGGTGATATATATCCCCCATCCGAAATTGTTGGATGGCTAGGGTTTCGGTCTTTATAAATCTTGATGCTCGTGCGTGTGAAATTTAATTGTTGATGCCTTAGTTCTTGTGATGATTGATAGATGGCTAGGGTTTCAGCCCTTGTTGAAATTCATGCTTTATAGCAGGATGACAACATGGTACCAAAGTTTATTACACAATGATCTTGTTCTCATAAATAGATCTATTTTGGTTCATCTGTATTATCTGATTGTACTATTTTATAGCGCAATTAGAGAATGTTGATGAACTGAAAGAGGCCTATTTATAAGAACGCGATAATGCAATCACATGCGGTTCTTAACTATAACTATTTGTGATAATAAACTATCACAGACGACTATGTTTAAGAACCATCTGTGATATCTGATATACTATTGAAAAATTGTCTGTGTTGTAATTTATCATAGATGGCTCGAAAGTCATCTGTGATAACAACCTGTTATCACTGACACATAATTTCAGACGGGTCAGAAATCGCCTGTGATGACGATTTTGAATCATCTGTGATGACTCTTTCTGTGGTTGTAGCGGTGAGTTGGAGGCGTTGCTCCCTTCCCAATGCCACGTTCCATCCTGGCCGCCGTGCTACTCCCTTCTCGCCGCCCGCTTCCTACCTCCCTGCTCTCTGCTCCGCTTGCCCGCGACGCCTATCTGCTCGCCCGCACTGCTGCTAGGCACATGCTTGTCGTTGCATCGTGGTATCGCGTCTACCGACCATCGCTCGCCTCCACAACTTGCGCCCACCGGTCGTCGCTTGCTTCCACATCCCGCGTCTCCGCCGCTCGCCATTCAGAGGCCGAAGCCGCTCACTACACAGACAACCACAAGATGAGGGAGTGAACAAAGGTTAGTGTTTAGTTTATATCTTTGCCTCTTTGGGCCTGTATGAGAATGGGCTGAGGTGAGGAGAAAAATGAGCCTAATGTGTTATATAGGCCACACGCGAGATAAGGGGGAGTGGTAGTTTGAATTCATTTGCAGGCACAAATATATAGTTTTGACTCAACTAATAGTATATACACTTAATATACCTATTATGTACCTAGTATTTTGCAAAAATAAATTAAGTGTTGAGCTAAACACCTATGACCCACTGTGGATGCGTCTAGTAGCTCGAATGTTAATAGACTTGGTTTTTTGCCCATTAAATCATGGATTTGAATTCCACCACCCACACATTAAGGTATTTTAGTTGTTTGACGATTTAAATATAATTTCATCACATCTTATCACGTTTGACAAATTCGACTATGTACTATGAATAACTCTTATTACTCTCAGGAACAAAGGGGTGGTATTTTTTAGTAAAGAAAGAGTACTGATAATATCTATCTTATTCTATTTCGAGAATGAAAGCTGCATCTGATTAATTAGTAACTGCAATTGCGTAATTAAGTGCACCTAAATCCTAATCAGCCCCTCACCCAGCCAAACGAAGAGCATTCATGAGCTATAGGGCCAACAACCGAGATTGCCCCACGGTAGTAGTACTTGCAACAGCTCCCCATACGACTTCACTTCTGGTTGGAACAACAACTGTAGGACTTCGCTTGGCCCGCCGCTTCCCATTCCGTTCTTGTTCTGTTCCCACCAAACAAGAACCTGTAGGAGATCGGAGGAAGGGGAGCAGAGGGAGGGAGGCGAGGCGATGCAGCAGCAGCAGCCGTGGCGGCCTGGGTTCGAGCCCGTCGGGTTGGGTGAGGGCCCTGCACCCACCACCGTCGACGAGGCATCCATGGAACGAAGCAAGAGCTTCGTCAAGGCGCTCCAGGTAGGACGCCGCTGGCTCGGATCCGGGGGATCCCGCCGCTCGCTGAGTTCGTTTTCGTCTGAATTGGTGTGCAAAGATCCGGATTTCCCGGGGAGCCGTGGTTACTACTAGCTTGCGGTTCTTGGTTAGGTTGACACTACCTGCGTTTCTTGCGCGTGCAGGAGCTCAAGAACTTGCGGTCGCAGCTCTACCCGATCTACGAGTACAGCGAGAAGTCGTACCTCCACAGCGAGCAGAAGCAGATGTGAGATATTCTTTTTCCCTCTTTCTCCTGCAATTCCCAGCTCTTTTTTTTTTTTTGCGATTACAGGGAAGACGGACACACACGCACACGGCACACACGTGAGTGTGCTCCATTGTCACACGTCTAGATAGACAGGCCGCGAATAAATTCACGACCTCACAAAATTTCTATTGAAACGCACTGTGTGTGCGCGTAATAGGTAATCACCAGGTGGTCAAATCCTGGTGGGTGAAGTCATGCACCACAACTCCACCACCACACTAAGAGGAGTTAAAAATGGGCTAGAGGGGCTCGAGACAGTCAAAACGAATATAAACAAGTTTAACGGTTTTCGGGTGAACAATAACGGCTAAGGTGAATAGTTCTAGGTTGGTGCTATCTCTAGGGGATCGGGTTTGGTGAACAATGACGTGTTTGGGCTGGGACTACTGGCTGCATAGCGTTGGGCCGTCAGTGAATAGTATTGGCTGGCCTGTGAATAGTATTGGATTGGCCCAGTTTGGCCAACTAGGCCAAGAGTTAGATTGGCTTGGCTTTGCCAGCCCGCTTTGGCGGCCCATGAAGCACATGGCCTAGCTCACTTCACCAGCTCGCTCCTATGGCGGCCGAGACAGGGAAGGCGGTGTTGGCACTAAATTTGGCGATGGTGGCGATGGACAGAGGTGAGCGGTGGTGCAGCGAGCATCTAGGAAGGGAGGGGAGTTCATTTTGGGTATTGGCATTGACAGAGGTGAAGTGGAGGTGGCTAGTGGCTGCGAAGCTTGGCCGAAATAGGGGAATAGTGTGGTAACGCTACAGCGGCGATGCGGCCAAATTGGCGATGGCTTAAGCATCTAGGGAGTGATGGGGGTGCGGTGGTGGTGTCGGCTTGGCTCGAGACAGTTTGAGGAGGGCTGGCAACAGTGGTTGTGGGTGGTGGAGCAATGGCACACGACGGCGACGAGCTAGAGGCGGTGAAGCTAAACAAGAAGCTAGGGGTTAGCTTCATGGTGGTGGGGCGAAGCTATGGATGCTAGCAATTGGACTAGAATAGAGGCGGAGGCGAGGAATCAAGGTTGGGCTCACCGGTAAGAAATTAGGCGTCGGCCTTGATGGCACGACGCAGTCGGAGTTGGGGAAAGAGAGGTGGCTGTGGGTGTAGGGCGGTGCGGAAAGATGGTGATGAAGTAGCGAGGCTCGGCTAAATAGGCGGCGAAGGCGGTGGCGCCAGTAGCGGAAAGATTGTTCTCATTTTTGTCACTCTTAATATCGAATGAATTTGAACTTGAAATTTTATGTATAGCTAGAGTAAATTGAGAAGAACATCTAGATTTTTTTTGAATTTTCCATATTAATTTAGTGTCTAAACCATGGACGATTGCATAAGTGCACTGCAAAAGTTGATTGCATAGCATATGTTGCCCGAGCTAAGAGGTTTTGATTTAACTGTTCAGCTTGATAGCTTGTAAAGTTGGCAAGATTGTGAGTATCTGTTGATTCTGTTTTTTAGAGCCTCATGAAACTATTTCATTGGCAGATTGTGAGTAAGATTAAGACAGAATGCCCTCATGTACCACTTGTGCTGTATATAAATGGAAATGGAGGCTTGCTTGAGCGCATGCTCGAGCGCTTGAAGGACACAGGAGTTGATGTTATTGGGCTTGACTGGACAGTGGACATGGCAGATGGAAGGAGGCGCCTTGGTAATGGAATTAGTGTACAAGGGAATGTGGACCCAGCATATCTATTTTTCCCATTACCAGTATTGACTGATGAAATTTATAGGTTAGTTAAAGCTTCATCATGGACTTAATTTATGCTCTTTTGAATTTTTTAAAGATACACTTGGGAACAATTTATCAATGAAGCCTCCCGAAGTTTTCTGTCTGTATTATATGTTTTCTTATCATTTATTCATGTTACATCTTCACATCACTGATCTTCTTTCCTAGTAATACCATCTTTGATCATCTCAGTTCAGCTGTACAGTTTGTGCAGTTGATTTCATTCCTGAAGCTTGTGTTCAGTTGCCTACCAATGAAATTATCTGCAGTGTTCATCTTTAAATGTCTTCAACTCTTGGTTGTAGAAAGATAACACGATGATCACCTCACATGATCTTGGGATGTTGCAGTCCCTTTCTGCATCTTGCCATTAATCTTGTGAAACATGTAAAAGTGCTGCAATTAAGCCCTTGCGGTTTATTTTATGTTGCATAGGACTTGTATCAGTTGATGCACAATCATGTAAGTGTGCTGCTCCTTCCACACATTATTTTCCAAATGCCATTCTAGGATCAGCTCTAGGAACTGCTAATGATTGTATCGCCTCATTTTCTACTCTGCAGGGTTGTGAAATGAGCTGGTCCAAAAGGTCATATTCTTAACTTGGGCCATGGTGTTCTTGTAAAAACAACGGAAGAAGCTGTAGCGCATTTCTTTGATGTCATGAGGAGCGTGAGATATGACACCCTTTTCCAAGGTTATGTTACTGAAGAATTGCAGCCTGTTGCTTGACAATGGCCAATGGCAATGTCATTTTTTATTATTATTAACTGATCTGTTTGATCTGTGATGTATCTTCTTACTGTCTGCAAGCTTACTAGCTTAGTACCTTCTACTTTTTTAGAGCCATTCCTTTTGCTGGAGCTGTTTTATAGATACCATGGCCAAACCAATGCAAATTTATTCATTACTTATCTGCTTATTTCATTCATACATCTGCCGAATAAAGAAAAGCATGCCAGTACTCCACCTGGTTTTAGAAGGGAAGCTGGAGTGGATTCAAGTGGGTTGTTCAATTTCTTTCTTTTTGAGCTCCTTGCATTGATCATTGTTCCAGTTAGGATGAATATGTTGCAGGTATTGCAGCTTTGTTTTTTCATGTGTTAATGTGCATCATATTTTAGGTACCTAAGGATCATGATCTGGACTGGTACCAATATTTCAACCTACCAGGCTGCCATGCTTTAAATTTAATCAGTCCTAGACCCATCTGGGAAACTATTTGTTGCAGTGTCAGTTAGCCAATGTGCTGACATGCTGTCTAGGTTTTAACATATCACAGATCTCTCTTTCTGGTCATCTGTCTGGGTTTAAAAGGATGGTGTAATGAGTAACAAATTTTATGGCACTTGCATTATTCATACATGTGTCATCAAATTGAGGCCATTTGTTCTCTGAATTCCTCTTATTTATCTTATTAATAAAGCCAACATTATATAAACAACATATGTTTTCCCTATAGATTGGTTGATATCCTTTTTAAGATGATAAGACTGGTGCCTTTTATCGCTGCTCACGACTAAACATGTCTTATATTTACAATCATGTTAAGTCCCATACTGAAGTTCCCAAAATTGATGATGGTTGTGACTTATTTTCTCACAGCATGTGATCTTGCATGTTTTCCTCCCTCTTTATCCAATTGAAGTATGTAGTCATAATATGTTCAGAATTCGTGTGTAGCCTCCATGAGATCAGCATATCATCAGGATGACAGGATATGCTTGCTTGGACGGGATATATGAGCAGTCTAGAATTGTGCACCTAGTCTGATGTTGTTCTATCTTCCAGGGTAGCTCAAGTTGAGATCTACTGTCCACTGAATGCCACTGGTGCGTTGAAGAGGTTCTTCTTCTCTGCAGCAACTGTCGGCAACTTTCTGATGTGTGGGTCAACCGCCCTGATGTCTTGATCAATCAAATATGAGCGCCTTTTCAGACACAGCACAATGGAGAATGGGCCATATGATGCCGATTTGAGTGGGGCATGGGCCTTGTCCAATTGGATAGCTTTTCTACCGTCCTAATTGATGGTACGATTACTGTAGAAGCTTTTCATTTAACCTTGCATTATTAGTACTGGTCCATGCAATGCCGTAAAGAATTGCGAAGGGTCTTGGTCGGAATGATGGATGACGCGTTGTGTTTCTGCAAGCTCTTGCCTTCTGGGTTCCCATTGGTTTTGAGTTGTATCGTACGACTGAATTGATGGGTTGATTGTTTTATGTTATACATGATGGAGAAGATCTTGTTGGATGCTTTGCTATTATTTTTGGATTGCAATGATTAAACTGTTTGTTTGCTCGATTGCGAAGTGAGCTGATGGGATTCTCCACCTGTAATAACAGGATTTGGTTCAATAGCAGATCTGAATATCAGATTGGTTATGACGATCTATAGTTCTCGATTGCTCGGCACATATGATGTCAGGTGCCGTGCAGTTACCAGACAGGTGCCTCTTTCTATACACACTTGTGCAGCTAGCACAAAACCCTGTCATGTGCTTGTTGTACTAGTCAGCTCATCTGGATCTGATTAGTTGGGAACCCAGGGAAATTTACCCATGTTTGTACACGCATATATCAAAAGAACAAGCACCGAGCCGCCGAAACGTAAACCGAAAGAAACACGAGCCGTGTGCAATTATGTGAACAACTTTGATTTGGGTGTAAAGTCAACATAAGGCACTGAAGATTGTGCAATCGCAGTTCTTGGTTTAGTATGCCGGCACTTAAAATTTCGAATTCACGTTCCATTTACGCTTGGTCAACACAAAAAACAGGCATACCTGACAAACTATAAATTAATTGGAAACGCCAAAAGTGATTCTCTCTTCTTTACTTCGTAGCGAGCTACAGCCAGTATGTTTGGTTGGGAGGATAAATATATTCCAAACTACAAAGATTCATGTACCAACTAAAATTTAATCAACTACTCCCATCTAATTGGAACGCAATAGAGCAATTCCCGAAGCCTACGAGCCTAACATACAGACAGCTGCTTTTGATCCAACTTTGTCGAAGGAAAAAAAAACCTCCATTGCTCCTTTGCATCAGCGGCACATCTGACTGCTCCTTTGCCGGCCTGGACGCAATGCCCACCGTGGCACAGCCACGGTTGGAGCTTTCGGTAACAGAACCGCCGGGCCCGTTCACTTTTTAAAAAATAAAATTTTATAGTGATAGGTGCTTACATACAATTTTAATGGATATAAATAAAATTAATATAATATATGCTACGATTAATAATTAACCAGTAGTTCTAATCTTTAAAAAATATTTCTTTAAAAGATGGATACAAAAATTTTAAAAAACAATATAAACAGGGTTCCCTTGCCCTGCCAATCTCTCTCTTTTCCATGTACCCCACCGCGGCGAGACTTTAGGGGCGAGCGAATCATAGCTTCCTTTTCCCTGACGAATCCTGCCACTTCTCAGATTCTCTCGTAACCCGTAATGACGGCATTAAGCCATCTCCCGGCTCCTCGTTAGCCACGAAATCACGATTAATTATCCCGTCCCGTGCATGGCCATTCCCCGCTCGCCTCGCCTTAAACGCCACCACCCTTCGGTCGTCCTCCCCATCCCCATCTCTCAGACCACGAACGAAACAAACGCGACTCCTCGCGAGTCTTCCGCAGTCTGCACACTCCAGCTCTCCTCAACTGCTCCGCTTCTGATCGCTAGCTATGGTCGTTACCCTCGAAACCCTAGGCTGAACCTTAGCCATGGGCTCCCTCGACAACGGCGCCGGGCCGGTGGCGGTGAGGAGCTACAAGCGCGGGGCGCCACCGGTGCCGCGCTCCTCGGCGGGCGCCGGCGGTGCGCGGAGGCTGGGCGTGAGATCCAGGCTCGCGCGGTTCCTGCTGTTCGAGAAGGTGGACTACCTCCAGTGGATCGGCACCGCCGCTGCCTTCTTCTTCGTCACCATCGTCTTCGTCGCCTTCCTCCCCGGATCGGTCGTCGTCGAGCGCCCGACGATGCTGCTCCCCTCGCGGCGCGCCGGCGGGGCCCGGGGCGGAAGAGAGGCCTCGCTGCCCCGCGGCCTCGGGAGCTTGGAGACCGACGAGGGCCTGGCGTTCGAGCCGACGAGGCTGAGGGAGAGGTGGGCGAGGGAGCGGACGGAGGAGGCTGAGAGCTTGGCGGAGCTCGGGAGGCCCGTGAGGAGGGTCGGGGTCCGGAAGCCGCGCCTTGCCATGGTGAGGAGTTGAGCTGGGCGCCTTGGGGTAGGATTTGGGTTCCGTTTGTTCATGTTTGCGTTTGGACTTTGGTGGACTGTAGCTTTTTTTATCATCATAGCTGTTGTTAGTTTAAATTTTAAAAAATAAAAATTAATTATATTATGACGGACAAAATAAGGAAAAAAAAAGAAAAGACCAAAAAACTCTAAAAAACCAAAAAAACCAAAAAAAGACGAAATTTAGAAGCTAGAAGAAGTCAGAAGCTATAAGCTAAAGCTCTGATGAGGGGTGCCTTTTGTGTAAAAGCCTAAAAAAAACCAAAAAAAGACGAAATTAATAATCTAGAAGAAGTTAGAAGCTAGAAGCTAGAGCTCTAATGAGGGGTGCCTTTGTGTAGGTGTTCGGGGATCTCTCTCCCGACGCAATGCAGCTTCAGATGGTTAGCGTCGCCTCGGTGCTGGAGGCGATGGGCTACGAAATGAAGGTGCGTGGCTGAACTGGTTTGTTCTGAATTAGAGTAATGTAGTGAACTGCTGATTGAACAGAATGTGTGTAATTGTGTCTTTTGTTTCGTTAATTTTTTCTTCTGCAAGTTGGATATGGAGATGCCTTGATGGTTTAGCTGTTGTGATTATATTATATTCTATATCACAGAGCAAGTTCAGATACCATGTGTGATGTATCCGTAATGCAAGAGCTGTATTGGTAATCTGTTAGTTCTGACTTGCAAAGCAAAAGCTAGAATGAAGAAAGGTAAAGCTAAGTTCTGACTTACATTGACTATTCAGTAGTTAAATGAATGTACAAGCGTTTGTGTGTTCGCACTTCACTGTGTGGAAGTTTCAGGTAAACAAAGATATGATGCTTAACTAGAGGGATTATCAATTTATCATAGTTTGCCAGAGTCATGTTAGTGCTGCTCGTGTGTACGGGAAAAAAGGGGGTCATCTCCTTATGGTCCTGCTGAAATGCGCTCCTCTACTATACTATTTCCCGCCATTAGTTTGATTCGTTGATAAACTTGTGTCGGCAGTGTTTGTTTGGCCAAAGAGGAGGGCCATCGGTACTTTAGCCCTGGGAAGCGTATTTATATATGGATTTAGCTACTATTTCTTGCCTCTTTGGCAACTATGAGCTCATGCAAAATCGTGTATGGAGTACATCTTTTGTTTTTTGAGAAATTGTGTGCAGAAAATGTTATCTGCAGAGGTGGTATATTGGCGAAAGTTTGAGACTTCTACATGCCCAAGAGACATGATAAGACTAGAACATGCAAACAAGATTTAGCGATTTTAAATTTAAATGTACTAGATGCAAATGATATTTGCATCGATAGCTTTTCTTGTTCTCCTGCTGTTCGAGAAGGTGGACTACCTCCAGTGGATCGGCACCGCCGCTGCCTTCTTCTTCGTCACCATCGTCTTCGTCGCCTTCCTCCCGGATCGGTCGTCGTCGAGCGCCCGACGATGCTGCTCCCTCGCGGCGCGCCGGCGGGGCCAGGGCGGAAGAGGCCTCGCTGCCCGCGGCCTCGGGAGCTTGGAGACCGACGAGGGCCTGGCGTTCGAGCCGACGAGGCTGAGGAGAGGTGGGCGAGGAGCGGACGGAGGAGGCTGAGAGCTTGGCGGAGCTCGGGAGGCCCGTGAGGAGGGTCGGGGTCCGGAAGCCGCGCCTTGCCATGGTGAGGAGTTGAGCTGGGCGCCTTGGGGTAGGATTTGGGTTCCGTTTGTTCATGTTTGCGTTTGGACTTTGGTGGACTGTAGCTTTTTTATCATCATAGCTGTTGTTAGTTTAAATTTTAAAAATAAAATTAATTATATTATGACGGACAAAATAAGGAAAAAAAGAAAAGACCAAAAACTCTAAAAACCAAAAACCAAAAAGACGAAATTTAGAAGCTAGAAGAAGTCAGAAGCTATAAGCTAAAGCTCTGATGAGGGTGCCTTTGTGTAAAAGCCTAAAAAACCAAAAAGACGAAATTAATAATCTAGAAGAAGTTAGAAGCTAGAAGCTAGAGCTCTAATGAGGGGTGCCTTTGTGTAGGTGTTCGGGGATCTCTCTCCCGACGCAATGCAGCTTCAGATGGTTAGCGTCGCCTCGGTGCTGGAGGCGATGGGCTACGAAATGAAGGTGCGTGGCTGAACTGGTTTGTTCTGAATTAGAGTAATGTAGTGAACTGCTGATTGAACAGAATGTGTGTAATTGTGTCTTTTGTTTCGTTAATTTTTTCTTCTGCAAGTTGGATATGGAGATGCCTTGATGGTTTAGCTGTTGTGATTATATTATATTCTATATCACAGAGCAAGTTCAGATACCATGTGTGATGTATCCGTAATGCAAGAGCTGTATTGGTAATCTGTTAGTTCTGACTTGCAAAGCAAAAGCTAGAATGAAGAAAGGTAAAGCTAAGTTCTGACTTACATTGACTATTCAGTAGTTAAATGAATGTACAAGCGTTTGTGTGTTCGCACTTCACTGTGTGGAAGTTTCAGGTAAACAAAGATATGATGCTTAACTAGAGGGATTATCAATTTATCATAGTTTGCCAGAGTCATGTTAGTGCTGCTCGTGTGTACGGGAAAAAAGGGGGTCATCTCCTTATGGTCCTGCTGAAATGCGCTCCTCTACTATACTATTTCCCGCCATTAGTTTGATTCGTTGATAAACTTGTGTCGGCAGTGTTTGTTTGGCCAAAGAGGAGGGCCATCGGTACTTTAGCCCTGGGAAGCGTATTTATATATGGATTTAGCTACTATTTCTTGCCTCTTTGGCAACTATGAGCTCATGCAAAATCGTGTATGGAGTACATCTTTTGTTTTTTGAGAAATTGTGTGCAGAAAATGTTATCTGCAGAGGTGGTATATTGGCGAAAGTTTGAGACTTCTACATGCCCAAGAGACATGATAAGACTAGAACATGCAAACAAGATTTAGCGATTTTAAATTTAAATGTACTAGATGCAAATGATATTTGCATCGATAGCTTTTCTTGTTCTTTCGCCCTTTTTCATTGAATACCTTAAGTCATTTATATCTTTCATGGATTTTAATGACTGTAGTGTAGAGAAGGTTCTATGACCAATGTTGGCCACAAAGGCAAGAACTGGTTCTGCTGGCTTCCTTCATCCAGTTAATATTATTTAATGTTCCTAGCTAGATGCTTGTACTCCAATAGCACTTTAAAATGAATATTGCTAGTAATCTGGATGTGGCTCTTACCATGTGTAAAAGTTATCCGTGATATCATCTAGTTTGTCAGAGCCTTGTAAGAACTGAAAAATGTATATGCTTTGTAAGATCACATATCCATTTGGTATATGGGAACCTTCCAGTGGAAGGGTCTTCATATGGTGTTCGTTGATTGCTGAGATATACCTTCCCCCCTTTTTCTGTGGAGATCAGTTGCATTGCTGGGATTGAATTGCTCATGATATTGACAATATCTATACCAACTTGTGGGTGTATAGAGAGAAAATCCGGAAAGTGTTGATGCTTGCGTTGGTAGCGGCCATAGTATGCTGGATGCTAGCATCTGAGCCAACAGTTTCCTACACATTTTATTCGATTTGTCATTTTGCCTACAAAAAACAAGTTTGACAATATTGCCTTAATCCGTTTTGCGAATCGTCAATGCAGGTTTTCTCATTTGAGGATGGACCATGTAGTAATATATGGAGAACTATTGGCGTACCTGTTAACATCTTACCCGTGGACACAAAGTTATCTATTCCTGTAGATTGGCTAGTGTAAGTTTCTAAAGTATATCCTCTCAGCTGTTTGCTTCTATTGCTTGATGCATATTGTCTCATTATGTACGATTTCCTCCTTACATAATATGTGGCCTCAGCCTCACTTCCTGATCATTTCCTCATCAGGTTTATTTGCATTATTTCTGCAGCTATGATGGCATACTTGTAAATTCTATTGAAGCAAGACCAGTATTTTCAAGGTAGTTATGAAACAAGGATTGCATGACTATCCATTTCAGATTATGATAGAATGTTTGCTCAAAGTCAGGTGTTTGATTTAGACTATGTCTTCCTACAGTCTTTTGCAGGAGCCTTTCAAATCCATACCTGTCATTTGGACTGTGCAAGAAAGTTCCCTCGCCCATCGTATTAGTGAATATAATTCTAGCGGAATGATTCAGATCATAGGTGGTTGGAAAGAAGTCTTCAGCAGGGCAAATGTTATAGTTTTCCCGAACTATATATTACCGGTATTTACGGCTATTCTCATACTAAATTTAACGATCATACAGTTCATTGCCATTTGAATGTAGAGCCACCAACCTAAAACTAAATTATTTAACTATATTTCTTTCCTGCAGGTGATGTATGCTGCATTTGATTCTGGTAACTATTTCGTGATTCCAGGTTCTCCTGTAGTAACATTTCAAGCTGATAGATTTATTGCCAAAAGTTATGACCAAGATGTCAGAATCAGCTTGGGTTTGGATCCAAGGGACTTTGTAATTGCTATTGTTGGTAGTCAATTTTCATACGGTGGTTTTTTGATGGAAGAGGCACTTGTCTTGCAAGCATTAGGGCCTCTGTTACAGCAGTATCCTTCTGAGAATAGCACACAGTCTGAACTGAAAGTGAGAATCCTGACTGGAAATGTAACTGAGAAGCATAGGATGGCCCTTGAGGTAATGATTTACCACTCCATGCTGTCTTTCATTATTTCAGTTAGCTATTTAGAGGCCATAAAGCTTTAATTAAAGTACATCTAACTGCTTGGTACTGCTCTGATTATTATAGGCTGTAGCTTTAAATGTTGGGTTCCCAAGAGGTGCAGTGGAACATATTGCTGCTGAAGACAAGGACAGCCTCCTTGGTATAGCTGACCTTGTTATATATGGTTCTTGCCTTGATGAGCAATCCTTCCCCAGTGTGCTAGTCCAAGCTATGAGTGTTAACAAGCTGGTTATAGCTCCAGACCTTGGGATGATCAGAAAATATGTATGTTTGTGAATACATCTAATATTATATTGGGATTGCATATCTCAAATCAAATATCGGTTATTGCATATTTAAGATACATAGATTAACACAGTTGTCTTGATGGCTTAGATTGATGATGGGGTAAATGGACTTCTTTTTCCAAGAAAGAATATTGGCATGTTAACTCAAGCCCTACTGCAAGCAGTATCAAATGGGAAACTATCCGTTCTTGGGCAGAAACTTGCATCGGTTGGAAAAGCCAATGCCAAGAATCTAATGGCTTCTGAAACCATTGAAGGCTATGCTGTACTATTGGAAAATGTCATCAAGTTTCCTGCCGAAGCACTAACCCCATTAACCGCTGGGGAGATACCTGTGGCTTTGAAACAAGAGTGGAAATGGCATCTATTTGAGGATGTGAAGCACTTATACCATATAAATGAGAGTTTGTCAGGCTACAAGATACTCCAGAAACTAGAGGAGGAGTGGCGTAGCAACCAAATGGAAGATCCTCGCAGTAGTACATCAAAGATTGATGAAGCGTTCTCTGTTATTGCATGGGAGGAAGAGAGAGCAAATGAGATTATGAACATCCAAATGAGATTGGAAGAAGAGGAGGAAAGTATATGTGTAAATGTTTTGATTTTTAACACATCAGTTTACACTTTTTATAAACAATGCTTCTAAGAGGAGTGTATTGTTATGCAGTTGAAGGAAAGGAGTGACCAGCCTCATGGAACATGGGAGGAAGTGTATAGAAATGTCAAAAGGGTAGAGAGGATGAAGAATGAATTGCATGAAAGAGATGATAAGGAGCTTGAACGGACAGGTCAGCCACTTTGTATATATGAACCTTTCTTTGGGGAGGGGACTTGGCCCTTTCTGCATCAAAGCTCTCTTTATCGTGGAATTGGCCTGGTAAGCTGTTGTCACCTCTTAGCACCAACCAAGTTATTCAAAATGTCAAATGGCCAGTCCGAATGTTCCAAATGTACATGTTCCAAAACAATTTCTGCTGTTATAAACCAATAGATCAGAAGATTTTGTTGTATCCTTTTTAAATGGTATATACCTGTTATCATGGCTTGTTGCATGTTTTCACTAAATGGAGAGAGAGACTTTCCAACTTTTGATGAAATCAAGATTTGCATTGCAATGAGCCTGTGACATAGTGATACTTCTTAAAGGGGAAATTGTCTAAATCAAACTCTTGTTTAGGTGTTAACATATAAACTGAGTCCCTTGAGGTTGAGCCCCTCATGATTTCTCAATCTTTGAGGAGATTATTCCAAAACTATTAATCCATTTAGCCCTCAAACCCCTTTAAAAATGATCCATCTAAACTTCATCCAACAATCCATGTGGTTACTTTACATGTTAGCCCCCAAAGTTGGGTTTACAATAGGTATTTCCCTTTTTCTAAAATTAGTGTTAGTTACTATAAATGGTTATAGATGAGCAAAGTGCTATATCATAAAAAGGCTACTAATGGAGCGGATCGGACTAGTCAGATTTTTTTTATTCCAAAACAATGGCTAGTCAGAATATAAATGGTTACTGTATTACAAATATCCCAGTGGCTCAGATTGATCACATGAAGTTTGCCTTTCATTAGTCTTCAAAAGGTCGAAGACCTGGAGCAGATGACATTGATGCTTCTTCTCATCTTCCACTGCTCAACAATGGGTACTACAGAGATATTCTCGGTGAATTTGGAGCTTTCTTCGCTCTGGCTAACAGGATTGACCGAATGCATAAAAATTCTTGGATAGGATTTCAATCCTGGAGAGTGACAGCAAGAAAGGTAATAGATCAGTTTTTTATTTAGATTTCCAGGATTTCCTTTTATTTTCATTTTTTAATTATTGGGTAGCTTTGATTTTCCATGAACATGATATATGAATTATTAGGCAAGTGTTCTTTGTAAGAAACTTGTGCACTGTACATCATTGATAATATGTTTGCCATTCTGTTCATATGAATTTTCCTCTGAAGGATACAGTGCAGAGAGAGCCATCCACGTCTTTCATAATGATCAGCATCCTATTTATACTGATTATATACCATTTCATAACCAGGTGAACTTGTCAAAAAATGCTGAATCTGCCATCTTGGAAGCCATTCAAACTCAAAAGCATGGAGATGCTTTTTATTTTTGGGTTCGGATGGACCAAGATCCAAGAAATCATGCTAATCAAGATTTCTGGTCCTTCTGTGATGCAATTAATGCTGGGAACTGCAGGTTATTCATTTAACCATGTTTCATAGGTTGCATTAAGTTTCAATGTTTCAAATTCTCTAGTTTTAAGTTTTAACAGATTTTGTTTGGATTGGACATAAGTTTATTGACTTATTCTACGAAATATTACCAACCATCATTTCTTTCAGAGTAACTGTTTTAGAGTCCCTGCCTACTTTGGCAAAGTAGTTTACAGAACTAAAAGAGCTGTTTCATTAATGTATACTATTTGCGAATATCAACATTCTAGCCAAACTACTTAGCTTTATCATATAATTTTTAATGGTGTTTTTTTAACAACCGAACTAATCTACTCCGTATTTCTGTCTTAAAGGTTAGGTGTTTTGGAGACTTTTCAAAGGATGTATGGCATGCAGCTTGATGATGATTTGAATTCTCTGCCACTTATGCCTAATGATGGAAACACTTGGTCTGTGATGCAAAGTTGGGTTTTGCCTACGAGGTCCTTCCTGGAATTTGTAATGTTCTCAAGGTACACAATGTTTTTGGAATCTTATAGTCATGCTGGCACAGCTATTACTCTTTTTAACTATATATGTATGCAAGGATTCAAAATCCGGTTACGGAAAAAATACTGGACCCTGGTGGTAACCGGTTTTCTACCGGATGGTTTCAATTATCAAATTTATACTCAAAATTTGAATTTGGCCGGTTTTTGTCCGGTTACTGCCCTGCTTGGTCGGTTATCGCCCGGAATTACTATCCATCAGTTCAAAATTCAAAATTTAAAACTTGTTGGACCGATATTTTGTTACCTGTCCGGGCCGATACGGCTGGTTACCGCCAATATTTTTATCCTTGTACGCAAGACATCAGAGCTTTGGCTAGTTGTTCATTTCTTAGTATATGCAAATGATCTACTGATCATGAGCACCAGAGAGTAGCTGATCTAAGCTTATGTATATCAGTACTGCTACCAATATTGCTCAAATGATTATTTGAATTTTACATATATATTTTTAACTGAGCATACCCTTGCCGCTGCATGGGCAGACAATGGGCCAAGGTCCAAAGAGAACTTTTGACCTTTCAATTGGTATATGGTCATTTCAGAGCATTACTTTGCTATAGCATCACGGTAGACATCAGGCTGAAGGAACTAACCTCCCCAATTGGTTGCTTGTATTCTTCTGTTCTTCTTTGTGTTTTTTCGATCCTCCTGCTGTCCCGCCTGATATGATTGTCTTAGTAAATTTTCAGTGGATACTTGGTTGACGTTACAGACATGCTGTTGTTTTCAGAATGTTCATAGATGCACTGGATGCACAAATGTACGACACACATCATCAAACTGGGCATTGCATATTGAGTCTCCACAGGGTGAGCCCCTCTGTTACATGTTTAGATTTTTCCCCCCATTTTCATGCCCTGTCCAATGCGTTAGATAGAACAGTTTTATATGAAATGAAATATCCTACCTACCTATAAGATCGCACGAAGTTTTCAAAAAATTGTAAGATTAAGTTCCACTGTCTCATCAGCCAAACTTTATTTAACAATTGGACAGATCCTAGAAACCATAACATACGCCTTGCCAACATCTGGGCGCTGCTGCTACATGCTTGTGATAAAGGATAGTTATTCTATTTCAATCTCAAAAAGACCTCAGATCATTGCTCTTTGTTAATCTGTACAGGACCAGCACTGCTACTCTCGTGTTCTTGAGTTGATTGTGAACGTTTGGGCGTTCCACAGTGCACGGCGGATGGTTTATGTAAACCCAGAGACTGGTGCGATGCAGGAGCAGCATCCGCTCGATGGCAGGAGAGGTCAGATGTCAATTCAATGGTTCTCCTACGCCACTCTGAAGAGCATGGATGAGGACTTGGCGGAAGAGTTTGACGCGGATCAACCTGACAGAAGGTGTCTCTGGCCGCAAACCGGCGAAGTCTTTTGGCAAGGTCTGTACGAGCGGGAGCGGAACATGCGGCAGCAGGAGAAGGAGCGGAGGAAGCAACAGAGCAAAGACAAGATCCAGAGAATAAAGAAGAGAGCTCGGCAAAAAACGCTAGGCAGGTATATAAAGCCACGGCCAGATGATGCCGGTAGCTTAAACGATACAAGGACAGTAGATGCGTAGCATTTTAACCACGTACTTAGGGCGGTGGTTCTTTCTGCAGGAAATTTTGTTCATTCTTTGTTTCGGCTAATGTCCTAACTGGTTGCTCCCTGATGGGTGTGATTATTTTTGTCCAGTGTTGCCCTCTGCTCGTAGCAATGTAACATATCTAGGACATCGAGTTGCAATCCTAGATTCCTAGGTGTAAATTTGGCTCTGCGTTGGAGCTTGTGTTCTTTGTGGAATGGAGATTGAGGTGGTGTTCATTATGGCTTATTTTTGGTGGCTTATGGCTGAAAAGCACTGTAGCGGGTTGAAAAAATACTGTAGCTGACAGAGGTTTATTTAATATAATTAAATTTAAAAAAAATAAAAAAAATAAAAAATATGTTAGCCTATCACAGACAATGCAAACGAATACAGGAAAAAAAAGAACCGGTAAAAAAGCTCAAAAAAAAAAACCAAAAGTTCAAAAAAAGATAAAATTATGAATAGTGAAAAATAAGCCAGAAGCTGAAGTCGAAACGAGCGGGGCCTGAGGTCTCACTGAACAAAATGACTGTGTCCTTACAGGCTTGAAGTTATGCTAATACTAACCGTACTTGTTGATCGTCAAGTGCGAGTGCAGGAGAAAAGTTTCTAAACCACACGTCTGTTTAGTGAGGGCTGCAGGGAAAAATATTTGTTCAAGATCTGGTCCCATACCTAATTCAAGGACCATTCTCTAAGTGAGACTAGATTATCTTAGCCTCTTAAACCAAATGACTATTGACAGGGAATCAAGCAGAACGAACGAGATCGCAATCAACTACGCTAGTTGCAGAGTAAGAAACTATCGTAATGAAAACATGATGTATTATATAACACTGTCCGACAATCAAATTGCCATTCTTATAAATTGTGATGGAAAAAACCTAAGGCCCCGCTCGTTTCGGGTTTGGCTTCTAACTTATTTTTCACTATTCATAAATTTCGTTTTTTTCTGAACTTTTGGTTTTTGAGCTTTTTTGCTGGTACTTTTTTCCCTGTATTCGTTTACGTTATCCGTGATGAGCTAGTATATTTTTTCTATTTTTAAATTTTTTAATTTTAATTACGCTAAATAAGCCACCTTTAGCTACAGTGGAATTTCAGCCGCTACAGTGCAATTTCAGCCATAAGCCACACCTTTTCAGCCCAAACGAGCGGATTTTTTTATTGCTATGAGCTGGTTACAAGATGCTCCCACTAAGAGATTATAAATAGATGTAACTTGCTCTAATCTCTATAATCATCCCACTAGTCGGAGGATTATGACTGTCTTGTATGGTGTTCTTCCAGTTTGGTTGTCTTTTAAGTTGTTTTAGTTATTCGTGTCTTTTCTCGTTAATTCTTAAATAGCGTTCAAGGGCTATCTGTTATCCACACGAGTAGGCGCCTTGTTGAATCGTCCTGTCTGGTCGAGGAGGCGGATGCTGTCAGCGAGAGAGATTTGATAATAATTGATCTTCAATTATTGTCAGTGGAAGAGAATCACGGAAACAACTGCAGGGCAGTTGTTGTTAGAGACATAAGGCTGAATCAGCATGTGGTTAGGAGCGGATAAAACACGTGTCTTATCCGTCGCAAGGGAGAGAATGGCCTAGAGGTGGCCCCTTATACTAGTTTATGAACTCTCCGAGTGGCTGCTGCTTGGGTAAAATATATAGTGAGCTTCCGACCAGGGGTACTTGGGCATTTGCTTTTGGAAGCTTACAACCACATGGGTCTTAGGGCCTTAATTGAGTATTAGAGCCGTATTTAATAGATTATTTAATCCTCATCAGTTAGCCTTCAAACTTTAAGTGATTTTATAACTTGAATTTCCTTTAATAAGAGTAAAGAGGAAGTTTTAATTCACATAAGGTTGAGAAAACCAATTGGAAAAAACTGATGGGTTTTCTACCAGTTGGGCTCTGCAATCACTGTTTTTGCAGTTGGGAAAAACCCTTATAAAAATTGTGTGGTACCTGTTGGCTTCACACTTTTCAAAGAAAACATTTCATCTTCTTTGATTTCCTTTGCCTTTTTGTCTTAGTGTCCTCCGACTGTAGCTTCAAATCTCTTTAATCCACATTTAGATCTTTAGCCATTACAATTGGAGATGTCTGACTTGATCACCGATTGGCCGGCATCCTAACTGGGATCGAAGAGATTGAAGGCCTTGGAAGATGCGGGATTGATTCCCAACAAGTTTTTGGTCTCCTAGAGGTCAATAATAGGGGAGAACTTTTGAAGCGAGAATGATATTGAGATTCTCATCTTTTGGGCGTATGTGGAGTGCGGATTCAGGCTGCTAACACATTCTTTCTTGTCGGAGGTGCTTGAATTCTACATGATTGAGTTGGTGAACCTAGCTCCCAACGCAACCACCAACATCAGCATCTTCGTCTACCTGTGCGAGGTGTATATGGCGATTCCGATGAACTTGGAGATTTTCAAATACTACTACAGGATGACCGAAAGAGCTAGAAAGGCGATAGTGCCACCTAGGAACTGCTCCTTATGGCTTCATGATGGGAAGGCGAGCAAGTACATTGCAATGTACTCTAAATCTTCGTGGTCATTATGTAAGAAGCTCTAATTCTATATGATAGTTAGCAAAGAAGATAGCTCATCCTTCGTAGGACGGATAGCAGTAGTTAGCCCTGAATGGAGGTCTTCTACGAAGAAGGAAGAGAGAACATATCGATGGGTTGAGGCCATCATGTACCTCAAGGAGAAGGGACTGAGTTCGTGGCACGTGGTGAGGAACTTCTCCATGTGCCGAATCAATTCTTTAAAGTTGTGCGATCATATCATGCTGTGATATGATGGTGCGAGAGATTCGACCAGGGACTCCTTGGAAGGTAAGCATCGAGTACTTTGATCGGATAAATTGTCTTCTGTTCGGTATTCTTTTTCTAACTCAAAGTTTCTTCCCTTTGTTTTGGTTTGATAGCTTTATCCCCTTCCAAGGTAAGAGAGATGGTAAAGGAAATCTACGAGGGGGAACCTAACCAGAAAGAAGAAAACTCTTTGATTCTAATAGTTACCTCTCCTGGGGATAGGATCAAAAGACTTAAGGTAACAGAATATTCTCTTCAATCAAATTTTCTTTTTTCTAACAAGTGTATTGTAACATTCTTGGCATGCGCAAATTGTTGAGCCGGATGATGTAGAGCTAGAGAAAAGCACAGAGAAGATTGCTCTGATCCCATGAAATGACGGGCTATCAATAAGGCGTATGGGGCGTTAGGATCTTCTCATGTTCCTCCTACTGTCTAAATGCCTGAGAAGAAGGCAGAAATCCACTCGAAGGTAGGCTTTTACTATAATTTATAGATTTCTTTCTACAAACCCACACCTTCTATTGTACAAAGAATGGACAAATTGAATCGACAAAAATGTATTTCTTGGATGAAGGTTTCACCACCGAACTCATCTCGGTTGATGATACGGGGGGAGCAAGGGAAGAGCCACTGATCGGTAGCGCCATGACCACGGAGCCCATGGTGGCATCAGATACATTGGTCATGAGCACTGAGAAGATCCAAGACTCAGTGGCCACCCTAAGACTTCTAGGACACCAGCGAAGACAAGCGCTCTGGAGCTTGAGGAAGCTCAACCTTCCAAGGAGGTGTAGGGGATTGCAGAAGCAATCTCCAATCGCCCCGAGGAGGAGTCGACTAAGGATGAAAGCATTCAGTCAGAAAGTGGCAAGGATTAGACCAGCCCTACCAGTACTACATTGGTTAAATCGGCCGATAAGAAGAAAGTGAAGGTGAGCACTCTCGATTATGCTCCAGGGTGACTGAACTTCCAAACAAAGATCATAGGAAATTTCAAACAGTCATACCTCTTTTTGATTTCTTAGTGCCTTGAAGTCCTTACTTTTCTCTTTCTTCTTATTCTTTTGGTTTTGTAGTGCTTCTACCACTCCGATCGCTTTGCTCCCGAGTGCTTCCATTGAAAAGGTATCAAAGGAGGAAGTGGTCGTAGCAGCCCCTCAGTTGGTAACGATGTCAACAGAGGGAACAAAAGCTGTTATGACCAAGGATCCTTCGGTTGCTCTGACATCATTGAAGGATTCAAAAGTGGAGATGAAGTCTTAGCAGACTCATTCCTGTTGGGAAAGCAGTGGTCGAAGAGGAGGAATTAGAAATACTTCCTTCTTAGGAGGACCAGAAGTTGAGAGTTCCTCAATGACAAGGAAGTCACCTCATTCAAGGGACAGTCCGAACCGGGCCACATCTTCAATAATGGAAGACTCAGGAAGCTTTGGTGGAGGAAGGTATCGGACCTCGAGTTGAAGACCGGTCCTGAGGAACTCTACTTCATATTTGCTAATAAAGCGGTCTTGGTAAGTTCTTAAGACTACTTCTATTGCATTTTTAATCTTATTGAAACTTTTTCTGAGTTTCTTCTTTTTTCTCTCTCTTTTTTAGCACATGGTGTAGGGAATTGCTTTGGTCAAAGAAGCGACCAGACATTCATTAGTCCTCGAGAAGGAGAGGGCAAACCTCCATCAACAAGCTGATAACTGGTAATGAGTTTTCTTTTCTCATTACATTATGGCAGTGAAGTGTGTGTGTGTGTGTTCTCTCGTAATCCTTTGAATATTTTTATAGGTCAGAAAGTACAATGAAAGTACTTGAGGATTCCCTCAAGAAGGAGAGTGAGTTGTTGTAACAGCCTAGATGTTTATCTTAAATTTTTTAGTGAATTTTTTTAATAAATGTAATTTAAAATAAAATCAAGTGTTATATGATTGCTTGAATTTTGGAGATTTTATTTGCCTATTTTCTAAAATTATTTGAATCTTCTGGCTTTATTTGGAAAGGAAATCAATTAAAACCCCTCCCTTTTTTTCGGGCTACCATGTGGCATCATCACCGCCGCCTTCCTGTCTCTCTCGCTTTCCTCCTTTCCTCTCACTACCAGTGGGCCACCCCACCGTCTTCTACCTCCCGCTCATCTCCTTCTCTTCCACCGACAGTCGCCGTCTCTGACCGATCTCCCTCGCCTGCCTTCTTTCTCGTCCCCCTTCCGTTGCACTCCATGCGCCAACCCCTCAATCTCCGCGCCGGATTCCTCAATCTCCACGCTCACCTCGCCCTTATTAACACCTCCTTTAAACTCTGTGTTAATCAAAGCAACGATCAGAAAAGAGTTTTGTTTGCTTCTCATCAGTTTAGTGGACCTGGTTCAGAATGGTAGGACAACTTCACCGCCGCTCATGCCAACGCACAAGCCATCACTTGGAATGAGTTTGCGCAGAACTTTCGCAAAGCTCATATCCCTATTGGTACAATTACCCTGAAGAAGAGAGAATTCCGAACTCTATGACAAGGAAGCCGCTTAGTAAAGGAATACCTACAGAAGTTTAACGAAGTAGCACGCTATGCACCTAAAGACATTGCTACAGATGAAGCCAAACAAGAAAGATTTCTAGAAGGACTCAACGATGATCTGTCTGTTCAACTCCTTTCCAACGACTACGCTAATTTCCACCAAGTGGTCAGCAAGGCTATCCACTAGGAGTCCAAACATCAAGAAATAGAGAACTGGAAGAAACAAGTGTCTGCCCAGCACATGAACCTCGGAAGCTTTTCCAAAGTTAGAAGAACCCTATCGCGGGCCAATAGATTCCAGCTGTCACTATCAACAAATGAGCTAGTACCAGCCAACACTTCCACCAACACCGAGGGCAATAAAGCTTTCACAGTTGGATTTCCATAGAAGGACCATAACCCTGCAGCAGGAGTTACCTGTTTCAACTGCCATGAGATGGGACATATTGCAAACAATTCCCCAAGAAACATCAGATAGTGAAGAATGGTACACTTGGAATACCAACCACCAACAATCTCCAAACAGTAAACAAAAGGCCACAGAAGTCTGCGAAGGGACGTCTGAACCAGATCTCAGCTCAAGCCACACAGAGTAAAATTCCAACCTATTTCTTTGTTAGCTCATCCGAATCTCGAGGACGAGATTCTTTTTAAGGGGGGTAGTTTGTAACAACCCAGTTGTTTATCTTAAAATTTTCAGTGAAAAAAAGTAAAATGAATTTAATTTAAAATAAAACCAAGTGTTATCTGATTGTTGAGTTTTGGAGATTTTATTTGCCTGTTTTCTAGAATTATTTGAATCTTCTGGCTTTTATTTGGAAAGAAAATCAATTAAAACCCCTCCCTTTTTCAGACTACCACATGGCTGGCCCCAATTCCGTTCCCTCTACCACCCAACATCATCACCGCTGCCTCCTTGTCTCTCTCTCTTTCTTCCTTCCCTCTCACTTCCAATGGGCCACCCCACCGTCTTCGATGTCCCACTCATCTCCTTCTTCTCTTCCACCGACCATCGCCGTCTCTGACCGATCTCCCTCGCCTGCCTTCCTTTCTCGTCTCCCTTCCGTCACACTCCATACGCCAACCCCTCAATCTCCACGTTGGATTCCTCAATCTCCACACTTACCCCGCCCTTATTAACACCTCCTTTAAACGCCGCGCTAATCAAAGCATCGCACCGTGCACAGTCGCATTAACTCGTAAAGTCGCCCTGGCCTTTCCCCTTCTCTCCCCGAGCTATATAAAGGAGCCTTCGGCATCAGTGCATCCCATGCCACTTCCCTTCCTCCCCCATTTCTTCTCGTAAGCATCCGACATCGCCGAGTGATCTTTGAAGTGATTCAAGCAAGAAACTGCCGTCGCCATGGTCTGCCTCGAGCCTCACCGACGTTGTCAGTATCTTCCCCGTGCGAACCTCCTCCACCCCTTCATCACCGAAGACCATCGCTGAAACCCCCCACCGTCGACCTCCACCGACGCCTACTCCACGCTGTTGACATCTCCTCTCTCTTTTGCACCCTCACCGACCGCCGTCGAGCATTGGAGCTTTGGCAATCGTCGTTCCCGAGCGCCACATAAGTACCTTTTGAACCCTGTCATCCTCAACGATAATCGGTTTCGACCACTCCTTCCGACTACATTCAGTGATCTGATCACGGCTGTTCAACCACTTCAACCATTCGACCATCGACCACTTTATATTATCCAATCCCGCCGACCATGTTGTTCCGACCACTCATCCCCCAACCTTCGACCACCGACCACGTTATGATCTCTGACGCCTCCGACCACACACAAAATCCTATAGCTTCCAGCCGCTCTTCTTTCCGATCACTCTTGCCTTCCGACTATTGCATCCGACCACGGTCGCTCTCAACCGCAACCACGCATGACCACAAAATCCTCTTCTATCACCTCAGTCACTCCGACCACTCCCGATCACTCTCGAGCCCTGATCACTCTTTGCACTCCATGGATTTCGACCACAATCGCTTCCGACCGCTGTCATTTCAGACCGGTAATGCTTTCGACCGCAGTTGCCTCTAACCCTTGCCGCTTCTGACTACTAAGCTTCGACCACATCCGCTTCCAACCTCTACCATTTTCGCTTTGACCACTGTTGTCTCCAGCTTCCTTCGACCTTCGACTACAACTGCTGCAACCCTTGCCGCAGTCCTGATTGAAGTTGTGTGAATATGTAGAAATTCCAATGGATTTTGTTTTCCATCAAATTTCTCAAGGTTTGCTGGTCGGAACCTCTCTGGCTAGCGTGCTGCATGAAGGCCTATGGAGAAACCCCAACAACCTGTGATAAGGTCATGGCGCCTTCTCTGAAAATGGGTCAGATTGTAATCTGTTGGAGACCTATTCCTCCGATAGTCATAGTGGGGAGCTAATGCCCCTATCCGGCCGTGGACACTCAAATGATCTCTCTAACTAGATACATTGTTTAGATGATGATGTAGATCGTCTAGACCATACCCCTAATTTCGTCTTTTGTGATGAGGGGAAGCAGTTGCTTTATTTTCAAAGAGCCTTCTTCCCTCGTGGCTTCCTTGTCGAAACCTTTGAGCAGGTCTTGTGCCTGTTGATGGATTATTGTCAGCTCCACTACATTGGCTTCTGTTGTGCGAGGACTGCACGAATGAAGTCAGTGTTTGGCTTTGAGATTGTCTTTTGCTCTCGATACATCTCTGTGCGTCGCATGGTTTGTTACAGAATCTCCAATACCGGATTTGCAACTTGAGCATATATCGGGATTTCTGCCAGAGCAGGGTCTAGATTGTTAAGAATATCATGCACACATTGTAAGTTTTGAACGGTTGCCGAAGGCCTCAAAGCGCTCCTATCAGCAGAAGGGGTATGATGACTCGAGTTTCACCTTGAGTTCTCTATTCACTCCATGTGACTTAGCAAACGTGGTGGGATAGAAATAGCCAGATTAGATGGTCAATGCCCACTAGTTCCATTATTTCCGTTTCTTCTGGGTGATGTAGGAGCGTTCGCACCATCATGATTAGCAGATCGTGAGAGGATCTATCGTGGAGAACCTTGCATGACATTTGCAACGGTAGCACTGATTGCATTAACTTCATGCTTCGAGCAGAAATATCCTGACGAACTGCCATCAAAACTGAGGGAAAGCCTTCCATCGCTTTAGCAATGAGCTTCCATGATGGAGAATGATTGGAGACCACCGTTTTTGGGAGACTATGCGGTGACTCAACTTGATTCGACGAATTGCCTATCGGATGGTTAGTGTTATTGTCTTCCCCGGCTCCTGCTATATGTAGGAGCAGTTGGTGAATAGCGGTCCCTCATGACTTCATTGAGAGTACTCTGACACTCGGATCGTGGCATCATGCTCTTGCTGCTGTGTTTATTGGTCGAACGGGTCATACTTGTTGTGCTGCCTAGGCATTCCGACAAGGCTAGAACACCCGATTCCCAGGCAGTGTTGATGACTAGGGCAACATGTTCTTCATCCGACCGACTTCGCTGGTTTCAAAGACAGGCAAGCCTGGGATGGAGGACAATGACAAGGAGGCGCCATGTTCTATGATGCGAATGTATGCATCTATGTCGAGATTGGCGTAGTCAGCCAGATTGAACCAATTCTCCAGATCTTAGGTTCCTACCATGATCACATGGGCGATGTTGACAGAAAACAGGGAAGAATGTTGTTGTCAATGAGAACCTTCAAGGATTCAGCGTCTTCTTCCCCCACAGATAGCGCCAATTGTCAATGATCAAGTCGCCGATCTTACGAATTGTGATGGAAAAGGCTAAATCTCTTAGAAGAATTTAGAAGGAGAATGTGGATGATCTTTATTGCTACGAATTGGTTACAAGATGCTTTAACTAAGATACTACAAAGGAATGCAACCAGCCTTAATCCCTATATTCTTCCCCGTAGTCGGAGGATATTATTGTCTTGTTCGATGTTCTTCCTGTTCTGGTTGTCTTCTAAGTTATTCCAGTTGTTCGTGTCTTCTCTCATCAGCACTTAAATAGTGTTGAAAGAGTGTCAGTTATCTACATGAGTAGATGTATTGTTGAATCGTCCCATCTAATCGAGGGGGTGGTTGATGTCAGCTAGAGAGATTTGACAATAACTGATCTTCGATTATTGGGAGAGAATCACGAAGACAAATGCAAGACGGTTGTTATCAGAGATATAAGACCAAATCATCTTGAGGTTGGGAGTGAATAAAGCATGTGTCTTATCCGTCGCATGAGTGATAGTCGCTTAGAGATGAGCCCTTATATCAGTTCATAAAATCTCTAAATGGTTGCTATCAGATAAAATAAACAATGCGCCTCCGAACAGGGTAATCGGGCATTTGCTTTTGGACGCTCACGATCAACAGCCATTGTGAAGCATCCTGCTCGCGGCAGAAAAAAGTTTATGCATTGCTCAAATTAACTCTCATCCATTCAATATACATAATGTGCTATCAATTGCCAAAACCACAATACATTTTTTCCAACAAAGCAAAGCAAATTGCTACTACAAGTCAACCAACAGCGAAGACAGTTCTCAACAAAGAACTGTGAGGTACCAGATTACATAAATCGTAACACAAAACAAGGACAGTTGGACGACATTAATTACAATAACAGAGAAGGCAACAAGCCCAGGACGCTCTAAGAGCCACCCCTTAAATAAATACAACGATCAGGAAAACAATTGGTGAAATGTGAAACACTTAGGCCCTGTTTGGCACAGCTTCACCAACAGCTTCATGAACTGTTGTGAGCTGTTTTTTTGCCAAACACCCTTTTTGCAAATAGCTTCACCCATGAAGCTCCTTTTTTTGTGCTCTCACAAAGGAATAGGGAGAGATGAAGCTGAAAAAGTAGCTTTTCACAGCTCTCTCCCTCAGGCCCATATTCCAAGGAAGCGAATGCCCCTCTAGTTCACAAAAATTTACACGTATTTGCCACTCTCTCCGTCAGGCGTACGCACCGCTCAGTTCACAAAAATTCCGTTCACTTTTTTCTTTCGCGTACGCACCGCTCTCTCCCGTCTCCTTCCTCCGAACTTTTTTATTATTTTAATTTTTTAATTCATACTCATTCAAATATATTATTTTTTAATTCATATGACCACATACAAATATACAACTCCAAATGTTAGAACAAGTCAGGTAGACAGGGCATCTTGGACAATTGACCTCTCTCAGCCATACATGAAGCTGTTGGTGAAGCTGTTTTGCCAAACAGTTTTCTAAAACAGCTTTAGCTTCACCGGTGAAGCTGCTCGTGAAGCTGAATCTAAAAAAAACAGCTTCACTAGTGAAGCTGAGCTGTGCCAAACAGGGCCTTAGTTTATCCCGCCACAGCACAAACTCTGTAAACAGATCAAAACTGCAAGGAACCAATTCTTGATGTGAAGCACTCTCACATCCACGCCCCCATGACACAAGCACCATTCGCCGAGTTACCAGCGCTTGTATGGCTTCCACCGTTAGAAAGTCGAGCCAACAGCCCGCCGCCATGCACTCTGCCCTCAGGAAATGGATCCAAGGCAGACGGAGTGGGAACAGGAGGATGAACAACCCCCTTGGAAACAGAGCTTTTTGTACCAAGCAACGATTTGTCATCGCTGCTTGTCTTCGTGTGTGCATCTCCCTTCACTGCAGCAACTTTCATCTCATCGGGTTTGACATATGTCGCAAACTGGTAGATTGCAGGGCCTAATGCACCACCACCATGAACACAATGGTCCTGAACTAAAGCGCTGTGAGCTGAACAGAGACCAGTCCTGCTCCGAGCAAATTTGTCACACTGTTGCGCACCATCGCCAAAGCTTGAGTCTGCCTGACCCCATGAGCAGCATTTACCTCCACCATGTGCCTTGCAGAAATTGGTGTTCCCCTGTGCACTCTTCCCACAGTCCTCAAACTTGCACCTCTTGCCACCTCCATGTCGTACACAGTACTCCGTCCGCCCTCTAGCACTCTTGGTGCAACCAGACATAGCACACCTCTTCCCACCACCATGCGCAACACAATATTGTCCCCCACCATGCACACTCTTTGGGCACACGCCACCACCCTGAAATGAACAGCGTTTGCCCCCACCATGGCCCTTGCAAAAACAAGTGCTACCTTCAGCTCCTTTGGTGCAGCCCAAGAATGTGCAACGCTTTCCTCCACCATGCGCTTTGCACAACTTGGTGCTTCCCTGTGCGCCCCTTGTGCATTCCGGAAATTGGCAACGCCTCCCACCCCCATGAGAGATGCAAAGGCCTGAATGACCTTCTGCACTCTTGGTGCAGTTCTCCTTCTGACACCTTTTGCCACCTCCATGCCTGATGCACAAGCCAGATTTCCCACGTGCTGCTCGGGAGCAACCTTCATGACTGCAGCGGCGACCACCACCATGAGCTATGCAGTGGTCTGTGCGCCCTTCAGCACCCTTTGTACATCCAAGAAATTGGCATCTCCTGCCTCCGCCATGGGCCTTGCAATAGATGGTCCTTCCCTCAGCACCCTTCTGACAGCTAGGTTTCTGACATCGCCGACCGCCACCATGGGCTATGCAATGCCCTGATGCCCCTCTTGCTCCTTTCACACATCCAGGGAACTGACAGCTTTTAGCATTACTATTGCGTTGTTGGGAGTGGGTTGCCACAGAAGTACAGGCAACCGGGCTTTTCACATTTGCGAACATAGTTGACGATATGACTGGAGAAGACATAGTCACATCGCCTTTTTTGGGTATTTTTGGAAATGGAAAGGCATATGTTGCTTCAGAAGCATATGATGATGAAACCACAGAATGCTCAAAAATCCAATTAGAGGTTACTGACCCTTTCCCTATAATGGCTGGTGACAAGTTGGTCACTGGTTTCTCCCAGATATCCTGAACATTTGGTGACACCATATTTGTATTGGTGACAACTGATTCAGAAGAGCCAGTGGATAAACTCAACTGAAGAACCAGTTTAGGAGAGTCTGCAAACGGCACAATCTCAGAACAGGCAGGGGATTTCTTTTGACAGTGTGCAGCATCATTGCCAAGGCAAAGTTCAAAATTCAGGCCAAGATCTACTGATGACTCCTCATCAGCCTCTTTTAGTGAAGATGGGGACATTGCACAAGCTGTGGCAGAACTTACTTTGCTAGAGTCAGATGAACTTGGTGAACGGCCTAAACCCAGAGTGTGTAATGGATTGCCAGTACCTTCTGCTCCAGACATAGTACCCCGCTTCCTTTTCAGTGCTTTTGACTTAGCAAGAGAAAAGGTAGAATATGCTGGTGGTCAAGTAGTATCTTTAAGCCCAGCCGTGTGTTGAACTGTGCTACAATAACGAAAAGTGTTCAAGGAGTTGATACTATCACCAAACCCAAGGCCGCGAGAAGTGTCGTCCATTCCAATTAAGAAACATCAAACGTCAACCAAATAGTAAATGAGAAGAACCAGTTGCCTGACTTCCGGATATCATAACTCTGTTACCATCTACTGGGTTAGAAAGCTCACAACTCCTTGCAACCTCCACTAACAAAACCAGCTACATCATCACGATCCATTTCTCACCACTTTCTGTGTATGAAATGAGTATGATGAAGTTCTGAACTGAGCTTCAGCTTCTACTCACAAAGTTCCAACCGTAACATTCAGGCCAAACAAAATCCAATGATCCTGCTGGTTAATAAGCAATAAGAGGTCAGAATTTAGCAAGTCAGAATTAATAAGCTCATGCAGCATAAAACCTAAATAATTAAGACATCCATAAAAGGCCAGCAAACAACACAGAATCATAAAAATTGCAAAAAGGGAAAAGGAGACCAGTCAGGAACTCAGGACAGACCGACAGAGCAAGAATCTACTAAAATTAGACAATACCTGTGGACCGCTGTAATAATCAATAGATATTAGCATGATGTGTGGCCTTTATAAATTAGTTAACATTTCAAGTCAATATTCATAGATCTCCAAACTGAGTTCTTATATATGGAGAACCTTCTGTTATTCCAAAAACAAATTAATGTCAATTTGTCCTATTCCTAAGTCCTAACCATTTCAACCAGTAAATTTAATAGACACACTCAGCAGTTTATAAATCTATGCCATTTTGGACGTTGCAGTCTCCAGATTTAACATTATTTATTAGTTTTTAAACTGATATTTTTGCAAAAGATTACAAGATTATAATATTATGACAGCATTGTTTTGATGACGAACCTATTGGTATCATTTAAATGTGGCCGATCTTCTGTACTTATTAGTGCTCAAAGTTCGGAAAGATTGATTGCATGTATACAATGTCAACTGAGGGAGCAACAAAGTTCAGCCTGTGGATGAGACCATGTCTAACTCAATTTTCAGCTCAAACTATATTAATCCTTATCATCTGGGCTTTACTTGAATACTAGGACTTCAATCTTATGAACAAGCAGTGAAGCTGAATTCAGATTTCCTGTTATTCCCTTCATAAGAGCTAGGATGTGCAGTCTAAATCTTTGATTTGCATATGATGAGAAACCATGATTAAGAAACAATAGTATCTCGTAATGTGCAGCTGTATGGAAGACAAGGTTCTAATTAGGTATTTGAAATAAAAAAAATATATCAAGGATGATGAATGGTACCAAATAAAGCAGAGCTCTCTCAGGGTACAGCTGACTTCAAACAACAAACGGAAGAAAGCAAGGATCAATAGTATCCTGAAAAAACACTGCAATCTTGGTAAGATTTCAGTTATCAAATAGATATTATAATTCATGCTAAATATAAAAGCGTGTTTCTCATCTATTTTTGGTGAACAAGAAAGGGAAAATGGCAAACTTACTGACCCTGTAGCCCATATGCTACTCATGTATTTCGCTACATATTACAGTTGATTGCTAAGTCAAATTCTTTGTACCGCACATCATGGCAAGTAACCGATTGGAAGTACTAACCATAGGGTTATTAGAATAACACCAAATCCTTGGGGATTCCTGTCACAGCCTCTGGATCGTAAGGCGTATCGTGACTCATTGGGGATCGCTGGCCTGGCGGCGCCAAGCTTGCCCGAGTTCTTGCCCTTGCAGGAAGACCGAACAGGGGAAGAGGTAAACTAATAGAAAACTCTATATTACTTTCTTACTTCTTTATCCTTGGATCTCCCATGATATATATAAGAGATCCTTACAATTAGGATCCGATCTGGACTCATACTCAAATCCTATTCTTATACGGTATTAGAGTCCAAATAGGACTCGGCTGAATACTCTAGTTCTTAGCCCTGTGGAGTTGATTCTTTTGGCCTGCGGTGATAGACTATAACATCTCTCCCCTCCTCGCGGAGCGACTTCGTCCTCGAGTGAAAATCTGGTAGGCCTCTGGCCCGAACCAATGGCGTCCAAGTGGCATCTGCTAAAAGCTGCTCCCGTCCCTTTGCACTAAGAGGTCTTCTTGACCACGACGCTGGAAGATTTCAACACCGAAGGGAGTAGGAGCACTCGGCCATGATGAAGTTGTGGCAATGGTGGCGGTGTGGAAGGAGGAGACCCGTGAAACTTCTTAAGTACTCCAACATGGAAAACATCATGGAGTTTAGCGCCGGGAGGGAGCTGTAGGCGGTATGCTACGGACCCAATCGTGTCAATGATCTTGTAAGGGCCAAAATATTTTGGTCCAAGCTTGGTGGCGGAGGGATGCCAAGAGAGGCGGTAGTAGATGAAGAAGACGCAACCAAACCAAGTCTCCGCCTCATAAGAAACCTCACGATCTTTGATCATAGTATTTCTTAGCATAGGCTTGAGCTTGAAGTAGGCGAGCACGGATATCCTGAATGAGTTGATCCCGAGCTAGCAGTGATACTTCTACGGCTGTCGATGGCTTCACCCTTTCATAAGTCCGTAGAAGGTGGATCCCGCCATAGACGACTTTGAAAGGAGTTTCACGAAGAGTGAGTGAAAGGATGTGTTGTAGCAATATTCGCCCATGGTAGCGATCCAACCATTGGCGAGTGCGTCGCCGGTTAGCGGCGCAAATACATGGCGATCACCTTGTTGGCGGCTTGATCGGCCGTCGGATTGTGGATGATATCTTGAGCTAAGGTGGGCGAATTCACGCCAGGCGAAACAAATCTTGCCAGAAGTTACTCGTGAAAACCCGATCTCGATCACTGACAATTGACGTCGGGATCCCATGAAGTCGGACAATTTCATCAAAGAAGACGCGGGCGACAGTTGTTGCGGAATATGGATGTGCCAATGGAATGAAATGGGCGTACTTTGAGAAGCGGTCAATGACGGAGAGGATAAGCGATTCTGGTGAACGAGGAGTCCTCAATGAAATCCATTGCAATGTCGGACCAAGGTTGTGATGGCACGTCAAGCGGTTGAAGAAGGCTGCGGGTTGTAAATGTTCACTCTTATTGCAGCGACATGTGGGACGGTTCCTCACGAACTCTGGACAATGCGTTTGGCGCCGGGATGTAGAAGTCCCGACGCAAAGCGGCATAGTGTCTTTGAATGCCTTCATGCGTTGCATGGTGAAGTGAGAATGTCTTTAACGATGGTGAGGGCGCTAGTACATAGACCCGTAGGGAGTGCGAGAATAAGTCCATCTGTCTGCCCAAGGAGCGATCAGCTTGCCTGAAGAGATATCGTGTTGCAGCTGCTGCAGTGTCGGATTGTGTAAAGTCTCATGACGCACTCGGGAAAAGTGAGAAGCGGCGATGAAATGGCCATTAAGTTTGTTTGGAGTGTAGTCACGCCGAGATAAGGCATCTGCCACAGTATTGAGGCGGCCCGGCCGAAATTCAATCGAAAAATCGTAGCCGAAGAGTTTGCTCACCCAATGATGTTGTGGGATCGTGGAGCCGTGATCAAGTAAAATTTCAAGCGTAGTGGTGCGTGCGGATAAGGAAAGCGCGACCCCAAAGATATGGTCTCCAATGGCGAGCGGCTTGAACCAATCAATTAATTCGCGTTCATAAGTGGAAGCTTGGAATGGCGAGCACCACCGGTCGTCAAGAAAGCGATGGGACCACGACCTTGGTGAAGCACGGCCCGATGCCCAATCCGAAGCATCGCACTCTGGTGAATCGTTGAGTAAAATCGGGCATATGTAAGACTGGTGCGGCGGATAAAGCTGTCTTAAGTTCCTCAAAAGCTTGTTGGGCGGTTGGGGACCAGCCGAAAGCCTCTTTCTTGATAGAATTGGTTAATGGGCGCAATCTTGCCAAAGTTTTGAATGAATTTGCGATAGTAGCCGGCAAGACCTAGAAAACCACGTAAAGCTTTGATTGTTTTGGGTTGTGGCCATTACGAGACCGCTTGCACTTTGGATGGATCCATGGCTACTTGTCAGTTGGAGATGATATGGCCGGTATGCGACGGAAGATGGTAGAAAGAGCATTTGGATTTCTTGAGGAACAAAGCATGTTGACGTAGAAGCTCAAAAACCATGCGGATGTGTTGTAAGTGCTCAGTCCATGAAGAACTGTAGATTAATATATCATCGAAGAACACCAGGACGAAGAGGCGCAAATAGGGACGAAGAACACTTTGCATTAGAGCTTGAAAGCGTGGCGGTCGTTGGTCAATCAAATGGCATCACTACAAACTCAAAAGTCACGCATGAGTTCTAAATGCGATCTTGAAGATGTCATCGGTGCATGCGCACTTGGTGATACCCGCATCAAGATCAAGTTTGGTAAAGCGGGCTCCCTCGGTTCATCCAATAACTCATCCACCACCGGAATCGGGAATTTGTCTTTGATTGTTAACTCATTGAGGGCCCGATAATCCACACAGAATCGCCAAGTCCCATCGTGTTTTTTGACTAAAATGACTGGGGATGAAAAACAGGAATGACTATGGCGAATCAAACCTCGGTGGAGCATGTCCTTGCATTGCTGTTCAATTCGTCCTTACGGTGGTGTGGATACTGGTAAGGTCGCACGGAGGCTGATGCGCTTACAGACGGAGAATGATCAGATGGTCTTGAGCCGGATGGTGGAAGTCCCCGTGGTTGAAAGAGGTCCTCAAAGGTGTCGATGGGGTTGCGGTGAAGTGCGGTCGGATTGGACCGGTATGTATAGTTGGGACAGGGGAAAGTCTCTGCCATTGTACTCGGCGACCTTCCAACCAAAACATCATGGTGAGGTCATCGAAATCCCAGAGAATTGGGCCCAGTGTCTTTAACCAATGTGCTCTCAAGACTATGTCAAAACCCCCCAAGGGAATGCCATATGCTTGGATGGTAAATGGGGTCTGGTTCACCAGGATCGGGAGAGTGCTGCAAAATCCTGTGCAGGCCAAATGATCACCATTTGCTATTTTGACATTGAGGCCTTGTCGGGGAAGCAAATGCGGTCTGCCAAGGCGATAACACCTGCTCGATACCAAGTTGTCTGACCTACGGATCGTAAGGCGTATCGTGACTCATTGGGGATCGCTGGCCAAGCGGCGCCAAGCTTGCCCGATTTGCGCGTTGCGGGAAGACCGAACAGGGGAAGAGGTAAACTAATAGAAAACTCTATATTACTTTCTTACTTCTTTATCCTTGGATCTCCCATGATATATATAAGAGATCCTTACAATTAGGATCCGATCTGGACTCATACTCAAATCCTATTCTTATACGGTATTAGAGTCCAAATAGGACTCGGCTGAATATTCTAGTCCTTAGCCCTGTGGAGTTGATTCTTTTGGCCTGCGGTGATAGACTATAACAATTCCATTTACTTAATACTATAATTTTGATGTTTGGTATATACTGTTTTCCCAGCAAATGCTCGGTAGATTAGTTTCTCCATTAACAGCCAAAAAATCGGTCTTCTCCCACAATTCAAATCATTCTAACAAGGGTTTTCATATGCTTTGGACATCTTAACATTAGATGATGTTTCAATGAATATTGCATGGTATCTTTGCATAACTATAACAGCATTTGCCATATAAATCAAACATTTACATCACTAAAAATTAATCAGGAGATAGCTGGTCGGTTACCCATGGCAACTGGACAACTCCTAAAACCTTGATAGTAACCCAGACCGTGCAATTGCACAAGATTCTCACTGATCTGCACTAAAATTTATAAACAAACACTAATGAACGTCCAACTTTTTATTTTGCAAGAGAGAAGCGGAAATGTATATACCCATGAAGGGATTACACACCCAAGGAAAGAAGGTACACAAAAGCATGAGATTCTTACTTTATCAAGCAATTAAAGGTATTATAACTATCATTGCTGTACACCGAGCAATAATCTATAATTACGTACAGTACATCAAATCAGTAGTAATTGAACGAGCCATGAACAGTGACAGTGAGTAAAAAACTCTCTACTGAAATGATCTTCCATATTCGTCATCAAACTAACAAAAGCAACAGAAACAAGGAGACAAATCTGAGGTGAAGCTGTTCGAAAATCAAATAACTTCACACGTACTGTACTGAAGGATCCATGAAAAGCAATCTGGAACCATAACCACCTACGAGAAGAGTAAACAACCAAATTTCAACAGTGATCTCTTCTATCACCAGATTGCTCACCCTGAACAGAAACCAACAGAAAAGAGCAAAAGGTTGCATACGAAAGTGAATAAGCGCATACAAACCATTCGCATAAAGGAAAGCCACCAAATTTCCTTTTAAAAAACCTTGTCGAACCCCCAAAATATACATAACTTCGCAAATTACAAATCGTAACAGAAATAAAAAAATTGAGAAAGAGTTCAAAATTTCCCAGAGAAACACACGAACAACAGCAACACATGGATTTCACAAATATAACACGAATCAGCAAAAAAAAGGACACCGAAAAACAGCAACAAAATTCCGCCGAGAGCACACGCAAGTCGGACTTGAATCGACACAAACCCGCACACCACACCAACCCAGCACCACATCAAGCGATAAAAACGGCACAGCAACAAAGCAACGAGGCGAGAATTCGACGGCCGACGCACCTGAGAACGGCTCGGGACCGATCCAAGAGCTCCGACTGGGCCGCAAGGGGAGCTAGGGTTTTGAGGTTGTTGCGCGCGAGAGACCCGCCGCAGCCAAAAGCGCCCACGGGTTCGTACGGAGAGGAGAGGGAATCGGTGCCGCGAAGAAAAACCGACGAGGCACACGGGATGTTATAAAAGAGATTGGGCGCGGGGCGCGACAAATCGCGGAGGCCACCCCGTGCGTGGCCAGGGCTGTATTAGACCCAAAAGTAGGTGTGAAAACGGATCAATAGCTTAATTTTTTAATACAAAATCCTTCGGTTTGGATTTTTGTTCAATAGTCTTGGATCAAAAATAAATATAGATTTTTTTATCAAAAATAAATACAAATACAATAATATACTATCCATTAAATACAAATATGATTGTTATTCGGCCCACAAGCCATAACTAAGGCTATAGCAGCTACTAGTCAGTGCTGTAGGGGTGCAGCTGAGGCGAATGAAGTGCACACATGATGTGGGTTGGTTGGTGGTACTGCACACGCTCCACTGGTTGTTATTGCTGCCATCGCCACGTGATCCAAACTCAAAGCTCGATCCACACGTCTAATTGGCACGCGTACCATGCAAGCATATTGTTTTACTACGTCGTAGTAGGAGCAGGAGGCCAGAAGCTGCAGGACTAGTATAGGGCATGTTCTTTTTAGTTGCGGTTTATGGCTTTTGGCTGCGGTTTGTAACTTTTGGACTGTTTGCATGAGAGATTACAGAGTACCAGAAATTCACGTGTGGTTTTTGCTGATATAAATGAAGTCAGCAAAGTATGTACTACAATTAACTAGTAGACCCTATCTTGAAAAAAATACTCTATTTAGAAGCTAATTACTGTAGAAAAGCCGAAAAGCAGCTTTTAAAAGCTGAAAAGAACAAGGCCATATACTCATACGGTCCTACTAAATTCTGCATGTGTATAGTGCAGCATTAGCCATACTACCTATACATGTATAATACAGCTAGCACTGGCCATTACACTGTTGCTGTATGTATGCTGAAACCATTTTGGACACTATTAAGTATATTTCTATTGTGAATGAAAATACTTATGTTTATTTAAATTTTATGAATATTTTGATAAGATAAACTAGTTATGTATTTTTATTGATTTTGGATGTATAATTTAAGGGGTTTTTATGTTCCGATAAATATTAATAATTGTATTTGTTTTGATTCGTATTCGCTCCGTATCTATATTCGATATTATCTATATTTATATTCATATCTAAAGTATCTATATTTGTATTTATATTATGCGTCGATCCGTTTGCATCCTTACCAAAAACCGTCGAGCAGCCGCGTGTGCCGAGGTCGGCACACGCGCGCACTACCAGACCCAGGGCCCGGTCCCACCTGTCATGGCCCGCGTGGCCTGCCTGTGGGCCTCGGGGGGCGCGACGTCACGCGCGGCGTCAGGGTCCACATGGGCGGCAGCGCCTCGCCTCCGTCCGTGGTGCGCGCCTAGGCCGGGTGGATGGGACCCACGCTGAGCTCGTGGCCTCATGCTCCTTTTTTTTACTAGCTCGTTGGTGCGGTAGATAATTTATGGGCTTTTTTCGGTTATGATTATAGTTTATGATTTTTGTCACTATTTTAAAGTAGTTTAATATGATAGTTTTTTAGAAGTAACTTATCAGTTTGTTGGTATTTAATTTATTCACGTTAAAACTAAAAAAGTATAAGCCATAGTAAAAAAAATATACATACAACTGATGGTTTTTATACATAAACTGATAAACCGTTTTAACAAAAGTTATTCTGATAAGTCGTTTTGAAAAACGATAAAAGAACCGTTTATTTATCTATTAAAAAGTTAGAAATTATAAACTAAAAATGTTTTTCTCTCCTCCGCTCTTTCTGCTCCACTCTTTCTACCTTCTGCTGGCTCAACGACCGAGTTCAAAATTTTCTTTAGAAAATAACAGGATAAAACGTTTTTTACAGTTAATCTTGTGCGTCGGGTCTGTTGATCGGTAGACACGCTCTCGTGCGCCACAGTGAGCTTACTCGCGCACTAGTCTGTAAAGTTGCTCAAAAGTTTTTAATAAACAAATAGGTTTGGATTTGGATTGATCTGGACCGTGATACGATTTGCCGTACATATAGGATTGCACAAATTAAAAATGCACATTGAATAAAGCATTTTATCAGACTATCTCTTCGTTTATTTTTCATATGTAATACGTAAACCTTTCAATCAATGGTGAATCTAGAATGAAAAATAAAGGTAGGCTCAAAAAATATATATTCTTCTACTAGATCATAAGCTTTTTCTAGAATTGTTGGCCATACACCTCGAATGACTAAACTAATTTGTAAGAAACATAATTTTGTATTCTTATACAATCAAATTCATATTTTCATACATGAATAAAAGCAAAGAAAAAAGAGAGATACAATAGAGGTACCTCGCTAATGGCAAGTGAATCCCTAAAATATGTCAATATGATTTTAGTAGGTAACAATCTGTACATCAAAATTTAAAAAATAATTAGTGATACAATAGCAAATTATATTTAATTACTTAAATGATCAAGAACATTTAAAATAAAAGAATCATACCACTAGCTTGAATCATGACTTTCACGAGGCAAATTCATTCTGCGATTTTTCATGCCTTGGAAGGATTTTATGATTGCATCATCATCAATGGATCTAAATATGTCTCGCTCTGTATAGCACACCATCAAATCATTCAGCCACTCATCCGACACCTTGTTGCGCAAATCTGTTTTGATAATATTCATTGCTGAAAATATTCTCTCAACAGATGCCATTGCCACTGGAAGGATCAATATCAGCTCGATAAGGCGATATACCAATGGAAAAGTTCTATCTTTTTTGTTTCAACCATCAATTGAGCAAGTTTTGAAATATCAAGATATTCATGAAATTTCTCACTTCTGCTAATGTTTAGAATGAAGGTTTAAAGTTGATTTCTTAACAAGAATCGATCAGCCACCGTGAAATCATCAGCATAAATCTCAGCAGGTCGAATAAGCTTATCAACATTAAATTTAGAGAATGAGTCGCTTGGATCAAGACAAGATATGCATACTAATAACTTCGAGGAAACTTCATTGAAGAGATGATTCATCTCATTCATAATCGCATCAAGAGCAACATTGAAAATATCAACTTTGTAATAATGATATTTGAGTCACTATATGCTTGCGATGTACAGATTTACCCATAAATACAATGATGTCATTCATATTTGATACATCAATCTCATAAGTCTCACAAAAGCTTTTAACTTGGTTAAACAATGGCTCCCACCCATTGTTCCTCATATCTTGCAAACGTTCTTTCACATCCTGTATCAAGTTTATAGCTTCAACGATGTCTTGATGCTTCCTTTGTAAAGAAAATGATAGCTCATTTGTTATGCTCAACAATGTTATCAAAAAATGCATGATAAACACAAATTGAAGGGATTTCACATTTTTCATCAAACCTGCTGCTCCACCATAACTTGTGTTTTGACAAGTATCTTCACTTATAAGTTCTAGCACATCCACAACTGTCTCCCACATTTGGTATCTACGAAGCAAGGTTTTAAGATGTGAGCCCCACCGAGTATCTCCAGGTCTCGCTATGCCAGATTGCTGATGCAGCCCTGTCCCAGCAGATATCAAACCATTCTCCAACTTCTCCAACAAGTTATCATGATATTTTTCAATCAACGCATCTTTTCTCTTGCAACATGCACTAACAGCCGTAACTATCAGGGAAACATAGTTAAATAAATTAGCAATAGCTCTACTACAACTTGCAACCGTGACAACCACCAATTGTAATTGGTGGGCAAAACAATGGACATAGAAAGCATTTGGATTCTCATGCCGAATAAGTTTTTGCAAGCCATTAAATTCTCCTATCATATTTGAAGCTCCATCATAGCCCTGCCCACGAAGTCTAGAAATAAATAAACTATGATGATCAAGCAAACCAATCAAAACATCCTTCAATGCCATAGATGTACAATTTGTAATATACTTGATTGTTCACCAATCTATATGCCACAAATTTTGCAAAGTTAAAATAATGTTACAATACAACAATGTAACAATTGTATGACTAAAACAAAGATGTACAACATACCTCACAATCACCGCCCTTTGCTCTTTTATTGATACATCTCGAGACTCATCAATAAGCACTGTGAAATTCTTATCTCCAATCTTACCCTTAATCACTTTGGTGACCTCTTGTGCGCAAGTTTTGGAAAGCTCATTTTGAATATTTGCACAAATCATAACTGCATGCCCAGGAGCTGTATCAAATGCATACTTCACTTCCCCCTTCTTATCCTTGTACCAATCCAATAGCTCTTTGAAATTACCTTTGTTGATGGAAGTAGAGGATTCGTCATGTCCACGAAAAGCTTCACCTTGCACTATGAGATATCTTGCACAATCTAAAGATGCAGTCAAATGAATTTTGTATGCAATTTTAGCCTCCTTACAATAAGTGCTCATTTTATTAGATACACTTGACCGTTGATTCTGAAAGTTGTCACACTCATCCCTTGCGATGTTGTGGAAACTATTTGGACCACCAACATGTTTATTAAAAGCATCTATAGTCGTTTCCAACGAGAGAACCCAACTTTTGTAAATACATCATTACCAAATGTGTTGGGTTGTGACGGTTTCTTGAAAAGAAAACAATAGAAACAAAAAACGGCATCCTTTTCAACACTATATTCTAACCAATCAAACTTGTTAAACCATGATTCTTGAAAGGTCTCCACACTTTGCCATCCAATGTCTTTGGAAAGGTATGCCCAATTACTCGAGTTGGACCATTCAACAAATATGACCTCCTCACTTCATCTCTAATTTCATTGGCAAAATCTTCTATTGGTATGCAATGCGCCGGATCGGTAATAATTTCATCCGGATTAAATTCTAGTCGAGGCTTCTTTGGTAGAATTGCGCTCCCATCAGTTGGGGGAGTACTACTTGAATTGTTTGTAAAATAATTACGCAAAGTTCGTTTCTCTATTATTACAAACCTACAAATTAATTGCTAATTGAGTATATACAATAATACAACACTATTTCTAATAAATTGTTAATCAAGTAATCAAATAATTGAGGAATGAGACAACGAGTTTGAGTTGTAAACCTAAAAATTGGTTCGACCGTACGGGGAATCCAGGAATAGTATCACTGTATCAGTACTCGCCAAGCCAAATAGCAACAGCCAGCAGTAGCTTCACTTCACGTCAGTGGCGATTCACGCTTTCTGCCCAGTGGACTGCTTCTGCCTTCACTTAATCCCAGCGTAGCCGTAGCCCACAGAGCATCCGCGGTCCGCCCTCGCTCGCCCCTCGCCCTCGGGCCTCCATTCTCCAGCCTCCCGGCGACCTGGCCCTCCCCGCTTCCAGCCCCCCCGGCACAGTTCGCGGCATCGCGGGCTTCAAACGGTGCGACCCTGCATCCCCGCCTGGCCGCCTCCCGGCTCGAGCCTCCCCTCTCGGCGCCTCGGTGTGGCCTCCCCGCCTCTAGATCTCATCATCATCGGCACTCGGCACCTTCCCGGCTCCCCGCCTCCAGATCTCGTTGTCGTTCGTCGTCGGCACCTCCCCACCTCCAAATCTCGTCGTCGTCGGCACCTTGAGCATGGGTGAGTAACCTCATTCCCCACAGTAGCTTCACTTCACGCCAGTGGCGATTCATATACGCCCGGTGGGATACGCCTTCACTTAATCGGCGTGGCCGTAGCCTGAGCATCCGCGATGCGCCCTCGCTCGCCCCTCGCCCTCGGGCCTCCATTCTCCGACCTCCAGACGACTGGCCTCCCGCTTCCGGCCCAAGACGGTCGCGGCATCGCGGGCTTCAAACGGTGCGACCCTGCATCCCCGGCTGGCCGCCTCCCCGGCTCGAGCCTCCCCGCCTCGGCGCCTCCGGCTCTGGCCTCCCCGCCTCTAGATCTCATCGTCATCGGCACTCGGTACCTTCCCGGCTCCCCGCCTCCAGATCTCGTTGTCGTTCGTTGTCGGCACCTCCCCACCTCCAAATCTCGTCGTCGTCGGCACCTTGAGCATGGGTGAGTAACCTCATTCCCCACTCCTCACTTCCTTCGTGCCGATTGGGGATTTGGGGAAACAAGGAAGGGAGTGGATTGGGGATTTGGGGATTTCGGATTTGGAGAATTTTCGGACACGGGAACAGGCCAACAGGGTTTCATGTGGACCGGTGGGGATGTGGGCGATGGCCGGTGGGCGAGACCATGGGCGTGGTGGACACGGCTTGCGCTTCTTGACCTTGTTTCTTCATCTTCTTGTTTGTAGTCTTTGCCGGCTTGCAGGCTTGCAGCATAGTTGACAGGGAGCCAGTAGTGTCGGTCACCGGGGGAGCCAGGCGCCCGAGAGGGGGTCGATCAACCGGTGAAGGATAGGGTTCAACTTCATGAATAGATTCGCCCCTGCTTTCGATGAGTATTAATTAGTAATTATTTTTTTCTCATCGAGGCTTGGTCGTGGCCGCCGGGATATTTTTTATTCTCGATCTGTACCCAGCAATTGGACCCTCAGAACATGTCCGCCGCGTCCCTTCGTCTTGATTGGATGATATGCTTTTGTTTCCCCTCCTCAACGTGTCACACGTACCAAGAGCGTTGTATTTTTTTCCTTCTCGTTGGTCAGGCCAAAATACCGAGTCCTCGGGGCTCACAATGGTGTGGGCTCGATTAGTACCTCACCTCGAATTTGAGCCAATCTCAACCTTAGGCTACCTCGACATGAATGATGTCTTGTTCTTTCAGCTTTTAAAAGTTGATTTTCGATTTTTTTTATAATAACTAACTTTTAAACGAAATATTTTTTAAGATAGAGTCTACTAATTAATTGTAGTACATACTTTACTAACTTCATTTATATTGGCAAAAACTGCACGTGAGTTTCTGTTGCTCTGTAATCTTTCGTACAAACAACCTAAAAGACACAAGCCACAGCCAAAAGCCATAAGCCGCAGCTAAAAAGAACAGACCCATAATTCAGTACTTTGGCATAACAATTATTGGAACTCTTCTTTTTAGTTTTTAAAAATTATTATTTTTTATTTTTTTATAATAATCAACTTTCAAATGAAATATCTTTTAAGTTAGAATATACATATTGATTATAATACACACTGTAGTGATTTTATTTATATCGGTTAAACTACATGTAAATTTTTGTTACTCTGTACTCTCTTTTACAAGCAGTCCAAAAAATATAAATTATAGTTAAAAGTCATAAGTCGTAGCGAAAAAAACATACCGACATTAAGACCTAGCCTTTACTAAGAGGATGTGGCGGATTAAAATAGTGATATGGAAAGTGGCAAGTCGAATTTCGGCTGATCTCGAGCTTAATCAAGCTGATCAACGTGAACACAATAGGTTTGCCTCTTCGAGTGAATCTTGATCTCGGTTTTTTTAGAGTGCGGATAGTTGGTTAGCATATGGCCATCGATTCAAATAACAGAGAACCATAGTGCAAAGTCTACACAAATAATCCATCCGGTCCATGGTCAATGAAATCGATCTCTATATAATGTAGTAAGCCAGAAAAACCAGTCTACTCTAGTTGTGCTATGACTGCTATCTACCGGTTCGGTTGCCAATCTCGAGCTTGAGCCTTTTCAAACACATACACAAGCCAAGTAAAATTTTTACTTTTTAGCACAAAATTTAAAAGTTTTTTTATATATGAACCCTTGGAAAAAAGATTTGTAAAAATGGACTCTTAGCACGACGCCAAAGGATATGTCGCCCAGGGTACATGGCACGGAGCCATATGCTTTGGCACCGTAAGTGGACACGTAGGAGCCACGGTGGCATAGCACGACGCCAAAGCCCATGGCGCCGTGCTATGTAACAACGGCGCTAACGACCGTGGCGCCGTGCTCTGGAACTTAATCCCGAGCACGGCCCCCGACCCCCCACCCCCTCACTCCTCTCTTCAGCCCGAGCGAACACAGACATGCGTGAATGCTATGTATGTATATTTGTATTGGATCGTAATGCTATGTGTCGTGCTTATTTATTTGTTGGAATGTCAATTAGTATTGTTTGCGCGAATGAAACGAAAGAACTGGCTGAACTTGCAGTTGTAATGCAAGTTCAGCTACCATAGCGCCAAACACCCTGGCGCCGTATGTACATATCACGGCGCCAAAGAGTTTGGCGCCGAGGTGTTCAAATACGGTGCCAGGGTCTTTGGCGCCAAAGGTCCTGGCGCCGCAGTTCAACACCTCGGCGCCATGCTACCTAAACCTGTAGAAAAAACAGTAAAGTTTGTTGTTTTTTCTGCATATACATACATCTCATAAAACACACATAAACATACATTCACATATAAAACAGCACATACACACATACGCATACATTCACATATAAAACTCTCAATAAGTCTAAAAAAGTCTCAAAACATCACACAGTTCTTAGAGCATAAAATAGTCAGTCTCACTGCCTCTTGGCCCTTCCCTTGCCCTTGGCGAGCATCGATCCACAGGTATCGTGCTCGGGGGACGGGCCGAACGACGAGGCCATCGCGAAGCCTGAGTAGATGGTGCGTTGGGCATCTGCGACATCCCAATCTCGTCGTGGGTAGATGCCTCCTCGTCCTCGTGCTCCTCCTCATCGTCATCCTGCTCTGCTTCGTTGTCGTCGTCGTCATCGCCTTGACTGAAAGTCGGAGTGCGTGACGAGCTCCTCATGGACTGGCGCCTGCCGACGTGTGATGATGAGGCTGCAGCAGCTGAGGCACCCAAGCGCTGGGAGACCGCCGGTATGATCACGTCTGAGCATGCACAGCAACCACAACGACCTGTCGCCCGACTGATGCGACGTCTAAGTATCTGCAAGTAATGATATGTCATAATAGTATACATGCTGAATGGTTCTAACTTAACGAATTATCTTCGTACCTTCAGGAAGTTCCTCAGGCGGCTCTCGCTGTCCAGGCCGCCAACTGGGTAGCTGAGAGCCTCATCGATCTCGTGCACCGAGGGTTGGAGAGAAGTCCCCTAAAGAAATAAGGAAACATAAGTAAATGCGAGATAAACGTATTGAACCAAAGTATTGCAAATATCATGCTTTTTGTACCACTCGATCGAGAATCGGAGCGGCCTCAACCACTGTGCCCTTCCTCGCACACCTGTCGTACGCAGTGTCCTCGTCCTCGGACGAAGCGAGGTCCACGTAGTCGACATCGGTCCACTGCTGCCTAAGACTTTGGATTTACTAGAGGACTCACCTTTGATTTCTCTACCGAACACTGGCCTCCTCTTCTAGATTTAAAGGGAAAAGTAGTAGGGGAACCGGGAGAAAGAGGCAGCGTCGCCCAATGGCCCGAGTGCCCTAGACGCACAGTTAGATCCGAAGAAGCTGAAGTCGCCGAGCCACGGCCGACAGTCAAAAACGAGAAGGGCGAGAAGTGAGGATCGGCCGATCCACCCGTGCAAAGAGGCCAAGGCCGATCACCTTATCTCTCCCTCTTCCTCTTCTTAGAAATGGGCCCCACCGGGTTTTCCCTTTTTTCCCTTTTAATCAAAAATTGAAAGAAATTACCAAAATGCCCAACTCATGGGCTAGGATTTACGAAAGTTTCACCACCAAAAGAGATGGTGGGACCTAATCTCTACTATTATATAAAGAGAAATTGGTGGTCGTCGGTGCGTTCTTCTTCCCCTCTTTATAACCATCCGATTTGATCTGGACCATTCGTCTCTCTTCTCCTCCTGTCTCTCAGGATACAACTGCTCACCCCTCTATTTTTCCTATCTCCTCACGCATTCTGGCCACCCTTCTCTCTCTGTCGCTTGCTCTCCAATGTTTGGTGTGTGAAGTTGGTCAGACAGTAAGTTCCGTATCACCATTTTTACGACTCTATTGCAACACACGAATCTCTAACTAGTGTGAATAAATGTATAGTTAAATGTTACATATGCTTATACTTGAGCCTTGGCGGGCCCATATACGTTCAATAGCCTTTTTGTTTTTGCAATGTAATAAAAAAAATATTTTGGCAGGATGGGGAGCCATCACCCTTCCTCCGCCACTGCCTTCTGACCACACCAATGGTCCCAGTTGGTCAGCCAACGAAGGCCGCCCTTTTTCCTTCTCTCCCTGACGACCGAACAAATTCTTTGTTCCTTTGTGCCGGAGCATGAGCTGATGAGCTATATATCAATCTCGCACTGATCTGATAAGGCGTGGTCGGAGCAAGCTACCCGCGAATCCAATCATCACGACGACGTTGTGCTAAGAGGCAATCATTCTTTTCCTTTCCTTGCTCAATCATATCGTTTTTTTAAGACTAATCATACCGATCAAACCCAAGAAAAAGCATGTGCTTTTGGCTAAGTTCTTTTCATCTTATGCTTTAATGTTTTATAATTTGTTTCAAACAAATAAATAGAATGTTTTCTTCATTATTTTTTGAAACTGTTTACCGAAACGGTCTTTTGAAGAGGCCTATCGATATTTAGTTTATTTACACAAACGTCTATTCTAGAGACAAAAAAGTCATCCATCATAGTTATAAAATATTAGCCGTAGCCAAAAATATACCCTTTTATCTTTAAAGTTGAAACACACTGATCTTACATGCATAAATGCGTTTGTTTGGTTCTCTAGATCGAACATGTATACGATTGATGCTGTCAGATATGAATCGTGTGATGCTGTTTGTTGGAATCGTTTGGTTCGTTATCGGATATTGGTGCGTGCATGTGTATGTAATGCCATATTGGCGTCTGGATGTTTCTTACAGGGACTGTTTTTACGTCAACGCTTTCATGTGCTACGAGCCCACAAGCATGCATGCATGCATGCAGCTGTCGTGCCATGAGCGAGCAGCTGTGCAAAAATTTGACAAACCAAGTAAAAAGGGTTCTTAGCTCTACTTTGCCGTCATATCAAACACGGACGGCCAAGACCGCTACAGTAAATCGCCACAATAAAAAAGTATTTTTTACAGTGCCCCTTTCAGATTCTGGTCAGCGTGTCTCTCTGCCTGACGGCAGTGCAGAGGATACGGTTCCAATAAAAAGTACCCATTATGCGTGGACAAATCTGGGAAGCGGTCCCCATGTGATGCCTCGTTACCGTCAGATGACAATCGTACGAATCTCAAGGTATGATCGAACGGCTATTAGGGCAGTCCCTTGCGTGCACCGTCCCATAAGAGCTCTCCTATGTTTGCATTTGCAATGCAAGGTTTATGAGTAGTATTCCCGTATACTAAATCAAATATATGTGAAAACAACACGGTTACTACGTTAACTAGGGGTGGTTGCAAATGGAACACTTAGTTTGCTTCATATTTGTGCTTTTCCCATAAAAAAAATCGCTCTTACACTGTTACAGTCGGTTCAAAACCGTCCACACAGACGGTTTTTGAACCATCTATATTTATGTGTTAGTGATAATAGATGGTTATCATAAACGGTTCCCAAACCATCAGTGATAGTTAAAACACAGACGATTTTTTTGAAAAATATCTGTGATATTCTACTATCACAGACGGTTTTTGATATTAACTGTCTGTAATATTATATATATCACAGACAGTTATTTTTAACAACCGTCTATGATAGCAGAATATCACAAACGGTTTTTGATAGTAACAGTCTATGATATCATACATATTACAAACAATTTGTTTTAAAAAAATCGTCTGTGATATCTATATATCACAGATGGTTTGGAACACCAATCCGTATGTGATAGCAATTTCAAAAGCTATATTATTTTTCTGTTTTTCGGGTAGCCTCAGGAAATGCTAACCATGCCCTCTAAAAACAAGTAAGAAGATCACATATGTAGCACAGGACAATCATTACACAGATATCATAAATGAATTAAACAACTCAAGCAGATCACATATATCACAAATGAATTAAACAACACAAGCAGATCACATATATAGCAAATGACAATCGTTACACAGATATCATAAATGAATTAAACAACTGAATGAAGTACAATTGAATAAATTGTTTGACTAAGCACAATTGAGTGGTTACAATTGTATCCAATATTTCAACATCTAATCACCATTGCTGGGGTGGAACTCTCCAGTGTTGTTTATGACCTCCGCTATCAAGAATTGTGAGAGCTTTCCTTAAATTTCGGCGAGTTTGTCAAGATCGATTGTACTTTTATAGAATTCCACGTACTATTGCTAGGAGTAACATTAAGTCATTAGCATATACACACACACATTGATAAATCACAAAATAATTATTGGCAGGTTAACAAACCTCTGGATCATTCGTCTTAGCGTCCATGATTTCTTGCATTTGGTGGCAAACGTAGAATCCACATATATTGCCCTGTAGCTGCTGGTGGTACTGTAAAAATAGAATTACATACATAGATATTGTCAGTTTTAGAGGCATTATAACGAAGTGATAGGTATTGTCAGTTCTAGAGGCATTATAACGAAGTGTGATATATGATTGTTGCGCGTTCTGTGACGCAGTGTGGCGTTGGATTTCTTGTGTGTCCCTCCCTGGGCAATGTAAGCACTGAATGACATATGTGATTCCAAAAATTTAGCCTCGGTCATTGCAAACGAAGAGAAGATTATAATAGAGTTATGTATGGAGGAAATAAGTTTACCTGTCAATTGCTTGTTGCACACGGGTGAAGTCATGGTTGCCACTAAGGAATCAAGGTATATTACCTTACTCCACTTTGGTCAACACTTGCTGCATGTAGGGACCCCAGATTTTACTACCTGGAATCCTCTGTGATTTATTGCACTATTCTCTGGATCAGTAGATAGTGCTCACAGATACAGAAAATGAATATCAAATACATACCATGCGGAAGCATAAATAAAATAGTAAACTTACACATGGACCGATTAGGCTGAAATCAGTAAATTGCAGCAGCAGAAGAACGAAGCACACATGTGGGACCTTCAGGACATGCCCACAGGCAGCCAATTGGAGGTTCGCGACCTAGCCCTTGACGTCTTCATCTTCTTTATCTTCATGACCCATAGTGTTGCTGATGCTCAGTGATCCGATTCCTGATTCTGGATTTTGTTATGAGAGCGAGAGTGAGCACACTAACCACCGTGCTCCGCGAGCCAATACACAGAATGCAAATAAATAGTATGCATGGCTAATCAAAGGAGAGGCTCGGGTTATTTTATTTGCCAGAAATTGCTCTTTGCATTATTCTGTTTATTTAATCTTGGTGTTATTATCGCTGTCTAAAACTCCGAACAGCGAGTGTCATCACTTAGTTAATCCACCGATTATACGCTTTCTATTCTATCACCCCCATCTTATCAATCTAGCCATGGGTGTCTGATTCTCACATAATCCTAACATTCCCCATCTTATTTATTCCTCCAATCTCAAATTTCGCCAGAATCGTATAATCCTGATCTCAGATCCACCAATTGCCAACGTATTGACTACACAACTTAATTATAATCCAATACCTTTACTTGTGACCCATGGAACAAGTGATCTCTATTGCATTATCCAAAATATTCAATAATCGAATCGAATTTACCAATTCCGTACAAGAGTCTGAATAGCCACACCCAATTCATAAATCCAACCTTAGACTCCTTATTCAACAATTTACTTAGCTCATTATTCCTGTGAAAATCTGGTGCCCTTCATTTTGTATCCACCGATATCTGTAGTGTCATAAATTCCTAGCAACCCAATCTTGTGATTGCTATTCATCAATTGTTCACCTCGTAATTTCTAGCAATCCCCTAACATAATTATTCTTTTATTCCACCAAAAATCATTCTTATCAGGACTTTCTACAATTTAATTCTTTGTTAGTGATCCAAAACCATAATTTGCCCTTCCAAATATCAATCTTATTTGCCATTATCTATCTCTTACTAATTCACTAGTTTACCTCCACCAAAAATATCAGGGGTCAAGTCTACGACTTACTAGTGTACATTCTCCCACATTATCATTGATCTAGATTGTACTCCAGTAATTGTCGTCCTTCCTCCATTATTCCCAAAGATTCAAGTCATCCTTCTAGTATTTGATCAATCCTATTAATCTCATTATCACCAACACCTCCCAGGAAATTATACTAGTTAGCAGTGTCGTACTCCAGTAATTACCTTCGCACTCCCTAATCCTCCAAGAATTATTTAAATCATCTACCTAGCCTATATATTCATTTAGACTCCATCAATTTACTCCTAGAATCCACATTATCGATTCCCTTTTATGATCGACATGAATACGCCAGCGTCTTTTATATTTTTACCATATAAACTATCTCCTTCTCTACACCTCTATTTATTCTTCCTGACCTTTTATTTAGTGATAAGTATTATCATCCTTTAAAAATATAATACATAAAAATTTCCTGAGACTTAGCAGTTTGAACAAAAACATAATGTGTAAGAGAATGTAATAACAATAGCGATTCAGATTCCATCCACCGTTACATGGCATCTGCACCATATGCTTAATCCTTCAGCGTTATAGCCGCTTAACTTATCACTGGGGCGACACCCAGGGCAACTCAAATCAGGGCCTTGCACTGCCCTCCACTTTTCCATTCCCACCCACAAAGTTTTTGAAATAGAACTATATCTGGTTAAGTTCCCATGTCCACCCATGACCGTGGGCACGACTATTCGAATAGTTTTGACTCTGCAGAGTTTGTACACTTTCACTACAAGAGACAATCAACTCGTTACCCCACATGATTCCTTAGTGATGCAGTTGAGCAGACCATCACAGTGACTTTTCAAAATATCTAGTCCCTTTTATCATCTCACTTTATGGGAAACTGCCTACTTGCGGTGGGTCCCATCTATGCATGGGATGTTCCCCATAGCTACTAGCGTTATTCGGGCTCCACTCCCCTCAGCGCTAGCACGACTGGGAAACTTCACCCTCCACTCGGTGTCCCTTTAGGCCTTCTCTTGTCCTTGCTTATCCACTTCTATCCACTACCAGTGAGATGAGTCCAGGGGTGTCGATAAATTTACTTAGCCAAGTTGTATTTTACAGACTTGTGGTTGCACTGTTTTACGTGGGAGGTCATGACAAGATTCAGTCCTTAGTGGTATCTGGGTGGTTCTACCGCACTTCATAATTTGTGTTTCCACTGCACCACACCAGCCCCCAAACCATCCGCCCAGATATTCAAGCAAATTGAGGTTTTTGGGAGCATAAAATAACCATATCAAACATATATCAGTCATTACCACCATGACTGCCGAACCAAATTTTCTCATGATTGAAAGTGATGTTGGGGCATTTTGGTGCCCCAGAATATCTATGCAGTACTAAGCATGGCATATAATTACGGACTTATTTTTGAAAGGTTAATGTCATAGTTTTGCTAGGGCGACAAAGTTCACATAATCAACTATTCAAAAGGAGGCGTAATATTAATCAAGGTAAGCCATGGGCATATAACTAAATTCTTGAATTAAACATGCATTCACTACTAGTTTTCAGGTCTAGGACAACGGAGCGAAATCGTTGCAATAGGGCAAAAATAGATGCAATATGTACCTATTGCAACACATCACTTCCGTTGGCAAGCGTGGCAAGTACTTGCGTGTTTAAAAGATTGTGCAACGGATTGTGGTTTCGTTGCAATACCTATGGTTATTGCCATGCAATATGTTGTGGCAATTGTTTGTTGTTGCAACGAATGATGTCGTGGCGATATAGGTTATTGCCACGGCTGATTCCGTGGCAATAGCTTCTTTTGCCACGAAGTTTGGTCGTGGCAATAGTATCATTTGCCACGAAAATATTGCGTGGTAATAGGTTCTATTGCCACGCCAATGGTTCGTGGCAATAGACCCTATTGCCACGGAGAGCATTTCGTTGCAACAAGATATTGCTACGGGAGGCGTTTCGTTGCGGCGAGTTTAATTGCCACGGGAGGTGTTTCGTTGCAATATGTTTTATTGCCACGGAAGGCGTTTCATTGCCATAAAGTTATTGCAGCGAAATATATTTTGTGGCAAATAGATCCTATAGCAACGAACATTGTTCATGGCATATAGTGGAATCGCAACATAGTAGCGGCGTTGCAATGACCTATCACAACGAAATACCAATTTTGCATACGGGTTTATCATAGCGGTAAAATTTGCGGTAGCATATTGAGCATATGATAGTTTATTATAATTTGTTGTTGCAAATTAATAATCAAATTAGGAACACTTTGGATCAAAACACATATATTAATTCAACACATAATAATTTAAAAGTGTCACCACTCATGCAGAATTACATATCAATCTCCATACTTAAACTACAAAGTTTGTAACTAATAACAAAAGTACTATCACTTCCATTCCATTTGTCCGTGCTTCTTTGCCATGTTGAATTTCCTGACTTGACGACGCCACGACTCTGTATGCTCTGATCAAATTGTTTCATCCTGATAGAACATGAACAATAAAGAGGGACCTTAATGTGAGTATTGTCCGGTGACACATACTTAAGTACATCATAATGCAAGTTTAGAGATACGAGTTCTGACTGAAAATAGCAATCACGAGTTCTCTAGTTCAGTTGCGTTTAGCAAGTGATTCCAGCAGCACATACTTAAGTACATCATAGTGCAAGTTTAGCAAGTGATTCCAGCAGAATTATTTAATTTCATTTCATTTACCGATATGTAGTAGCCCTACTTCACCTGGCATAATTTTTCAGTAGTTTAGAACAGTATGCTATATTTGACATAAGAACAATGACAGATGAAGATTAGTCACATTTTCATTTCATACCTGATGGTCCCTCCTTTTCTTCGAACGGGTTGTAGCAGTATTCTTCAATTGTTGTGGAGGAATGAAGTTCAATGAACCATTATTAACAACATTTTGGAAGAGGCTTCGGTTAAGATTAGAAGCTCGAGTGATGCGAATAGGTGGCCTAGCATCTTTTTGTGTGGTCACGATGCTTCTTTGGGTCATTCGCAAATGTAAAATGTAGAATAAAAAATATTAGCATCCTGATGTGTACTACTATTAAAATATGTTCAGCATGCATGCATCAATTGAAGTTCAGGGAAGGTACACATCAGCAGGTCATCAATAGAATGTACAAAGTCCAAATCCCTTATGGCAGCAAACTATTTGTAAATTTTGTTACCTGTTGTAATGTTTCTTCCACATGTTCAGGTGTCTTTTCTGTGGTGTTCAATGTACTATCTGGGTTAGCCTTGTCCAATGTTGTCATGTTTTCGTCTTCCTCATTTGGATTAGCCTCGCTTTCCCTTGTGCTCAATATACTTCCCTGGTTAGCCTACATATGGACCATGAGGAAAAACATTAGGACTGTTAAATTTGGGTGGCTCTTTGCAAGCCATCAACAACAAACAAAAGCTGTGTTGCCGATGCGTATGTCTGAGATGTATTACCTGTAATGTTGCTTCTCTCTGTTGTGCTAGCAATGAAAGGAACTCTTGCCTAAGTTGTTCTCTTGCATTCCTTTCCTTCTCCAGTTCCTCTTGCATCTCTCGCCTAGTTTGTTCCCTTTCAGCAACTCCATTTGCAATTTGTTCCTTTAACATTTGCACCTCATCTTCGAGCTCATTATTTTTTCGCTGGGCTGCAGCTGAAGCACGGGATTGTTCATCGAGTCGTCTTTCAACAGTTGGCTTCGTGTGGGATATTTCGCCATGTATCCATGACCATGAGCTTTGCATGATTTGGTACCGGTGCGTTCCTTGTAACTTGATTGGAAAGCAATGTTTTCCTCTTCAAGCTGTAAGGAAGTCTTTATCGGCTCGTCGATAGGTCGGTAATTTTGAAGGCTGCATCATCCTAAGTGTGATAAGAGAAAATAAGAAGTTAAATCAGTTAAGTTTTATGCACAAAATTATGAAAAATGTACTAAGTCATGAACAAATTAAATTTACTACTCACATAGACATCCCTAGAAGCGTTGTTTGACCATTCCCCGTTCTTCGTGTGGGTAGTCATCCAAAGAGTCAGATCAGTTGGCTCTTCTCCGATGTTGGGTCTCTAAGATGGCAAACATTGTGCCTTGTGAACAATTGATCATTTAAAACAGAATCAAATAAGTTTAATTTTTCATTACCTTTCGTAGCTACATTGGGAGAACGGTTTGGATCCCATTAGATGCTTGGTCTTCTTTTTGACGGTTTTGAGTTTTGGTGTGACCCTCTGCAAAAAGTTTACAAGTGCACTCAACAAAGCATTCTTGTCACAATATATGTGTTAAAAAATAAAGTAAGACAAACAATGTTCAAATTCTTCGGCTAAGGTAAAATTAATAGTCGAGAAGATAAAATTATAAAACTACTGCTGTCACTAATCAAATAGGTCACTGAACAATAGTCAACTATTGATACAAAATGATGTATGTGCCTTATTTTAACTACTACTTACAAAGGTGTTCGAGCTAACTCCTATATGCCTTATCAAACAATTGTTCAAGTCTAAATCTGAATTATATGCATCCTAAATAGTGGTAGTAAAAGCATATATGTCTATAAAACATCTTCTTGCATATATTTTGTAATTGCTATTGCTAATGCATCAACTGTACAAGTCCTTACATTAATGGTTACTATCTCAATTCCATTCACTAATTGCTAATTGCAGAGAAAAATTGAACCTTGAATTTTCGGCCCAAAATACATTATCAAGTAGTGCCATTCAACAATGTCTATATCTTCGAGCTTATGTTTCATTCGCTCGCGTAAGTGTTGTATGCCTTGTATGTAGGCGAATGTTGATCGCCATCCTTTGTACCGCTCTTTAGCAATGTCCCATATCTTTTCGTTGCATTCTCAATGTTTGGAAAATCCCACCTACTCGCTTGTATTGAAGCAGAAAGTGAAGGTGAAGTTGTGCGTAATTCTGAATTAACATGCTTATTTACCAACAAATAAAAGATGCAACTTACTAGCAAATCCTCTCGCTATTGTAATTTTGACATTTTGCTTTATATCTTTCCACTTTTGACTCCAATAAGTGGAGCCCTCTTTCTTGTAAACATTACCACTTCATCCACAAATGTTCGGGAGTTTTCTCTCGGGGCCTCCTAACCTTCTTGAAAATTGAATTGATAGTTTCGCGATGCATTCTTGACTCTCTTGTTAGCCGCTAAACCTTTAAGGCATCCACGTACACCTTTCTTGCCTTTGTTGGGAGCCACCTCCTTATGAGCAATTTAAATGTCATTTAATGTACACATTCAAAAAACCAATTGAACCTAGAAAATAGAATTGTGAAGGATAGTATACCATTTTGTTGTTGCTTGTTTTTCGAGCATGAGATGGCCTCTCTGGTGGTGTTAGGCATTGTCTTGACTTTCTTCATCTTGAAGGCGGTGGATTGTTGGTATGGTCCTCTTTCAAAAGGATCGCACACATTATAATACTCATCGAGAAATATATGTGAGTTTGTAAAACTAATAATATGCTTGTATAGTTCATTGAAAGATTTGAAAATTACAGATATCATCAAGATGGCCTTTCCTCCTTAACCATTCCTTATATGTTTTGATTGTTTCATCCACGTAGTCATCTATAAATTCGTGAGCCATGAATATATGTTAGTGCGGTTGCCAATTCAAGTACTTCTATTAAAATCAGCGCGATTAGTGTAGCAACATATATAACTTACCCGTGTGTTCTTCCTCGGCTTGCAGATTCGCTAGCCAAACCTTGTATGCATCAAGTTGTTCATTTGTAATTGGATCATCACTATTTTGTTGGCTCCTCTTTCGCTTCATGGGTGTTATGGTCACCTGATTGTCTTTTACTCGCTCCCTTGACACTACTAATCGGACTTCCCTTTCATCTTGATTGCTTTCTATCATTCTGTCTGCATCACGACTATAATCGATCGGCTCAAGAGTTGCTACCGCCGCCACATCGCTTCTTATAGTATAAGAAGTCCCTAAGCGAGTATCCAAGTTGTTCTTTTAAACTTAACAATGTCATAAATGAGACATTAGTCCTATCAAGATCGCACTCGAAGAATTCTTTTTCGGTGGTGCTCCTTGCATTGAATAACTAAAGTCCACTTCTTGACCCGACCCTTGTTTAGATTCGTATGTTTACATAGAGAAAGGTTAAATAGTCAAAATGCAGTTGTCAGTATGCAAAATCTGAGAGGAAAATAGTAGATGATCAGAAGGAAACAATAAATTTGTAATGAGTGTGCACGCATGGGTATGCCCACAAGCATATGTTTGCGTTTTTTTCATTAAAGTCACCGTGAACCACTCGCTAAGAATTATGAACTATACTCCATATATTTACGTAAATATCTATTGGTTTCATTTCATATGTATGCGTTTGCGGTTTGCGATTACAAGCATATGTAAATATCTATTGTCGGTTTTGCGTTTTAAATTGTATGCATCTGAGTTCCATTTCATTTTAATTCTTTGCATCTACTTCTACTCCATCTCATCATTCATCACTCTTAAGTAAGGACATATCCAATGCAGGCCCAATACTAGGATCAATCATGATAATCCTTCTAATTAGGTCAACAAATGATCAATTTAGAAAGGCGTGACATGCTCTCGTATGTGATATACCCTCTTTGTTAGCTTATCTAAATTAAATTTTGAGGAAAATCAATTAATTATAGCATTATATCCAAAGGATTTTACTAACTCATTTCTAGTCTTTTGAAAAGTCACCTTTATTTCTAATATTAGAATGGAGTGCTACGACAATGAGTTATCCTAGTCTCATCTCGCCAATCCAATAATCTAATGAAAAATGCATAAACAACATTGTTAAAAAACATCATGTGGTATTATCCTTATTCTTTATCAACCTACTACTCTAAATGTTCTTATGAATTTGCTTGTCTGAATGACAGATCAAATAAACTAAATAACCAGATAATCAAATAAACAATGGTTATCAAACCAAACTTATTCTAACATTGGTTATGACACATCAAACTAAAGATTAAGAACATTTAGTTCATACAAAAACATATATTACAAACACAGGAACAGAGTACAGTAGTATTACTGTTGGAGTACACATCACAGCAGAAATGTTAAATATCGCCTTGCAATGCAAGGTCATGCGATTCGACACATAATGTAGCATTACTAGTACATCCATTAACATATCTTGAAGTCCTAGAGATTTATTTCAATATATCTTATCACATCATATGGTGGAATAGCCTCGGTTTCTCAGACATCCATAGTTACATCCTCTTTCTATACAATGTCTTGGATGCTTCAACTGCTCCTTCTACTTCAATTACGGCAATTACCGCAACTTGTATCCAATTTGGGCTCTTGGAGAGTTTCGCCACCGACTAGTTGCAAAAAACTAACCGATCGAAACCAATGAACATGGTTTGTTACACGGGAGGAAGCATCATCCGTGCCGTCTTCTTCGCCGAAGTTCGAGGTGGAACCCGTCGGTCGGCCCTCGTGATGGCGAAATCCCGTCGGTGGCGTTGGCGGAGGCGAACCGGTGATCGGCGTCGTCGATGGAGTCATCGCCATGGTCTTGTCGACCTAGGTCTTCTCCGAACCGAACGGAGGCGAGGGGCGCGGGCGGAGTGGGAGGCGGGAGGCGGCCGGGAGGCGGAGGGAGGCGGAGGAGGCGGGAGGCGGGAGGCCGGGAGATGGGGATGCGGCGGGCGGCGTGGGAGGGTCCGTGGGAGCGGGCGCCGGGCGGAGTGGGGAGGCCGGGAGGCGAGCCGGGAGGCGGAGGAGGCGGAGGGAGGCGGGAGGCGGGAGGCCGGGAGATGGGGATGAGGCGGGCGGCGTGGGAGGGTCCCGAGGGAGCGGGCCGGGCGGAGTGGGGAGGCCGGAGGCGAGCCGGGAGGCGGAGGGAGGCGGAGGGAGGCGGGAGGCGGGAGGCCGGGAGATGGGGATGAGGCGGGCGGCGTGGGAGGGTCCGTGGGAGCGGGCGCAAGGAGTGGGGAGGCCGGGAGGCGAGCCGGGAGGCGGAGGAGGCGGAGGGAGGCGGGAGGCAGGGAGGCCGGGAGGTGGGGGACGAGGCGGGCGGGAGGTGGGGATGAGGCGGGGTTTAGGGGTGTATATCCCGATGGAAAATTTGGGAGGAATTTGGGCGGGATGTGCGTATTGTGGGGAAGTTATTAGGGAGGAAAATTTTATGTTTTTACAAATATAAAAAATAAAAATAAATAAATATTTATTTATTTACTATTATAAATAAGCGGTGTTGCGACCTAGTGATTCGAGTCAAACGTTTATTACAATAATAATTAAAGTGTTGCGAGAACAATAATTAGAGACAAAACACAATATTACACAACCACAAGGTTCCCAATTTAAACAAAAAAATCATCATCTCCATGTCCTACAGAATTCACAGGCGCGGCAATTCCATCATCTATGTACGTGTCATCATCTTCATCATCATCGTCTAAGTCCTCATCATTGGGTTCGTGCAGGAACCACCTTATCTATGATGAAGCATCAACACTTACCCCTTCCATGTCATTCCTTTTCCAATTTGTCAAGTCTTCATGTAGGCGGGATACATTCATGTCTTCGGTCCGACGACCGGCGACTCAACATCGGGTTCTCCTCCTTTTCGCACCCTCTTCGCATCGGGCATGGAAAACAAATTCCTAGGTTTCATGCGAACATCTTGCACCAATTCGGTTTTGTCGCACAAGGCACATAAAAACCTTTCGACTTGTGTCCCTAAAATGTAAGGCTCGTTGAAATATCGAAAACGAGTCTTATCAACATCGATGATCCCGTATTGATCCCTGCTGAACCCTCTTCCTTTCTTCGTAGTAGCGGCGGTACATCGTACCGATCCACACCGAAAAGTACAACTTCTTTTGGTTGGCAAAATCTAGCGTGATAATTTTGTAATCACGCCATACCGATCCATGTTGCTTGGTCTTTGTCATCGCCTTCACAAAGAACACCACTTTGTTTTGTGTAGTTAGGTTCTTCTCTATGGCGTACCGTCCAAACATATATCCATTTATGTAGCATCTGTTGAAAAATCGAGCCCGATGGTGCGGTCCCGGAAAGGGCATACATTAGATCACTTGTTTTCCTTCTTCATATAGTTTGGAGATCGCAATTAGTTCAAAGAAAATTATTAGGCAAATACGTGTGAGATATTGAACCAATAAATAAAAAAATAGTAACTCACTTTACGCTCAAACCAGCCTACAAATTGCTCCTTGTGACGGGTTTCAACATTCTGTGCACTCATATTTCTAAGCTCATCCTTGTGCTTACTAAATTAAAACAAAAGAGGGCATCCATTAGTTGAAAACATGAAAATAATATATACTTGAAATTTAGTACATCTAAAGTACAACTTACTTAATCCATGGAATGGCCTCATCACAGTTTGTAATTATGTAGTGCCTCATCCGATGCAACTCCAACCTGGAAAGTGACTCAATAGTACATCCTTTCTTACTATAGTCAATGCTCCCAAATATGCTTAGCCCAGATGGTGGTTCGTTCACAGCAGCGCTTTCATGCCGCTCTGGACGATTAAGCTTGGTGTCGATGTCTTCCAAGAAGCGAGAGCAAAATGTCATGCACTCCTCCGAGATATATCCCTCGGCTATTGAACCCTCAGGGTACGCTTTGTTCCTCACATAGCCTTTAAGCGTACGTAGATACCTCTCAATAGGATACATCCATCTGTAACACACGGGCCCTCAAGACTAGCCTCCTCGGCTAAATGAGCGGCAAATGCATCATGATATCAAAAAAAGCTGGTGGGAATACCATCTCAAGTCGACAAAGAGTCTCTCCAATCGAAGTGCTCAAGTTTTCAACCTCTTTTCATCCGACTCCTTTGAACATATTGCATTGAAAAACCCTTCGAGCTCAATCAATGGGATAACAACATCTTGTGGCAATATGTTGCGTACTACTAAGGGTAAAAGTTTCTGAAAGATAACATGGTAGTCATGAGTTTTGAGAGAAGACAGCTTACACCCAGTGACATTCACAGATTTCTTGATATTGGAGACATAACCATCAGGCATTTTCACCCCTTCTAGAAATTTGCATAATATCGTCTTTTCATCATTACCTAGAGAGTACAGAGCTGGTGGCAAAGTATACTTATCATTCTCGAGCAAAGGATGTTGATCCTTCCTTATCCCTAGATGTTGCATGTCTAGCCGAGCCTTCTCACTTTCCTTAGATTTATATTTTATATCGAGCAAAGTCCCCAATATGCTCTCACATATGTTTTCTCAATGTGCATCACATCCAAATTATGCCTTATAAGCAATGAGCTCCGAAGGCGGTTCAAAAAATACTCTTCTTCCTCCAATTGTGCCATCTAGTTTCTTCTTCACGTTGCTTCCTCTTTCTTGTTGCCTTCCCAAAGGTCACTTGCTCGAAACTCTCGTACTGTTCCATCACTTGTCGACCGAAGTGGCACCGAGCCTCCTATTTTCCACCTTGTTGTTGAAGTCGATCTTGTTCCTCGCCACCGTGGTTCGAAGGCAAAACAGCGATGTCCCATGTAGCAATGCTTGGACCAATTTCAGCCACAAGTAGTCGGTATCCTTGTGGCGGTATGGACATGCAAACTTTCCTTTAGTGCTCCATCCGGATAGCATTGCATATGCGGGAAAGTCGTTAATTGTCCAAAGTAGAAGTGCATAAAGTAAAATTTTTCTTGACTTTGCATCCCATGTTTCAACACCCTTTTCCCAAAGATCCTTTAGCTCATCAATAAGGGCTGCAAATATACATCAATGTTCATTCACGGAGATTTCGTACCGGTATCAACATCGACATCATCCAATATGGTTGTTTCAAACACAACCAAGGAGGCAAGTTATAAGGGATTATGATCACGAGGCCATGTAGTGTATGTAACATTCAACATCCCAAATGGATTGAAGCCATCAGATGCAAGGCCCAACCTCACATTGCGAGGATCCAATGCAAAATCCTTATACTTGTCATCCACATGCTTCCATGCCAATGAGTCTGCAGGGTGACGCATTTTCCCATCACGGACCAATCCTTCCTTATGCCATCGCATATATGATGATGTGGTCTCATTCATATACAATCTTTGAAGCCGAGGAATAAGTGGAAAATATCTTAGGATTTTACGTGGAGAACGCTTTTTTGCTCCATCAGTGCCACTAGCCTCATCATTTCCAACGGAATCGGCCATTTTCCACCTAGACTCACCACATATTGGACACGTATCCATCTTAGCATAATCACCTCGGAATAACACACAATCATTCTCACATGCATGTATCTTCTGGTAGTCTAGCCCAAGATCTCGAACAACCTTTTGCACTTTTTCCAAGGTGTTTGGGATACAATGTCCTTCAGGGAGCACAAGCGAGAACAGATGAAGTATGGACTCCAAGGAACTGTTACTGAGACCATACATGCATTTAATCTGAAATAGCCTGACAATAAAAGAAACCTTAGTTACCTCCTTGCAACTTTGGATACAATTCATACGTGCCTCATTTAATAATTTAAAGAATTTCTTTGCTTGTTCATTTGGCTCTTCAATATTAGAACCGATGATGTCACCACGAATAGCGCCACTGATTATTGAAGAAACTAGATCATTGACAGAAGCCCCATCACCTGTTGCACCTTCATTGCAATCTCCTTCATCTTTGTTGTCATCATCAGCCAAAGCTTCACCATTACCTTGCTCTTGGATGAAACTTTCATCAAACCCTCTAACTAGCAAATGTCTTTCAACCTCATATTGTAATCTATAGGACATGCAACGACACCTTGAACAAGGACATGGTGCAGTTAAACCTTTAGATGTGCCTCCAAAAGTAGTTTCAATGAATTTCTTGAATCCTTTTGCCACTCGGATGTTGACTTATCCATCCGCATCCAACTACTCCCATCATGTGACATGCTTCCAATGATTATCAATCAAATTATAGCAAATTAAAACTAATCGATCAAATTAACACTACACCGCAAGACCACAACATACACAATTTAAAAACTTATTAATAAAACGAAACGCTTATCAACCACACAATATTAAACGCGTTCCCTCCGAAACCCCCAAACCACCCACCACCCCACCTCTCCGAACCCGGCTCTCCTCCTCTCGATTTCGCCGCCTTTGCCTCCCTTGCACCGAACCGTGCGCCTCCTCCCTCCTCCTCCCCGCCGCCTCCTCCCCCCCCCTCCTCCACCGCCTCCTCCCCGTCGCCTCCTCCTCCCCACCCTCCTCCGCCTCCTCCCTCCTCCTCCGCCACCGCCGGCCTCCCCACCGAACCGTGCGCCTCCTCTACCGCCACTCCGCCTCACCTCATTTCTCCGTCGCTCCTCCCTCCTCCTCCCCGCGCCGCCTCCTCTCCCTCCCTCCTCCGCCTGCTCGCCTCGCCTCCTCCTCCCCACCCCCTGCTGCCGCCTCCTCCTCCCCATCCTCCCGATCTCCACTCCTCCGCGGCCCGCCTCCCCATCTCCTCCTCGGCCTCCACTCCCTCCGCCTCCCCGTGCCTCCAGCCCGCCTCCCCATCCTCCCCGCCTCCCTCCCTCCCGTGTTAGCAGCAGCAGAGCCCTAGGATCCTTACTCTCTCCTTGGGGTTTACTTGTCGGGTCCCGGGATCGCAGGCGTCTTGGTGGGAAGCTCATGATCGCCCCTGCTCTGGCGGTGGCTGGACCGTCGGCTTGACGAGTCGCCAGGGGAGAGCGGCAAGGAAGCAAAGGTGAGACAATAGATTCTTTATTACTTCTTGATTCCCAACATTGGACCTACAAGCTATATATATGAGGTGATTTACTGGGAGAGTCCGATCTCGATCGCAATCCCAACCCCAACTCGGAAACGGTGAGGATGGGGGACTCCGATGGCTCCATCATTTCGGTCGACGTCTTGCGCATCTGCTTGTTTGATTTGGTAACGTGCATGTGTGTGGCGTCCTGATCTGCTTGTTTGATTTGGCGACGAAGATGGCGCTTCGTAATTCTTGATGTCACGCGGTTTCTTGGATCATGTATTGCTTTCTTTTGTGGTTGTTGGGTGGTGCTTATGTAGTGGTAGTCTTTTTCTGCGTTTGGTTTTGCTCATGGCGGATAAGTGTTATTGGTATGCTTGATTTTTTCTTCTCTGGATGGATATGCCTGGCCAATTGAGTAGCGCGTAACCGATGCTTTAATTTTTTTTCTTAGCTTCGACAATGTTCTAGAACTGGATATGCTATGTAAATGGTCAATCAATAATTTTCCTTCTCAGTCTATGTGCATCGTCTATGTAAAGATATTTGTCATGTGGGCTGCACGAAAATTTGGTGGCACTACTATTAATTTGTCATGTGACCACATCACAACATAACTCTTGTTTTCCATGTGTTCCAGAGTTAAATTTCTCTAACTTAAGCAGGCTTTCTCTTGGGGACCAATAAGATGCCATGATACGGTGACGTGGGATGATGTACCTTTATCGATCTAAATGTCCATGAAGGAAAACTTCTTGGTTGTTCTTCCAATCAAAGTCGTGTTGGAATATGGGTCATTGATCTAGCGATATGTTATTGTGTTCTCCTCTGTGTTACATTTCTAATACTAATGTGTTATTCTCAGTTGGAGTCTTGAGTTGTTTATTGAATGTACTAAGTACTAACCAAGCAATCAATTGGCAGCGTCTTGAGCCATACGCAAGCAGGTGCTTCAATGAAACTAAATAACATATCGAATTGATGCCATCTTTATTTAAGCGAGCTTTCTCTTGCGGACCAAGGTCTTTGAGACACCGGCAGCCTCGGCGATCCGCTGCTGCGGCTCTGGCGATGGTGCATCTTTCATGATCATTGGATAATTGACATTATTTGTTTCTGCTTGGTCATTATCGAAGAATGTCAAGAAGACGATTATGATAGAGATCGGTTGTACTTATATTTGCTTCCATTCTTGAAGCAACTACTTTTGCTTTTGACATAGCTATTTGCAATTCTTTGGGAACTATTTGTCTGTTGGATTTCTATCCGTTTCTCATTACTGTGTGTAATGAAAAATCCATGTGTTGGGTTTTTTTTTCTTTTGATCAATCAATGCATGGAATAATGTATAGCTCTGGTGTGAACTTTGATGTTGTTCTTGCCATAATTTGTATTCTTTTGTACTTTTGGAGAATTTATGATTGTGTTGTCGTTATCAGGTGTATTATCAGGCCATATAACTGTATAACTGATTAGCAAGACGATCCGTCTAAAGGAAGAGTATCAAGGCGAGGGAAATACACGAAAACGTATAGCAACCAACTTAGCATGCATCTTTGAGTTATCGAAAGGAATAAGAAAGGATGGCTAACTCAAAGGGGCAATCCAACAGAATGTTCTTTGAGCGCACCATGCCAACGAGAGAGTCGGTCCAATTACGGCTTGAGCGAGGTGTGGTGGAAATCGATTGTCGACAGCGAGACCAACGTGAAAGTTCGAACATTTTGGTGCCGAGTCATCGATGGATACTTTACTATGCCTTGTTTTTCCTCTACATGTAGCTTTTGACCATGGTCAATACTTTTTATTTGTATTTTTAAATGATGATGAACGGTAGAAATATCAGTGTAAACTCTTGTGACTTGGGAAGTCGTTTGAAGAAGCCGCTTGAAGAAACTTTCGGTTCGGAGAAATCAAAGTCAAAATAATAAAAATAGTTGAATGCTCGTGTGTTGCTACGGATTTTAAAATTATATCATAATATATATTTAACAGTGCTTACCATGCTTAGATAAATAGAAATTTACAATTATAATTCACGGTGGGGTACAATAGTGCGGTGGTAAACGCCTTGGCCTCCGAGCTAGGAGGTTGTTGGTTCGATTCCTCCACACCCCATGGTTTTGTTTTATTTTTCTATTCTTATTTTTATCCTCCCTGTTTTGTCAAGTGAGACCTCCTCAAGCTGCGTTTTAGTTGTCACTTTTCAATTTTTATCTCCTCCGACAATTAATAACTATAGATAATATAATTCCTCCACACCAATTCGGCCCTTGCGTTGAGCGATTAGGCCCACGAAAACAAAGCGTTGCAATAATGATTATTGCCACGAACAATCATCATATATAGCAACAAATTTATTTCGTGGCAATACAAACTCATTTTATAAGCATTGTATAGGAACCTTTCGCAACGCAATTGATGACTATGACAACACAATAAAATTGTGGCAATATTGTCACCCACTCGCAACGAAATTCTATAAGGTGGCAATACCTCCTAACTATTGCAACAAAATCAATATTATCACAACGCAAGACAACCGTGGCAATAAAGTCATACTACTTGCAACCATTTTCTAAATGGTGGCGATAAAGCCACCTTATTACAACAAATTCAATGACTATCGCAGCGCAATATTTTAGAGGCAATCATCGTGCACATATCGCCACGATTTTGGCAAAATGTTGCAATAGTACATACCTATTGCAACTAATTTAGTGTCGTTGCGATGCGTTTCGTGGCTAAAGGGTCGGAATCTAGTAGTGATTTGCATATAAAATAACGACATGCACTTTGATAATTTAAACAAAAGTAATTTGCAGAAAATGTAGGTTCAACATGATCAAAGTATTGACTCGTCTGGCGCGGTTTACTGCGGTCTTGAGCTCACACAATGCTTTATCTGGGGCTTCTGGTCCTTATCTTCACTCCGCCCTTGATCACGCCTGACCCCTCGATTCTTCAGGACTTCAATTTCTAATTACGTGCTAAATGACTGAATACAAATAAAGGCAAATAACTCAAAAGACCCCCATAAATCCGAATAGACTCAATTTAGCCTTATTATGAATTAATGGGTGATTTGGGTGTTTGAGGCAAGGCTGGTGGTAGAATACGATGACAGGATCTTTTTATTAATAATCTCTTTTATTTTTTTGTATTCATCAAGGAAGTTCCATGAGTTAGGTAGACGTAGAGCATTATTTTGTCGAGCGCTAATACTCAGGGCATATGATGTCTACATTTAAGTTCAATATTATTATTCATTAAATCTAATGTTAATGTTTAATTTATGGCACATTATCATTTGTCTATTCCTCATTTATAATTAGGCTTAGCTTTATTTTTAACTTTATACTTATTTATTTGGGCCGAGCTTGCCCTAACAGGTTATATATTTTATATCAATATATAATTAAATCTACGGTCGGGATTTATTTATCGATGACACGCTAATGACGGCTACTATGCACAAAGCCTCATAGGGTAAATTACTTTTAATCATCCGATGACCTAGGTGTTACTTTATTATAATTACCACGCATATATATTATAATTGGGTAATCTTTAATTTAAATCCTTATTTTTATGTTAGTTAAGGTTTTTGTGGTGCATTAATATTTATACCGAAACCATATCTTATAACTGTTCTTTTATCAATTTTCAGATTTAAAACAATTACTAAAGGCACAATGATTATTTGTGTATGGTAACTAAGCAGATATTAACTTTTAAATAATTTCATTTACATCCTAATAAAAATTTATTGACTTCTCTAGACTAATTTCATATTTATACATTTTCTTCTTTTCTTTTTCTTTTTTTATATGCACATAAATCTATATCTGAGGTATAGGTAAATTTTATTTGAATCTAAACTAATTTTCTTAGCTTCCTGGGGTTATTTTCTAATTATCTTCCTTAGCTTTTCCTGAGTTGAAATGATTAACAAAACAAAGTAAATGAAACAAAAGAAATGCGCCAGGGAGGGATCGAACTCAGGACCTTCGGCGTGAGGGTCGGCTGGGCTGACCAGTTGGGCGGGAGCTCTCGGCTGATATAGGAGAGAAGACAATTAAGAAGAAGTAGCGTGGTGACGGTGCTCCAAAACAGAGCAAAGCGGCGCCGTCGGAGAGGAGCCTTGCCGGCGACGAGGGGCGGCCGGAGAGGAAGTGGGGACACGAAAAATGGGTTGCTCGGTGCTGGAGGATGCTAGGGGTGGTGGCGCGGCGATCGGAACGGCGACAAGGCGGGCGGGCGGCAGCCCGGGGCGACCGATGGCGAAGGTGGAATGAGGCGGCGGCGCCGGCGAAGATGGGGAGTAAAATTTGGGTAGGCATGAGCATAAGGGGGCCTGGAGGAACTCACCAGTGGTGACGGCTTGGCCGGGGAGGTACCGAGGTGAGCCGGCAGCTTGCACGACGGCGGCGCGGAAGAGGACACCGGTGCCGGCGATGTATAGCCCATGGGAGGCGCGGGGGCCGATGGCCGGAGTTGGGGAAGGAGACGGGTTTGCCAGCGATAGGAGAGCTCTCGGTGCGATTGGTTTCGGCAGGAGGAAGAGTGTGGTGTGGGTGAGTTCGGGGAGGCCTTGGCTGCTCTTATAGGAGAGTGGGTGGGAGCTTGCCGCGAGGAGCCCTTCGTCTTTGTCATGTCGTGCGGCGGGCGGAAGCAGCAGCAGCAGCAGTGGCAGTGGCGCAAGGGGCCGAGATATGGCAAGATTGAGCATGATGCCCTGGTGCCGCGCATGGAGTGGCGAGGAGAGTGGCGTCGCATGGCAGCGACCCAGGCGGGCGGGCGAGAAAAGAGGCGGCTGCAGAGGATAAGGTGGCGTGGTCGGAGGCGGCGGCCCATCTGGTCCGAGCGCCGAGCATCCGCCGGTCAAGCGTGGGGAAAGGGGATGGGTGGGGCATGAGGGCGGCGGCGAGGGGCATACCGGGAGGAGCGGCGATGGGGGAGAAGAAGGGCAAGCAGGCGGGAGCCGGGTGGTTCGGCGAGAGAACAGGGAGAGGAGTTGGGCCAAGCCCCGACTTCCTCTCACTCTTTTTGTTTTGTATTCATTTAGTTATCTTTTATATATATATATATATATATATATATATATATATATATATATATATATTCAAGCCTATTTTTTAAAACACATTTTGTATGAAGAATTCATTTGCATATATTTCTTCACTTTTATTTTATATATATATATTTTTTATTTTACTTATCTGTTTATTATTTCAACCCTAAAGTAGAATTTCCAAATTTTTGGATTCAAGTTGTACTCCTCTCTTAATGGATCATCTTCTCATATTCGAATTCTAAATTATAGGTTTCTTTTACTCCCATATTTTCTTTATGGCTTTTAATGTTTATTTTTACTTTTCATAGATTTCCAATTAGTGGAACCTCTACTAAAATTCAAGAAACACCATAAAAATCCAGATTCGAATAGAATATATTGCAAAATAATTCATGAGCTTCGTGTTTATATATATATTTTTTATTTAAATTTTTCAGGACGTTACACTGCAGGAGGCAATCATGTTATTTTAGGCCCCATGAAGCTCAAGAGCTATTAATAACTATGTAGTTTAACATATCTTATTAAGCGTTGGGACGCTTTCTCGTCTGCGGAGTTTTTGAAAGAGGAGACACCCGAAAACGTGGTTGATGATATCGCTCTTAACCAGTTTCGGGCGCGCTCATTTGTGATTCCAGCAAATCGCGGGGAGGCCTTCGATCGGATTGTGACATCGTTCTGCTTGCTCTATTGCGGGATTTTATCCGCATACCCAGTGGTGCCGAGTATGTGAGGGTGAGTGTTTTGTATCTGGAGAGCCTTGTGCGCTGCACTTTATTATTCAAATTCGGTCGTCATCTTCATCTGCACAAAAGCCTCCCATGTTTCTGGTGACACAAAATGATACCTCGTGAAAGGCGTGCAATCCTTGGCCATGTATTGCATGATAAGTGTACTCTTGAAGTTCTTCTACGCTTTTCCCACGCGGGAGAGCCTGCCATTGCACAAGTCTCTGGACTTCTACTAGGATGTCGAACGACATTGTTATTTCCTCCCACAGTTGATTTTTCTGAGCCTTTGTTAAACAATTCCATCTTGCTACGGTGATGAGGACCCGTTGTCTTCCAGTTATCCCACAGGAAGACCGGAATGCTGCCACTAGTTTCTTCGGTTGTAGAGGGACCTCATCTGGCGAGACCACCGTGATGGTCATTCGACCCTCTAGCCTTTTCGATACTGCTCTGTCACGCTTAGTTACCCCGGTCTTAGGAGCGTCAGACCTAGATGACGACGACGATGATTATGCGAACGTCATCTCTCTTACAAGAAAAAAATTAATTACAATGAGCTATGAGCGTAAACAAAGTTCTATGAAGCTAATGACACACACCAGTGTCATCAAGTTCTATGAAGTTGGTTATGGCCGCAATCTCTTCCTCCTCATTATGCTGCGCACTGGGATAACGGCCATAACTTACTTCATAGAACCTGATACACTGAAGTGCGTAATTTGCTTCATGCCCTTTGAAGGTCTGTGTGGCATATATTATTGCTAAAAGGTCCATTTGGAAGGGTAACATGCCATTCCAAATAGATTTTGTTGCAATAACACGAAATCCTCCTCATCTTGTAGTAATGTATATATTTAGATTTAATTCTAGTATAATTAAATATGATCAAAGCACATTTACAACAGTATATAAATGACAAAAATTGCATATAAACATGTAATTCTACCATGTCATTAAAAGCATAAACATAATGTAGGAAGCATGATGAATACTGAAATGAGCATAAAGAGCATTCTCAAGAACAGGGGAATCAACTAAAATTAGCATAAAGCTCAAATTTTAGCTTAGTGCTCTCAGATGTAGGGTTACACAAGAATTAATCTTGGCTGTTCCGCTACTCTGCTCCATACTCTTCACTAATTGGATATACCAAATGAGATTCAAACCTTGAGCTCTTAAATAACAAATTACTTATCTACCAAGCTTAAATTCATCAATTAAACTTTCAGCCAGTAGGAAGGCAAAGGTAGTGATCGCATGATAGTACGTCAACTTAATATACTCCCAATAATACAATCATAGATTCAACAAGTTTGATAGCAAACCAAATTAGCTAACAAGTGAAGCATAGGGCTTGTTTGGGTGCGGCTGTGGCTTATGGTTTTTGGCTGAATTTTTTAAATTTTGGCTGTTTACGGAACAGATTACAGAGAGACAGATACTCACTTGTGATTTTGGCTGGTACATATGTTGGGCTTTTAACATATAGATCGTTTAATTTGTAGACCCTGTCTTGAGAAAATACTCTGTTGGAAAATTAGGTATTGTAGCAAAAGCCAAAAGCCGCCAGCTTCAGAGGAAAAGAACAGGCCCATATATCATAAAGTACTAAAGATCACAAAACAAATTAACCAACTATTCCAAAAGTGACAGACCACAAGGTTGATAAATGATAGTAACAGTAACAATTTAGAGCTCAAGGTTGAATATCCAATTTCAATATTAGATCAGTATCATCATCAAGCTAATATCCGAACCCATAGTGGGATTTGGGATTCATACCTTAGGGAGGGGAGGCGGCGTTGGGAGAAGAGGTGGCATTGGGAAGGGGAGGTGGGCGGTGTCAGGAGGGAGAGGCGGTGTCTGGAGGGAGAGGCGGTGTTGGGAGGAGAGGCGGTGTTGGGAGGGAGAGGCGGCTGGCGTCAGGAGGGAGAGGTGGCATCGGGAAGAGAGGTGGCATCGCAAGTGAGCAAAACCTAGTAGGGGCAGTAGAGACAGAGTGTGTAAGTGAGGAGTGAGTGCAAAACCTAGCAGGGCATATTTATAGAGGAACTATCACAGACGGTTCCATTATAGAACCGTCTGTGATAATACTACCACAAATAGTTCTATTATAGAACCGTCTATGATATGCCACATATCACAGACGTATATGCCACATATCACAGACAGTTTCATTATGGAACCGTCTGTGATATGTGGTATATCACAGACGGTTCTATAATAGAATCGTTTACGGTTTGTTCCACTAAACCACGTGTGATAGTTCCCTCTTTTCAACTAGCCTCAGGAAATACATGCTAGCTATGCCCAGATGGTTCTATAATAGAACCGTCTGTGATAGAATTATCACAGATGGTTTGTTCCGCTAAACTTCCTATGATAGTTTCCTCTTTTTCAACTAGCCTCAGGAAATGCATGCTAGCCATGCCCTATGAAAAAAGGAAGCATAATCATAAATGGAATAGTTCGATAATTACATTCTGAGTTTCTTAATTATGATTATATTACAATAATTTCTAAATAGGTGCTAACTGTGTGGGATCATCGATTACACTTGGCTATTTCCTTTTAAATAAAGCCCTTTCACGATGATCGACACACATATAGCTTGCTTCATCGCCTTGTTCTTTCTCGAGCCTGATGCCATGTCCGAATGGAAGAAACTAGTCAAATTGATTGTACTCTTCCTCATCCACGATATTCTCAACTCCGATGATCCTTATTTTTCCATGAAGAACTACATGGCGCTTCTTATTTGCCGGATCGATTACATAAAAAACTTGAACAACTTGCCTCACAGGTACGAATGATTCATCTTTGTATCCTACATGTTCGGGGCCCACACCAGTGATGTCGTACTTGTTGACCTTTAAACACCATGGAAGTTGGATCCAACGGCACCGAAATAGAGGGATCTTGAAAATTATGTAGTCAAACTCCCAAATCCCCTCTACAAGCCCGTAGTATGAGCTTGGGCCAGTGGTACTAATGTGCACATGAAACGCATCTGTACGGACACCTGAGTTCTGCACGGTGCTCTTTCTATCCTTATCTATTGTATAAAATGTGTACCTATTAATGTTGTATTCTTGCCATGTCACAATTGTAAATTTTGACCCTTTTGCCAACCATTGTAGCATTTCACTTGACGACCTCACAATCAATCGCACCTTCAACCATTCGTTGAACCGACGGTTGTGTTATCTCGTGATCCAAATCTCTGACTGACCTGGATTCTCTTGGTGTAGCATGTCATTGTGCTCTTCAATATATGGGGTCATTTTAGTCATATGTTGTAAAACTGTGAAATGGGCTTGAGCATACGTATCTAGATCCAGAGTTATTGCTTTCTTTCCGATGGTTTCAATACCCTCTAGCCTCCCCTCATGACGAGATAGAGGTACGCCTATCGGTTCGATCTAAGCCATGTAATCAATGCAGAAGTCAATACACTCTTCGTTTGCATAATCTTTGATGATGCTACCATCCTACCGAGATCGATTGTGTACATAAGACTTGAGAATTCCCATGTATCTCTCGAACGGGTACATATGATGTAGAAACATGTGGCCATATATCTTTATCTCTTTCACAAGGTGGACAATGAGATGGACCATGATATCAAAAATGACGGAGGGAAATACATCTCAAGATGACATAGAGTCGTCACCACCTCGGTTTGCAGAACATCTAGTCCACCGGGATCGATGACCTTCTAAACAATTGTGTTAAAGAAATAATACAGCCTCGTGATTGTCACTCAAACCCTGTTCAGAAAAATACTTCTAATTGCAACAAGAAGCATTTATGTCATTAGCACATGACAGTCATGAGACTTCATGCCAATTAATTTCAAATCTTCCATGGAAACAAGTTTTTTCATACTAGCGGAGTAACCGGATGAAACTTTCACACCATGTAAGTACTGGCACAGTTCGGTTCTCTCAGACTTAGATAGAGTGTACCAAGCTGGGGGAAGGTACGTCTGGCCTTTATCAGTCTCTATCGGTGCTAACTTGGTCCTGATATTCATAGCGACCAAGTCACACTTTGCATTGACACCATACTTTGTTTTGTCACGAATGTTTAGTAAGAGACCAATCAAGCTATCACATATATTCTTTTCTGGGTGCATAACATCGATACAATTACAAACTTCTAAGTGCTCCCAATAAGGTAAGTCCCAAAATATTGACATCTTCTTCCACATGTTCTTCTGACGGGTCCACAACTTATGTCCTTTTTCAAGCACAATATCAATATCCTTGACCATATCGTAAACCACTTTTCCGCTAAAAGGCCTTGGTACTGAGTCATCCTCTTTTTTTCCGTCAAATTATTTCTTCATCTTGTGTTATAGGTGATACTTTGAAAGGAATCTACGGTGACGCATGTACAAAGTTTTGTGTGAGTTGTTCAATCACATACTCTTGGTATAATCTAAGCAATGCGGACAGCCTTTGGCTCCTTTTGTACTCAACCCCGATAGATTACTAAGGGCAGACAAATTATTGATGGTGCAGAACAACATGACGCGTAGAGTGAAGTTCTCTCGTTTGTGCACATCCCATACGTGTACCCCTTTGTTCCACAGTATCATAAGATCTTCCATCAATGGTGCTAGGCACACATCAATATCATTCCTAGGTTGCTTCGACCCTTGGATAAGTAGTGACATCAAAATGTACTTCCGTTTCATACATAACCAAGGAGGAAGGTTGTACACGCATACAGTCACGAGCCAGGTGCAATGTCGGTTACTTATATTACCGAAAGGATTCATTCCATCTGTACTCAATACAAACATTATATTTCTCAGTTCCATACCAAAGTCTATAAATATCCTAGCGATGTTCCTTCACTGGGCAGAATCAGCAGCGTGTCTTATCATTTCATCTTTCTTACGCTGCTCCAAGTGCCAACGCAGCAATCTTGCATCCTTTCGGTTTGCAAATAAACGCTTCAAACGGGGAATTACAGGAAGATACCACAACATCTTAGCAGGAGGTCGTTACTTCACCTCGATACCCTCCCTATCACTAGAGTCATTTTTACGTTTTTATCAGGATACTTTGCACACCAAACAAATATTTTTGCTTTCATACTCTTTACGATAGAGGATACAATCATTTGGATCTGCATGTATTCTTTCTATTTCCATTCACAATGGACAAAGAAACTTCTTGGCTTGGTAGGTAATTCTCGACAACACATTTTCCTCTAGAAGGATATTCGCTAGGAGATCTAACAATGTCGTGAAACTCTTGTCGGACCAACCATTGCTTGTTTTCAATTTTAGTAGTTCTAGAATTGATGACAACCTTATATATTGCGGCTTGCAGCCCAGGAACAAAGGTTTCTCCGAGTCCCCCATCAAGCCCTCGAATTTACCAAACTCTCTCACTCACTATAGTTCCCTTCTGCATCGCGTACCATTTGATCCAGATTGTCATCCTGCGATCTATTCTCATCGAAAGCATAGTCCACAAACGGCATATCGTTCTCACTCGATGATGTTATAACTACCTTCCTGTATAATCTTCTTTTCATCGTGACTGGCCCACCATATATACCCCTTTTTGAAGCCCCTTCGAATCAAGTGAGCTTCGATCTGCGTTGATTTCGTAAACATCTTTAGATTATTACAATCAATGCATTGACGGTACATATATTCCATCCCCTTCTTCAACATATCCAGCTCGGCCGCTCTTCTAAAATCAGACGCATCATTAATGTACTGTTCACTCACACGATTCTCAACGTACATCCAGTTTTGGTCCATCTATGCTATACATTTAACAAATATGTGTCAAATTGGATTATTAATACTACTATAGCTAATCAGCCTAGCTACTTACACACATAATTGTCATTCACCTTATAATAAATTATCCGTATCTAAATTAAGTAGCTAGCCACGTATTCATGAAGCAATATCAAGCAAGAATATATTGAAGTAAACTATGAGTACTGACCCATTCTTAAATTGGAGCAAACTACCATCTCTCTCTAAACCTGGCTAGCTAGATCTAAAAACCTAGCTACCATCTCTCTCTAACTATTACAAGGCATATAAGTTATTAGAAGCAAATACTAACCTCTAATCACCAAGAGCAAATCGATATACAAGTTAGATCTATAAGTGGTATGTTTTCACTAAACTCCCCAAAGCCGGCCGCCTTCTTCAATGCAGCGCAATGAAGACAGATCCGTCAAAACCACACTTGCTATTTAGTAACGCGATGTATCTCAGACGGTTCCAACCATCAACCGTCGGTGATATGAAACTATCACAGACGGTTCCTATTAATAACCGTATGTGAACTATCGCAGACGATTATTCATACAAAACGTCTGTGATGTCCGTCACTATAACAGATGGTTTGTATAAATAACCATATATGAATTATCACAGACCATTATTAATACAAACTGTCTGTGATGACTTTCACTATCACAGACAGTTCGTATAAATAACCGTCTGTGATGATATCACAGACGGTTATTCGTATGAACCGTCTGTGATCGTTGTGATAGTTGCCTATCACAGATGGTACATTGTCACGTTTTATAAAACCGTCTGTGATAATACATCACAGACGGTTTCGCTGTTCAGTATAGCCTCTTTTGTAGTAGTGTTATCGTATTTTGGTATAACATCTAAGCATTTTCCAAAGGTGTAACCGTGATGCTTTTAAAAAGATTATATAATATTTTATCTAACAAATACAGCCAATTATATAATATTTTATCTAACAAATACATCCAATTCATCTTACGCAAAACGAGGATTTATCAGGTTCTGTATAGCTCACCGTCAAGCAAAAATGGTGATGTGTTATAATTCTGATGTACAATATATGTGTAGTATAAGGCTTGACGAGACCAGCTGTTAATCTGATGATGAAACTTCTCAGGATGATCATATGATTTTGGATCCATCGTTGTCATTAGCTAGCGGGGCTTCTTTTGTAAGCGAATAGAGTATTACCTGGAAATTAATTACATGTTCTAATAGTACTGTTTAGGAATATTTTGGCATGGTTCTTTCACGTAAAATAAGATTTCGTCTGATCAAGTTTGGGCGGTTTCGTTAATGTACTCCGTCTACACCAACATGCATTAGTCCTTTGCACACTGAAAGCGATTCCTCTGCAGCTATCATTTTCTTTCTTTACAAATTCTTCACTATTTTGGTCATGTAGTAATTTTTTCAAATCTAACCCCCTCGCACCTGTAATTGTATTTTGGCCCGCTTCTCCACCGTAACAGCAGCGACAGACAACATGTGTCACTTGCCACACTACCTGACTGTGCAGTAGGTCTCACAACAGTGCCCGAGCACAGCAGCTCCTGTTGCGATACCGCATCACGACAGGATTAGCTAGCCCACTGGCGTCCGCATAAAGCTAGCACTAGGGCCTTGTTCTTTTCAGCTTCTAAAAGCTGCTTTTCGGCTTTTCTACAGTAACTAACTTGTAAACGGAGTATTTTTTTCAAGATAGGGTCTACTAGTTAATTGTAGTACATACTTTACTGACTTTATTTATATTGGCAAAAACCACATGTGAGTTTTTGTTACTCTGTAATCTCTTGTACAAACAGCTCAAAAATCACAAGCCGCAGTCAAAAGCCATAAGCTGCAGCTAAAAAGAACAGACCCTAGATCTCTCACCTAGCATGTCCTGCAGTGGTCCCACAGCATAGCAGATCCTACTGTGGTGCCATACTGTAATAAGTTTGTGGCTACTGTGCTCGTGAGTGACTTGCTAAATCCAAACAGCTGCTACAGTAAAAAAGCGCAGTAGATATATATATGTCATCTGCTACTGTTACTGTAGTCGTCTAGATGGTCAAAAGTGTAACCTCACACAAGTGAGTGCTAGAATTGCAAAAAAAAAAAAAAAAGGCCAGATGACCAAAAGCGTAATAGCTTCTTTCTTTCTTGGTGTGCACGAAATTTTTGCCACGTCCAAATCAGAAGAGCCGACCGATACCGAAAATTTAAGTGCGACGTGGAGAAACCGGAGGCAAAGAGGAGCAGCGCGCGTCGGGGTATCCTAGAGCATATTCTTCTTACATGCCTCTTCTCTTAAAAAATCTCATGTTTCGGTGATCGTTCACTTGGCTCGACCTTCTCATAGACTAATTTTGTCGTTTTTAGGAACGGTACGTTGGCCAGCGGGCAGCTGTCTTACAATGCAGTCAAAATTAGGCAATGGTAGAAAGTTTTCAAAAATTTGCTCTATTTACGAAAATCAGATAGATAATTTATCGATAAATTAAATACCGAGAGAGAGTTCAACGGGTAAGCCGCCCGCCTTTAGTGATGACCAATATCTAAATCCCATATTCCCACTATGATTTACCTTGCAATATTTAATTAGGGCCTATTTGAAATACAAGAAGTTTGTATAAAAATAAGTTTTTCATAGAGAATGGATGGCTCATTTTTTTAAAATTTCTTTCGAAATTCTTACACTCCAAACGAAAATCTTCTTTCAAGTATGCACTCTCATTTATCTAAATTATAAAAAAGATCCAAAAAGTTAATATTCTAAAACTACTTAAAACGTAGTGCAATCTTGAGAAATTAAATAAGAAATGGGAATGTGAACTTTTTTAGAGAGAGTAAGGCGCACCTACATATTCAACACACACTACGCTTACATCATTCACACATACAAACGTGTGGTCTTTTACATACGTTTAAAATTTAATAGAGGCATCTAAATCTCATAGAGCGCCGGCAAGTATATGTGTACTTCTAAAATCGATAGACACTAGTGCTAAGTCTAAGACTTAAATTCTGGTGGGTTAGGTGCACACTCGCACATCTAGCCATTTGGACATGGGTCAGCTTCCCGGAGAATGTGAACTTATTTATAATAAAAGCTACACATTTATCATCTGACACGTACTAATCAGATGGATCGATCAGATTGGGAGTTAATATTCTCCTGTTTTAAATTGAGGTCTCACTCTCACCTGAAACATCCGGTGAACTTATTTTTCTCGTATTGAGATTATTACCTCTCAAAAGTAGTACAATTCTGATCTAGAAAAAAGTAGTACAAATTCTTTTGTTCATGGGTGGGAGTTTTCCTATCCCTTCCCTTTGATATTGCTATCAGTTTGTTTGTTGATACCAAGAATCTTCCTCACAATGGAGCAGACGACGACGATGAATTGATGGTTCCATTTATGTGAACAAATAGCCATCCAAATGCATGTTTGTTGTCGATTGCTTTGGTGTCTAATGTGGATTTCGCCAAACCGCCAAAACAACCCCATAAACTTAGCAAAAAAAACAGAAGGAAAATGAGACGTGGCAAGCATTGGAGTCCACACTACAGTAAACGTTATTTGCGTTCCAAATTAATCAACATTGATACGTCCAAATATTGTTGTTTCTTATGCTCGTATTCATTGTTTCCCCCACTTTTGTGAAAGAAAACATAGAGCCAACCTTTATGTCGGACCCACATTAGCAATCCGAAACCTTTTGTGTTTTTCACCGTACTATTATCTGGATTAGCAAATAATATACATAGATACATTATTAGATCATATATGTACATCGCATGAACTATACCAAACATTTATATTACATATCAGAGTTTAAATACCCTATATCGGGTAGAGTTTACATTAATAGACCGATCAGGCTAAATGTTACATTACAAAAGCGAAAGCGAAAAGCAAAAGGTGAGGCCACACATTGCCACAGGCAAGTGATTAGGGATAAAAGGTGCCAAACTAAGGATTAGACTACTAGAGAACGACTTAATCTCCACTATTTTCTTCTTAGTCTTGTCCCAAAGCGGCGTAATAGGTATAGTGGTCTTGATCCGTAGGATTTGAGCTATTTTAGTGAGTGAGGGTGAGCACAAACAACTGAGCTCCGTGAGCCAACACATAGAATGCAATATTATATATGCAAAGTTTAACAAAGGAAGACCCTGATTCTTGTATTTGCGAAATGCCAAAGTTGAAATACCGTAAATAGGAATTTTGAGACTTGCATTTTTAACTAAACCATATTTTCTAAAGAATGTGAAAGTATGCAATAATAGTAGTGCAGATTCCATCCACCTATTAAATGGTTCCATCAACCATGTGCTGTTTTTTGTTATCAGGGATCTATCCACCCATTATAATCACTGGGTTATATCCACCCAATGGTAATCAACTCAAGGTTCTATCCACCCTTCGTGCTTTTTTATCCCATCCGCAAAATTTCTTTTGTAAATAGACACTAACTCGAGTAAGTTCTTATGTCCGCCTATGACCGTGGGCACGACTGTTTGAACAGTTTTCACTCTGCAAATGTCGCATACTTTACCTGTAAGATACAATGAACTTGTTATATTCCACATATTTCCTTAGACATGCAAATCAAGAAGATCACCACGAGACTTTTACAATGCATCTTCCCAGCGAGGCTACATCTGCTAAGATTTCACCACTATGGGGTCCTATCCACCCACTCTAGAGTTCACATCATGCACCACATGGCGGCTTCCATCCAATGTCGCGACCTATATATGTTTATCCAGATGGCACAACCCACACTGGGTTGATGTGTGACATCCCAAAATTTTGTTCATTTAATTTGGATTTAACTAGGTTTTTTCTGGAATTTATTTTCCTTTTTTCTTTTCTTTTATTTTGGCCTAGAGTAAGAATCTATTAAAAACCTAAGATTATTTGGAGCCAAATCAAGTTAATTTTATTTTTGTTAGGTTCCTTGTAACTTCTACAACTTTTGAGAATTTTCAGATTTGTTTTGCTATTTTCTAGGCTTTAAAATGAATTCTTAGATATTCTGAAATTGGAAAACAAAATATAATGTTTTAAAGTACTTGGGACAAATTTCCTCCACTGATCTCCTCAGGTGTGCCTTGTGGTCAAGGCCTCACGCGCCCAAATCTTACTCAACCCTCTTCTCGACTTGTGGGTCCCTTTGTCATCCCCATTCTCCCTCTTCTTCTTCCTTTCCTTCTTCATCCCCTTCTATTTCCTATTTCACCGTCAGCCGCCCGAATCCACACCGACCGCCTTTCCTTCCCTGTTCTCTCCGATTTTGGAAATCAAGCACCGAATGGGATTCCATTCCCTATTCTCCGTGCCTCCCTTCCTTTCGGCCCCCTTTCCTTCCTTTTCTTCCCTGCCCGAAATCTCGTCACCCTTAATTCTGGCGAGTGATTCTCGCCCCCAGCCTCCCCCTCGACCCTGTTTAAGGGGCCCTCGAGCACCCCTCAGCCCCACACAACCCCCCTCTCCCACATTGCACTGATGAGACCCGAAGCCCCCTCTAGCCGCGCTCTCACCATTTCAGCTGACAACACTACTTCGGTGAGCAATTTTGGCTCACCGGGACAACGTCAAGGCCTGCCGATGACACCTTAGGCTTCACCGCGCCAAGGACAACCCTACCCTCTCCTCCGTCAGTCTCAAGCACCACTGGAATTGCACCCCGTCAGAGCACCACCCTGACGCTGCCTTCCACTCGTCGCCAACCACCTTCCAGCCTCCTTTGGTAATCCCCGTGCCACCAACATGTTGCGCATGCTCCCCTCTTCATTTTTCACACCCTACCGCTCACCATTGGTCGTTGCTAAGTTAGTAATTTGTTTTGGGTTGACCAAACCGTCCCCTATTCCCCCTTTGCCTTGAATCTCCTCTTTCCTAATTCTTAAAATCAACGAGTAGATGGTGAACACAAGGAATACCAACAATGGCAACAACCACAGTGAACACAAGGAATACCAACAATGGCAACAACCACAACAACAACGACAACAACAATGGAACCCAAGGAAGTCAGTCTATTCCTATCCCTTCACCATCGCTAGTAGATGGTGTCTGACAAGCGGTTGTGGGCATCCTCATTCAGCGAGCGGTTAGAGGCACTCCACTTCGACAAGCGGTCAATGACGCTCATGTACGGCAAGCGATCGAGAATGGTCGGGTGTTGAGGATGGTCCGCAACGTTCAATCATGAAAGGCGACCATAAGCGTCCAAGCACCAAGGGTGCTTGGCGACATCTGAGCACGACCGAGAAAACACCAAGATCACAAGGGCAAAGCCTCTTTGCTTAGATTGGAGCGGTAGTCAACGATGTCGCATGCCTTAAGCATCAAGAGGGTCCTTGTGAGCAGCGCCATCAACCCCGCCTTGCGTGCTATCACTAGATCAAAGGTACAATGGGGGCAACTCCGGTGCATGATGGATCGTCACAACCGCCCGGCTTGGCCGGGGCATGCACCACATGTAAGAGTGGAGGGCTTCATGTTTTGAACCCAGGGGCAATCTTGACAGTCTCAACGTCATGGCCACGGGTTGCACAATGGCAAACTCCAAGTACCTAATCGACGGCATTATAGACATCGATTGTGGCATCTAGCAATCTTCCCACCACGGCTGCCGTCCATTAGCATGCAAACTACTTAGATAGAAGAGAAAGAGAGAAGGGGAGGCTTTTACCGTCCAAAGCGTAGCACGCCATGGCTTGTGCAGATTGCATTCTTACGTCCCTCTGCCTTCTTCTTCTTTAGTTGCATGTGTCCTTTCTGCATATGTATGGAGCGTGTCGTTCTTCGTCCTCGTCTGGCTTGATTTTCTGAGTTTGTCCATCTCTGCGCATGTATCTGTCTCCTTGGTCCGTCCTCATGTTTATGTGTTTCCTTTGTATTTTACAGGCCAGCAAGGGCCACAGGCAACGTACACGGCTCCTACGCAGTGCCAACCATGTGATTTCTTAGGATAGAATTCCCAATCTGATTGTTGATTTTTATGTTTCAAACCTTCGCTTTCTATATGCAAGAGATCTGTTGAGAATTAATGAATATTAGATGGAGATACGATATCATTATCTTTCCATTGCAAACACGACACGCTGAGCACAAATCCTTTCCTTCCATCTTGGTGCACAAGTTGCCATTAGTAGGCCATGCGACTAGCCATGTGTTGCGTACGCATCCTTATTTTGTTAGAGATCAGCCCATATTTCTAGACGGAAATTCTATGGGAACGGGCCGCTAGACAAAGGTGTCAGGGCCCCTTACGGATTGATTGAAGTGTGACGAGCACAGATCTGAAAGCAACGCCATGCACTGCTACAACGGTCAGATCGGCTATAAGATCTGAGTAGTTGAAGAGAACAACGTGGTCAACACCATGTGGTCAACACAGCGTGGTCGAAACAATGTGGTCGACGCGGCATGGTTGAAACAACATAATCGAAATCTCGTGACTCAGGGGATGACTTTGATGCATACGCCTCGTAATTGACCAGTGGCACACAGTCGTGTAAGGCGCAGCGCGTTGACCACTTTGTGGATTGTTTCACGTGCCGTTTCATAACCCGTTTTTTAAAGAAATTATATCTACCACATACCAAAGTTCTCTTCCCAAATGTACATCTCCTTGTTTACTTTAACTTGACATATTTGCACAAAAACTCATTAAACAAATGGTTCTTACGATAATCTGCACTCTTTCCTGAAAGGAAAAAAAGTAAAAAAAAACAAATAGACAATTGACATGGTTACTAAACCGCTCAAGGGCTTGAAGGCTTTCTTTCTTACTTCTATATTCTATTTTTCTCTTGTTTAAACCTGGTCGAGACACGAAAAACCTCCTAGTCAAAATATCTCCTCTCTGCATGTGGTCCTACCCACTGGAAGAGTTTCCTAGTGAGCGTCTTTTTCCAATGATCTTTGCTACCAGTCGAAACTCGAGAGTGAATATGTTTCTGGGATTTGTTTATGCCTTTAGTCCTCAGCAATCTAAGGACCAGATCAGATAGCATTTACACATAAAATACTTATGTAGTTTGCATACATTCTTGCATAGTTTTTACCATTCATCATGTCAGCAAGTTTATATCATAGTTTCTGCGATCATGTTTGGACTACATTTTGATTATGGAAATAGTATGTAAGACTGATCGAAACCATCTATTGACTCTATCTGATATGATTTCCTGGTAACTACTTGATCATTTCTACAATCAATGTCAACTGATTAGAATAAGGTACCTCTATTTCTTAGTCTACTATTTTCTTAGTAAGTTCTACTACTAAATAAGTTGTCGGGGGCTAGAAAAGGAACAAGTACTTCTGATATTGAGAAAATGACATAAGCTTTCTTGATGATAAAGGTAATTTTTTTACATAACAATACTTCATATTATATTTCCAATTATTCTACTACTTAGAGCTACCAGACTGGCCATTATGTGATGGGGACCTAACCTTCATCTCTTCGACTATCTGGTTTTCGAAGGGCTTTATCTCTTCAAAACACTTAGCAGTTTCTTTCTCTGAGAGTCAAATTCCGCTCCGGGTGCTTGAAGGTCGAGATTGGGGTTGGGAGCTTTAAGATTTGCTAACACAAAGCTTACTCCATCAGCCACAACATCCCTCATTGTTCGGTCATAGTTATTTTGAGAAGTAGCCAGAAGACTTTGAAGATGTTCAAGTTGTCGGCCCAGACAACTTACCTTCTCAGTCACTTCTTCTGAGATGGGCGCAATTACTTCTGAGTCCATCTCAGAAAGCAGGCCGTTGAAGAGGAGGATATTGTCTTGAAGCACTCCTTCGATCTCCTTCCTCTTCTATTCCTCAGAACCAAGAGATTTCTCTAGTTCTTCAACTTTGAAAGCTTGCTTTGCATGAGTAACTCTAAGTTATTCAAAAAATAACTTATAACCAAAGCAAGACTAGTTGATTTATGAACAGTTATCTTTGTTCTTCTTCTCGAAAGCTTCAATTTGCTTCTTTGTGTTGAAGAATATTGTCTTTGAACTTGGTCAACTAGTCTTCAATCGACCGGTCCATAACATTGAGCATCTCCTCGAGCTTAATAATGACAACACCCTTCACTTTGGCCTTTGCTTCATAACCTTCTAATTTTGTTGACCATTATAAGGAAAGAAGTGAGAAAAAATAAAGGCAAGAGATCAATAGAAGAAACGATAAGAAGATACTTATTTCTCAATCGTAGAATTTTTTCCCTCAAAAATCTTAAGGAGCTGCTCGTTCTCAGCCAGCATAGACCCAAACAGCTCTCTCTCCTTCTTAAGAGTTTCTTTGAGCATCTTAATAGTGCTCTTCAACTTGTAGATATATGGAAAAGGGTAAGTATAAAAATTTCTATCACCAATGTGTAATAAAAAATAAAAATCATTACCATTTGTCGACTTCTCGGTGGAGGGTAGCCCTTTCTTCCTCTAGGGTGAGTGATTGCTCGGTCAATTCCCCAACTAGAGCAACACCTTCCACCATGTGCTAAAGAGAAAAGAGGAGAAAGAGAAACTTACAAAATTTTCGAAATGACCAAAAAATATGTCTTAAGTGATCTTTAGGAATTACCTGAACTGCTTTGTTGGCATATGTAGAGTAGATGATTTCGGGACCTGTCTTCAACTCCAAATGTGAAATCTCCCTCTACTAGAGCTCTTCGAGCCTTTGGTTATTGAAAATATTTTCCCAATTGGGGATGTCCCTTGGATGTGGAGACTTCCTAGTTTGAGAAGAACTCTTCGGCCCTCCAACGAAAGGAGGAAGCATATCTACTCCCTCCTCTTCGAACACTTTCTTTCCAGTAGTGACCAGATCCTGTTGAGTCTTCTCTCCCACCTCAACATCCTTTGATGGGGTCGGAACCACCAAAGGTTCACCTTGGTCATAACAACCTCTAATGTTTCCTTCATCTGCTTGGGGCTGCTATGACCACCTCTTCTTTAGAAGCCTCATCACGTGGAGTATTTGGATCAAAGCTGATCAAAGTAGTAGAGGTGCTACAAGGAAAGAATAACAAAAAAGAAGAAGTAAGGACTTTGAAAGAGCCAAAAAAGTTAAAAGGTGTGAACTTACACCAATTCTTACAACTAGCACATACCTGGTCTTTTTCGTTTTGAAGTTAAAACGCCTTGGAGCACAGTTGAGAGAACTTGTGTAGGATCGGGAATGGCAACAGAGGGGGGGTGAATGGTGCCTTTTAAAAATCACCCCAAGTATTCACACAAACTTCTTCTCCAATAGCTATAGAAGCAATGAAGACAGAAGATGAATGCTCGTTGGAAAACCGAGAGAAGACAGAAAGATAGAGAAGAAGGAATACAGGGTTTAGCCAAAGCTCAGAGCAGTCAGTACTTCACTGTGTAGTTGATCGACTCTCTGCAGTGGTCGAATCAACCAAAACAGTTACAGAGCAGTCGAGACTTAGAGCAAGATACCAACCGACAAATGATTGCAAACAGGAGGCACAGCTAACAACAGAACCACCACATAAGCAACCAAAGTTCACAAAACTTGAAACCTAACAACAGCAGCACCCCTAAAAAGAAATTACCAAGAAGATGCAAACTCTTTTCAATGGTCGATCGGGACGGCACAGTCGGACAAGAAATAGAGGAACTCGAGGCACACGACTGTGAGACGAGAGCACTCTTCGATTCAGCTTTTTGCTCTCGGGAGTGGACTGGCCAAATGGTCTTGAGAATGATTCCCAGTTCAGAGCAGAATGAAATCGAGGCTACTCGAGCCAAGAACACAACTCCAAACAAGATAGGACAGGAGAAAACAAAGAGCAACCAAAAAACCAGATACAAGAGATCAAAACATCTCAAACAGAACAAATCTTAGATAGATGAAAAGAGATAAATGATTGATCATGGAGGTTTCTACAACCACTCCATCTGGAAGTACATGAGCACCATGCTCTACCCAGAGATAACTCACACAAAATAGAAACGAAAAACCCAGAGCAACTCGGGAACAACCTCACCAAGCACCCGAGCTCTACATCCCTATTTATAGCCTTTTGCTACCGGGGGAACCCGTTAACTCCAACCTAACACCGGGTATACACACAGACATCAAGCGACAACCCGCTAAGACTGCCTATTACACAGAGCTTTCCCAATGCTTTAACAGAGAACCAGCTTCCTTTTGCAGCTTTCCGTATTTCTCCAAAATCCCACTATGTCGCCTTCGCGGAAGCTTCCTCCTCTTCTTGATGTCCAACCTTGCAACCACTTCGCCTGCCTCATCGTCTTTGGCATCTCCCAACCGCTCTCGACCTCAACACCTCCCGTGCCTAGTCCGGTCATCCCATGCCTCGTCACGACTTAGCCTCAAAGTCCTACAATCATCACAGACAAGAAACCATTTCATAGCACCGCACAAAACAAGGATAACATCAATTTTCATCAGAGAAAAGTACTCAAAGCACACTCCTCCAAAGTCGTAAATGCCCTAAGATCGGTCACAAAAGTAAAACATGACATGCACAAACATACGACCGCTACCCGAGCCAGTCCGACTGCATACAACGACGTCCGACCGCGCCAGACCGAGCTACGACTGCATACGACCACAGACGACCGCGTCCGACCGCGATCCGACCACGTTCGACCGCCTCACAACGTGGTCGAAGTCCGCCGACTTCCCAACGTGGTCATGGTCGAAGTCTCCCGACTTCCAACCGCAGCGGTCGAAGAATGTCTTCCGACCGCTTCCAGCTTCCGACCATGGCCAACGTGATCGTAGAGCCTTCTAACTTTTGATTGGAGGTCGTAAATGCTCCGGCTGCCATCCGACCATGGCCAGTGTGATCGTAAAACTGTTTGGGGGCATCCGACCACGGCCAGAGTAGTCGAAATGACTTACGACCACGGCCCGCGTGGTCGTGTCGACCACGACCACGGCCAAATGGTCGATGAGCTTACGACCACGCCGAGTGGTCGTAAGGCTTCTAGGTAGCTCCCAGCTGCCGACAATGAGGTCGTAGGGACTTTCGACCACCTGTAGAAGCTTATGACTTGGTAAACACGGCTCAAACCAAACTTAAACTTTCCAAGACAAGTGTCAATTACTCATCACAAATATGGGGTCACCTCCACATGGTCTCTCAACTTGCCTTTCTCTTCTTCCTTCGACTGACTTCACTAGTACAACACTGGTAGGGCTGGTCAGACCCTTTAAGTCTTCCAACTAGATACACTTATCCTTAGTCATTTCCTCTGTGAGGCGGTTGGATATAGCTTCCATGACCACCTACTAAGAAGATAGAGCTCCCTTGACCACCAGAGTAGTCCTCTCCTCTGGTGCACTTGGATCCTTGGGGGTGGTCGTCGGGCCTTCGATCCGATTAGTCTCTACTATCTCAGAACCCACGATTGGTGAGTTAGGTATCACCATTAGCTCTATTGTTGTGGTGGCTCTAACTAGTAGTTCTTCCTTCCCCTTTGCCTTCTCATCGACCGAGATGAGCTCAGCAGCAAAATCCTTCATCCAAGAAAGATAATCCCATCGATGTAATTTCTCTTTTCCTCGAATAAGAGAAGGTGTGGGCTTGTAAGAAAAACTCTCGGAGTTAGAGTAGAAGTCTACCTTCGAGGGGATTTTTCTCAGAATCTTGTACGGTCGAATGAGTCATCAAAAGGGCAAATGGAGGAGCGGTCAGGGTAGTAATCGATAGAGCATGATGAGATCTTGATGCTCCAAATAGCATCTTCATGATTCGACACTTCTTGGGGTTTGGAGCAATTTTCTCCAAACCTTCAACAGGCTCATCCACTTCATCTAGCTCATCACCTTTTGACCCGACCATTTGCACATTGCAAAATATTGCAACAACCGATTGGACTAAGAAAAGATTTTCAGATGACAAGAGTTATTTTGTTACATTAAGTCTTTTGATCCTGTCATTCAGAGAGGTGATGGCTAGGATCAAGGGTACTCCATCTTTTTGCTCGAGCTCCCCCTCACGGATCATCTTTATCCTCTCCCTCACTTCGGTGGGAGATAGGTCTAACAAAAGGAAAAATCTTAAGGTTGGAAATTACAACCAAACAAAAATTCAACTAGTCATATTTCTCGATGCTTACCTTCTAAGGAATCCTTGGTTGAGTCTGTCGCACCCTCATACCAAAGCATGATGTTGTGGCATGACTTTAAAGGACTGATCTGGCGCATGGAGAAATCCCTTACCATATGCCATGAGGTCAGTCCCTTGTCCTTGAGATAGAAGATGGCATCGACCCATCACTCTATCTTTCCCACTTTCTTAGAGAAGACCTCCACCTTGGATTCTCGAATACAATTTGGCCGGTGAGGGAGAGGTTATCCTCTTTACCAAGCATCATGTAGAACCATAAATTCTTACATGACAACCACGAGGACTTCGAGTACATTGGAATGCATTCCATTGCCTTCACGCCTTGGAGCCACAGAGAGCAACCCCTAGGTGGCGTCACTGCTTTCCCCGATCTTTCCATCATTTTGTAAAAGTATTTGAGGAGATCCAAATTTGCTGTGATCCCCAAATACACTTTGCAGAGATGGACAAAGATGCTCAAGCAGGCGATCGAATTGGGGACCAAATTAACCAATTCGATACCATAGAATTTCAGGACCTCCGATAAAAAATGGATGCACTAGCAGCTTGAATCTGCACTCAATGTACACCCAAAAGATTAGGATTTTGTCGTCGCTTCCACTCAGGAAATTTTCTCCAATCGCTGACCTCCATGGAATCAAAACCTTATCAAAGAGTAACCCCTCCTCTTCTATGGCCTTTAGCTTCTTCGGTCCAAGCTTAGACACTGGCCAATTAGTAATCAGATCTGATATTTTAGCTATAGTGGTGGAGAATCGAAGATTGGATGGACTTGGGTCTACAGTCGAACAGACACAAATGTAAAGAGATGGAGGAACTTGAAGACAAAAGGTTTTTTAAGAAAGCGCGAAGCCAACAGGTACCACGCTAGGGTTTTTATAAGGGTTTTTTCCAACTTCAAACAGTAGTTATTCAATCTAAAGCCCAATAGGTGCAAAACCTTTCGGTTTCCCAATTAGTTTCTCAACATTAAGTGAATGGAAACTGCTTCTTTACCCTTACCATTGAAAGAGTCATTTTTGAATTGAAATTCAATTGAATTCAGATTATAAATTCACTTAAAATTTGGGGGCTAGTCGACGAGGATTGAATAATCCCTTAAATATGGTTTTAATACTTAATTAAGGCCCTAAAAGACCCTGTGGTCGTAAGCTTCCTATAGCTGTTCCCCGAGTACACTGGTCGAAGTTTACTATACATTCTACTCGACCAGCAAACCACTTGGACGATTCATGAACTAGTATCTAGGCCCGTTTCCAGGGGACTCCTTTCGTGCGACAAATAAGGCACATACTCTATCTGCCCAAACAGTACGATGCATCAGCACTACCTCTCTGACAACAACTACCTTGCAGTTATGCGGCACGTTCATCTCCCACTGATAACAACCGACGATCAGACATCCTCTCTCTCTGATAATAATTATCTCCACGATCGGGCGCACTGGTTCCAAAGGCGTCTTCCCAAGCGAATAACTAGCATCTCTTCAATGGTATTTAAGGGTTGATGAGAGAAGACAGAAGGACAATTGAATTCCATTCAGAGCAATTCGACAATCAATCGCAGATAAGGGAGTCAAGAAGATAGAGCAAGTCATATTCTTCCAGTAGGAAGAACATAGATGTTAGGGCTAGTTTCAAGCCTTTTTAAAAGCATCCTATAATCAATTCATAGTAATAAAGAGCATCCCTATCCGAGTGAGCCGAATGCGCTGGGCTGAGGAAAGGAGAGGGAGGAGGGAAAGGAGAATCAGGCCGGCCTAAAACCGGGTTGAGTTTTGATTTGCATTTCCTTTTTATTTGAGTTTGAATTTTGTTTTCGGTTTTGAATTTGAATTTTAAATCAATTTTGAATTTTTTTGCCAAAATTTGAATTGTGCTAAGAAATCCACTTAGTTCCAACAATTTCAAAAATTCACAAAATTGGGGCGTTACAATTAAGGAACATGTATATAGGTCTAGAACGTATAGCGGCCCTCTTCTATATCATTACTATTATAAACGAATGAGTTGGTGGTTGTACGCCCATTCTCCTCCAATCACTCTATTCCCTCAACTTCTCAATATTCTCCACTTTTCAACTGATCAGAGCAACTATCTTCTATAACATGATTCTCTATATATTTAATGAGTTTCGTTGCAACGCACGAGTATGTAACTAGTAATATTATAATGCTAAATTCCGTTTGGTACGTGTGCATTGACATTATTGAAAGCACACTATTTATTTTTGTTTGTTTATCCAATCTCCAAAGAATATGCTTAGGATATCTCCATTGTGGATTAGGGATAAGCCAAAGCCGAAAGATGCAGGAAAAAAATACCACAAGAACCACACACTAGACGGAAACCGTGTGGCATTTGTATTTGTGTAAAGTGTACCACTTTATGCTCAGTTATCATGAGAAAATAAATAAATAATTGAATTGGCAAAGCGAGGCCAGCACGAGCAATGACCATTCAGTTATCTAGTCACCTAATCTTGTCATGTTGGAATGTTTTTGGATAGAATATTTTGCTCATGTGTCAAGGTCTTAGTTTTGTCTAAGGATTTGAAGATGACACAAAAAAACCTTGGTTGATCTTTAGCTGTAAATATGCAGAATTCCATGTTAGATACTGTACATCTACTGTAGATTTTGCGGGGCACACATGGTGGCTGAGATCTTTCAGTTCACAAAACGGTGATGGAGCAAACACAAGAAGGCATATGGTCTGGTTTGTGTGGTCGGCATCATGATCTTGCTACTACTATTTCTTGTGATATCTCTTGTTTCCATCACTCTCATATGATAATACACAAAGTTCAATTTCCTGTTAGGAGCCGGCCGGTTACCGCCGACTACCGAAAATCCTGATAGGGTAGGCCGTAGGCGAACAGAATTCCAAAGCAGAGATCACTAGTGTGCATCAAAGGTGACACATGCTGTGCAGGTGGCCATCCCTGTCGATGTGATCATGGGCGAGCACACAGTTCATTTCCTCCTCCCATGGCTCGTGAGGTTGCTATGGCTTGTGATGCGTTCCCTAGATCTTCCATTACTTCTGTGCCATCCTTCTCTACGAGGATGGAAAGGTGATGGGGATAAAAGTGATATTTGGAGCGCTTATGTGGTCGTGGTCGCCTTCCCTATTCTTCCATTCTTTCTTTCAGTTTCAGATGCATGCATGGCCTTTGGGCTCGTGATAGGGTCGCCACTTCGATCATTTGCCAAGATGCATGCATGGCCTTTGGGCTCGTGATAGGGTCGTCACTTCGATCCTTTGCCAAGAATATGTTGTTGGAATTTTGTAACACCAATAGACAGATATCTACTGATCTCGATGTATGGTGAACTTTAGGAGATCCATTTGTTGATTGATGCCAATTTTTTTCACCCGGGTGTAATTACATCCACCTCTAATATACCACCTAAACAAACTTGAAATACTCATTTATCACTTTAGGTACATTTGTATACTAATTATAAGATACTCCAATGTGAACCACACGAAAAACTTGTAAAGGAGTTCATAGTTTTTAGCCTATTTTGTAAATACCCTTATATACGCGCATAAAAAGGAGTATGTCGAAAAAATATACATACCACTTCTGAAAAATTGTTCATACCACTTAGATGGTCTTAAATACTTGTATACTACACGTACATACCCTCCGTTACGCGAGATACGATATAGGGTGTAATTACACCCGGGTGTAGAAAAGAGGCTTCATATATATATATATATATATATATATATATATATATATATATATATATATATATATATATATATATATATATATATATATATATATATATATATATATATATATATATATATATATATATATACATACTTGGTTGAAAAAGGTACTTAATATGTCTATGGTGAAATACTATTGGTGACGTGGTGAGGTTTTTGTGATGACATGAATACAAAGCAAATTTTTGACTTGTTAATTAGAGCATGTGTATCCCTAGGTGCTAAGCTAATGCTATAGAAGAGAGAAATTTCTTAGCATCGATACTAAGAGATAGAGGAGTGAATGCTAAGCCTGGATTAGAGATGGCAATGGGTACCCGAAACCCGATACCCGGTGGGTTTTTACTCTATTAGGGCATGAGTTTGGGTTAATTTCCTAACCCATGGGTCTCTTAATGGGCAAAAAGCCCAACCCATCGGGTCTGCCGGGTTCGGGTATGTTCCTATAGTACCCAAACCCGTAAACCCATGGGTAATATAAACCCGATCCATAGGAGTTATAAACCCAGCTCCCGACCTCCCGTGCAAACCACCAAATTTATTAGTCAAGTACAAAGAGCGCTTGATGTCTCTCCTTTGATTTTAAGCGAGTTGTGAAGCGTGAACTTGTAATGATATGCTATGTCAGTGAACTATGAACTGATAATTGATGGAGTGAACTAGTGATGTGCATTGTGAATTTATCGTTGCTTGTTTCATGCATAGTAGCATATAAATTGAACTTATTGTTGACTTGCTAAAGCACCGCACCGTCTCGTAATCAGACAATGTTGTCGGGCACGCAGGCGACCCGTGGTACCCGTTACCCGGTGGGCATGGGTGCAGGCAAAATCTACACCGTCACGGGTATGGATTTTTTAGTGGGTACGTCCAACTTTCATGGGCACGGGTTTGGGATAGCAAAACCCAGCGGGTTTATGCCCGTTGCCATCTGCATGGCATGCAGCAAACTTTAGTAGCTAATGCTATATCAGAAAAATTGAACTTTTAGCACCTAGTGCTAAGGATTAGAGTAAAATAGCTAACAGTGATCTTGTGGAGAGAGATGTGATATGTCTATCTTAGCATTTGTCTTAAATGCTAAGGGATCTTACATGCTCTTAGTAGAGCGATCTAAGAAACAAATAATAAGAACGGGAGCATGCATACATGCAATCTAGGTGACGTCTTTGCAAGACTAGCCAAACACCATTTCTCTTTTGAGTTCTCTTGGAATATTTAAAAATGCATAGCTCAATAGACCTCTTTGCAAGACTAGCCAAACACCATTTCTCTTTTGAGTTCTCTTGGAATATTTAAAAATGCATAGCTCAATAGACCTCTTTGCAAGACTAGCCAAACACCGTTTCTCTTTTGAGTTCTCTTGGAGTATTTAAAAATGCATAGCTCAATAGACCTCTCTCTCGTGAAAGTGGAGATTAGAAATGAGGAGCACATTGGATGAAGCATGCCGTTTTAGTCCTAGGCAAGCAAGGACAATAGGGCATTGACTCATTGCGATTATTAACTAAATCAGAATATGGTTAAGTGTGATCGATCAAGATCTAACAACTGACAATTATACAATAAACAGAAGTAGTGGTTGAAACGAAATTCTTCCCTGACAAAGTGCGGTCATTGCTAACAGCGCTGTAGTTGTACCATAGGCAGATATTTTTTAGCAGAAGTAGAGCAGTGTCACAAATCAAAGGTGGTGTGCCAACTCCGAAATAGCTCAACAGCAGGCCATATTCCATTTGTATACTTATTGCTCGTCTCCATTATCTCAATGGGCGTATGGCCCGCTACTGAGTACTATTACTACTCTATAACTACCTTATTCCATCCTCAAAATGTGACACGATAAGAAACAAAAATCCACAGTAGCATAAAGTGTCATGATATAATAGTATGTGTGATAACACCAAAATTCTAGAGAATAGTGTATTGTCACAATGACAGGCCACTTCTTCCAGGTACAACAGCAAAATAATAAATGACAAAAAACAGCAAAAGAATGATGTCTATTTGAATTTGGCAGTACAGAGTTGAATCCCTTGAAATAGGAATAGCTATACAGGTTACAAGGAACTATCATACATGAGTTCTGGATCATGATTTCTCCTTGTTTGTAATCCTAGTTTTTATGCCACCTGTATAGAAAATCAGCAAATGTGGGCATTCAACAGGCAAAAATGATTCAAATCTAGTGTCAGTAAGAAGCAATGTGAAATAGAAATGCACTGCATCCTTCTTGTAATAGAAAAAGAACATAGGCTTGCAGCATTAGGCTAATTAAACAAGCAGCAATAGCCCAAGAAGAAACTGCGCAGGATTGTTTAGTTAGCTCAGAAAACCAATACATTAGGTTCTTCCAAGTTGTTATGAATATTATGTGTATATTAAAGAATCCCAATGGGCAATATATATAGTGAGTACAAAGGGATATTACAAGGGAATACGCTGATTCCTATTCTATCTCTAATACTCTTAACACCCCCATCAAATGCAAGGCGTATGCAATAGCATTGTATTTAAAAAAGAGTTAATACTAAAACAAGAAATATCCGACGTCCGAGTCTTGATAATGTCGTCGTTGCGTGCAGTTTTTTGAATAAACTATCAAATCAAGCCGAAGAGGAACAGATAGAAGCATAGCGGCGCAGATCGAAGCCCAAGATGGCTGCGGCGTAGTGTACAAGGTGTAGAAAACGTACGGCGGCCTTAGAAGCTCGGGACGGCGGCTAGAGAAGCGGCGGCATCATAACGACTTCTACGATCTGCACGCGGCTTAGAGAGTAGAGCGGCGACTGCTGCCATACAAAAAACAATTCCTACACTTCTATGACTGACAATAAATTTGTGGACTCGCACGGCTTGGACGAACTAAAAATTAGAAGCTAGGGACTTAGGTGGACACAACGGAAGACTCACGAAAAATAACTAAAGACTGACTAAAAAAATCAGCAACAAAATATCCCACTACCTCAAAAACAGAAAGGCTCAACGATGGCGGAAGTAAACGAACGGAGCACACCCCCTCCTTGACATTGCGCGCACGGATTGCATATACCCTCCACTTACTCTCTCACTCCCTCCCGCACACTCACTCCCTCCCACACTCAGAGAGAAAAGGAGCGGCGGGCTCCATCGACGACTCCCCGGGGCTAGGCGACAGCGAGATCCGGCGGCGGCTGGATCTAGGAGAGGCGGCCGGAGAAGAGGTGGCGTGGAGGAGAACCAGGAGCAGAGGCCGGCGCGGGATCCGGCGGCGGTGGCCATAGGAGCTGCGGCGGCGCGGGATCCGGCGGCGACTGATCCGGGCGGGAGTCCGGTCGAGGCGGCAGCGGCGCGGATCACGGCTCGGCGGCCTCGGCGGCGGCAGTGACTCGGGGCGGAGATCGCCGGATCGAGCCTAGAGAAGGTCGGATCCGGCGGTGGATTCACGCGCGGCTTGGCGATGGCGACAGTGATCGATGGCGGCGAAAGGGACCGCCGGATCCGAGGAGGCGGCCCTCGGGGCGGCGGACGGCGGCCACGGCTGCGCGGCGGCCGATCGGATCCGCGATGCTCGGCAACTACGCGGTCTTGGGCGTCGCGACGGCATGGATCCCGCTACCGCCGGTGGAGACGGCCGGATCCACAGGCGAGGAGGCCGATCCGGTCACGAGGGACGACTACCGACGGAGGAGACGAGTGGTGCAGCGACCGGCCGGCCTGAGGCGAGCAAGATCTGGCGTGCGCCGAAGGCGGCCGAACGCGAAGGAGATCGGAGGCGGCCGGATCCCGACGACGACGCGAGTAAGCGCGACCGCGACGACGCGTTGGCTTTCGGTCATGGGCGCAATCATGGCGGCGAACGCGCAAGAAAAGGCGGGGAGCCGAATCCATGGCAGCGACGGCCAGATCTGGTGGCAGGAACCCGGATCTGGTGCGGGCGACGACGGCCTGACGCTGAGGCGGCTAGATCCGACGGTGAGTCGTCGTCGTCGAGCGACGTCCAGTCGGTGCAGCAGCGGCGGCCATGGGCGCGACGCGGCGATCTCGGATCCGGCGCGGTGGCATATGGGGCAGTGACGGCGGCTTGTCTGGAGACGAGGCGGCGGCGGCGTCGTCGAGCAGCCCAACAAAATGGCCGCCCCCGGGAGAGGAGATCGATGCTCCCGGGGGCAGCAGCAGCGGAAGTAGATCGATGTTAGGGTTTTAACCTAAACTCTAATACCATGTTATGAATATTATATGTATATTGAAGAAGCCCAATGGACAATATATATAGGGAGTACAAAGAGATATTACAGGGGAATATGCCGATTCATATTCTATCTCTAATACCCTTAACACAAGTAACCAAGTAAATGAATTAATCTAGCCCTAATTAAGGAGGAATGAAGGATAGGCTCATAGGCACATCTATATTGTATAATGTCAGCATTGATACGTACCATCAACTTCCTCAAATTCAACTTCTTTAATCACTTCAGCAGCAGCATGGTACTCAAACCTGCAGAAAGGAGCTAAAGAATTGGACTAGCGTACATTGGTGATACACAGCAGTAGATGTTTTAAGTCATCTGAAAATCAGAGTATTGGGCAAAGGGTCACTACCCAATGTTGACATACAACACAGCGGTGAGAAGGTTCAGAAGCTGCTGATCATTTTGTATAAACACTGAAGTTATTAGAATTTAATTATAGTTGGAATTAGTACTTATGACTTTTGAGCATAGGTGTTGATAGGAAAATGGATCGTGTATCAACAGTCCTTACAGAGTTTTGAAATCTAAAATTCTCACATTACAATCACATTTTCCCAAACAACTAGGTAAGTCTGTGATGCATTTGTTCAAAGCAGATTCTATGTTTAATAGAAGGGCATATCCAAGCTCCATCAGAAACTGTTTACCTGTTAGAGGAAGCCACCTCAGGTTCATACTCAGATGTGCTCTTAATAGCCTTAACTATAACATCAACTATTTCCTTCTTTCTAGTGCTGGCCATTAAACAATCATACTCTGTCGGCACAATGATTGCGAAGAAGTTATCACTGAGATTGCTTATACATAGCCTATCAACAGCTGCAAGTGCTATCCTCCTCTTCAATATATCAGAGTCAGGATCAACAAGGTAGAGAGCAAAGTCTGTTATCACTAGGATGCGCCTTTTCAACTTTCCTGATTGAGTGAACTTCAAGACCTTGTCCGCAAACAGAACTTTGTTATCCCCTGCAATATATTGACGATAACCTTAGGTTATGCAGTTAGAATACCAAATGGTCATGGCGTTGTGCACAAGGACAGAACATTTGTCAACGGCAATCAACAATTGCCATCATTAGGGTCCATAACTCCTACACAGCTAGGATCATGACTGGCAGTGGTTATGTTCTTCGTATTCAAGCATGCATATAAGGCATCATTAGTTACTTAGTTGCATCACATGAGGATGTCAATGCAGTATTTAGTAGAATTGGCCAATGCTACATGTTGGACACTGAGAACCAGAGAGAAACTGCATTGGAACTCTACTCTCTGCACTAATCATTCATAGCAAGACGCATCAAAATCGCCCGGTCCAGTCACTCTGCTACGAGAGCTAAATTTGTGGAGTCGAGACAACCCTAGACGCATTTCACCACAATCCAAATTCCCGCTATTACATCGTAAAAATTCACATCTTTACACCTAGCAAACGCGTCAGATCCATTTTAGAGAACAACGTGCACAATTACCGAACCAATCGATCGATCTCCAATAAGATGAAACCCAAAGTATACTGATGCAAACTAATCGAAGATACGAAAATAGATGCGAATCCGCGCACGGCACCTTGCTTGGAGAGGATCTTGGTGAGGCATGGGTCGTTGGGAACGCCGATGTAGTCGCCCTTGCAGTCGCGATACACCGCCGCGCGGCGCCGCACCTTGGCCCCCATGAGCAGCCCCGCCGCGGGTGCCGGCGCCTCCTCCTCCTCCGCATCCCCCCCGCCGGCCGCCGGAGGGGGCGGGTCCGCGGGCTCGGGCTCCACCTGGATCCGCCTGAGCGGCCGGAACCGATCCATCGGCGAGCGAAGCGAGTTGGGGAAATGGGGCGGAAACGCGGAAGGACAGGAGAAGTGTCGGGTTGTTGATGCTGAGCAGTTGGCCTTCGGGCGTGGGCTTAGTGCTGCAATGGTGGGCCTCGTTTGATGTGCTTTGTATGGCGGGTTGGATAATGGCCCCGTTCTTATTGACTGCAGCTGCAGGCCTGTTTTTTTCTTTTCAGTGGCTTTTGATTTTTGCCTTCACTCAGTAAGCACTATTCACTAGGCTAATAATTCCTAGCTTAAAAGAACAAGCTCCATGACTGATGATTTTTTACTACGGCTGATGATTTTTTACCAAAAATAAATAATAGTGGATGAAAGAAGTTGCTTTTAGAAGAAGCGGGTGAGTAGTGATGAAAGTGAGGGAGAGATGTATGCACGAGACGAGAGCGAGAGGAGTGGAATGTGTGATACGTCCGTGATCCCTATCTTACCTTTATAGCAAAACGGAAGTGAGCGGAGTGGAAAAGCCGTTTCGAGAAATCAGATATTCATATTGACTTCGAACTTCTTTAAGTAGAAACTAAAAACGAAACCAATATGAATATATCCTATTTCGGCGATATGACACAGTAGAGAGGTGAGTTGTATTTCCCATCTCTAATGCTGCCCTTCTCTCCTCTTGTCTACTGTACTTTTTTCTAGAGCTTTTTGTGAGGAGGAACAGGAACCTGTGAAGAAGGAGCATGGACTCCAAAACTCAACTCCTCTCCTTTTGTTGTGAAAACTGCAAGATGCAATTGCATGGCGATCTATTATTTGACTTTTTTTCAGGCCTCGCTCGATTGGACTAAAAAATAGTGACTTATAACCGAAATTGCACTGTAGCTGATTGAAATTACATTGTAGCTAAATGTGACTTATTTGACGTAATTAAATTTTAAAAAAAATTAAAATGGAAAAAATATGTTAGCTCATCACAGACAACGCAAATGTATACAGGGAAAAAGAACTGGCAAAAAAATTAAAAAAACCAAAAGTTTAGAAAAAAACGAAATTTATGAATAGTAAAAAATAAGTCAAAAGCTCAAGTCGAAATAAACAGACCTTTACAGAACTTTTTTAGGTAATTAGAAAGAAAAAAGTTTGTTTTATGCATTTGGTTGCCCACGAAAAGGCAGTTTGCGTGGTTGGGCCGGTAACCGACCGGACCAGGACGTACCAACCACGGCAACGGAATTGAGGGCGTCTCCGGCCGGCCGGCCCCCACTTCCCACCTCGTCGGCCCCTTCCGGACGTGGGCGACCACGTCTCCTCCCGCCCCGAAGTGGAAGTGGGGGCTCGGCGTAGCTCGTTGGCAGCCGCGCCTTGCTTCCCGCGTGAAAAGAGGACGGTGAGGCTCACATGAGAAGACGATCGAGCTGGCACTTGGCGAGGCAACACAGAATCGGCGGCTAAAAATATTGCGAGATAGTGTGTGAACTGTCGCCAAGAAGGAGATTTTTAATTTTAGTAATCCAGGAATATGTGTGTGTGAGATGGATTGTGATTGTGTAGTTGTGTGGAAGCTTTGTTATTTCCCTTTTTTTTTCTTTGATTATATTGCCCTCGTCAGCACTTGCAGCTGGTGGGTGCTGTCTCTGGTAGGGGTAAAAACGGATCGAATAGTTTTTGATCGATTTGAATAATTTTCAAATACAAAATAGTTCAGTTCAGATTTTTGTCAAATAGTTTCGGATCGAAAACGAATATGAATTATTTTTAAAACAAATATAAATATAGTAGCACACTATTCATCAAATATGGATACAAACTCGGATAGGGGTGGAAAACAGTAACGGATAATTCGTTTTATCCGATATTCGTATCCGAGAAAACGCGAATATGGTAAGAAAAATCCGTATTCGAAAATGTTCGTATTTGTATTCAAGAATATTCGTATCCGTATTTGAGAATATTCGTATTCGCATTCGTATTCGAAAATATTCGTATCCGTATTCGTATTCGATCCGTTTCTAGAACTCATGAAAAATCCGTACAAATTTTGTTATTCAAAATTTGAATTTAGGTATTTAAAACTGGTAACCGGTCAAAAACCGATAAAAAATCAGCAAAGCCGCTAGGAATCCGTTTTATCCGATATCGTATCCGAGAAAATCCGTATTCAAAAATATTCGTATTCGTATTCGAGAATATTCGTATCCGTATTTGAGAATATTTGAATTCGTATTCGTATTTGTTTTAAAAATATAGATTCGTATTTGAGACTATTCGATCGTATCCGATCTGTTTCCACCCCTAGACACGGACTATCCAAATTCAGATATCCAACCTCTAGCCATATATACTAACTACTAGGCCCAAGCCGCAGGACAGCCGCGATGGTCACCGCCGTCGAGGCGCCGAGTGGCTCTGGGGCTCAAGGACATGGCCGCCGCTCGGCTCTGGCCGACCGCGTCTGTGGTCGGAGGAACGCCATCTTCGCCAAGATCCGTGCCGAGGTCAAGGCGCCGGCCGAGGGCGCTGTGACAAGACGGCGGAGGAGGCGTCCATGTCGGCTTGATTGCTCCTTAATTGGCCACGCACACCGCCACGTCGAATACGTATTGTATCAAGACTTATGTGCGTGTGTGTATGTATCTTCTTCGCTAATAAGTTTAAGTTGGTGGTTGGTCCGTCCTCTTCCACCCCTTTCACCCCTTCCGACAAAAAGGTATTGGGTGACATGTGGGCCCACCCACCCTCTCACGACCGTGCGCCTGCCTCCCCACCGAGCCCATGCGCCTCCTCCCATGATTTCTCCCGCCTCCTCCCTCCCTCCTCCTTCGCCGCCTCCTCCCCGCTCTGCCGCCGCCTCCTCCTCCCCCACCCCTCCGTGGGAGAGACCTTAAAGTATGTCATCCAATTGCTCTTTCCAACCTCTAACAATGTGGCTGAGTATAAAGGTTTTTTGGTTAGCATATGAACTGCTAAAGCGCTAGAGATTCGCCGACTACTCATGAGAGGAGACTCTCAACTAGTCGTGAATCAGGTCGAAAATGAGTGTCGATGCTTGAGTATGACCATGTCTCGGTTCTTGTCGGAAGTCTGGAAGCTAGAAAAGCACCTTTTCAATTTCGAGTTACAGTATGTCCCTCAAAAGGATAACTTTCTCAAAAACCAGTTGGCTCGGATAGCTTCCTCCCAATCGCAAGTATCGTTGGGAGTCTTCTTGGAGCAGCTCCAGAAGCCGTCTCTAGTCGAAGTACCAGAAACAATTCCTAATGAGACATACTCTTTAGAGTACGAAGAGACGTGGATGGTTCCCATCTACAACTACCTTCAGAAAGGTTCAATACCTGAGGACGATCTAGAAGCATATTGTTTTGCCCGTAAGACCAGGATGTATACCTTGGTCAATGGAGTACTCTATAAACAGAGTACTCAGGGAGCTCTCATGCGATGTATATCGTAGAAAGAAGGATTAAAGTTCCTTAACGATATACATGGGGGCATCTATGCAGTGCATGCTTCCTATAGAATGCTGGTCGGTAAGGCCTTCAACAAGATTTCTACTGGCCAATAGCCCTCAATGATGCCAAAGATCTGGTTAGAAAATGTGTATAATACCAATTTCATAGTCAGCAGATACACCAACCAGCTCAGACTCCTCAAACAATTCCTTTGTCTTGGCCTCTTGCAACCTAGAGTCTTGATATCCTAGGACCGTTCCCAAGAGCGCTAGGGGCTTTTAGTTCCTCTTCGTGGCTATTGATATATTCATGAAGTGGATCCAAGCCGAACCAGCAGCTGGGATAACAACGGAAACCACAAAAAGGTTCATGATGAGAAGCGTAATTACTCGATTTGGAGTCCCAAGTCAGATAATTACAGACAACGATAAGCAATTTTCGAGCGTGAAATTCCAAGAATTTTGCGACAAATTAAGTACCAAATTATGCTTTGCTTCGATCGCCTATCCTTAGAGTAATGGGGCAGTCGAGCGTGCGAATGGTCAAATAATGCAAGGAATTAAAACCCGAGTCTTCGACCAGCTTGTAAAGCACTCAGGGGCTTGGGTTCAAAAATTACCTTAAGTATTATGGGCAATTCGTATGACTCCTAGTAGGGCCATAGGAGAAACTCCTTTTTTCCTAGTTTTTGAGGTGGAGGCCATACTTCCTCCAGAACTAAAGATCCAGTCGACAAGGGTCGAGCACTTCGACAACTCTAACCAAGAGCATCTTCGAGCGGACGACATCAACTTGCTCAAAGAGAGGTGGAATCAAGCCTTAATCCGATCAGCAAGCTATGCGTAAGTACTACAATAGTAAAGTCCAACATCGCAGCCTTGCTGTAGGCAACTTGGTATTGAGAAAAATCCAATCGCACTCTAATCGGAATAAGATTTCCCCAAAGTGGGAAGGTCCTTACACTGTGGTCGAAGTCACACGCCTTAGCTATGTACAACTTGCTATGGAAGACGACTAGATTCTCTCAAACTCTTATAATATCAATCAATTATGCAAATTCTATGAGTAAACATCTCTTACTTTTTCAATAAAGCTTTCAGTTTATGCAAATATTTATTGTCATATGTTCAGTAGATCTTCTTGTTTGTTTGTTCGACCACTTCTAGCACATCTAATTTGTTTAACTGATCGGAGAAGGAAACACCACTAGCCGAATCTCTCCTCTCTGCATGTGGTCCTACCAACTAGAAGGAGCTTCCTAGTGCTGATTGATTCCTAACTCTTGCTATCAGCACACAACAATTGAGTTGTCTACGAAAACATTAATTGAATGTTCAATAAGGAATTCCGAGTATTTATCTTCTTATCGTTCGTCTTCGATTTCATTCACCTGGTCGAAGGTAAGTAACAACTCCTAGTCGAAGTATTTCCTCTCTATATGTGGTCCTGCACAATAGAAGGAACTTCCTAGTGCCGACTCATTCTTCTTCTTTGCTGCCAGTACATGTAATCGAATCCGATAACGATGGTCCGATGAAACACTCTACTCTCTGCATACTTCACTCTGTACTATTTGCTTAGATTATTCATATAAACTAAGTAAATAGTCAAGGGCTAGGATAGAGTTATTCACATAACTTTATTTCTTAGCCGTAAATATGTTCTCTTTCATTTTCTTTTTTTGTCTTACGAGCACTAACTACTCAATGAGACAAATTACAGAAAAAGGAAGAGGTCTTTCATCACACAAAGGTAAGTATTTACAAAGTTATCATTAACAAACTATTCTGAAGGGGGACAATCAACTTGTATCTCCTCTGCGACCTTTCAGTCGAAAGGTTCTACTTCCTCGATCAGACGCACTGCCTCTGATTCAGAGCAGCCGAAGTCATGATCGATCTGGCGCTAGCCTTGAGTTTTACCAACGTTGTCGTAGAGGATTGTCTTCATCGGCAGCTTTATCCTTTCATCCTTTACTTTTTTATATGAGTTAATTCTGCAATCACTTTGGCCTTTTATTCAACCTCGGTTCGAAGTTTACTTGTTTAAGATTTTTACAAAAAATTTAGTCCTATGACTACTCTATGGTCATAAGATATTCTACGACCATATAGTCATAAGTCTTTCTACGACTACTCTATGTTCATAAGATCTTCCACGACCATGTAGTCGTAAGACTTTCTACGACTACTCTATGGTCGTAAGATCTTCCACGACCACATAGTCGTAAGTCTTTCTACGACTACTTTATGGTCGTAAGCTCTTCTACGATCACGTAGCCATAAGTCCTTCTACGACTACTCTATAATCGAAAGTTTTTCTATAACCATGTAGTCGTAAGTCCTGCTACAGCTACTTAATAGTCGTAAGCTCTTCTACGATGGGTATGTCGGGAATTGATTAGTTGGAGTGATTGGAATTCCTATGTTCTTGATGTCTATCTATCTTTATAGCTCAAGCGAAATTACCGAATTGACCAAGCCTATTCCTGGTCGATAAAGGTCAGAAAGGCTCTGCTTTTGACCACATGTTTTATCTACAACCTCACCTGCTCGAATAAGCTACTTTCATTTGAAGTTGGGGGCTAGATGTCGAGGATAGAATGATCCTCAAATTATTATGTCATCATATTCCTTGAATACACCCTTATTGATAAGGAAAAATTTTCACAGAATAGTTATAAGCTCTTCTACGACCACACTTTGGGAGTAAGCTTTTCTACGATCGCATGGTCGTAAGCTTTGCTACGACCCTATGGTCGCAAGTCTTATTACAACCACACAGTCGTAAGTTCTTCTATGACCGCATGGTCGTAAGCTCTACTACGACCGCATGGTCGTAAGTCTTACGATGACCATATGGTCATAAGTTCTTCTTCGACCGTATGGTCGTAAGCTCTGCTACGACTATATGGTCGTAAATCTTACTACGACCGTATGGTCGTAAGCTCTTCTATGACCATATTGTCGTAAGCTCTCCTACGACTGTATGGTCGTAAATCTTACTACGACCTATGGTTGTAAGTTGTCATGCGACTTTCTTATGGTCGTGGACCTTCCTGTGACTAACCTATCTCTAACCAACTTATCTACGACGACTAACTACATCATCGATTCATCTAACAAGGCGACTAGAACGTGCATTTATCCAATAACCGCACACAATCTCTCTCTGGCAATAACCGCTACATGATTAACGGCCACCACATCTCTAACAGTAACTTCTGTCAGGCGATTAACATCTAAAGCATTGAGGTGTCTTCTGGTGCGGGACAACGTCGTCACTTCACTGGCTATATAAAAAGGTTAACGTCAAAGAGAGAAACGGGGGGAGGCGGATCCATGCAAGAGACCGTGTAGACTCTTTTTTGCATTACACAGTTGTAATCATTTCTTCTGCTTAGTAATCGCACAGAACATAGGGCTATTATTCTCTTAAGAGAAGCCCTGAACTTGGATAAAAATTCACATGTCCCTGAACCATAGCATAGTCTTCTAAGAGAATCCCCGAAATCCAAACAAATCGTACGTAAGATCGGTTTCAAAGCATCGACAAAACTCAAGAAGGTGTAGGACAACATCACATTTTTCACGTGGTCTCTTAGAAAGTGAAATCACTTGGAAACCATTAAAGAAAGTGAAGAACTATCAAGTGTTCCAATCAAGTAATGACGTAAAAAAACTATAACCCAATCAAGCGCATGTTCTTCATCCTGCGTTAGTTGTTTTTACAACATAGAAACATTGGTCTCACAGTACTAGGGTTAGTGATAAGATTTAGGATTCCAGTACTGAGATACACGATGAATAGAAGCAACAACAGGCAAAGATAAATATTTAAGTGAAGAATTAGCCTTTGTTCAATTCCGATCAGACAGTCAATGAAACACTAGTCCGACCTCGGGGTAGTCTGACCACCTTAGCAAGGGTGGTCTAACTGCCGACCAGTCTGATCGGGTGAACAACATTGGACGTAATGTTGGTCCAACCACAGGATGGACATATTGCCTTTGCAAGGCTGGTCTGACCATCGACCAGTCTAATCAAGTGGAAAATGCTGGTCGAAACTCTGGTTCGACCACAGAAAAAAAACTAATCGAGAACCTACAGTGGAAAGTGCTGGTCGAAACTCTAGTCAGACCACACTGGTTCAACCACGGGAAAAAGCTGGTTGATAATCCTTCCTTATCCTGTCTTTCTTTTGTTTCTTCACTTTTAAAAAGCAAAATTGAACTAAATGACCATCTCTATCACAATGAGTGCATTGATATTTGACTTGATGAGTGGTCGTGTCACTCGACTTCACAGCACCAGCACTTTCCACTGAAGGTTCTCGATTAGTTTTTTTTCTGTGGTCGAACCAGAGTTTTGACCAGCATTTTCCACTTGACAACCTTAGGAGGATTATTCTTGGCATGCCCAATAAAATTAAATCCTAGACCACGATTTTTCACACTTATTTTTGACTTGTCTAAGATCATATTCAAAATTTTCTTGCCAAAAGAAAACATCTCTATAGTGTTCTTAAGATACTTATTTTCTTTAGCCAGAGAGGAACAAGATTTGCACTTAACAAATTCATTTGCAATATTCTTAGAAGCACTAGATCAAGCCAATCTATCATTTTCAGCAAAGTCATTAAGTTGTCCAGTCAATGCTTCTATTTCAATGTTAAGCTTAGGATAGTTAGAGCAAGAGAGTGTTTCATGATAAAGCATGTGTTGAATTGATTCCTGAGATAAATTAAGTCTAACTTCTAGCAATTCACATCTTTTACATAGAGAGGGTTTGCTAGACTTAATGTTCTTAGCACACAAAGATTGAACTAGTGAAACTTTTATCCTTTTCAAATTCTTCTTGGCAACAAGCAAATAATTAAGAATATAAGAATGGACAGTTGTACCAAGAGCAAAGCAAGCATGCAATTTCTCACATTCAGTATTAAGATAGTCAAATAGCATATTTAAAGAAAATTTGGTTCGATTCAGATTTCACTTCAAATTTTTTAGATTCCAAAAGCTTAACAATTTTAGGAGATTATTCTTGGCATGCTTAATAAAATTAAATCCTAGACCATAATTTTTCACACATGTTTTTACTTGTTTAGGATCATATTAAAATTCTTCTTACCAAAAGAAAATCTTTCTAAAGTGTTCTTAAAATACTCATTTCTTTTAGCTAGAGAGGAATAAGATGTACATTTAACAAATTCATTTGTAAGATTCTTAGAAACACTAGACCGAGCCAATCTATCCTTTTCAGTAGAGTCATTAAGTTGTCTAGTCAATTCTTTTATTTCAATGTTAAACTTAGAACAATTAGAGCAAGAGAGTGTCTTATGATAAAGTATTTGCTGAATTGATTCCTGAAATGAATTAAGTCTAGCTTCTAACAATTCACATCTTTTACATGAAAAGGGTTCACTAGACTTAAGATTCTTAGCACACAAAGATTGAACTAGCGAACTAGCAACAAGAGAAACTTTCATCTTTTTCAAATTCTTCTTGGTAACAAGCAAATCATTAAAAACATAAGCATGGACAGTTGTACCAAGAGTAAAGAAAGCATGCAATTTCTCACATTCAGTATTACGAGAGTCGAATTTATCCATGTAACTTATATGAATAGAACATTATTAAGCTCAGTTAACATGTTAGTGCATGAAGAACATGAATCATCATCTGGGACCAAAGCTCTCAACCTAGCAATTTCTGAATTAAGATTTTCAACAAAAAACTTATTTTCGTTTAATTTCTTTTTGGTCTTTTTCAATTCAATAGCAAGTTTAATCAAACCGTCTTCAAGCTCATCATATGATGATCTTACCTCATCGGGATCACTGTAGTCATCATTGTTGTTGTTGCTTGCCATAAAGCACATGCCCGTGAAGTTGTTGTTCTTCTTTTTACCTTTAGCGTCATCATCACTGTGGTCATCATTGTCGCAACTCTCATATTCCACATCACTCAAATCAAGACGCTCAATAGTCGATATGATCTTTTCAGCAAACTTGCAATAAAAATTGTCATCCTTAGTGTTGTTATTCTTGGGTGGCTGACGATGATAGTTCTTATCTTCCTTGATCATATTTCCCTTCAGCTTGGGGCAGTTCATCTTAATGTGGCCTGGCCCACCACACTCATAGCATCTGATCAAGCCTAAAGCACCTCCTTACTTTCTCATCCCCACGTTGTTGAGTGCATTGAATGCACGTGGGGAGATCAACACCAAGTCCTCTTTAGGGAGCTGCTCAACTTGTTCCTCTGAAAAAAAGACAAAGAAATATAAGACAAAGAACTCGATAAAGTAGCATGCATGGAGTTAGTCAAAAGTACTAAAGATAAAGATTTATTAATCTTAGACGGCAAAGCTTCTATCATAGAGGTTTTCAATCTAGAATAAAGATTATCCATGGTTAAAGTATCTAGATTGATAGTTTAATTAATAGTTGTGACAAACGTCAACAACTCAGAACCTAAAGATCTTAAAAGTTTAGTTATATTATCTTCATCAGCAAGGATAACATTAACACCACGCAAATTACTCAATATTTTCTCAAACTGAGCAAAAAGATCATCAATAGAGATTCACCAAATTTGTATAGAAAAATCAGAATACTCTTTTTGATAAAGATTTTTATGCACTTTCTTAATTTTAGAGGTTCCTTCAAGATAATCGCAAAGAGTTTTCCATATTAAGTGGGCAGAATTAATATGAGCTACACGATCAAATTCTTTGCGAGAAATCCTTGAAACAGCAAGTTACGAGCTTGAACATTTAAATCAACATCTATTTTATTTAGATTAGTAACAATAACAGGAACCTCATAAGGTATAGAAACTTTATTCCAAACATCACTACCTTGAGCCTCAATGTAAACTTACATGCGACGTCTCTAAAAAGCAAAATCAGTACCATCTAGCATAGGGGGACGATTCATATACCTCTCTGACGCCATAGCGATCTATACTGATACCACTTGTAGGATCGAATACCATAATCAGAGGGGGGGCGAATGATTGCCTTCGCAATTTGGAATCTCTTAGTGCTTGGTGAAGATTTGAGCTGCTCGGTGCTCAACTGCTCGATCAATCGCTTGGTATTCGACCGCTTGCTCGATTGCTTATTGTTCGACCGCTCGCTCAATCGCTCGGCTTTGATTTTGGACCAGTTTATACGTACTCGAAATTTTTAACACCGGGAGCAGAATCTCTCGATCACTTGTGGCTTCGAGAAACCAGCGTCTTCAAGAAGACGTGCTCTGGTCTGCTCTCCCTGCCGATGCTGTTGGCGGCATCGAGTGGACGACTCGGCGCGCGATCAAGTCAATGAAGGAAAGCTAACTCGCCATGCACTACTCTGCTCAGAACGGGAACAAGTCGAAGACAACGCCCAGAAGACACGCCACCGACGCTGACTAATTTTTCTGAAATAGATCTGATCTTTTATTTCTAAAACATGTTCTGTGACCACAAAGTGCCCTCACAGCACCCCTCAAACCCTAGCATAAAAGTTCCAAAAGCTTTCTCCCAAAAGCCCTACAAAAACCTCAGTTAACTTCTTAACATCTTCCCTTTATTTATATGCTAGAGTCTTAAACCGTGTCCTCATCAAACTAGACACATAATCCTAACTGCCTCCAAAAATCAATGGATCTGAAACCCTTCCAAACACAGGTTTTCCATTATCTCTAATCCTTCCCAATTTGCACTCATTTCATAACTTTTCAACTCAGCATGTGTCGAAACCTCTAAGACCGTACCTCCTGTAGCTTCTCCACGCATCATCCTCATGTGTCAAAGCATCTAGGACTGCGACCGGTTCACTGTAACTACAACCGATTCACTATTGCTTATGACTAGTTCACTGTATTTTATGACCGGTTCACTTTTGCTTAGATCATCCTTGGTCATTCTGCCGCGGTCGTTCAGCCGTGGTCGTTCTGCCATAGTTGACGTGTCGTGGTCGTTCTGCCGTGCTCGACCTGCCGTGGTCGTTCTGTCGTGGTCGATATGCCATGGTCATTCTACTGTGATCGATATATGCCGATCGAACCATCTATCATAAGGCCGATCGTGGTCGAAACCAGCCGATCAGACCGCCTAATACAAGACGGTCAGACCGTTTATCCTAAATATTCCTGCAATTCCAATTTTACAAAAGAGCACTAATCGAAACTTTTACAAATGTAAATTTCAAAGCAACTCAAATATCAATTATTCATCGTTACTAAATTCACGACCTATCTACATAGTCTAACAATTTTACTTGGCAGTAAGAGCAGGTTCGAAGGGCAACATCCATGTAACGACCACGGGTTGGAATGTCTCGACCGTGCGGATTATAGAGTCGACGTTCTCTTCAATCTACTTCTGTAGTTCGAACTTAGAAGTGAGAACAGCCCATTTAATTTTCAGCAATCCAGGTGCAAAATCACGCAGGATTTAAGTTGTTTCATACGAAATTCCTGCGTTCCAAGGCCTTCATACTTTCTGTATCAAGTAGAAGTGATCTAATCGATGCTCTCAGCATGTTCTGCACTTCTTTTTGTTTTGTTTTGTTTTTTTTTTTTTTGAGAGAGAGAGAGAGAGAAACATGTTCTGTACATGTTGATGGCAGCTGCCGTTCTGTGCTTCTGATACTGGTAAGAAAGTGGCACCGTATTAGACCAGGCAAAAAGGGTTCCGAGTTCTGACATTCTAGGAGGACTTTGCTCACCAAGTCGAACAACAGAGTCAAATATTCAGGCGATCGTTACATGATGCCCAAACAGTACACCTCTGGGCATAGCGAGAAGAACAACATACCGTTTGGCAGGAGACATCCAGTTTTCAATCAGCACATACTAAATACTAAAGCAGACTAAGAATCAAATTATCAGCAACTAGCAAGTAGAAAATATAGATAAAATATCAGCAGCAACCATATTGCAAAACAGTTTATAAACTGAAGATGATTTTCCAGCCAGTACAAATAGGCAGTAGCGGCCTGCTGCAAACGAATAGATGGGCTCATTCTAAATGAAAAGGCAGTAATGTTGCTGAGGCGATTGGAACAGGCCCTTTTGTTGCGATTTTGCAAAAAAACACATTGGGTTTTACGTCCACTTCGCTGCTGGCCGCGAATTGCCTTTTTTTCTTGCAATGATCTCTTTCTGCTAGGGTTTTTTTTGCAATGATTTTGATTGAGCCCTCGATGGTGATACTTATTCCTCACATTTTGATATGTTCACAGCTGACGCAACGAATGTTTTTGGATATATAGTAAGTAGTATCTAATTTGACTTGGGACATATATGTGTGCTCGAATGGAAAACTTCATCAATGTACAGGGCATGATTGTCCCGGTCGAAATAATTCCTGCAACAATATTCTACTCGAGCTTAGCTGGCCAAAATATTCTCGCAGAAACTGAAAGTGCGCAAATATTAAAGTAGTAGTGTAGTACATGTACTGATATATTAGTAGTGGAGTGATTTCTAGTTGCAAATCATGCTTTCAATATATGGTTTAAGATTTTCGCGATTTTCACTTTCTCGAGGAGTACTGGAGCACTTCCTATCTATGCAAACTGCTATGTTCGATACCTAATACTCCCTCTGGTCGCCACATCAAGTTGTTTTGAATTAAGTGCAGTTAAATATTATAAACTTTTTTTAAGAGTAAAATACATCATATGTACCATAACTTGTAAAGTGAATACAAATAGGTCACACAACTGTAATTTGCTCGTTTACATCACTGATTTTGTTTAAGTGATGAAACGAGGTACAAAATGAGACGTTGTAGCATATTTGGCACAAACGTGGTGCTAGCTATGCTTTCAGTGTGGTTTAAGGTTGTGTGTATTAAGCCTGGCGTGAGAAAAATTGTAAAGAGCCCCTGAGTTTTATCCTCTCTATTAGCTAGGTTTGAACCATCCCCTATTCTCACGAAGAAAGCGGAGGACACTTCGAGCGTGCTGCCTAGAGAAGGGTCTGACAATCTGGCCGATGTGCACAGATGGTGTTCTACTAGAAGTTGTAGTGAGAAGAACTTTTAGTGGAGTTATCAATCCCTCGATTAATTCTAGTGGAGTTTCGACAGTATTCTATCGTCTCTCGATTGATTCCCTACACCACCGCTGTTCATGTGGCCTGTGTCTGCATCACTGCTGCCCCTACGCCCTCTCCCTATACCACGCCACCCCTCCTCGTGCCTCTCTATCTTGTCTGTCTCCCCTCCAAGCCCCATAACTCACCGTATGTAGGCGACACTGCTCCTAGTTGTTGAAGTACTGGTGCTGTCATCCATACATGCTGGCTAGATCGTCGAACTTTCCTCCAGGCAGCACGCTCAATGTGGTCGTTGCTTTCTTCGTGAGATAATGGATGGTTTGTGTCTAACTAATAGAGATGATAAAACTCAAGGCTCTTTGTATTTTTTTTCTTATGCCAAGACTAATACACATAATCTTGAGTCACGCTGAAAGCATAGTTAGCACCACGTCAGCAACAAATATGTCACCACGTCTTGTTTTGTATCTCGTTGCATCACCTAAACAAAATCAATAAGGTAAACAAGCAAATTTGCAGGTGTGTGATCTACTTGCACCTACCTTACAAGTTATGGTACATGTGGTTTATTTACTCTTTTTTAAAATATTTAGATTGGACATATGAAAATAATATATGTAGATTTATCTCAAAAAATACTTTCATAATATTAATAGAGTGTTTGTCCCATCGGCAAGAACCAATGAGATTACTATACACATTTTCTGAGGAGCAACACTATCCTTTCTTTTCCTCTGGCTACTAACATGTTCCAGTTAGCTAGGTTGCCTTTTGTTTGCTCATGGATTCAGCAAGCAATTCAAAATGTTGATATATTTGAGAATCTTTGGATCTAAACTTATTTTATTATTTTTGTTATTTTTTAAATATATGATAATAGAAATGAATGGTCAAAGTTATATTGTGAGGACCATATTGATAGATGGAGTAGTATATTTCTACCTGTAAGTCATACTCGCTTGTAGGCTTGTTTGAGAAAGAGACTGTGGTCATTAGCCAATAAAGATCATATTTGAATCTCGAATGCAGCGTGCACCGAACTCACCCGCAATTTTGCGCCACAACACATGACTAGTTAATTCTTTCTACAGCATTTTTGGCTTGACTGCATGAACGTCGAGGCAAGATATTTCAATGACTGTGCTGCATGAACAAATCAGGCTTGGTACACTGCAATTGCCCTAGTGAACATTTTTATTAGATTTGTTCGTCCTTTTGGCAACATGAATCTCGAGGCCACCAAAATTCGATTATAAAAGGGCCGGTAGTATTTCAGTGCTGCACCTTTTGAAAACTAATCTCCAAATAGCAGAAAAATCTAATAAGGATACAACTATAAGCTTAGTTACCGTACTTCTTTATAGTCTCAATATATGAACGTAGTGGCTAGCGTCGTGCTTCAGAGACCATGCATACGAAGTGGAAAGCAGCTTGGCAATCTATAATGGTAAATGATCAGCGAAAGCAACTAATATAAAAGACAAACCAAGCGTGTGTTGTGTGGTGACACAGGCAAGTGGGCAACGCCAACCTAACTCGCACTCATCTTGGAGCTCTGGATGGGCACGATAAGCACCAAGGGACACCGGCCGGGAGATAGTGAAAGCAACCACAACCACAATGACTGGATAGTGGAGCAACGGAGGAGGAGGAGGTGACCCGTTCTAGATAGTTTTTGGCTTCTAATTTCTATAAGCTAAAAACTATTTAAAATACATTGGTTTCTTAACATAATTATTTCTTTTTTCTTTTATATTGTCTATAAAGATATAATGGTGTTTTCACTTTTTTCTTTTTTCATTTATTTTTCTTTGGATATAATGTTGTTTTCACTTTTTCTTTTTTCATTTATTTTTCTTTATCGAATCTTTTTTATTCGAATGTTTAAGAAAAAACTAACTATCGTTATACTATCATTTCAGCCAAAAACCGCCAGTGACACCAAATTGAACAGGGACAATAAAATCGAGGACCGCTCCTCTATAAAGATTGTACTCCCTCAAAAAAAATTAAGAGCAGTAACTGACAAACAGACCCCCTATGTGTATAACGCAACTCACATATATATTATGCCAACGGCTACAACTCTTTAAGTCCTAACATTTTGGTAAGAACTTGTTTGTGCACATGCTCTAACGGTAGACCGTCAAGCATTTCGAGCTTCCCCGTCACACTGCTCCTGGCCGATTTCGTATGACGGTCCACCGTCAGAAACATTTTTTTTTTGGTTTTTTTTTTCTTGACGCAAAAGACCTAAAATCTGGTAGTGACGCAACCAATATTGGTATAAAGTCAGTGGACTTACAAAAACAAGAAACATCATGTGCGTACATATGTCTCCAATCGGACTACACCCTTTTGCACGCTCTTAGCTGTGGTCCACTAGCGAGTTCGGAGTGATTCAGATTTGCACCGGAAAGCCAATCACAATGCCCAAGTTTGGGCTTGCCATTTTGATGCCAAGTCATGATCTCTCTCCCTCTCTCCGAGTCATGCTCTCTCTCTCTCTCTCTCTCTCTGGGAAAAATATACCGTGTAAAAACTAGTTATTGTAAACAGTACAAATATAAACTAACTTTAAACAAAAAAACCCGGCCTTCGTAGGAAAAGTCTTGGTCTGCACTGCTCTAGGAAGACAGAAGTCAGCATCATGTTAAAAAAGGCGACATGGATGCTGGTTATTTGTTCATTACACTCAATATCATAGTAGATAGGCTGTTTATGTGCTTGTTTTTTTCGACTGTGGCTGATAGCTTATAATTATGATCGCTGATTTTGCCTTTAAAGCGAGCGGTTGTTCGACGAACCAATATCGATAAGTCATTTCAAAAAAATTGTCCTGATAAGTCGTTTCGAAAATACGATAGAGAAATCGTCTTGTCTATTTGTTAGAGATAGCTATATACTATAAGCTGAAAAGAATAAGGATTGTAACAAATTTTACTATTTTTTATGAACAGAGTCTTACAGATGGGCCTCACATATCCTTTGCCGGTCGCCGAATCCACTCGCCCGCCAGCCATTGTTTTCGATTTTTTTTCAAGGTGATAGTTTTTAAGATTTTAGTCACATTTATATAACAGTGCACGATGAAAATTTCTCTTCACTCCGTGTCATTTTCTTATCCACACCGCAATAGTCACGTAGGACTTATCTACCTACCTTTTTGGTATTTCAACAAAACAGTCTTTAGTCGGCGTCAACACACATATATTTCAACAAAAGAGGCACATGAGAGTGATCCATTATTTTCAGAATAACAGTGATGTCAAGTAAAGAAAATAAGGTCTATCTGATTTCTAGAATTTTTTGTACGAATAATCTATTTTTTATTTAAAATTACAGAAATATATTCGCGGCAAGATTTTTTGCAAAAATAGGCTCCAGTCGGCCACATATATTTCAACAAAAGAGGCACATGAGAGTGATCCATTATTTTCGGAATAACAGTGATATCAAGTAAAGAAAATAAGGTCTATCTGATTTCTAGAATTTTTTGTACGAATAATCTATTTTTTATTCAAAATTACAGAAAAATATACCTGCGGCAAGATTTTTTACAAAAATAGGCTCCAGTCGCCCAATGGGGGCGACTGGAGCCAATCGCCCTTTGGGGGTGACAGAGTCCAGTCGCCTGACCCCCGGGCGACTGCAACCAGTTGCCCGCCCACTAGGCGACTTGATGTGCAGTCGCCCACCCATTGGGCGACTGCACTCAATCCCCCGTGAATTTTGTAAATTTTGTCAATTTTGTAGTTTTTAACTGGAAAATAATATGTTGGAGTTGTGATAAAAGTTTATGTTCATTGTATGTTGTAGCTGCGTAAAAAATTTTGGGAATTTTTTTTAGGAACGATTAACCGTAGAACGATTGGTACATACGGTGATAAGTGATATTTTGATGTTACTGAGAATTCGTTTACAGAGAAAACCAGTATGTTAATATTGTTAGATGAGTTACTATGTGAATCATTGAATACGAAAAGAGGAGATAATAAGTTTGTCTGAATTTAAATAAACTTCATAATACAATTAGGAGTAACATGACGCGTACTTTTTGATTACATGCATAACATATAGCATCATGTGCGACTAACCCACCCAACTGCTCGTACGACCTACTGTGTGGACTGGGGCTATTTTTCCTTCCTTGCCAGCTCGGCGTTGAACTCCTCGGCGACCTCTTTTGCCTTAGTCGCCATTTCCCTCTTTCTCTCGCGCTCCCTCTCGCGAGCCTCCCACTCCCTATGCATGTACACTTCGAGATGAGCTTTCATCTCGTGTTGTATACGCAGGGTTTGCTTGTTCTTGCGGTGCTCCTCCTCCCGCATCTTCGATGACCTTGCGACATTCCACTCCTCGAAGTCGAGGGCCCATTGGTCCTCAGGGTGGATCTCAAGATTGACTCATTTGCGGTACGCACATAGTGGTTCTGAGAACTGTAAATACAGGGGAGAGATTGTTAGTGCGTGCTGTGAAGGAGAAAAGGTAGGGGAAAATGGTGCACCTGATCCTTATCGGCTGCCGATAGGTTGTAGTGTCTAGACGACGGTCGGGGTAGTCACTGGAGTAGTTTACGCAACCCCAGTAACATATACTTAGGCTGATGCGGTGCGGAGGCTTGAAGAACTTGCACGTGTCCCCGCACCAACAAAAGGGGGTGTCTCCCCATTGGATGGGAGTTGCGACGAACGCTCGGTGGGAACGTTCAAGATGGGGTTATTGCTACATGGCCTCTCATTTCGAGATGTTGTTAGCATATCGTAACCCACTACACTAACCTCGTACTATGAACTTCCTACATACAAATTAATTAAATTCTATCATAAATATTTACTAACTTTTTTAATACGTATAAATTCCAACGGACGATTAATTTGTACATTACGCTGACTGAATTTTTTACAACTACAATTTTGTACGCATGCAGATTTCCTACTGATGCTAATTTTCTAAAATTATGTTCCCTAAATTATACACAACTACACACTTCTACGGCTGTTAATTTTCTAAAACTACATGTTTACTAAATTTTGTATAACAAATATTTAACTATTTCTATCTACATCTACACCTACGTTGCTTCTTCCTCTCATCTCCATTTCTACGCCTGCAAAAATTATACTAAAAATTGTACACAAATTTTTTATACTACAAATTTTCTATACTAAATTTTCTACATCTACAATTTTACTAACACTAACATTTACTAAAAAAATTACTGCAAATACAACATACGAAAAAAAATACCTGAATCTGATTCTTCCTCTTTTCTCCTCTCACTCCTCCTTCCTTCCTCCCTCTCCTCTCCTCTCCTCTCCCTCTCACCTCTTCGCCCCCTCTTCTTCCCCTCCTTCCTCTCCTCTTCTCTTCTCCCCCTCCTTTCTCTCCTCTTCTCCTCTTCTCTCGGCGCCGAGCGAATGAAGGAATGGTCAGGGGGCAGTGGCGGCCGAGCGCACTGCCTTTTTAACTCCCCTATCTCCCAAGCATAACCTCTAGTCGCCCAACGCTCGGACGACAGCAATAACTCGTCCTATCGTTGCCATATTGCCCACTTGTCGCTCCCCGTTTGGGCGATTGGCTCCAGTCACCTCTCATTGGATGACTGAAGTCTATTTTTGCAAAAAAATCTTTGTCGCGGATATATTTTTATAATTTTAAATAAAAAATAGATTATTCGTAAAAAAAATTCCCCATTTCTACCCATCGGGTATTAGTTTTGCTACATCCCATCATGATCGTACTACTTGGTTCTCCGTTCACCACTTTGCTCGGCAGTAATAGAAGAAAAACAGGACAAAATTATACAATGGAGCCACACGATTAAGACCTTATTTTATTTGGCTGGTTAATCGTTTTTTTATTTCAATTTTTTTAGTAATTATTATTTACTAGACTAATAAACTATAACTAAAAGACATAAACTATAGCATAAAAGTACGCCCCTACAATCTATTGGAGCATTTCCTTTTCTTTTCTATAATAAAAAAATGTTTTTTCCATATACCTGTAACATTTTTAGCAACACCTGCTGCAAAAATCCCTACACTTCTCGCCGAACACTGTCGGTTCTACTCGGGAGCAGCTGCCGCTGAGCGGCTATAAATAGCGGCGGCAAACTCCAGGTAGCGACGCAGCACGCACGCATCCCCAATGAGCGGCGACTAAATCTAACATCTTCCTTCGGCTAATCTCTAATGGCTTAATACATGTATGATCCACCAGTAAGCACTCGCTTCTTGTAGCTTTCTTGCCTGTACCCTCCACCTCCGGACACCGATCGAAGCTTCCCCTCCACGCAAACCGGCGGCGCAGAAAGCCAGTACATACTACTCAGCTCGTTAATTCAGCGGTGAGTGCTTTGCTACTGGTCCTTCACTCCTTTTTGTGTGATAAAAAGGTGGGATTTTTTGCTGTTTCAGGGTAAATTTCGTAGAAATTCTTGAAAGCTTAGGGAAGAAACTTACGATTCTTGGACTCTTGGTGTCTTTAGCAAGTACACTAACTCAGTTTTAAAACTGATAGCTTGTGTACGTGCGCTATTCAGCGGCGGTATATTTGGTAAAGGAGTGGTTGATTGATCCTGAGTAGTAGTAGTAGTAGTAGTAATTGGTTGGAATATACTGCATAAAGATACATATTTTGTTCTGTCGATTAGTACTTAGCCTCTTGTCCCACTTTTTTGGGCAAAACAGTGGTGATTAGCCATTTTTGTGTGGATAGTTAGATTAGACGAATACTTGGTTAAGCCGCCTTCCCCCCCTCGGATCCGAGCAAGGATTCTATTTGGCTTCCTGTATGGCCAAGAGAAGGAATAGAAACAGTCGGGATTTCTAGAGCTCTCTCACACAGTCACCTGGTTCGTTTCCATTTCTTTTTTCGGAACATTTCATGAAATTTTCCAACATTTCTAGAAAAAGCACTTTTTGGGCCAATAAATTTTTTGTCGGTGACATTTTTTTATGATTTTGTGGTCAATTTCTCAGAAAGGAATTTTTTTTTTACAAATTTGCATGCTGGGTTATTCTAGGCACGTCCAAGACCAGGAGTCTTATCTGTTAATTTGGCTTGCTTGCATCAATAAATTCTGCATCTCGCTTCATTATTTTAGAGCAAATTTTCCCTAGACAGCTTCCAAATTTTTTGGCTGAAATCGCATTCATTCACCTGGCTTTGTAAATGTGGTGTCCGGAAGCAAATAATATCTTTATGATAAGGATTATTCCTATAGCTTCTCAGAAGGGTTGGAATCAGTGTTACGGTACTTATGATAAGATTAAAACAGACCTAACTGAAGCTGTTGTAGGCTGAGCCTTGTAATCATCGTTGCTTTAAAATTTGGTTAGTTTTGTCTGAAATAACATAGGAGCACATGATGGTACGGAAACTTTCCTGCCCTTTGCTTGAACGTCTTTTTGGGCTCATGCTGTGTTTTGCCAAAAGTGTTCTGCATGAAGAGGCAGCATTTCACTACTGTTGCCTGAAGACTTACTGTAACAACTTGGGAGGGCTCCTCTTCTTTTTTTTTGGTCACTGCCACTGGTAAGCAAATTTCCCATTCTGAAAAAAGCTTGCTTAGGTGGGGCAAGAACTATCGATGGTATCTCATATCTGGCTACCACTAATAGTAGTACGTCGAGGTCCGTCCATTTTCTCTCGGAATGTACCTTTTGTAATTCAGCACGTGTTGCCAACTTGCTGTTCTTTCTTTTACAGAATCTCTGGTAAAAGTGAGCATCAGTCAAAAAATTGTTGGACAGAAGATTCATTACTTTTCTGTCATCATTTCCAGATACTACTATATTCATAAAGGTTATCTTCTTTTTTACTGTTGGCTTTATTAGGTATCCTTGTATTGCTTTTCCTCCTCCTCCCATTTGATGTTGTATTGTTTCTTCTCCTCCACTCATTTGATGGGCAAATTCATGGATTTTGGACCATTTTGTTGGTTATAAAGTGGCGCACTTCTATAGTTCCTTTCTATTCTAGTACCAACCCCAACTCCACTGCTGGATCCAGCTCAGTTCTTGGTTAGACATTTAGAATGATGCACATGAATAAAGAGAAATTTGAGATATCACTGTCGGGTATTCTTTCTTTTTCGACTTTATGGCATGTTATTTAAATCTGCATTGTGCAAATACTTCTCCAAGTAGTTTACGTTGTTGCTTCCTTTCTTTATGGATATTTGCAGTGCTTCCTCTTCTGTACAAGTAGGTGATAAGGCTCACATCCTACAAGTCCCAATGACAATCTGCAGCTGTGAGGAGACCATTAATGAGTTTGAGATGCTAACGCGTGACGCTGGGCGCGTGCAACAGGATACGCTGAGAAAGATCCTTGAAGCGAATGCTGATGCTGAGTATCTGAAGCGTTTCAGTCTTGGAAGAAGGACTGATGCCAAGACCTTCAAATCCTGCATTCCCTTATGTTTGCACAGTGATGTGGAGTCCTACATCCAAAGGATAGCCGATGGTGACAAATCATCAGTGCTCACCGGGAAGACCATCACTTCCCTCTCCGTAAGGTCCTCCTTGAACATTTTCTTAAGTTTATCACGTCTACTGGTCTACGATGTAGGAGTTGTTTGAACTTGGTTGCTTCTGTCTTCTTGCTTCAGTTCTGGTACAACGCAGGGAAAACCCAAGTTTTTGCCATTCAATGACGAACTTCTGGAGACCACAATTCAGACACTTCGCACCTCCTTTGCATTTAGGAACCGGTGAGGAACTTCGTTAGTTATTTACGATACTGATTTGAGTGTACACTAGTTTTGCTTCTGCATATAGTTCGTAGATGCCTTGCGTGTTGTGCTCCGGAATTTCAGAACAATCTCTTGGCACACTTGCAGTGAATATCCTATTGGAAATGGAAAAGCTTTGCAGTTTGTCTATGGGAGCAAGCAAGTTTTTACCAAGGGGGGCGTTCTTGCTACAACTGCGACAACAAACTTGTACCGGAGTTGGCGTTTCAAGGAAGCAATGAAGGATATCCAGTCTCAGTGCTGCAGTCCTGACGAAGTCATCTTCGGCCCCGACTTCCGCCAGTCTTTGTACTGTCACCTACTATGTGGGTTGATCTACTCGAATGAGATTCAATTTGTTTTCTCGACGTTCGCACACAGCCTCGTCCACGCATTTCAGACACTCGAGGAGGTCTGGGAAGACCTCTGTGCTGATATAAGAAATGGTGTTCTCTCGAAACGAGTCACCACGCCATCCATCCGTCAAGCTGTTTCAAAAATCCTGAGGCCCAACCCTGACCTTGCTAGCTCGATCTACAACAAATGCTTGGGTTTGAGCAACTGGTATGGTGTAGTCCCAGCACTGTGGCCAAATGCAAAGTACGTCTATGGCATCATGACAGGGTCCATGGAGCCATACCTGAAGAAACTAAGACACTATGCCGGGCACTTACCACTGATGAGTGCTGACTATGGTGCATCTGAAGGATGGGTTGGTTCTAACATCAACCCAACCGTGCCTCCTGAGGAGGTGACATATGCTGTTCTTCCGCATATTGCTTATTTCGAGTTCATTCCTCTGGAGAAACCAAAGGGGGAGGAAATGGAGAACAGTGCCTCTATTCACTACATTGAATCAGAGCCTGTCGGCCTGACCGAAGTAAAGGTTGGCAAAATCTACGAAGTTGTAATGACCAACTTTGCAGGTACATTCTATCTCTCTGGTAGCTGTTAAATGATACAGTTCTGATTCTTGATTGTGCATTGGATGAAATCTAGCAGATGGTCACCTATACTTTTGTCCATGTTTGCTCCATCTTTTTTTTTTGTTATATGGTGATTCTAACAATGTCACCTTAGGGGCTGTTTGGCCGGGCTCTGGCTCCAGGGTTATTATCATTCCTCAGAAGCGCTTCTTGTTTTAGCCCCTGAACGGTGTTTCTTGGTTACTACATATTGCCTAGCCATACCCCTCCATACCTTAAGTAATTTCCAGAAAGATGGGGACATATACTTTCTTTGATGTTGTCTACTTGTCTTGCCATACGTGAGAGGCACCCTTCAGTGTCAATACCCAATAGCTAACCATGGCATTAGCTGAAGATTCTTGAATCCCTTTCAAATGGCATGAAACCAGGTTATTTCATCCATTTTTTTCTGGTATTTTTTATGACACACATCAAAGATATTATTTTTCAACTACCTGGCCTAACAGTCACGTGTCAGCACGTTTGGAGTAAGCAGTTGTTTCTATACTGATGATCTGCTTGTACGCTGCCTACTTATTAAGGTTTAGCAAGAAATGTTATTGCGCCCGCCATTTCGGGCTGTAACTTATGGTGTTTGGCTACGGCTTATTAGTATAATAAATAGTGATTGCTGAGAGAAGTTAAAAACCGTTGAAAAGCCAAAAAAGAACGGGGCCTTAGCTTCTCACAATCATCTAGTTTCTTGATACCAACTATCCCAGATCTATGCATTCCCATCTTATGTCATTGTTAGCTATTACTTTTCCTAATACATGTTTACCATTTTTGCATTCCCCTTTTCGCTTTTGGGTGATAGGTCTATACCGATACAGACTGGGAGACGTTGTGAAGATCGCAGGCTTCCACAACTCAACACCAGAGCTCCAGTTCATTTGTCGCAGAAGCCTTGTCCTGAGCATCAATATTGACAAGAACACGGAGAAGGACCTGCAGTTAGCTGTCGAAGAGGCGGAGAAGCTCTTGGCCGCGGAGAAGCTCGAGGTTGTGGACTTCACAAGCCTTGCGGACGGGTCCAGCGACCCAGGTCACTACGTGATCTTCTGGGAGCTGAGCTCTGACGCCAGCGATGAGGTCCTGAGCAGCTGCGCAAACAGCATGGACCTCGCCTTCGTGGACGCGGGATACACCGGCTCAAGGAAGATCAACACCATTGGCCCCCTCGAGCTCCGTGTCCTCCGGAAGGGAACGTTCGCGCAGATAATGTATCACTACCTGAGCCTCGGGGGCGCTGTGAACCAGTTCAAGACGCCGCGGTTTGTGAGGCCGTCAAACAGCAAGGTCTTGCAGATACTGAGTAGGAATGTCACCCGGAGCTACTTTAGCACTGCATATGGGCTCTGATACTACGCACCAGTGCTAATATATGCGTGTAATTACATTTACACACCAGTGCTAATATATGCGTGTAGTTATCTTCTTTTCCATTTTGTTTTCATTTCCTCATCTAACCTAGTAATAATACTCTCTGTATAACGCGATTTGTCGGGCTAGACCGACAGTAGCCAGTGGTTCCTATGTAAATGGCTGTGGCAGTGTATGTAGGCACGTAGCTGTGGCGTGATGCTCCTGCCATTCCATTCAGCAAGTTCAGAAAGTAGTCCGTTCTGTCTGTATTTGTCTCTGCAGAAAGTTCAGAAATATTGCCCGTGTTCTGATGTAACTCATGTAAGCTTTTCATCAACTGCATCTTAATTCAGCCAATCCAAGCACAACTTTTTCGTGAGAAAATTTATTTATTGTATGTGCCTACACAGCAGAAATCCATAGTCTTGACTGACCCGATCACACTTCCTGCGGAATCGGTTGCTCCATGAACAACAAACATAAGAAGAGGACACAATACACACAAACTGCAATGCAACAACCAATCAAAACATCAAGAAAATGTCCAGGAACACAACAGAAGGGTATTGATCAAAGTTTATCAAGTGAGACAGTTGGCTCAAATTCAATTGCACTGCTAGGAGCTACACCAACACAAGCACAGGCGTGCGCCTGCCTTGGCCTGATCGCCCAGGAGGCCACCGCCCTGAAGAGGGCTCCCAGTGACCTTCCTGCCTCTGCTCCTGTGGGCCCTGACGGCTGACGGCTTGTACGTAGCAGCAGACAATTGCGAGTTTGAGAGTTGCGCATGGCTTCACTGTTATCTCGTGCGTTTCGGGGAACATCTTTTTTTTTTCCCATGCAGAGAAGACGGGGCCGTCCATCGCTCGGTCGATGCTTGGGAACGACGTTTTATGTACGTGAATAGGATACATCTTTTTATTGCCTATTACTAATCTTCCAAATTGGACTTTGATTCTATGAGTTAGACATATATTTATAGAAGCTCTGCAACTCTAAGTACATGTCTATCTTCATTAAATCACTATTATTATAATATAGACCTATCATAATCATAATCGACGGTACGGATATTTCTCTTTTTCACTGATTAATCAACATAAAAACTTCTAGTCCTTAATATAGTGGCTTCTTTTGACTTTGTTTTAATAAGAATAGATAGATAGATTTTTGGGTAGTACTAACTCTGTTGACATCCTTTCCATCTATACATTATCTTTCCATATGGCTGTTCCCAATTAATGTGTAGTAATGATGTGTAAAGATAGCATTAGCCTTTAGAAGGTCAAATTAACCTCTTACCCTCTACAAGGTAATAGATATTTAGAAGGTCAAATTAACATCATACTCTCTACAAGATAATAGGTAACCATAGTCATTATTAGATCAAAGTAAATCAATAGGAAGAATGAATGGTGGTGTACCTTAAATAAATCTACATTTGTAAGCACGCGTTGTAAGGTCATTGCGTTGTCGCTGGGCTCACCGACACACCACCAAGAACACCAACCACAGAACACGCACGAACACGCCGGCACACATGCCAGTACGCACCGAGATAAGTGTCTAACGTGCGAATTTATACAAATCAATTTATTTTATGTAGAAACAGAAAAAAGAAACACATACTCCAAACAAATCTAAAAGTATGTCTTTAGTAAAAAGATGCCGAACCAGCCGATGACCTATTAGTGGAGACAACAATATAACTCAATCTAACAAAGCTTAAATTCATATAACCACCTTTTTTGCGCACGCATAAGTGTGCCTTTAGTAGAAGATGGTAACCTCGACTTTAAAAAGACTACAGATTGATCTCCAACCCGTGCAATACATTCGGTAAAGGAAATGAATATTTTTTAAAAAAAATTACATAAAGATAGAAGAACTTGACACATGGTTGCACAGTCGCACTGCGTGGTTTGACATTGACATGAGAATCCAACCACGGCGCAAGTGCGACGAACAGACCTCCTCGTCCTGCTTCCACGGGACGCTGTGCCGCTGTCTCGCTGGGCCCATCTCCAACTCGGCCCTCACTGGCGCCACCGGCCCATGACACGCCTGTCCGGGACAGGCCAACTATAATCACGGGAGTCAGGCAGGGGCCCCGGTGTCGCGTTTGGTACTTGTTGGCAGAAGGCAATAAGCTACCTCTAGCTCCACTCAGTTGGGTTAAAAAATAGTATGTTATATCTGAAATTATATTATAAATGGTTAAAATTATACAGTAGTTAAAGGTGGCTTATTTAGTTTAATTAAATTTAAAAAATGTAAAAATAGAAAAAAAAATATGATAGCTCATCACGGACAACGTAAATGAATATGAGAAAAAAAAAGAACCGACAAAAAACTAAAAAAGGTCAAAAGTTTAGAAAAAAACGAAATTTATAAATAGTGAAAAATAAATCAGAAGTTCAAGCCGAAATAACATGTTGTCTTAGTTGAAAGCTTCATTTGCAAGATAAATAGTACTGTATGTCAAGTTTTTATGTTTTTCTTTGGTACAGAGAGCTAGATCGTGCAGTTACTTGAAAGTTGAAGACATGCTTGAGATCCTATTAGAAAACTGAAATTTTCTTAATTAAATGAATTGATTCTTGTGAAATTTCAGCTCTTGGCCTCTCCAAACCCAGAGCCACGCATTGCAGGTGTGAGGCTCACAAAGTCAAGGGGTCGAGTCCAGAAAATAAAAACAAAATGGCACATGGGCCCTCATGTCAAACTAACATCCATGGCCGACCTCGATTGCCGTGGCGGTTGACTCGATCGCCTTCGTCTCCCCCTGTGCCACTGTTGACCTTAACGACCATGTGGCCGACCACATCACCTTCGCTCTCATCGACCTTGCTTTCAACTGCGCGTATTACCGGCAAAATCGGGCGACAGTGAAGGTCATCGCCTCTTGATCCGGGGTCAATGTCGTAGACTGTGGATCGTCGATAGCCACCGAATCCAGAGCCCCACTGCTGGCCAAGGCCTCCACATCCGCCGTCAAGCTTGCCATCGTGGTTAGGGTTTGATGGCGAAATCGATTTAGGACATGGTGGCTTAATCTAGCCAAGGGAATTGGTAGAGGGGGTGGAGAGGAGCATGTAGGGGTGACCGGACGTTGCCAAATCCGGTGAAATCAATGGCGGCGGTGGTGGGTGGCTCGGGGAGGAGAGATAGAAACGAGAGAGGGTATGAACGTGACAGTGGGAGGGGAAAGGAGTTTTTTTCTATTAATTAAATCTACGGTGGGGCTACCTTTTGGAGAGAAAGTAGGAGCTAAGGGCCTGTTCTTTACGGGTTCTAAAAGCAGTTTTTTGTTTTTGCTACAGTACCTAACTTAACAACAATAACAACATGTGGTATTTTTAAGAGGAAGCAACACGTGGTTGGGTGGACTTCAAACACTGAAGCCACTACACAAATGTGTACACAAACACGGCGTTGATTGTTGACTTGAAATGGTCTTTTTGGTATAGTGTAGCAGAGCACCTACAGGCTACAGGCATGTCATGTTGCAGACGTTTGACAATCACAGGCCAGCCAGACCACATGTGCCTGTGCGCGTACAATTAGGTCGTCCTTGGACCTCAGCGCTTGTTTGCTTCCCCCTTCGATGTCGGAGTTTGGTCGGTTAATTTGTTGTTTCACGGGTGCAAGCAAAACACACACAAACTTGAGAGCAGATGACTCAGATCTGCAATGGCGAACACGTCCTTCGCAAAAACAGTGGAAGGGCAGGGAGACCAAGAGCACCATTCTCTCGACCTGTCGACGCACACAGTGCGTGCTTCGCTCGGCGTTCCTCCTTTTCGGCCGGACGTAAAGCGGGACGGAAAGCTACGTGAGCCTCAGGAGCAGCATCTTGGTAGCGGACGCTTCTTCCTTGCTTACGAAGCGATGGATTAATGCATGTTCGTCTGCTCGGATCATAAATCAATAGATCGACCAAACCAGAGTTCTCTCGCCCCTCAGAACGTGAAAACCTGCTCGAACAATCGCTTGTTTCCATCCCCAATTTTTGCCATTGGAATTCTCGTCTGTACAATGAATGAGGGGCAGCACACGCAAGGACGATTTTGTTTGCATGTGAGAACACGCAGAATACTATGCGGGAATACGAAGGGACGTGCTGTGTCCGAAGCGTACGAAATATAGTAAATGCAGATGTAGGAGGGGGCGCGAACCGAATGGTACACAACTTTTGGTGGATGATATGGCACCAAAAGTTGATACCTCCAAATGTTTTGAACTATATAAATAATTTTATGCTATATATATATATATATATATCGATTATGGAGAAAGATACTCATTTATAATTTTGGATGGTACAGATGTTGGACTTATAACGTGTACATCGTTTAACTTGTAGACCTTGTCTTGAGAAAATACTCAGTTTGAAAGTTAGGTACTGTAGCAAAAGCCAAAAGCCGCCAGGTTCGGAGGAAAAGAACATGCCCTGATTTCTTGTAGCGGATTCTACAAGCCGTTACAGTGTTGCTATCACCTCTACCTCCATCTCCACCGCCCTCCTCCTCCACCCCTGTTCCCATCTCCGCCCTTTCTGCCCAGCACGCGCCACCCCACCTCCCTTGGCCTCGCTGGCGTCGCTCCAGCCTGCCTTATCTGTCCGCCACTGCTCTTGCCCGACGCCGCCCTTCCGCCTTGGCTTCACTGGCGTCGTCCGACAAATTTGGTTTTGTTTTTTACTTTTTCTTTCAATTTCTTTCTTTGTTTCTTCCATGTCTATTCAATCCTTTTCAATTTTCACCATATTTTTTTTCAAATCATCTTAACCAAAAGCCAGAAACCAAATTGAACACTATTACTTTTAGCCACAGCTTCTTCCAGGCACTACAGTGCTATTTTATCTAAAAGACAACTGCCGCAGTTGAATTGAAGATGGCCTATAGAAATGACTTTGATTTTGCCATTTTTTTCAGCTCAGAATATAGATAATCCTAGTTAGAACACTGTCGAAACATTATAATCGTTGGAATATTTTGCCACAGCACTGATCGTCCTTAGAACTGAAGTATATGTATTAACTAAAATAAATCTTGTGACGTCCTTAAATAGAGCAAAATCCAGTACGGGGCATAAAATCTTCTTGTTCCACGATCTTTAAAAGAACCTTTCACCAATTCAGAGAACTTGCGGTGCTCACTGGAAGCTGTTGGGGCAAAAAATTCTACGAAGTAGGCTGCTCCGACACCATCCATAATGGTCTTGCTTGCTTGTTCTTGAGTTTTTGGTTCCCTTCTCCTCGTCTATTCTTCCTGAAAGCTACCATTCTTTCGGAGCGGAGCCAACAACAATTTTCCAGCGCACATCAACACGGACGGAACGCAGCCGTAGTATTATCTTACAATGAAAGAAACACGGAAATGTTTAGGTTCATAAATGCTTCGTTAACTAAGAGGATGACATCTTGGAAAATTGATGTTCTAGAAGCGAGGGTACACAAAAGTAGAAATAGAAAACGGTAAAGAATAATCTGTTTTATCCAATATTTATATTCAAGTAAATACGAATACGATAAGTAAAATTCGTATTCAAGAATATTCGTATCCATATTTGAGAATATGCGTATTCGAGAATGTTTATATTCGTATTTGTATTCGAGACTATTTAATTCGTATTCGATTCACCGTATTTGAGAATGTTTGAATCAATGTTCGCAAACAAAGAAGTAAAAACTATTTTGCATAATTTTCAACTCTATGCGCTATACTGCTAGCTCGTGTAGACGTGTAATCGCATTACATAAATTTGTTTTTACCGAGATTTGTTACAAAAATTTTAGGATATTCGCATTTGATCGAATTAAGTACATATTCGATTCGTATTCGTTTTACAAATATGAATTTGTATTCATATTCGCATTCGCATTCGTTTTAAAATATGGGTTCATATTCTTATTTGAAGCTATTTGATTCGTATTCAATCCGTTTCCATCTCTACACACAAGTGAGAAAAAAAAGAAAGAAGAATAGCATGGCCTCTGCGTTTACTGAAATAAAAGGTGGTTTTTTAGTTGTGGTTTATGACTTTTAGTTTAAATTTTTAAATTTTGACTGTTCGTGAGAGAGAGTGCGAAGAGAGATAATCACATGTTATTTTAGGCAATATAGATAAAGTCAAAATAATGTCTATTATAATTAATTTATAGGCCCTGTATTGAAAAAACACTTCGTTTTAAAGTTAATTACTGTGCAAAGCTAAAATCATAAGTCTTAAAAAAACTTACCCAAAAGCAAACGCTATGTCTATAAAACGTATCAAACGAGAACTAGTTTTATGATAGAATAAGACCTATCAACCTTTTCTTTTTCTGAAGGGAAAGAACTGTCGACATTATCGCTCGTGTTTTAACATAAAGATTTGCTCGTGATTTATTAGTAGGCACTACAGCACTGTACTGTACCATCCTTAGAACTCAAGCCAGCATAGTTTCTTGAAATGAAGGAAACACGGAAATATTTAGAGGTCCATAAACGTCTCGTTAACTGACAGAACGACAGCTTTAAAAGTAAATGCTCTAGAAGCAAAGATACATAACTGAAAAAAAAAAGCATGGGCTTAGCATCATCTTCCTTACTAAAGTACTCCACTCCAGAAACAAAGGTACGTTTCTGATGTCTAATACTATACAACTCAAGATCTGCCCTGCTCTTTTGGTGGGTGGGTAATATAGTATTGTGCCGTGGCATTCTGAAAACTCAGGCCGTTTGATAAGAAAAAGTTCATAGTGATCAATCACTGCAAAACCTCCGCTACTTCCACATCATAATAATCTAGCTTTTCCCAACTATCCTAAATGGTCGCCACTATTTTATCTCGATTTAAATATCTCTGTATTATTTGGAAGGTCGATTTCCGATCGAGATCTCATCCCAAATAATCTGGCCTTGACTGGGACAATTTGGCTGGGATGACCTAAAAGTTATTTACACCTATTCTTAAAACACTCCTCTTCAAGAACCAATTGTCATGTTTAAGATAAAATCTACTAGTTGATTGAAGTACGTACTACAACGACTTTATTTATATTGGTCAAAATCACATACTAGTGTTTCTTTCTACAAATTTCTCTGTAAACTATTGTTATTCATAAGCCAAAGCTAACCAGCGCATGCAATCCTTCAAGTCCCCCTCACCCAGGAATACCAATTATTCCCTGTGCAAGAATCGATATTTTTTTACTCTTTTTTCCATTGGGATGTTTGGAATATTATTGGGAAGAAATTATTGTTACCGAACTAAGAAAGTGGAGATAGAGACCATTAGCTTTGCCTGTTCATACGATGGACAAGTGACTGCTCTCTCCGTTTTGCAATATTTGTCTATGTTAAATCATACGTACATATTAAGAAAATATTGAATTTTAAAAAAGTAAATGAGAAATTGTCATACATATTTTTATTTAATGACATGCTGCAACTACTTAGCTTCATTTAAAGTATTTAAATAAATATAGAAAATAGAAATATTATAAGAATTACACTCTTAGACAAATATTTTGAAAGGAAGACTCCGGATGCCATAAACAGAAAAATACGAAACGGAGGAAGTATTTAAATGGTTAAGCTTACACGAGGAAAAAAAGCTGAAGGTGACGCCCCCAGTTCCCGCCAGCTGTACCCCACCCGACCACTCGCCTCCACGTGGGTCCGTCCCTTTGACCGCCCACGTCAGCGGCCAGCGAGATCATTCCAAAGGCGTCTCCACGTAACCCCACCGCGCTCGAGCCCCCCGAACGATCTCGATATCACAAACCGGTCCCTGGAGAGCCTTCCGCTATATAAGAATTCTTGCACTTCGCTACCTCGTCGTCTCCGTTACCACACGCACTGCCACTCCCAGTGCCATGGCGGACTCCTCGAGACTCGAGCTGCCCCGCGAAACCCTAATGGCGCACCGGCGTCGCAGCCACGTCCCCGCGCCGTAGCCTCGCCGCCGCGAGCTCCGTCGGAAGGTAACCACCACCTAGCCTCCCACCATCCCCAAACTAGCAGATCTTACCCCCATTTCCCACCGCCCCACGGATCCACTCCGATCTATTCCTCCACCCCTCCAACCCCCCACAAATTTAGCGCCACTCGTGCAGGACGCCATCAACACCTCTCGATCCGGCGAGGAAAGCAGGAAAAGTGTCGCCTCCGGGAGGCGCCATGGGGAGCGATCTGAAGGAGATGAAGTACAGGCGGAGGATTGGGGTCGACGAGCGCGCGCGATGCAGCGAGCAGAGGGGCGTCGACTGGGGCGCGCTGAAGCAGGACCCCGTGGAGCTGCTGCGCAAGCTGGACGAGCTGAGGGACCAGATCACGCGGTCCTGCCAGATTGTCGAGCAGCCGCGGGAGCACCGTCGGCTGAGCCGCCGAGCGCTCTCGATGCTCCCTGAGCAAACCGAGCCGCCACCTCTGCCGGGGTATCACCGCTCCCGCTATGCTGGGCGGTATGGGAACGGCTTGCCGCTGAGCCCGTATGACCCGCTGCGTTCTGAGCATGGGGAGAGGTATGCGAGACAGTCAAGTGGGCGGCACCGCCAGTACCATGGGAGGCAGTGGGAGAACAGTGGGATTGGACATGGGAATTACCATCATTATGCGTGTGCATGTCCACATTGTCTGCATGGACAGAGGGCTGAACCACAAGAAGAGCACATTCCAATGGCAAGATATTTTGCTGGGGAGCATGAATGCTACCGGTTTGAGAGGTCGCCATCTGTTTCATCGGATTATGACAGGAGGTCTGTGGCATCATCACTGTACTCACATCAGTTGGTGTCAAAGAAGAGGGCAGAGTATTTTAGGAAGAAGGCAGAGCATCTCTGCCGGCCAGTGGATGGTGCTGCACCTTTTGTTGTGTGCATTTCTTGTTATCAGCTATTGCAGGTGCCTATTGAAAAATGCATGGGGAGGAAACAGAATCGGCTACAGTGTGGGTCTTGCTCCGAGATAATCAGTTTGAGATGTGAGGAAGAAAAGGTTACTCGGTATACACCATCAGCGTCCTTCTGCGTGTCCAAAACTGAGCAAAGCTCAAACGATCAGATGAGACGAGATTTTGATTATCAACACCATGATGATGTTAATTCTGTGTTTTATAATTTGAATGAGCATAGCAACATGCAAATCAACATAGATTTTGGTGATGATAATTCACTTTCTTCTACCGTTAGTCATGACAGGACTGACAAAGAATGTGGATCAAACAGGAGCATTCAGTCGAAAGCAGATGGTCTCTCTTTGTCTCCAAGCAGGTCTGGAGACATCGAGAGCCCAAAGGATATATTATGTGAAAGAGATGCAGACTGTCAGGTGGAACCTTCAGTAGATAGTCCAGTCAGTTCATGTTCCCCAGTTTTGGAGGATAAACTTGTTGATCCTTTGTGCAGTCTAGAAAAAGATAATAATGGTGTGGACCAAGGCACGACTAGTAGATCTGGCCTAAATTACAAAGGAGAATACAACGCTAATGAGGATGATGAGAGTGTTAGTATGGGAGGCGAAAGAAAGGGCAATGAAGATGATAAAGATGTCCTTGATGAAAGCATGTGGAAAAGACACGAACATAACAGCAAGGAAGATCACTGTTGTAGCCTTGAAGATGTTAGCAAAATGCACGAGCAGAATAGTACAAACGATGGCATTGTTAGTCTTGAAGATGGAAATGAAAAGCATGAGTGGACAAGCAAAAAAGATGACCCCAGCAGTCTTGAAGGCAAAAGTATAATAAAGAAATATGAGCAGAAGAGCAAAGAAGATGGAGAAAGCAGCCATGAGGATGAAAACATTAGCAAGGAGCACGGTGGAAACAATAAAGAAGACGCCAACAGTGCCCTTGAAGGTGCAAGCATAAGTGAGAGATGTGAACAAAAGAAAATGGAAGAAGATAATGGAAAATTGCATCAGCCATGTGTTGAAGATGCCAATGCCCTAGCGGAGAGTGGGTCATCAGTTAATGAGCGCACAAATTCTGGTTTTTCTCGTGGTTCTTCTGAGGCTGGGTTTGATGAAGATCAGTCCTCAACTGGTAAGAGTGGGGATTCATCATTTTTTGCTGGTTTCTTGAAGAAGGGTTTCAAGGACCTTTCTTTATTTAATCAGTCCATGGACAGTGTTAAGGTTTCAATCAATGGCCATCCTATCTCTGAAAGAGCTCTTAAGAAGGCAGAGAAGAAAGCTGGTCCTGTTGAGCCCGGTTCATATTGGTAAGTGATTGCTAAAGTAGCAATTAAAATGTTTAATAGTTTGTTGTATTTATTTTAGTTTGCACTGCATGGACTGGTTTATTTTGTTCATTGTTAACTTTGATAGAGTCATCCATCTGCAGCATACTGCAATCAGGAGGAACAAAACCCACGATTTATCTTATCTGCTAGAAGAAAGTCTGATTTATTGAAATTAGCATTAAGGCAAGACATAGAAAACAATAAATCTCTAGATATGCTAGAGCAGAAAATACTCAGATGGCTATTACAAACACTGGGTTCTAGAAGGCTAGCAGCTCCTTTTGGAATTCTCTTCCATGTTTTTTAGCACATGTTTTGTTTTTAGATCAATGTACAGGTGTGCCTTTGTGCCTGATCGTAAACTTGATCTTTTTGGGGACAGCAAGTTCCTATTTTCAGTACATGTTTCATATTTGATCACTGGAATATTCTTTTTTTTATCTATTTGCTGTGAAGGGGCTGAAAAAGCTTCTGGAAACTAAATTCATGTATGTACCAGTGGATGGTGCCGGCACTAAATGATTTTAGCTCAACGCATATACTTGCACTTTGCTCCTATTTTTCCTACTATTGATTGTGGTGAGCATAAAGTGGAAGCCTTTCCATTGTCAGTTGTCACCAAGCATGCAATAATGTTTGATGTCAGATGCAATCACTACACAACACATCCTGTTCTTTTTTTTAAAAAAAATCACCGACACCTGTAATGTAACGAACAATAAAGTAGTTTTAATTGTCCATCCTCCCCACACTAGTGATTGCCTGGTCCATGATCTGTTAAGCTTTTGACAACAAGCTGAAATTATGGTTGCTAAGTTTCATGTTTCAATAGAGGTAATCATGGTGGTAAATCCAATATGTTATGTGCGGTTGTATAAAGTAGATGAAACCATATTGTTACTGTCATGATTAGCATTGTGTCAGCCTGCTAAGCTTCTTACCGTTGAAGTTGCATCAACAAAAATGCCGTTTTGTGTTAGATGTGCATTGGACTTTTACCTCCAATATTTTCAAATTTATGCAATTTTCACTTGGCTTGGGGCTTTGTTTTGTCAAAGGATACTAGAAATGCATCAATGTAAGATTAATCTGAAGCATGTAGTATCTAGCTAATTAGTTGCTCTGTAAGGCATTTTTGTTTGAATCCTCGTGATAGATGCTGCTCTATGATTAAACTTCTATTGGTGAATGGGGGGTTTTTTAAGCCAACATTAACAGTTCTGTTTCTTCTGTTCGTAATACAGGTATGACTATCGTGCTGGATTTTGGGGTGTCATGGGACGAGAATGTATCGGCATTATTCATGTAAGATGAGTTCTTTCTATACAAGGGTGCTCTTAGAAAATTTTGTTCTAATGATTTTTTTTATTTGCAGCCATTTATAAGAGAATTCAATTATCCGATGGCCAGAAATTGTGCTGGTGGGGATACTGGTGTCTTTGTCAATGGCAGAGAACTTCATCAGAGAGATTTTGATTTGCTTGTAGGAAGAGGGCTTCCACGTCTCTCTGGGAAATCATATTCTATTGAGATTTCTGGAAATATTACTGATGAAACAACTGGCAAGAAGTTGCGCAGTCTTGGCAAACTTGCTCCCACGTAAGTTCCTTTACATTCTGTGCATACTTTTGCTAATTAAACAGTTAATTATTTATCTTATGTTTGTCTGAAAATGGTATTTCTTCTATTTTTCAAAATTGTGTTTCATTTGTTCGACATTTATTTCTTTGCCCATTGATTGTAGTGAAACTTCTTTAATTCAAAAAAAAAAGGAGGAACTTAGTGAGGTATCCTGTTTTTTTTTTCTGATTTCATTTAGAAAAAAACAATCACCAGAATTACTTATGTGAGATCAAATATCTGATAAGTCTCAAAAGCAACATGGCTATGAGTGCAATTTCTACAAAAGATAATCCTTTGTGACCTCTTCTTTCACCATTTTGATCTTGTAACAGTCCCTTTTCTTCATTTTTTAGTTGTTTAGAACTCAGTAAGTGTTGATTTACAACCTTCAGTCCAAGCACCACAAGCTTCATTTGTGCTCCATGATATAATTACTGAGTCCATGGTCTTCATCTCGGTTGGCAATTAAAGCCATTTTGGTTTGGATTTGGGCCAAGCAACTAAAACTTTGTGTTAAGAGTTGTGTGCTCGTGTACATGTATGTTCATCAGTTCATGTGTTTTCATGATGGTGTGAGCTCATGTTGCATGCTGATGTTGTGTGTGTTGCATGCTGATGTTGTGCATATCAGAGCCATGTCTTCCAGCTGTTTTTAGCTAGGATGCACCGATACGCGATACGGGTACGGCGATACGGCGATACGAAATTTTTCAAAAACAATGATACGTCGATACGGCAATATATATATATATAATATATGATTGGACCCATAGAATAATCATCAGAGTTTCTTGAAAGGAGACACAAATTGTTATGCACAAACACTAAATCCACAGTTTAAAACTATTTCTCATTAGCTATATATATATATATATATAATATATATGATTGGACCCATAGAATAATCATCAGAGTTTCTTGAAAGGAGACACAAATTGTTATGCACAAACACTAAATCCACAGTTTAAAACTATTTCTCATTAGCCCATTACCCATTTGCTTGGTAAAGCTCATTACCTGTGGCTTGTGGGGTCATTACACGAGTAAGCGCCGATCGCCGAGCGGCTGGAAGCCTGGAACAAAACCTCAGCGAGACAAGTAGCGACAGGCGGACGCGCGAGCAAGTGGAGGATCTCCACGAGTGTCGAGCCGACGACGGCGAGGGCGCGGAGGACTTGAGCCGGAGGTCGGCGAGCCAAGCGGGAGGGGAGGCGGAACTCCAGGCGCTGCCGGCGTCGACAGCGAGCCAAGCGGCAACGACGCGGCGGATCTCCACGTGCTGCTGGCGACGACGGATCTCCCGAGCTGGCGACGGCGACGGCGAGCCAAGCGGCAACGGCGCGGCAGATCTCCATGCACTGGCGGCGGCGACGACGCGGCCGATCTCCACGTGCTGGCGACGGCGATGGCGCGGCGGATCTCCCCGAGTTGGCGACGGCACGACGGATCTCCCCAGTCGGCGACGGCGGCGGAGCTCCACGCGCCACCGACGGAGCGGCGGCCGGACCTCCACGTGCTTCGGGCGGAGAGGCGGCAGACCGAGGCGGGCGATGGTGGAGGAGCGGCGGCGGCTCTTCTCTCTCTGGGACAGTGGGGCTGGGGTTTGGGACCGTGTGACCGGATGTAGGTCACGGTGGGGCTTTGGCTGCTCTCTATTGGGCCTTTGGGTGACTTCTCTATTGGGCCAACGATCGCTACCGTATCGCAGCGTATCGGCGCCGTGTCGGAGTATTTTTCTTTTATTTCGCCGAATCGCCGATACTCCGCCGATACCGTATCGCCGCGTATCGGAACGTATCGCCGTATCGGATACGTATCGGACACGGGTACAGCAGTTCAACGGAGTATCGGTGCTTCTTAGGTTTTTAGAGGTAGGAAGAGCTGGGTAGAGCATTTAACTTAAGGTGGAGAAACAAGTAAATGTCCTAGGATCAAACAATCATACTAGCATAATCAACATGATGGAAAATAATCCCACACGGTTGGTCATGGATTTGAACCATGTCCTAAGCCAGGAATACTCCATATGCCTTCCAGCTTTCATTTAAACTTCGATTTGGTAACAGGGAAGTGTTGACTTAAATGGCAAACTGTGCTAACATACATTGGCCAGCTATTCTGATGAAATTCAATCCCATTTGGAGCACCACTTTGAGCCACACCACACTCTTGCCTATGACTGTAAAATAGTTATTTCTCCTAGTCACAACAGTCATATCTTACCATTAAATACTCCACTTCAGCTGTACTTCAAATTTTCAGCCGCACTCCCAAGAATTAAATTATAATTTTCTTTATTTCCCATAGTCATTAATGCTAATTCTTTTCAGATTAAAATATCAAACCCAGCACCACACGGGCTATTATCAATTCCACTGTATACACGCCTCCAGCTTGCCAATGCTACAGACCTTATCTATTCTACTGCTCTATCTAGATTAAATACTGTTAGTCACACAATGAAGCAAGGCAAGCGACCTGTCTTTCATGGTTTCTTTCAGAACGATCTCTGTGCACATTCAAGTTCTCTAATTATTGTTAAGGATTCCAGGATCCTCAAGAGTTTGTGCCAATCATTTTGTTAGGATCTGGGTCTAGCAATTTCAACTCACGTGCACAAGTTCTTGATTATATTGCTTCCAATATGGTTATTGCATCTACTCACAGTTATCACTTTTTTATTGAATAGAATTGAGAAGTTGAAGCGTGGTTTTGGTATGCACGTCCCCGAAGAATTTAGGTAGCTGGATATAATACTGGGTTCCTGCGTTGCTAATAATTACCCCCCTCAAAGCTTGTGATTTCTACTAATAGTGACAATGAAGCTTTGTAAGTACTTCAAGCCTTGCTGTGCAGCAAATGGTGGTACTCAAGAAGCTGTGATCACATGATCTTGTGATTTTACTACTAATGATCTTGCTCCTACTAATTCCATTCCTTTACTGGAATCAGTGTTTGAAAATGATTCAATCTACCAGGCAGCTCTAATTTCTCTGCTCTGCCTGTACGTCTCTGTGTTTCGTCTTGTCGATACATTGCCTCGCCGCAGGAAGTATTAGATACATGTGCAATTATCGGCTTGTAATAAATCGGTAGAGCTATATCTTTTCGTGTATATAAATAAAAGAGGCACCATGGTGTCAGATTTTATGATTGAGACTTTCTATCTATAATTAAGACTTTTCATCTGTGATTGATTCAGTATACAAAATCAATAACTTTTTTTCAAATCGATGTTTTTTCGAATTAATGAATATTAATGGGTATGCTTGATATATTATATATCATTGCACTTGCATGCATTTAAAAGCAATCTAAATGTATGGAGGTTTGGTGTCTAAACACCATGGTATCTCATTTCAGCGTTCTAAATTAATGACTTTTCAAATCGATGTCTTTTCGAATTAATAAATGTTAATGGGTTTATCTGATATATTATATATAATTGCACTTGCATGTATCTAAAAGCAATCTAAAGACAGAGAGGTTTGGTGTTCAGACATAATGTATATGTATATAGGACGTGGAAATAGGGTACCATGGTGTTTAGACATCAAGCTTTTCTGCTTTTGAAAGCCGTAAAGAACATGCCCAACATATTTTCTTTCAGACAACAATGCAAATACACTGGTTTACGCATCAAGCCTATAAGCGTGCAGCGTGCTATAACTGACTCTTGGTTTCGAGCTCCTTGCAGTGATTGAGCCAAATCAATCATTATACCAGATAAGCCTTTGTCTCCCTTGTGCTTCCTTCGAATATTGCTGTCAGGGCATCCACAGTGTGCAAAAACAGGGGGTCTTAAGCCACCTTAAGGTCGACCTTATACATTACTGGGTGACCTTAAATGCCATATAAAAAACCTTAAGACCAGGCCTCAAGCTAAAGACCTGGCCATAAGCATTAAAATACATTTTTTCTTTATCTGACAAGTGGGACCATCTTAAGGCCTAGTGGGTTATATACATTACAGCATTGGCCTTAAGGTTTAGATGGGACCCACCTTAAAATCTCTTGGATCATATACACTATGGATGCCCTCATTGTTGCGGGCTACTCTTCGCCTAGTGAAGTGGTTAGCGTTGCTGCTAGGCGATTGGATCACGTCGTTGCAGAAGTATTCTTCTCGTTGGTTTCCACGCAATCAGGTCAGCACAATTCTGGTTTAACTCTCGACAGACCACTGAAACTAGGTTTATCAGATCCTTTCGTGTTAAAAAAATGTTATCCGTAGAAAGATGGGCATGGCCGTTTTTCCACAGCTGCACTATCAGTGACATGCATCCTTGTAGTGCGGTTCGACTCAACCATTCGTTTTGCCGCCTCCCGATGGTACACTGTGATCTGCTATCTACGGGCGCGTGCAAAACCAGTGACCTTTGTGTTACGTTTGTACCTCGCGTCTCCGGTACCGTTGCTGTCGAGGCTCGCTCAGTTATGGCCACTCCCGTTGTGGCTTTTCGCTTCACTATTGTAGAATGTCATCATAAATGGTTCAAAAATATCATCATAAATAATTTCATGAGTCGTCTGAGTTCATAGGTCAGTAATAATATGAGATCATTATAGACAACTTTCGAACAGTCTGTGATACAGTATTTTATAGACGGTTTCAATTCCAAATCGTTTGTGGTTTCTATTATCACAGACGGTTTACAGCTGAAACCATCTGTGATATAAGATTTATCACAGATGGTTTCAACAACGAACCGTCTGTGATATTTAAATATCAAATGTCATGGACGGTTCGTTGTTGAAACCGTCTGTGATATTCTTTTCTATTCACAAATCTATTTCTATTAGTTGGCTAGCCTCCGAAAATGCTAGCTATGCCCTCTGAAACAAATATATCAATATAGTGTATATATATGCTTTGACCACACCAAACTACAGAAACATTGGCAAGCCACAAACATCAGTGAGCATGACATTGTTCTTAGGCTCAGTATCCAGCTTTGTCTCTTGCCATCGAAGTCCTCTCCAGATCGTGCGTGTTGCCACAACAAGTCATCGTGCAATTGGAGAACGTGCAACGTTTCCTCATCCCACACCACATCCTTAAAAGGCATTGCATCGAACACTTCAGGGGCAACATCTGTAACCTGTGACTGGTCGGCAGCACCCACGGTCGGTTTCAGCAATGACACTGCGATGCCACCATCTCTCTTGCTGCCCAGGATGACCTCGCATGGTGACGTGGGTGGGATTGGCTGCTCAGGCGCACACTCCTTGCTGCTACACGCCTATTCGCTAGTGATCTGCACAAGCGCCACAACAGTTTGCTCCAATTGCTTCATGACCTGGTCTAGCATCACCTGACGCTCTCCCCACTACAAAATCGAGGGACACGCATCCAATTGCAATGATATCAAGTCCAATTGATCTTCCATCTCTGCTCGTCTCTCCTCCGCCAGATCTGTCACCCATCTCATCGCCATCAAGACGAACCGGATCAGTTCGAGACCAAGAAGATGCCGACGATAATGAGCTTTGATACCAAATTGTGATATCCCTTGGCCATAGCGAGAGCTGGACGTGAGGTTGAGAACCAAGTAGCCACCAATCGGGAGAAAGAAAGAGGAACAAAGGAAAAACAAGAAAGGGGATTTATATTCCATTCATTCTATAACTTCTTTCAGCACAGTACATGGAGTCTTATACAAGCATGATAGGCATTGACAAAAGGGACCCATGGTCCATAGACAACTCACACATTACTTGTAGGACTCACTCCTCATGTTTCTGTCCCCACTCATCATCTGCTGCTTCTGCACAGGCGTGACAGCCTTGCCTCCTCTGATGCATTTGGTCTTTTTTCCCAGCTTCGCTATCATTTTTGCTCTTGATCAAGTTCCTTTTCTTAAGAAACCAACCACTTAATTTATTCAACTCAAAGGTACCACTACTAGTAGCTTGTTTGTTGTCCGGAAGAAGAAAATTGGAGCAATTAGGTACTGGTAACAAACATAATGGACAGTGGTGGACCCACCAGTGGGTCAAGGGGGCTGGCACCCACCCTACCTTCGACCGGAGAGTAGGTATGTACCCCCTAGCCCTCTAGCTTTGGCTGGGGCGCCATGCCTATCTGAGAGCTCATCGACGATCACTCGGTGTCTCGGTTGGCATTTAGCAAGATTGCAAGAAGAAGAATTGAATACTTGGTTGGTCAGTTGGAGCCTTACCTGAATCCATGCTGGGGTTGGGCCAAGTGGCCAACCATGCAACACAAAACACATTACACACCAGCAAGCAAAGCCCACCACCAAATATCAAAGCCCACTTCCCACGTGTGGCAAAGCAAATGAACCAATTCGGCTTTTGTGTGGCAAAGCAAATGAGCCATATCAAAATCAAATCGATTATGTGTGGCTTCTAGGAGGCGAGCGCCTGAAGCAGGCACTGCGGTGGGAAGGTTAGCCAACAGTTGGTAGGAGCAGGGCATCGAAGGTGACCAAGCGTCCAGGCAGCGCCAATCTGGAGAGCTCCGTCGTGCCAGTCGCGGAGGAGAGGGGATCTACCAACTGTCGATCTAGAGAGCTTCGCCACGAAGGAGAGGAGATCAGCAATCAGCGGCTCTGTGGGCCTACGGCTGTGCCTGTGAGGGGCTAAGAGCTGTCGCCTCACGCCCTCACCTCTATCGGCTACTAGGCACCGGTCGGCCGCTTGATGGCCTAAGGGAGGACTGAGGGAGGGTCGGACGTCGGAGACTCGGAGGAAAAAACTGGAGCCCGGAGGGAAGCCGGTTCATCGGACTGCCACCGGCCGCCAGTGGAAGGGATCAAGGGGGGTTAGGGAGGGAGGGATTCTTGGATTGAGATTTGAGACTTGAGAGCCATTTGATTTTGAGGAGCCAGCCTACAGACACTGCCATGTGAGACTCTGAGCAAGGAGAGGAACTCAAGTATCAACTACTCAAGGAAGGAGTTTGGTGGGGGTAGTGGTTTTCCGGAGTTGGACATTCACTTCCGCACAACACTTGGGCGTGGGCCGGTGGGCGGCTGTCGGCTCATTGCTCGCAGAGATAATAGAGGGTGATCAGAGGCACCGACGTCTGGCCATAAGGTATAAAACACAATTTTTTTTTAATTTGCGCAAAAGATAAAACATCGGCGTCGGCTCACTGCTCGTAATTTTACTATATCCATATTCTAATTATGTATAATTTTAGATTATAAAAGATAGTTTAATTTATATTTTGTTCGTTTATCTTTTTGTTGGTTACAGATGCACCACTGGGCGTTGCTCGACTGCTCCCCGTCCGTGTTCTGCGGCGGGCAGCGCGTGCTGGAGGCACTCGGCGTCGGCGTCCGAGGCGATGCACCGCGACATCGTGCCGAGGGCCTTCTAGTGCCGGTACCCCGGGCACGCCGTCGCGCTGCTCAAGCGCCTCAACGGCGTGCTGCGCACCCACCCCTGCCTCAACAATCAAGTGAGTCAGCGCTACATAACCTCACTAACGCTGTCATACTGCGTTTTTTGCGGGCCTAGTGTAAGGTAACTGACGTCGTTTTTGTGTGTGACCAGAAGGCGCTGTACACGCCGATGGGCGCGACGTACATCCTGCAGCCGGACAGCAAGGCGTCGCCGCACCACCCGTTCCTGCCGGAAGGCGCGGCGCTGTTCCGGCTGGACCCGGACGGCCGCGCTGACCGGCCGCCGAGGCCCGTGGTGGCCAGCGCCCTGCGCGCGTTCCTCAACTCGCCGCATCCGCTCGAGACGCTGAGCGACCTCTCGGCGTACGGCTCCGAGGGCGCCATCCTCCGCGACCACGAGTCCAGCAACTACTTCCGGGCGCTCAACGCGCTCACCAAGCTACCGCGCCGCCGCAAGCAGCCGGAAATCGTCTGGCAGCTGCCGGGCGTCGAGCGGCTGCAGCAGTACTGGTGCCCGGGGATCGCCGGAACCGTCGTCCCGAGGCCGGTGGCCGTCCGGAACAAGGAGCTGGTCTCCGAGGCCTAAATTTAAGCCGGTTTGCTTTGCTTTGGTTGAGCACTGTACATCCTTTGGGTTCTTTGGTTTGTTCGACACATGGCAAGTACAGGCAGCCTCTTTGGTGTTGTAGGTTCATGTAAATTGTAAGCATGCATATATCCGGTTTGTCAGCTTGATGGCCTGCGAAGTTTCTGCAGGCTGCTTAATAAGGCAATGGTCGTTGTCATGGGTTCATGCGATCAAATGAACTCCACCTGTAAATTTGTTGCTTCAATGGAAAAGGAAATTTCTTCTGAGTTAGAACACCGTGCAATGTTGGTTCCAAGGATATTCACTCCCAATCACAAAATGCTGGGGTGGTGGTAGCTAACCAGTTAAGCTTCCAATAGTCCCACATTGGCTATTTCTGCTACCGACTATGCCCTTCTAAGTTCCCTAGGTGGTTTCTGCAGCACCAACACATGACGAAGTGAGAGCTGTGTTGGCCCTGAAAAGTCCCTGGGCCCCTCTTCCACAGAGATGCAGCCGTAGGACAACTTCTTTGCTATTGGAGTAGCTTTTGAAAACTACACCTCGACATTCAATTTATTCACACAAACACGATAGTAGAAACAATCAACCAACCAATGGCAGCCTAGACTCAAGCCAACATTACAACGGCCAATTATACAGTTATTCACTTGATTCAACCATTGGATTTCAGAACGGGGCTTACGATCGAGAGCTAAAAACTTTTCTCCTTTTTGCCGTAGAGTTGAAATTGGAAGGCCCTTTTTATCAAAAAGAAAATCAAATAGAAACACGCAAGCACATAAGCCTTAAGTCCATGTTACAACTTTTTTTCCTTTTTGCCATAGAGTTGAAATTTGAAGCCCTTTTTTTATAAACAGAATATCAAATAGAAACATGCAAGCACATAAGCCTTCAAGCCTATGTACAATACAAACGCATTGCAGAGAATTGTTTCAGCATAGAACGTTATATGTACGATTTCGTTACAGCAATGGAGAAAATGGTCGAAAGAAAGCGATAAAAACAAGTGACTAACCAGAATCCTAGCAACCAAAACATGCAATGTTACCCATATTGCTTTCCTAACTGAACCAAGCATGAAGGACTTCTCAACCCAAAGCTTGTTGGGAAAAGACGGGCGTCATGGCGAGTCTCACGTCGAAGTGATAACCATAAGCATGTAGCGCCCTTTGCAACACCGATCTTCTCATATTTTGATTTCCTGCCTGTTCCCTAATGGTGCCGAGAAGAAAATGAACCCCGGTGTTGCACCCCAATTTGCAAAAGCGGGGAGAAAAACTGACAATAAATTTTATGGTTTCATCTAGGCGCCAATTACTGTACACAGATTTACAATTGGGACTACCACCTTGACGCAACAAAACATACTCCCTTTTAAGTTAGTGCAAAGTCCTCTCCTTGGAAGGAAAGCTGGGGTTCTTGGTAGGGATGAACTACTTTGTTGATCTCATCTGCTGTGAGGGTTTCACGCTCCAGAAGGGCATTTGCTAAAGCATGTAATTGCTTCTCGTGCTGAAAACAAGTTTGGAAGGATAAGTCAGCGCTAACTGAACTAAATAATCAGTCTGTTATTATGTTCAAGTAAGCGATCAACTGATCATTACAGGGCAAAAACTCGTCATTGTTCAGAGACAAACCTTCTTCAGTAAACGCTTGACCCGCTCATAAGCTTCTCTTAGGAGTTTGACCACCTGCAAGGCCGGTTGATCAAAACAATGCAAGAAAAAATGGGAACCATCCTCTCTAGTAGAGTTTTAATAAGGTTGGGGACGTAGCCAATGACTCAAGAATATTTACGCACAAGCACAACAAGATAGCATGTAAACAAAAACATTAGGAATAGACCAGCTTAAATGCTTAGGCAAATGAAATAGCAAAAGTATCATCATATTTAAGCATAAGACCTATGAAAAGTACCTCTGCGTCTATCCTTGATTGCAAATCAACACTTGGCCGTTCTTTCACATGCACAGGACCAATAGCATCACTCATCCCACAGTTTGATACCTACACAGCCAGTCAGTTAAGCCACTTTACACATCTAACAAGAAAATTTTCCAGGTAGATGAGATAATCACCATATACTGAGCAAGCTCTGATGCAGAATGAAGATCATTTCTTGCCCCAGTTGTAACATTATCTTCCCCAAAGATGAGTTCTTCAGCAGCTCTCCCGCCCATGCAAACATCAAGACGTGCCAGGAGTTGTTTCTTACTAATAGAAGTCTCATCCTGTGAGGGAAGTTGTGTGACCATTCCAAGGGCAGATCCACGAGGCAGGATAGTCGCCTTGTGAATGGGATGGGCACCTTTGGTGTTGAGTGCAACAATAGCATGCCCACTTTCATGGTAGGCAGTAAGCTGAGGAACAAAATAATAATAACAATTAAGTTTCTTCAATTTAAAAGTTAGCAAGGAAGACTTAGATGCTAGAACTACTAATTCTACTTTGCATAAGAAACAAAAGGAAAAACAACATGAATAAGCATGCCTTTCTCGATTCATCAGATATGAACATTGATTTCCTCTCAGTTCCCATAATAATACGATCTTTGGCAAACTCCAACTGTGCATCAGTCAACTTGTCAGCACCTTCAACTGCAGCCTTAATTGCTGCAATATTTACCAGGTTTGCAAGGTCTAGCAGAAAGAAATAAACAGTCAGTAACTCAATATGAGTCTCCCCCACAATATTGGTGTAAAAATTTATGACATTTTAATTGTTGGACATTAATTACTTTCCTATAATTGAAAATGTGTGGAATATCTTGGATTTATACTCTTAGGAGTTAATAAAATAAGAAGGGAAAAGATCAGGAAAATGCAGCCGGTAACCAAAAGGGCTATCCTATCCAAGGTTCCAAATCTCGGGGGTTTTCCCGGCCGACAACCGGTAACGGTAACCGGGCGGTTACCGGAAATCCCGGGAAAAACCCAGACGAAATTTATATTTCAAATTTTGAATTTGGACGGTTTGAAACCGGTAATCGGACCGGTTACCGGAAAAAACCGGAAAACCTGCTTAAAAAACTGGAAAACCCGCTAAAAACCAGAAAAAGCTAGAGAAAACCTAGCACAAAATATTGACTAGCATATTTATACATATTTAGTTCATACAATAGGTAATCTAGCACAAAAAAGGCCTAAACCATCTAGGAAGTGTATTTGTAACCACCGGGATTTTGGCCGGTTTTTTCCTCTCAGTTGCCACCGGGATTTCCGGTTACCGGCCGGTACCCGCTGGTTTTTGGAACCCTGATCCTATCTATATGCAAAACCTCTCATTGCTAATAAAATGAAATGCTACTGTAATTGTTACATAGAGAACAAAGGAAGGTTGTGCACACCAGCCCCATTAAAGCCAGGGGTACTACGGGCAATTGCATTGACATCCACATCATTGGCCACTGGCTTGTCTTGCAAATAGAGCTCCAGAATCTCTTGGCGACCCCGCACATCAGGACTAGGAACGACAATCTAGTAAAGAAGCTCAGCAGGATTAATTAGCATTGCATTTTCATGATAGATTTGATATAATATGGAATTGCTGATACTCCTTGCAAAGATTTAAAAAAAATACTCAGGTGACTTACATGCCTATCAAATCTACCAGGTCTTATGAGTGCTGGATCAAGAATGTCCGGCAAGTTTGTTGCAGCCATTACTATTATTCCCTGCAAAAATCAATTGGAAACAAGAGTTAGACAAAGTTCCGAGTACAGTATTCTGTTCAATCATGTGATAATGTTACCTCATTTTGTTCAAAACCATCCATCTCAACAAGAAGTTGATGCAATGTTTTCTTTGTGTGCCCTTCCCACTGTTTTCTAGTTGAACCAACAGCATCTATTTCATCAATGAAAACAATGCAGGGTGCCTGTAAAGAGCTAATTATTAAAAGCTGCCTACTGGGGCATATTCTCCTTAAAGAGATATAACTTTCAATTGATGAAAGAAATAAAGCTTCGCTAGTTTGCCTAATGACAAGGAGATCCAAAGAGAATCACAGTGTTTGTTTCAAGAATGGCCCTCGACGTAGACTACAACGATGTAATAATAATAGCTTGGCTACTGCAGCCTCAATTTATATAAGGAAGAAAAGGAGAGTAAATGAAAGTTTTCCAAGGCAGCAAAATCTGATCTAGAAATCAGAGAGACACACTGAAAATGTTTAAGGAGCTAAGCTCGGAGCAACACAAGTTTAGAAAATGGTAAATCACCTTTTTCTTTGCAGCTTGAAACAATGACCTCACTCTCCGAGCGCCAACACCAACAAACCTAACAAGAGATGATGACTGTAAGTTCTGATTAAACAAGAAAACATGAAAGTAGAACAAAATATATTTTATCCGCACAATTCTATTAAAAAACAGATGCTTCACCTGGCATGACTCATGAATGCCAAGTAGATATCAATTTAGTAGAACTTCAGGATTATTCCAAAATGAACTCAAATTGAAACATCCATGTGCTATAAAATCATATTTTCTGACTTCAAGATAGACTTTTAATTAATTTGGGCTTCATTCCATGAAAAGATGACATGATTTTTACGTTGGCTTGCCAAGCCTAACTCAAATTTTCTGACTTCAAGATAGACAACAATGCATTTTGCAGTAAGTAATCTAAGGTTACAGAAGACTACAAGTTATAAAACTCAATATCATCATAAAAAGATCTTACATTTCCTCAAATTCAGAACCTGCTCGGTAAAAGAATGGCACACCAGCTTCCCCGGCAATAGCCTAAAGCACAAAGCCAGTAATAACAGAAGTTTGTAAAGTGAAACAGCAGGAGAGAATCCCACTGTTTATATGTATTAATACACATAAGTACAAAATCTCAAAAAAAAAAAAACATAAGTACAAAATCTCAAAAAAAAAAAAACACAAGTACAACATACAGGGATATTTCACAGTGGAGAAAAAGGGAATTAAACTAGCTACCTCTTGCTAACCAATTGTTTATGTGAATGAAAGTCTTTTCTCTAAGAAAGTTTAAAATTTCATACACATGAAACAATAAATGAGTCCTCCAAACAAGCTTACCTTAGCAAGCAATGTCTTCCCAGTTCCCGGAGCTCCAGTTAAAAGTATTCCCTACAAAAACAAAATATTAAACATCACGGTTTACAGCTATTGAATCAACAACAAGTCTTGGGCCTACAATTGTGTATCTGGAAGATTCCATGAAGCAAGGTACAAAACAGAATGAAAATGCAGCTTGCAAACTGATATAGAATAATTACCTTTGGTAGCTTTCCACCAAGGCGAGTAAACTTTGAAGGGTTTTTTAGATACTCAACTACCTCCTCAAGTTCTTTCTTTGCATCATCACAGCCCTTGACATCTTTAAATGTCTTGACATTCTGCATATAAAAACAACATAGGAGAATCATTTGGAATGTTTTTTTTTTTTGCATTGAGAAATTGTATTGTTGCACAACTGCAAACAAGGCATATGAGACAAAAGAAAACACAAATGCAGTTTGCCTGGTTACTGACGACGGACCAAGATATCGCCCTTGTCATATAAAATATTCTATAAAATCCCGCATCTCACCTTCTCTGGCATGATATCCTTATTCAATTCTTTTGGAGAATATGACGAACTAGAACCAACACCAGATGCCCCTATTCCACCTAAGCTACCAATATACTTTTGAAATGCTGCGGCACCCATTACCCTGGAGCAAAATATAACAGAATGGTCACCAAAAGAATGAACCTGAAGGTTCAATACAAAGAGTTTGTTTCAATCAAGTAACTTATCCAAACAATTATTCATGGAATAAGGACCGAAAATGGATACGGGAGTTCTCCTAGTTCTCTAAAGGCATACATCGTCATAGGAGGCACATATTGGCATTGCAACTCCAGATATGACATAAACCATCTTTTGCATGATTTAAACCACTAGGAAGTAGGGGTATCGGATTTCTGTCAATCTACATTGCAACACTAAACTGAAATTTTAGTTTCATTCTGCCAGTCACTGTCAAATACAACCTAGTAATGCCATATTAAAAAGTCATTCAGCCAAGTAAGAAAACGAAATAAAAAAGCTTGACATAAATATGATGTGGCAATAGATAATAGATTTAATAAAACTCTTACTATTAAGAGTCATGATTCATGAAAGGTTGAACATACCACATAAGTCCAACTGCAATTGTGAAAAAGATAGTCGAGAATATCTCTTGAGCAAACCGTGTTGATCTACCTGTAGCTTTAGGGTCAACCTAATGATGGAATCATGGAACACAAATCCAGGAAAAAATTATAAGGATCACAAAGTAAAAAACAATGACTGCCCCCCAGCACAAGAAAGAGGTCATGAAAAATACTAAAATAGCATGATTTGAAGGTTGAGTGAACATACCATTACTACATGTAATGGTTGCTTATCTGATATCCCAGGGTTCAAGAAAGGCTTGTCCTCGTTCCTAGATACACGTTGCTTCAATTCTTGCAACTACTGACATAAATGCATATTACAGCGAGTGAAAAAGTGGGTTACAACATGGTGACTAATATTTTGAAATTTACACCTAGGCGGGAATTGATGCTACACTACATTAAAAGCAGAGCAATACTGGGAGGTTCAGCACTTTAAGTTCCTGTTGTTCAAAATGGTAGCAATGTTCATCTCTATGAAGAAACGAGCAAGTGTTGATTGAAAAGAGTATCTCAAGTAATGCAATACTTCCTTAAATATCCAAAAAACATGGATATAAGCATATAAATGAAACTTGTCAGTACGAGGACATAGACAATTAGACATTGTGTGTTATAATATAGATTGATTTGGAACTTTGATGAAGATGTAAATGTGCCATAATGTTGGCAATATTTTAGCCATATTAGTTTTCAAGCTGCATTGATTAAATAGGATAATGCAAAAAAATATCTAAGTGCCATACAAGAGAGAGTTGCGAAAGAAACTTACCAGGGCTGGCAGACTTGCAGGCCTCCCAGACTGTTCGTCTGGGAGGTAATCAGCTATAGCATTGGTGAGAATAAGCGCTCGAAGGTACTCTGCAACCCCCTTGCTGTCCACAGCATGGCTTCTTCGCTCAAACCTTTTAATGACATCTTCTTGGCTGCCATTGTTTTCCATATACACCCAAAAAATGCAAAATCAAGAACCATATCATATCATTTCTTAGTCTAAATAGGGCATTGGACCATAATGCACTGTGCATCAATAACAAAAGAGCAAGTAACCCATTTCTACCATTCTAATTAATTGTTTCAATAACATCAAAAAATGGCAAGGAAAAGGCCTTATTCCACATCACATATCAACAACATGATTGTGCACAAACAAGGAATCCAAAGATTACTAAATCCGGCAATTTAGCTACAAAATTCACAGTTTCCTACATTTGAGCTTTTATGCAAGCCAATGATCCAACACTGTGTTACGGATTCTTATTGGGGCAAGTTCTTGAAGAGGAGGTCAAAACCACAGTCCGATTCCAATAAAAATAAGTTAATCTATTAGGAAGTTTTCTTTCTGTAGAGTTATATTATATCTGTAGTTCCTATCTATTAGGAAGGCTTTCTATCTTTAGTATGATTCTATCTTTAGCGAGAATAAGATAGGAATTAAACAAGTAAGAGTTGTAGCCGAATTGGACTTGTTCCTGCAGCAATAATCCCCTTTATAGCCACCTGCGTTTGTGCAGAAGAGCCAAAAAAGAAATAAAGCAATCTTTTCTCAACCCTAATTCTCTAGGCCAGTTTCAATCATGGTGAGGCAAGGAGTGCCGAGCGGTGAAAAGGAAACTGATGACTTCGTCTATCCCACTCACGGCTACAATCTCCGGTCTAGAGCAAAGGAACGCAACAATTTGGTATCAGATTCCATGGCTTCTGATCAAGTATCCTTGGAGTTGCGCGAATTGCAGCACCTCTAACCAAACTTTTACAAAAAGAAGGATTTTGTTGGTCCACGAAAGCCAGGTGAGCTTTTAACTCGCTGAAAGAAGCACTCTGCGTGTCTTCCTTTCTTGCAATTCCAGATTTTTCAGTACCCTTTATTGTGGAATGCCATGCGTCGGGCTTGTTTTACATCAAGGAGAGAAGACCATTGCTTTTTTCAGTCGCACCGTTCAACCTCATCATGCAAAGTTGGCTGCTTATGAACGAGAATTGATAGGTTTGGTTAAGGCAGTGTGTCATTGGCGCCATTATCTCTAGGGGAAAACTTTCATTGTTCGAACAGATCATTATAGTCTTAAATTTCTTCTCGACCAACGTTTGTCCACTATTCCTTAACACCATTGGGTAAGCAAATTGTTTGGCTTTGACTTTCAAATATAATTCAAACTGGGGAAATTAAATACAGTGGCTGATACCTTATCTCGCCGTGATGAGCATATTTTCATTCTGGCAATATTAATGCCCACCTTTCATATATTGAATCAGCTACGTGAGGAGGTCACTTCTTCACCAGATTTTCAGCAATTACGTTCGCAACTAGCAGCAGAACAATTGCCAATAGGCCGGTCCTGTGTTGATGGACTCTTCTTGTATAATGGCCATATCTATATTGCATCATCATCTTCTTGTTTGAACCTTATTATTTCAGCAGCCCATGCATTAGGACATGAGGGTATTCAAAAGACTCTTCATCGTATCCGCAAGGTTTTTTATATCCTTCAACTTAAACAGTCGGTTCATAACCACGTTAACAGTTGTGTTGCTTGTCAACGAAATAAGGTGGGAGCATCTTCATCCAGCGGGTTTGCTTCAGCCCCTTCCGGTGCCTCATCAGATCTGGTCCCATATTTCAATGGATTTTATTGATGGCCTTCCTAAAGTAAATGGGAAATTAGTAATTCTAATGGTGCTCGACATATTTTCTAAATATGCTCATTTTGTGCTGTTAGCACATCCTTATATAGCCCAATCTGTAGCACATGCCTTCTTTGATGGTATTGTAAGGTTGCATGGTTTTCCAGACTCCATTGTGAGTGACAGCGATACCATCTTTACTAGTCACTTCTAGAAGGAATTGTTTCGTTTGGTTGGTTTACACTTAATATGACTTCAGCTTTTCACCCCCAACCAGATGGCCCAACTGAGATTGTAAATCATACCATTGTAACTTCGTTGACTCAGTGGAGATAGACCTCGACAATGGGTTCAGTGGCTTCCATGGGCGGAATTCTGCTATAATTCTTCATATCACTCTGCCTTACACACCACTCCTTTTGAAGTTGTTTATGGCCATTCCCCTCCAGCTATTATTCCACATGAAGTAGGCTCAACTCAAGTGCCAGCAGTTGAAGCTATGTTGCGTTCCCGTAATGAGTTCTTAGCGGAAATCCGTGACCATTTATACAATCTCAGCAACCTATGAAGAATTATTATGACACTCATCATCGTGAGGTTGAATTTGAGGTGGGTCAGTGGGTTTTGCTAAAGCTTCATCAACATCAGGTTGTGGGCATTGTTTCAACTACCTCCAAGTTGTCTCCTAAATTTTATGGTCCATATCCGATTATTGCTCGAGTCGGCCAGGTTGCCTACAAACTTCAGCAGCCTCCTGTGTCACGTATCCATGACGTTTTTCATGTGGCTCTCTTAAAAAAGTTTGTCGGCTCTCTTCCAAATGACCTCCCTGCTCTGCCCAATTTGTGCAATGGTCGTGTTATTCCTAGACCATCCTCTGTTGTCCACTCTAGGCTTTACCAGGGGCAGTGAGAGCTCTTAGTTCACTGGTGTGGTCAACCTGCGTCGGAGACGTCATGGATTTCTCTCAAAGACTCCAAGCAACAATATCCTGATTTTCAGCTCAAGGACGAGCTGCTTCCTCACAAGGGGGGAAATGTTATGGATTTTTATTGGGGCAAGTTCTATAGGAGGAGGTCAAAATGACAGTCCGATTCCAATAAAAATTGGTTAATCTATTAGGAAGTTTTCTTTCTGTAGAGTTATATTATATCTGTAGTTCCTATCTATTAGGAAGGTTTTCTATAGGAAGGTTTTCTATCTTTAGTACGATTATATCTTTAGCAAGAATGGGATAGGAATTAAACAAGTAAGAGTTGTAGCCGAATAGGACTTGTTCATGTGGCAATAACCCCCTTTATATAGCCACCTGCGTTTGTGCAGAAGAGGCAAGAAAGAAATAAAGCAGTCTTTTATCAACCTTAATTCTCTAACCCAGTTTCAATCATGGCGAGGCAAGGAGTGCCGAACAGTGAAAAGGAAACTGACGACCTCGTCTATCCCACTCACGGTTTCAATCTCCGGTCTAGAGCAAAGGAACGCAACACACTGTGAATCGTCAACCACCACACACATTTCGCCTAAGTTCTAATCAATCGTCTCAATCATATCAATGCAAAGCATACATGTACCTACGATCTAGAATCCACTCAACATCACAAAGAAAAGGAATTGGTAGCCACAGATTTCTCAAAACCTTGCTACGGTTACTCCATTAGGTAAGTCAATAGTCCAACCGTATAAATCAACAAGCATTCCACTCATACCCAGCCAATCCGAATCGCATTTGCCCAATTCCAGCAAAGTAACAGCCATTTGAGTTGACAAATCACAGAACACAACCAAATAATTACCCTTCCCAAGCGCACCTGAACTTGTTGAACTCGTGGAGCAGCGCGCTCTGCTTGGCGGCGTCCTTGGGGTTGGCGTCGGCCTCATCGATCAGCCGCTGCAAGCGCAGGTCAGGGCGCCAGAACGGCCACCAGCTCATCCAATCCCCGGACACCACCGAGTCGAAAAACCTCCTGACCGCCGCCACCACTGCGGTCGCGAACGCCATGGCCCAAGCCCTAGCCTTCTCCACCAGGTCCTCCAGCTCCTCCTTCCCGTCCTTCCCGGCGGGGGCCGTCACCACTTCCGCCTCCGGCGCGGCCGCCGCAGCAGCATCTGCAGGCGGCTCGGGAGCCGGAGAGGGGGCAGGCTGGGGGCCGTCAGCGGCCAATGCGAGGAGGGAGAGCGGGAGGCGGCGGTGGTGTGGAGCGCGGGGGAAGGAGACGGAGGCGGAGGCAGGGGAGAGGGGCAGCCGGCGGTGCGGGGGCAGGGTCGAGGGGCGGAGGTGGAGCGAGGCCTGGAGGGCGCTCATGGCGGCGGCGGAGGCGGCCGGCGCCGGCGAGGTGGGAGGGGCGTGAGGATGGGTTCGTCGTTTTTATACTTTTTCGGGGGCTTCGTTTTTATTTAGTGGACACGAGAAGTAGCCTTATCTCGAGAATATTCGGCCATTTTGCCCCAGCGGAACAGGAAATGCCTCCTTTGCTCCTCCCGCGTGTATTGCCTACTCTGCTCTCCTCGTATGGGTGTTTTTTAACTGTGTTTTATGGCTTTTGACTGAAACTTTTAAATTTTAGTTGTTTACAGTATACATTATAGAGAGATCGATACTCACTTACAATTTTAGCTGGTACAGATGTTAGACTTTTAACGTGTACTACGTTTAACTTGTAGATCCCGTCTTGAAAAAATACTTCGTTTAAAAGTTAGGTACTGTAGCAAAAGTCGAAAGCCGTCCGGCTTGTCACCTGCCGAACAGGCCCTAGCCGGATAGCACATGAAGAGAGGTGGCGCGGTCGGCAACGCCACTTATATACTTTGGTGAGGCACCGGAGCCATCGGTCGTAGCGTCGGAGGAGCTCCGAGACTTCGTGGCGTGGTGTCTCGAGAAGAAGGTCGAGTGGCGCGTGTCTATGGCCGAGCTGCTCGAGCACCCATTCATAGCCAAGCGGGCCGCCGTCGATGCGCAACGTTCCCTCGCGGTGTTTGTTGTGGAGACAGAGGGACTATTCTTTTCCTCCGAAACTAGCGGCTTTTGGTTTTTACTATAGTACCTAATTTTCAAACGGAGTATTTTCTCAAGACGGACTCTACAAGTTAAACGATCTACACGTTAAAAGTCCAACATCTGTACTAGCCAAAATCGCAAGTGAGTATCTGTTTCTCCGTAATCTGTACCGTAAACAGCCAAAATTCAAAAATTTCAGCCAAAAGCCATAAACCGCGGCCAAACCAAACAGGCCCAGAGCAAAGTGGTGACCACCCTCACGCGCCACCTTCCTCACGCGCTCCACAACCACGCCATCTCCCCTCGCGACTACCCGACCGCGTCACTGTAAAATCCTAAAATTCAGATGTTCAAAAATGTAAAATTTTAAAAAAATTTCTTGCATTTTGGTGGCATTCAAATTTCTTTTGAATATTTATTTGGAATCTTTTAGTTTTGTGACATGCAAATAAATTATTGAGAAATAATATCCAAGTAAAAACAATGATAGTGTTAATAAAAGATATGGGAATAATTTAATACAATTTATTACAAGTTCCAAACTAATTTTAAACTGCACTTAAATCCAAATCAAAATTTAGAACTTTAAACTCAAACCGAGAATCAAACACTCGCATCTAAATAATTGAACTGAAAATTCAATTTCTGACTTCTAATATCATGCAAAGTTCAAAATCAATAAATCCTAATGTAAATTAAAAATCCAAATCTCAAAATTTTACTTGAGCCCTCATTTTCTCCTTTTCTTACTATTCCCCTTTTCCCTATCTCTTACATGTGGGCCCCACCTTTTTCCTCTTTCCTCCTCCCTCCCGTTTCCTCCCTCTGCAGCTGGGGCTGGCACCTCTTCCCCTCTCTCTTCTTTCTCCTTCCTCCTCCTGTTATTCTCCTTCCTCTCTACGTTCGCGTCGCCCGACCGGCTGGCCCCGCTGCTCCTGTGCGCACGTCGCCGCCGCCCCCATTGTACGCACGTCGCCTCCGTCGCATCCCCTCCTGGCCACCGGCTTCTCGGCGCCCGTACCCACATCGCCGCCTAGTCCGCGCCTACTGCCATCGCCTCAGCGCTCATGTCGTCGCCCCACGCCGCGTGTTGCTCCTGGGTCGTCAACAACAGTGCCTGCATAGTTCCTCCCTTGCAACTATATACAGCCACTGGCTCCTCCCCTTCCTTTCCTATTTCCTTCTCCTGTTGTGCCTGCACCGGCGCCACCGCTTCACATCGCCCTCGCCGCTCTGGCAAACCCCACGGCAAATTGACCGCGTCACGGTGTGCCTCCAGAAGTCTCCTATCTCCTCTCTCGATTAATTGGACTCCGGTGCCCCTGGCTCGTTGCACGGCCGTTCTTCCTCGCCCCCGGCCAAAGCCGACTCCACCGTCGCCATCTCATCTCCACTCTGTGACAACTCGATTCCTTCCTTCAGGAGCCTCACCAAGTACCCACGGAGCTTCCCCAAGCACTACCCCGCTCTCCCCTTCGCTGCAGCTCACCGGCGCCATGAGCATGCCTGCACCGCCGCAGGCCACCGTCGTCGGACCCCTCTAGCATGGTAAGCACCCACCGATCCATCTCCCGCTCATGCTCACCCCATTTTCTTCCTCCTCCCCTCCGGTCGCCACCGCCCTCGCAACCCCTTACGCCGGCCGCTCCAAGCACCGCCGACCCCTCCTGGTGCCGTCTCAGCCCGTGCTACCGCCTGCACTAGCTTCCCCTCCACCCTATCTTTCCGTTTTACCACTCTCTGCCCCGTTCGCATTGGTGTTTGATGTGACAAGATCATCCTCATCTTGACTTCTAAATTTGGTACATGGTGGAATCTACCTTTTCATGAATGAGTCAAGCCTCCAATACCTCTCCAAGTCCTTATTTATCATTTAAATACTTTGTGGTATCCAAACTCGGTTGAGTCCATAAATATTACTCACAATAAATTTAGGCACCCAAATGGCCCTAGCAATAGATTTTGGTGAACTAACATATCTAGCAAATACATTGTCATTTTTATTCTTCCTAAGTAAATAATATTCATTATAAAGAGAGTACTTAGGAGTAATACCTATGAACAATTCTTACTAAAATGTCACTTTTCCTAGTAAACTGTAACAAGTTTGATATTTTCTTCCATCCTTTGTTTTCTTGTCTTGCTTATTGCTGGCATGCCTCTTGTTTCATGGTATTTGCTTGTCATTCATCTTGTTAGGGTACACCAAGGCGAAGCGACTCTTCTTATTACATCCAAAGCACTTGATATTCTTTGTGCATGTTGCAATGTGCCTTTTCTTGCTACTTTCCTTCTTTTTGGAGATGAAGCCAATATGTCCCCTGTTATTTGACTTTCTTTGATTGCTCAAAAGTTTGTCAAGTGACACATTCCATTTGTAGCTTCTTTCTAAGTCATTTTTCAATTCTGTGATTTGGGTTTTGAGCTCTTTGTTTTTCTCTATAAGGTTAGTATCACAAGACATAGAGAAAATAGAAGCGTCTATTTTTGAGCAACAAGACATTAAGTGTGAGTGACGTTACTGCTAACATGAATGCATTGAGAGGAGAGAGAAACATACATCTCAATAGCAAATAACTCGTACGGAAAGTTACTGTCGTATGTGAGTAATGTTACTGTCAAACACATGTAGAGTTACTGTCCATTGTAACACTATAAAACTGTCAGTAACTATACATGTATTTGACAGTAATTTCACTTATACATGATAGTAACTTTATATAACATGAACTTTGCAGCTTCAAAACGTATTCAACATAGATATTGTTTTGTTAAGCTCGTAATTTCGAATATAATGGAGCAAACGGATCGCAGATTGAACTTTTGGTAAAAGAGTTATTGTATTTTTGGCTTGTAAACAAGATAAAAAAATCATAAGTCAAGTGCATTTATTCTTCTTTCTCCTGCTGCATGCATACATGCAAATTAAGTTACTATCTGCTAAACATAAAGTTATCATCGATAATTCATCAAATTACTATCTTCTAAACATAAAGGTATCATCGATTGACTTACAGATGCCAAAATTACTGACATACATGTAATGTTATCATCAAACATGAACCGCACCATCCTAAGAATATGTACTCTTACTTCTTCTATACCGCTGAAATGATGTTATACATTTTTATCCTTTTGAATATACTCTAATAATAATTATATGATACTCCAAAGTGAATTCTACAAAAAATTTCATTAAAATTCACTTTTTATAAAATAATTTATGTGTACACTTTTTTTATATATAAAAAGGATAGATAGTAAAAATAAAAGACCCTGATAATTTTTTTCAACTAAATCGTATTGTACTATCTTAGAATTAATATTTAAGTATACCGAAAATAATAAACAAATATAACATGTTTGTTTAAATAGTACATTAGAAGTAAAAGTACATAAGGAGAGTGCGGAAAAGACATTGGCGCACGCGGGTGCTTGCCGCACAAGGATCAAATCTCCTACCAAGTATCAACAGGTCAGGTCAAGGTTTTCCCCCAACGAGATTAAAAACGATACAGTTCACATTCACGAATATTTTAACAGAAGAATTCTGGTTTGTCCCCATGTTTCTGCCATATGTTCCACCAACTAGCCCACATCAAACACTACTGAGTCGGAACGGTACTACGCTCACACGAAAATGGTGACACAGAAATACATGCATACGTGATATAAGACCGCATAGACAAGGCAGCTAGTGGTTATAGGGATGAAGCTGCGGAGCAAATGGAAGCTGCTGGCCTCCCTGCCCGGGAAAGGGCATCATCTGGGGCCCTGTACCAGGAGGGAACTGGTTATCGTACATCGGAAAATGCGGCATCGGTTGCCTTGGATCTTGCGGAAACGCCTGGCTTCCGTAACCTGGAGGTAACTGCTGCCCTCTGTGGCCAGGGAACGGTATTGCATGGGGCCCAGGTGTGTTTAGGATTGAATGGCTTCCACTGCCGGGGTAATGCATAAACTGAGGTGAACCTGGAGGTAGCTGATGGTTCACATGGCTGGGCATCTGTTGATTTCCTTGGCCTGAATGTTGCACCATTTGAGCTTGACTTGAGCCTGGGTTAAACTGTGGGGCTCCATAGCCAGGGAACTGTGGAGGAACACCAGGGGGGCCTTGTAGGATTCCAGTTTGCAGGTGTGGCTCACTGGAAAGATGAGGAGGTAGAGAAGCTGATGGTGCTTCAGATGTTGCCAGAATAGGTGTAATCCCTGGTGGCAGTACTGCACCGGTGGCTGCAGAAGGAGCACTGCTGTATGGTGTTGCGCTAGCACCAGCATGAGGGACCGGCTGAGGACCAAGAATGGAAGGTTGATTGCAGGCTGGAGCAATGTTCCCTCTGGTGTAATCTCTACCTCGCTCATTGTCAATCTGAAAACAGATCACGCCATCAACAAATGAGTTTTTTAAACAATGAAGTATATATTATTTGTAAAACATCACTGAAGGATCCAATACATATAAGACGAGTTCAACACTGGCTCATTTCAGTCACGATGGTGCACCAATTATAACCAATTTGGATATATTCAGGAAGTGATAAATATTACCTTAACATTAAGATCAGTATGGCGTGAAAATGTGAGGTGAAGCTTGCAATATCCACCTTCATAGATGCTGTGTCCTTCTAATGCTTCTTTTGCTGCCACTGCGGTTTGAATGTCTACAAGAAAAGCATGAAAGGTTTCAGAGAAATGTAGTGTACCAAAAGCTTTTGAGTTCATCTAAAAAAACGTTTTGAGTTCTGTATAGCTGCAAATTGACTTTTACCTGGATATTGGATTAATGCCTGGAAGCCAGAATTCTTCTCAAAAATAGCAATCTTTTGCACAAACCCAAAAGCAGAAAAGACCTGCCAATTACAGGAGACCAAAAGGTTGGAACAAACTGTGTACATATGATGATTTAACATCAGTGTTTAACACATTACCTCGTGAAGCACATCTATTGTAATAACATACTGCATGTTCTCAACGGATGCAAGCAGAACATTGCTCTCTGCCTCCTGCTTCTTCCCATCCTGGGCATAACCCAACCACTGGATTAGCATAAGAACAAACCAGAAGCATATATGCACAAAGGTTGGAAGTGTTACCAGTCCAGATCCATCAATAGCAGAAGGCGCAACAGGAAGGTACGGGTTAGTGAAGTCCCTAAAGGAAACAGTAAACAGAGATAAGTGGGGAATCTTTTTGAAGGGCAAATGGGGAAATATTCAAAAATTAGTTTAATAGTTGCATGATTGCTGACATTTTACAAAATGATCGAATTAATAAAATAAAGATCATGAGACAGAAAAACTGTTTTTGCCCATGTTCATAATGAAAGAAATTGATGGGTAAAATGTAACGGAATTCGTCCATCAAGCAGCAACACCAACAAAAATAGTTCAGCTGATCTGGAGAGCAACTCTTACCTGCTCCTGTGACTCTGAAACTTGACATTTAGAACACTGTGTGCTGAATAGGTTATTCTTAAAGTGCAGGCCCCATCAAGTTCTGGAAGCAAATAGCTGCAATACAAGCACAAGTAATTATGCATCGGTCTCGCAAAAGAGTACAACAGAAATATGGGTTACTTAAGAACAATACCTAGGAATGCATCTACCGTCCAGAGCAGCTTTTGCAGAAGTTGCGGTCTCAGAATCAGAAAACTGTATCAATGCCTACAAACCAGATAAACAAACATAACTTCAAATAAAATCAATCAGGACAAAGAAAATCATGCTACTGTTCTCAGAAAGATAAGAAAACATGTGAGGCAGGACGGGATGAACAGAAGAGACATGTTACTAAAATGAATAGAAGTAAAATCGTAACCTGATAACCAGATGCCTTCTCAAAGGTAGCAATCTTGTGAACATATCCAAAGGCCGAAAATACCTGGGCACATAAACTTTGGTTGTCGATACGATAAGTAAAATAGTATAGAAAATCAAATGGATGCCTTCAGATAATTTGAAAGCAAAATGAACTTAAATGGGAAGTGAGCAGATGAAGGCTGACTAATATCTGAGCACAAAGCACCATTGGGTCTTAATTATAAAACATGAAGAAGAGCAGAGAAGCATACACGATAGATTCCTCACTAATAAATAACAATGATACCCACAGAGAAGAGTTCAAGGCAAGTTTTGAGTTTTTACTAGCAGATTATTGCATCAACTAGAAGCCATTATTGCATCAACTACAAGCCTTTTAACCCACTAACGATACGGACAATGGAAATCAACTTAACATCTCTCTTCAAACACAATTATGATGATAGAAGCTTTTTCCATGTTACTTAATGCAGAGCCAACAATTGGCATTTTCTAGCATTTGTGATAGATGACCTAGAAAAGGAAGGAGTTCAGCAAGAAGAAAATCTAGAAAGATTGACATTCCTGTACCACCCAGAATAGGGAACTATGTTTCAGGTCACAAGCTTCTAACCCCAAAAGGAAAACTTTTAGCTATATCCTCACATCGACAACTGAGTAAATTGTTCAAACATTCTTTATGAACTGCTCATCCATACATATCACCCTTGAAGCTCACTTTAACAGTGGTGCAACTGCTAATCAATTAAGACTGCAGAGCATAAAGATTGCAAGCAGTATTCGTGCAAGCCAAACAGTTCTGCCCAAAGTGTTTCATAAAGGAAGTATATGTACATGGGATTTCAAAAACATAACAAATAGTATGCTAATGGACTTCAGTAGCTACAATTTTTGTACCCTTATTGATATATATTGCCATATAAAGTATGATACCAATATGAAAGGCTAACTGTTTCACTTATTTACCACGATATATATATTTTTGCTATATTCGATGATTCCAGTGTCTCGAATTGTTCCGTAACATGCTTTTGTGTGCAAAAACTAGCATTCTTTGATAGATGTTAATTAGGTGTGCACGTTTAGTAGTTTTGGCAAAAGGAAAAGTTCCATATGATTTCTACGGGACCACTTGACATTCAATGAATGTTCTCCATATCAATGCAAAATCTCTTAAGCCATTTCATCATATGCTTCTTTTTTACCCATAGTTTTGGCGAAAAAAACAATTAAATTTAGGAATAAGCCCATTTGACCCCCTTGAACTCTTGCGAAAGTCTGAAAAACAACCTTGAACCACAAAACCGGATATTTGACCCCCCCCCTAAACTGTCAACACCATTCATTTTACCACATGAGACCAAAATCACCTTGGTTTTGCTGACATGGCATCTACGTGGATAACTGAGTCAGCAAAAAAATCGTTCATTTTTCCTTTTTCTTCTCATCTTTCTTTTCCTTCTCCTTCCTCATTTCTTTCGTTCTTCCTCCCCGAGCACCTTCTTCTTCCTCCCCCCGAGCACCGGCAGCGAGCTCTTCATGGCACTCTCTTTCTCTCTCTCTCCATGGCTGGCCGGTAAGACAGGAAGAGGAGGCTTAGGACGACACCGACGGCTCAGCTCCGACCAAATCTATGCCGCCTCCGGCTGGGAGCTGAGCCACTACCTTCACCGATCGTGAGCCACACTGCCCCTTCCCCCAGCCATGAGCCACGCCACCTCCTCCTCACCGCAGCACGCCGCCTCCACCGGGATCTTGGGGGCGATCACCGAGAGTTGCGTCATCTCGACGGTCATTGGGAGCCTCTACGAATCAAGGGGTGGAGGCCGGATGGGAGAGGCAACCATGGAGGTGGTGGTTGTTAACGGTATGTAGGCTATTTCCTATTGTCTAGGGTTTGGGTCCTTGTTGTCTCATGTACTATATAAGCCTCATAGGCTATTGCAATACACTCAAACCTCCTTCATATTAACATGATATCAGAGCTAGGTTTCCAACCTAGCCTAGCTCAGCTTCGATCTTCTGCTGCCCAGAGAGCTAATCCCAAAGCGGCCACCTCCCGGCCACCGCCGTCGCTGTCAGTGTCGGCGGCGGCCGCCTCGCATCCGCCCACCGTCAACATGCCGTCGATCCGCGCGTGCGGCGCTCTACGCCTCGCTTGCGCGCGCCGTCGCGGCCAAGCGCCGAGCCGTCGCATCGCTTCCTCCAACGCCATGAAGCCGGATCCACCACCTCCGGTCGGATCCGGTCGTCTCCGCCGCCGCAAGGCCGCCTCCACCGCATCGATCGCCGCCGCCCATCGCGCCCACGCCGCCTCGTTCGGTCGCCGCCGCCGGATCCGCCCGCCCGCGCGATCGATCGATCGGCGGCCTCGGCCGGCCGCCGCCGCCAGAGCTGTGCGGCCGTCAGATCCTCGTCGCCGCCACCCGCCGACGATCGCCACGCCGCTCCGCCAGATCCGCCGGATCCGACTCTCCTCCGCCGGATCCATCGCCTCTCGCCACCTCGCCGCCCCGCCGGATCCGGTGGTTGCGCCGCCTCTGACCGACACCGCTCCATCCGGCGTGGATCCGGCTTCGCGCGCGGACGCGGCGCCCGCCTCCTCCTCTCGCCGCCGCCGCCGCCGCCCCTCCCGGATCCGGGCTCCCCGTCGCTAGATCGGGTTTTCTTGACCACTGCGCTGGATCCGCACCGACAGGCTTCGCCGGCCACTACCGCCTCTCGGACACCGTGCCGCGCGCGCTCGCCGCCGCTTGACGCCGCCGCCCGCCAGATCGGCCTCCGCCACCTCCGCCGCCGCCCGCACCTTTGGTTGCCACCGCCTGCGTTCGGCCGATCTCCCCGCACCCGTTGCGCTCTTCTTTGTTGGGGTGGAGGTTTTGGGCCTTTGGAGAGAGATGGATGTGGTTCTTATTCTACTGCTAATATCTCGAGTCTTTTCTTACTTCGTGTCGCTTCTTGCGTTGCGTCCATCCAAATCTGTTGTTATCTCTCTATCATTTCGTTAATGCCGTGTGAGTCCATAAATTCCCTGTCAATCAACTGATTGCTTTACTAGCCACGGTTCATCCTTTCCGATGAGTGTGGTTATCTCCTTCCTTTCGCATAGCCGCAGCCGCCGCTCTTCTCGTTGAGCCGTTGCATATCGTATAAGTCTTTATGATATCGCCGCTTCTCTTTGAGCCGCCGCCCCGAGCTTCTAAAGCCGCCGCGCTTCTTCTGCACCGCACCTTCGTTGTGCTTCTTGTGCACAGCGTCACCGTCGTCTCGGGCTTCGATCTATGCCGCTATGCTTCTATCTACCTCTTCGATTTGATTTGACAGCTCTCTACTCGTGTCACCTTCCACATCCTCTTCATCGTGTTACCGCGGTCAACTTTGCTGTCACTTATCTCTACTTTCCTAGCCCTTGCACTTTATGCTTTTTGGGTTATTGCACGAATCCGGATGGTCGTTACTCGATATAATTTTCCAAGAGCCGCACGCTACGACGACATCTTCAAGACATAGATTTTGGATTTTCCCTATTTTAGTGTTAACCCTTTTCAAATGCAATGCTATTGCATATGTCTTGCATTTGAGGGAGGGTGTTAAGGGTATTTAAGTCATTTCCTATTGTCTAGCGTTTAGATCCTTGTGTGTGTCTCATGCACTATATAAGCCTCATGGGCAATTGCAATATACTCAAGCTTCCTTCATATTAATAGTGGTAAACGCTAGTGCCAGTGCCGGCGTTGAGGCACGTGTAGCGGAGCGTGAACGGGAGGGCAAGGTTGAGAATGACGAGCTGCGGCGAAGGTGGGTGGGGAGTAGAGCCTCAGCATCTAGAGGTGCTCATGGCCACATCCGTGGAGGAAGAGAAGAGAGGAAGTGGAAGAGGAGTAAGGGGCTAATGGGTGGACCCTGAAATTTTTTTAAAAAATTTTATTTGGTGCTCATGCTGACATGGATGCCATGTCACCCTAAAAATACTTATATGTCAAAAACCACTTCCACATTGGTACCACCTCAGAGCAAAACAACCTTCAATTGGCCTAGGGGGATAGAATAAATGGTATTAATAGTTAAGGGCTGTAAAATATCCGGTTTTGTAGTTTGAGGTTGAAACCCAAATTTTGGCAAGAGTTCAGGGGGTTAAATGGATTTATTCCTTAAATTTAAAGGCCATTTTTTCTAGTCAGCAGCTTGTGGATCTGTGGTAGAATTGTAACACTAATCAGTTCTTATTTACAAGCTGGCATAAAAGGGATAGGGACATCAATGTTTTGTGAGGAGAACACCTACACATTAAACCTGTTTCGTGTAACAATTCAGCTTAACTAGCCATGACAAAAAAAAGCCCATCAAGCCTACTTTGTCTAATCTAGTGAAAAAGAACACACAAACTTAACTGTTTGTAATTTTATAATAGGAAATAATTATTCCAGTATCTTCATCTTGTTCCGGATGCTTTCTGGAGATGCCTGTAACAAATCTAAACCTCTCTTTTTATTCCATTACACACGAACTAAAGCCATGAGAGAGAGAGAGAGAGAGAGAGAGAGAGAGAGAGAGAGAGAGAGAGAGAGAGTAGATGTTACATATCCTAAGGGGATAGTTGGAGGAAAGGGAGATAGGGAGGGGAGGGGAGGGGAGGGGAAGGAAGGGAAGGGGCAGGCAGCGATGAGTAAGGGAGAGGAAACAAACACACAAATGTGTTCCTGATGCAGTAGCCTGCCATGATACTCCGTGACAACAGCCTGCTAATCCATTCAGACCATGCGAAAAAATGGGCTACAAGTTACTAAGACATTCCTGAGAAATAAAAAATTCCTGCAGACAAACAGCTGAACTAAACAACAGAAATCCTGTCACAACTCTTAACTTCCTTACCAAGTGTAGAACATCAATGCTCACAGCATCTGGCAGAACACCCTCCATCGTCACCAGCAAAACATTGCCTGCAGCTTCCCCCGTACTCTTGCTATTCACAATCTCCTGTCTATTGGAGTACTGAAGGTACACATTTTTCCCTCTTACCTGTGCTGGCTCTGCTGACGATGCATAAAATGATATCATAGCAATCGCCTGATTTTGGTCAGCCTGCAACACAGCAACAAGTAAAAATTTCAAGTAAAAAGTGTGTTCATATACTCTTTTTGGGACAAGTGCCATCGTATTACGGGTCCAGACATCTACTTTTGTTTCACATAATAAGTCATCCTTCGTTCTCGAGGCAAATTATCCACACAATTTCCATCCACCCTCATTTAATCGCAAAAAACATGTCCATAACAAAGGGTTTTTCTTGTGCCAAGACATCTTAATTATGGTTAATTTTGGTCATATTACCACGCATCATAATTCTGTTGCCAGAATCTAGAATGACTTATAATTCCCTACTAAAAAACAAAGGATGCACATCAATCACTAACATTAGATAATTGAATTCTTCAACTTCCAGGAAAAAAAATCTATTGATATATCTCTAACAATCCATGAATGGGGCAGCCGGGTGGGGGTTGATTGTAACTTCAGTCACAGCCACCTTGTCTATTTAAATGGCATGACTACATGAGCGGGCCAAAAGAGCATCCACACCCTAGACCATCAATTTACTCATGATTTGGGGAGCTGAGCAGCTAATGTCAACCCCAAATTCGACTGGCTAATTTTGTAACTATTTGGTCACCGTCCTTGCAATCCATAGATAGAGGGAAACGGCTGGTACTCACGAATTCGATGAAAGCCTGATTCCGGTTAGCGCCGACGTTGCACTTGGTGTTGACGACCTTGCCGAAGGGGCTTCCCAGCTCGACCAGCTCCTCGTCGGTGCAGTCCCACGGCAGGTTCCTCAGGTGTATCACCTTCGACGGCGGCTGCGTGTACCGGAACTGCGTCTGCCCGCCGGAAGCCATCCCTCCACTCTTCCGAAAGATCCTTCTCCTCCTCCTCCTCCTCCTCAATCTCACTTATGCCGCACCTATCACGTTCACAATTCAGTAAAGACGGGGCAACTGACAGTAAATAATAGACTCGCAACCATGCCCTACCAAACTAGGAGGAACCTGACCTTACGAGCCGCGAACGGCGGCGGCGGTTCTCGTCTGCGATGGGGAGAGGCGAGAGGCCGGAGAGGAGGAAGACGATTTGGATTCTCAATTCTGGAGCGTGCGGGTTTGCGTATCGATAGGGTCAAACCGAAAGGCTAAGAGCAGCCTAGGGTTTCGTGTCGGGCTCTTAACAGATGGGCTCTCCTGAGTGGATTGGTGGGCTTGGGCCATCAAGCTGCAATCTCGAGGAAACAATCCAACGGCGTAAACCGTATTAGCGAGAAAGGACTGCTTGTATTGGCTTTAGCTGAGCCAAGAAATAGGTCGAATCTCTGGAGAAAATAGTAAAACCACCATGAAAAGACGTCCAGCCACATGACAACTTTCATTAACAGCAAGAAATAGCTCAACATTTGAAAAAAATCATAATTTCTTTATAAACAAAATGCGAATAAAAGCACATTGTCAACACTGTAAATAATTAACCAATGAAAACTCATGGAAAAAATAATAACTCACCGATCGAACGAAAATGACTAATAGAAACCCATTCCTGATCACTGGTAACTAAGGTTGTCCAAGAAAAACTCTTTATTAATCATGCACCACACCTAGTGGTACAGCCTAGCAATGCCACAGGCACAACCACGACCTCTATCTCTCGTCATGATATCTATCTCAATGAACCAACCATCCAACACAAACATAGGCAGCAACTCAATATTCATTAATAACTAGTTAGAGATCCGTGCGTTGCAGTGGAGTCATAAAAATAATGAGACGGAACTTACTGTCTGACCAACTTCACACATCAAACATTGGAGAGCAAGCGACAGATAGAGAAGGATGACCAGAATACGCGAGGAGATGGAGAAAATGGAGGGAGTGGGCGGTTGTATCCTGAGGTGACTGAGAAGAGAGGAGGAAGAATGAAACAACCACTAACTCACTTTTATAATAGTAAAGATTATACAACTAACTGAAGCGTAAATGCAATACATGACCCAGAGCATGTTCTTTTCCTCCAAAGCTGGCGGTTTTTGGCTTTTGCTACAGTACCTAACTTTTAAACAGGGTATTTTCTCAAGACGGGGTCTACAAGTTAAACGATGTACACGTTAAAAGCCTAACATTTGTACCATCCAAAATCGCAAGTGAGTATCTCTCTCCGTAATCTGTACCGTAAACAACCAAAATTCAAAAATTTCAGTCAAAAGCCATAAGCAGCAGCCGTAGCCAAACAGGCCCACAATCTCATCCTACCGTGTACCAGTGTGTCAAATTATAGTTTTAAATCAATTAATTATCCTAAGTCAAGTTTTAGAAATAAGCAACTCTAGGTCATTATATATTTTTCTTCTTGATTATTAATCCTTTGTCAAAATTTTAGTTGATTAACCAAGTAATTTATTAATTTACTCACCACGGGCCTCATGCCCACTCTAATATCAACTATAACACTCTAGTTTAACAAAAGCCCAAGATGTCACTCACAACTACTATCGCTATCAATTTTAACCAATAATCAAGCATCAATATCATCTAAACTTTAAGAATAAACATACTACATAGTAATAAATATAAATTTCTGCAACATCATAGACCATAAAATTGAGTTTCAGATAAACCAAATAAACACTAAGATGAATTAGTTGATAAACTAAACCAAGTAATTATAAAGTAACAATATTAAGAACTATAAGGAACTAAGGAAACCATTGAGCATCTAATTATTATATGGATAGATTAAATTGTTTATGACAAATAGTGAATGATTCGTTAAGTGGAGTGAAAGACTACAAAAGTGCAATTGTTCCATGTTCTACTCCCTTCCATGCATGTTGCCTTCAACGTCCACCTAAAAAACAATAAAGCAAGGATGAGTCCACGACTCAGCAAATACACAATAAAATAATAGCATCAACAACATATTCAATTCATCATTTACTTAGTTTTTCACTATTCTCTTTTCTCATCTCTATGTCTCTTAGTGCAATGTAATGCTCATGTCTCATCTGTAGCTTATACCGGTATAGCGGATGGTACACTCGTCGATGTCATCCTTTACCTCTATCTCATAGATGTGCCTACTGAAGTATGTCTTTTTCTCCATCCTGTGGAGTGTCTATCTCTGTAGGTCTTACTCAAGAGTACGTTGGAATAGTCACATATTTTTACTTATAGCTATTAACTATCTCATCGCCCTGGCTCTGTAATGCATATGTCTTGTTATGAATGCCATTTACCATGATTTTATCACATATCTCAATTATCATCAAATTAACACCATACTGAAAAGAATATGATCAAATATTGAATGATACAAACAAAATAGCAATTATCAACCATCAACTATCATTTTACTATGCACTTACCTTTTTCCTAATTGCTGCGACCAGAATGATTTGAAGGTGATAACACACCCGAAGGTACTATCGTATAGTAAATATTCAATCTCAGCATCAGCCATTGAAATACAAGACAACTCTTAATCAACAACACACTTACGCTTCCCAAATCCACTATTTTCCCTCTTTACGGGACAATTCTACTTGCTGTCCTTGTACTAAAAATACCATAACTCTCAATTCTCTCATTGTAAAATAGCAATTCATACCAGTTTTGTAATCTATACAAAATTCCCTATGTTTTCTTAGTTGACCAAAATTTCAGATTAAATCATCTAAATCCCTGTTTTTAACCCAGAAGACAGATCTGTCACTTTCTGGATAGCTGACTTAATAATTTTATATCTTTTAATCTATATACACAAATGTATTAAAAAATGTCATTTTAAAAAGCTGTAGGAAAAATATCTATCACTTTCTAGTTATTCCTAAAATTTATTTTTTCCTTTAGATTAGTCAAATTAATATTTTCCCACAACTGCGCCTAGCAGCAACCCGGTACCGAACAATAGCCTCTCAAAATTCATAACTTCTAATCTACTTATCTAAAAAATGTGTTCTTAAACTTTCTAGAAACCTTAAGAAATTAGCTACAATGATCATGTTGACTAACTCCCAGATTAGTTTATTTACTATGTTTAATCTACTAATGACTACATACTGCCAAAACATGATAAATTTACCGGACATCAGAATTATAAAATTCATATATCACGATTTACTCATCCCATCGACAAGAATGAACATTTTACTGAAAGCTATCGAAATTCTCTATAACTATCTAATAGACGAAATCCCTATATAATACCCATATACTACACATAAAAATAATACAACTATACAATAGACTAAACTGATCTACGTACTACTCGATTTTTTTCCATGAGCACTTGTCATCACTCTAATCTTTATTTTAATCAAGCAACAGATAATAAATAGGTCGTGACCCCGAGACGAAATCCAATTCTCCTTTGATCCTTTCTTGTGTGCGGATCCCCCATGATGCACTTCTCGCTTCTGTTAGAGAAATGCCACCCCGGAGGTGGGATCGCCGGAGACTACGTGACCTGTCGCCGTCGTCCTCACCCTCCCGCCCACGGAGCCACCTCCTCCTTGTATCGTACAATTCTCTACATAGATACAGCTTTATGCTTTGACCTTTTTTTCGAAGAACTTGTAATTTTTTTAGAAGTTATTGTGTTCAGTACCTAAGAGCACGTGTATTCCTAGGTGCTAAGGCAATATTAGAGATGGGAGAAATTTCTTAGCACCAATGCTAATGGATGGAGTAGGTGATAAGTCTTCTGTTTGCTTTGTTTCCGCAGAACACTATGCAACATAATAAATTTGTTGTACAATATTCCGTAACAACATATGGGCACTCAGCTAGTGTACAATTAAGGATTACACCAAGATAGTTAATAATTATAGGCAAAGTGTTATATATGCTAGTACACAACGATGATAAAACATCTATCGGAGGAAGGTCGGGTAGAGATGACTTGAGGTAGAACAACGCTATGTGAAGGATGGCACTGATTAGGGAGGAATAGATTTAGAATAGTCGGTTAAGGAAAAGACACCTTAGGGACTAAAATACTTGTTTATTTATCTTTTACTTAATATGAGAGATAACATGACGTCATCTTATATATAGTCGGCCCAAACAATCCAAGTAACAAACACATCTAATCAACAACCAGTCTGGTAGAGATAAAGCTAACTTAATCTAATAACTTGCTAAACTAAGTTGCTGTGTGCATATTGTATCCTTGGGCCCATAGCTGCTGTTGTGCGCATGTTGCTGCTGCTTCCCTTGGCGCACAAGACAACGGGGCTTCATGTGACAATGCGCACTACCGTGCACATCACACAAGGAGCTAGCACTATCTGTTAGAACTTAGATCATTTGGTAAAAGAATAATTTTATGTCGAGCCTTTTTTTTCCCTAGGAGTGTTCAAGAACCAGGTACCTTTTTTTCTCCTAAAACCAACTAATACTTTTTACATTTGTAAAGATATTAAACTGGCAAATGGGGCAATTAATTGCAGACGTTGTGGGTGTCTGAGCGAAGTTTTTTTTTTTTTACATTTGGGATTGATGAAAAACAATGGAGCTCACTGCACATAATTAGAGTTGAAGGGACTTCGTGTGTGTGTGTGTGTGTGGGTGGGTGGGGGTAACTGTTTGGTAGCAATTCTTTTCCTCTTTCTTAAACAAATTTTCTGACAGAAATTGTAAATTGAATGAATCATCATATTTGTATTGAACTTAAGTCATTTGTTTGAGATGCTTTTCCACATCTTAATTCAATATTTTCATCTCTTTCTCATTATGTGTGTGTTGGGGTAACTGTTTGGTAGCAATTATTTTCCTGTTTCTTAAACAAATTTTCTGACAGAAAATTGTAAATTGAATGAATCATCATATTTGTATTGAACTCAAGTCATTTGTTTGGGATGCTTTTCCACATCTTAATTCAATATTCTCATCTCTTTCTCATTATGTGTGAATTTGTAAGGAGTCTGCTTTTTATTAAACAGTACTGGAACTAATCTGCTCTCATCTCAAATGCCCTGATGTTCATGTTCATGATTACAGTGTACTAATAACATGGGCGCCAAAATCAGCCCAGTGTTGTACTTTTGCTAATTAATTTGAAATGTGTGATTTTTATGACCTTGGGTATGATGTCAAGCTCTGTGACCCCAGCCCTGTGGTCCCATAATGGGGGAGTGGAGAGTAGTCAGGCATGTTGGGCCGATGATGAACCCAAAAATTGCCTATTATCACTCTTGTTGGGGGCTTACAAGTGGCATGTGCAGGCCAATTGTGTGGACACATCGCCTGTATATGAAGGTGTATGCCATGGAAATGAATTGAGAGGGTAGGGTACTGTACTGTACCTTATGGGACATTAAATCCTTAAGGGGGTGTTTGGATGTGGGGGATTGCTTTGGGAATTTTTAGGATTGGATCCAAATCCCCCCTATCCAGACAGGCTAAGGAGATTGTAAGGCCCTAAACCCTTAACTTCAATTCCCTACTTGGAGCTTGAAGTTAGCGAGGCATGCAATATCCCCTAGAATCCATCTTTGGCAACAATTTTCTACTTTCCATGGCCATTCTCACATGATATTCCTTGGAATTAATTTTTATGGGAACGATTTTCTACTTTCTAAAGGTACATATACCTCATCTTTTCACACCACTGTTGAAAAGAACAAAGAACCTTTCTACTTAGCCATGCGAAACAGAAAGTTCACCTGTGTCTCTTTTGTGTCCTGTTTGCTTGAAATTTCACTTGACCAACACATATTATGACATTGTACCTGGTAAAATTCAACAGGCTCGCGGTTTACCATGGGTGGCACTGTAGCACATGGCACATTTTTAATTTCTCAATCTATTATGATGCTTGCTTGGAGTTTAGCTTCGACCTGGATTTGAGAAAAATAAATTTCTTATTAATGTTTGTATACAGGTGGTGGTAGTGCTATCACCGGAAGAGATTTCATTCATTTACTTGAGAAATACAAGCTGCAGTGGGATGAGCAAAATTCAGAGCATTTTTTCATCTATTCAGATGAAGGTGTGTGAGACATGCTGTATTTTACCCGATGTTGTATTTTCATCTCTTTCTGTACGTTTGGATGAAGCACAAGATTGGGGAACAGTGCTTTCAATTTGGGAAATTGAACAAGGTTTGGAGTTTGGACTATTTTTTTGACGTTCTTTAGGAATATCTCATTTATGCCTCTGTTATTTGTGGAATGTCAGATAAACAACTACTTCTGTGAAGTATGACAGACGCAGTATGGCTTTTGACATTGTATGCATTGTGGGTATTATTGGGAAATTTTGCCATACATCAAGTTTTCCCTTCGGTGAATATACAACAATAAACTAAGTTTATTTCCTGGAGTTTCTTGTACATTTTTTTTAACTTTGCTGTTGCATAATTTGCACCAAATGATAACCAGATGTACATCACATGTTACAAAATGAACATGGTTGACTTTAGTAACTGCATCTGGTAGGGCCAAATCCACCTGATTCCTTAAGTAAGTTTGATGATGTTCCTGATTCCTTAAGTAAGTTTGATGATGTTATCTGAGTTTGTTATTGATATGCTTATATGTAATTTGACAGTGGAGTGTCACACCTGTAGGACAACACATGATGTGCATTTTTTGTGTAACACATTTACATTGTGTACACCAAACATATAGTTATGTAATCTTGAAATTTCTATTTTTGTGGGCCATTAGCTACTTGATAGTCACTATGATCAATTGACCTGTGATTAATTCTAATACATAAAAAAGAGTAATAAATAGTCCTGGAATAAACAGTTTCGTAATTTTGTTTATTCAGTTAGTTCTTCCTTTTACATCAGGCTTTTCTTACGTAAATCCATGCTTGGTACAACACAAGTTATTATTAGCATGGTTCAGAAAATAGGAGTTAAATCAGCACAAGTTTCTTAGGAACATGAAAATTTTATTGTTCATTTTTCCTGGTGCTTTTTTGTGCAGAACATCTCTATTTCTTCTGCTGTCCTTCCGGGGATTCTTCCAGCTATAAGTTCCCACCTACATAATTCCATCATATGAGCAGCACGATTAGGGAACTTCAAATACTGTTATTTGCTTGGAACTGATAGAATTATGGATTTTGTGAGTTTGTCAAATGATTTTATTCATTTTCACTCGATATATATTATACATATGTACAAGGGTAGTAGGGTACCTGTTCCCAACAAGCCTGTGCATTCTGAAAACAAGATCTTCCTCTTCTTCTGTGAAATCAACAAAGTGCTTTGCAGTGCTATTAACTTCTGCAAACATTATAAAAGAAGAAAAACTTGGTCATAAAAGTAAGCAAAAGAACCTAGTAGCCAACCATACGGAAATATTTTACAAATGCCTATTTTATGGTCACCACTGGAATTTGCTATGTCCCTTGGAGGGAGTTTATCCATATGCTGGAAGGGACCAAAGCTGAACTCTGCCCTCTTAGGTTGCTCTAAGCCTCTAATGCTCCGTTTGATAGTAAACAACGAATTTTCCTGTTTACCTGTACAGTTTCTTGCAATTTCTTCAGTTACAAGCAGGGTTGAATATTTCGGCTTTCGGTGGGTGACGAAAGGCAAGTAATTCGGCTAAATTTTAGCCAAATTTACCCCTATTTGAAATTTATGCAAAATTTGTTTAAATTTTGATTAGTTTTTATCAAAAATTCAAGTGATATTTGAATAGTTCATCCGAAATTTCGGCCGAAATGAACGAAATTTCAGGATTTCGTTCATTTCGCCGGGCACGAATTTTTTTGCCGGCAATATTAATTTTCCCTGGTTACAAGTGCGTTGCTTCTTTGTTGGTATACTCTGTAACTGTTACTGCGTGCCTTCTTTTTTTTTCTTGCCATGGAAATAAAGCATCAAGATGTAGAATATGTAGATTAAAAGTCACTAAAAATTAACAAAATGATACTAGAAAAATGATATGCGCAGTTTCTGCACCCTTCTTAAGCTGTCCCTTTTTGAACAAAATGATATTGACTAAAAACTTTAGTTAAGAGAAGGGAGTGTGAACAAGGCTAAAAGGAAACAAACAAGAGAAGCAGGATAAGTGGTGAACCTTTTGTTTCATGGCCATTGCTGGTTTTGGAATTTTCCCCCAAGCTTCCGTTGTTCATATCCTTTAGAGAAAATATCACTGAAATGGTGAGGTTAGATTTTGAGGAAGCTCAGAGCCTCAGACCCTTGTTATGAGATTATTTTCTCTGAGGCTCTGCTCAGGATACAATATGAGCAAATCTCTGGTTTTTAAAGAGTGGAGTTGGTAGTCACCTTTCTGGAGTTGGTAGTGACCTTTCTGATCTAGCTGTACTGACTGGGCCTGATGTCATATGCTGTTGATTTTCTCAAATCATCTGGCAGAGAAGATCCTACCATGTCAAGTGTAGAAAACTACATGGTTCAGAGGAAGTAAGAAAACAACTTAATTGATTTCCTTCATTTTCTATGAAGTGACATGGAGCTCAAGCGTTAATACAGCAAAAAGACAACCTTGTTTTGTTGTTCCCCCTAGTCTTCCATTTGTTCTCCCATTTCCGTGGTTTGGAATTTTATCTCATGTTTTTGCTCCTGCACTGCAGACCTAAAGTTCTTTCTAGCTATCAGTTTTCCTTTGTTTTCTTTCCTCTGTCTATCGGACACATTTATTTTTCTACACAACTATATTTTCTAGACTGCTATCATGATCACTGTACCAAGTTTCACCATATTTTTTTTCCAAATTCCATTGGTGTCTTATTCTTCTGATCTGGTTGTAACATCCCATATTTTTGAGCTTTTTAAAATTTTGTCAATAAAAAGGTTTTACAAAATTTTCCTTGATTTTCTGAAATTAATCAAAGCTTAAATTGAATTTTCAGAAATTAAAATGATTTAATGTGATTAATCCAAATGTCAACTAAATTAAAAATAGTTTTATTTGAGTTCCTTGTGTCTCAAAGTATTTATCTGAATTTTATTGGATTTTTCTGAGGTCTTTTACTATTTATTTGGCTTTAACTTGTATTCTAGCAATTCCTAAAAAAGAAAACCAATTGAAATCCAGATTTTGCCATTGGGCCGAATCTCTCATTCCGGCCCAACCACTTCCCTTTCGTTTCTCTCTCCTCGCCCGATTCAAGACAACTCATGCCAGCCTAGCCGCTACCTGCTCTGCGCCCCCATCTCTCGCTAACATGTGGGACCCAACTGTCAGGTGAGCAGTGGTGTGCATTGTTCATCTTCTCCCTGGTGTCATCTCCGACTCAGACATGCCGTTGCCGCCCAGGACTGCCTCGTCTGGCTATAAAAGCACACTGAGACTTTCGATCAAAGCACTCCGAGCCGCTCGCGTTCCTTTCGTGCAAGCCATCACATTGATTTCGTTGTCTCTACGTCGGAATCACAGATCTAGTTCGCTATCCACCCGATCTATGACGCTGTGCCTAGCTTGCCGCACAATAAACCCTAGCATAGTATTTTTCTCCTTTTCCTGAATTTTCCCGCCAATCCAACTTCTAAGAGCCTGTTTTCTCTCACACGATCTCCGATTGAGCCCGTTCGAGTCTCTACATGCATCTAAAATCAAGCTCTATTTTATGATGAAAATTATTTACTTTTTGTGGTTTGTTTGCTCTTTGTTTTTGTTTTTATTTGGATGTTGTCTTTCATGCGAGTAGAATTCTACTGTCTGAATCGTTTGCCGAGCAAGAAGTAGTTCATGATAAAGACTTTATCGAAGGTCAAGAACCAATAGCATTAGAGGAAGGCAAGTTGTGCAATTTGATCATGTTGAACCCAGTTTTGCAAAATTGTTTTGTTTATTTATACTTGCATGCTACTTTCGTATTTAAATTATTTAACTATTGGTAGTTAATAGCCAATTGTTCAATAGTCCGTCCTTGATTAATTGGATGCCATGATCTATTGTCACCCTAGGATGGTTAATATTAGTTCGTCAATATTATAGCACTAATATGGGTTGGTTAGATTGCTTAGCCATGCTTGGATATACTATGGAATCACTTTTTGGAGATACTTATCAATCTTGATTAATGAATTATGGAATTATTTATGATAAGTAGGAGGTAGTTGCCACTGTTGGTAAAATGTGATGAGCCATAGCATGTGGATGTCATTGGTTGTTGGATAACAAAACTGGTTTTAGACTCAGATGAGTGCTACATTGATGGTTGTAGCATTAAGTCATGGGAGGCTTGCCTAGGGTTGATCAAGGACTGAACCTTGTGCTCTATTGAACCGAGTTTTATCATATAACCATATGTCTAGTATGGGATAGATCTAATAGAATAATATACTGAGTTCTAGCTCTAGCACGACTGGGCTAAGTTCAGGGGTGGACGGCCACTGGTTGTGAGGCATGTTAAAGGTTGTGTTCCATCGTCAGACATAGTTTGGGATGGACCGTCGCTAGAAGGATCCATGCTAAAGGTTTTGTTCCATCGTCGGGCTAGTGATGAGGAGAGGTATTGTAAAGCTTTGTTATGATTTTCTTGGTCGGCATACCAAAGGAAGCGTGTTATACTGCTGACACTGCAAGTTGATCATATCGTGTAGGTAAAGTTGTACAACCCCTGCAGAGTGTTAATTAAACTATTCGAATAGCTGTTCCCTCGGTCATGGGTAATGTTTGTGAATTTCACATGAGCGTTAGATTTTGGAAAACAACCTTGGCAGAGGATTTTGGAAAATATGCTTAGATTTGTTGGTACCACTGGCTGGATGGAATCTTTGGATGGGCATAGTGTGATGCCTCGTTGGTTTATTTATTTTATCTGTCATTTACTTATTAGTTTGTTAATATCTATTTTAATTTATGCTTTGCAATCTATTTATTGTATTTCAATACCAGTTACTGCTTTCTGCAAAATAAACCTTAGCAACCATCCTTTGGAATAAGCCTTGCATATATGTTGCATTTGCACGCACAACTTACTGAGTCCTCCATGTGCTCACTCTTGCTATAAACATTGCTGCTCAGTTGCTGGAGGACAAGGTTACGTCACCACGGATGAGCTATTTTCTGAGGGGTATCTTGAAGATCGTGGAAACTAGATCACGCTACCCCAGTCGATTGCCTGTAGGCATATAGATGGGCTACATTTGAAGTCATCTTTATTTTTCCACTGCAGTTGTTTTCCTTAGTTAAGCGCCGTGAGGCCAATAAATGTAAACTTTGACTATATGGTCGCAGCCCAGCTCTTCAATAATATTTGCTATTTTTTTAGTTATTCGTGTGTTTGGATGATATTACATCGATGTTGTTACTGCGTGTACTAGTGTGATTCTAGACTAGTGTTGTTTACACAAAGGGTCTGGATTAGCAAATTCGGGTCCCGACATTGGTCCATAGTAAGAAAAAGATATAAATAATGTTTTGAATGTAATTTTAAAGGCCCAAAAAAAATTCCACAAAAAGATTAATTTATTCTATGTAAGCCCAGGTGGCATGCGTAGGTCACCCCATGCCCAGGTGGCATGCGTAGGTCACCCTATGTCTTGCATTTGATCCACCTAGCCACCTAGGGAGATTAATTTTCTTATTTTAATGTATAGTACATATGGTATTTCCATTAAGGTGGCGTTTGTTTCATGGGATATAAGGGGTAGGAATGGGATATGATGGTTGGGATAGATTTAAACCCATGTTTGGTTAGAGGTGTTAAAGAGTATCTCGTTGTGTATAAAGCCCATGAGGCCTATAACCATTGTATATACCTCTTATATAATCAACAGTGAATCAATATACATAATATACTACTTCACATGGTATCAGAGCCATGACTCCAACCCTAGTGGCGACGTCTCTCGCCACGTCGCCGGTCGCCGCTTCACCCACTGCGTCGCCGGTCGTTGCTTCACCCACTGCGCCGCCGGTCGCTACTTCACCCACTGTGTCGTCGGTCACCGCTAGTCGATGGCCTCTTCTTCTGCTATGCCGCTGAAGAAATCCTGCCAGTTGACTTGCGTGTCGGCGGCTACATGCGGTGTAGCCTCTTCACCTCGTCGTCGCTGGTGCTTCATCATCCCGCTGGTGCGGCTCATCCCGCTGGTACGGCTTCTTGACCACTCCATTGTCGTCGGTGCTTCTTCATCATCCCACTACTGCGGCTTCTTCACCTGGCCGATGGATTCCTCTTCACCCTGTCGTCGCCGGCCTCTTCTTCTGCTACGGCCTGGCATCACCGGTGCATTCCTGCCAGCCAATGGCCTCCTCACCCCGCCGTCCCTGCTTCTTCATCGTCGCCGAGCAGATGGGTTAGGCCTTGTTGCCAATTTCCTCTTTGTTGCCCGAACAGGTGCTACAGTCGGGCTCTGCCTCTTCTCTGTTGGTGCAGCATTGCCGGCTAGTCGCCGAGTCTTCCAGTTGTCATAGGCCTCTTCGTCTGCCTCTTCTTCGTCTCCATTGAATAGAGGATCGCCCCCTCTGCTGTTTTCTACTGCCATGGAAAATGATGGCTCCCTCTTGATCACTGACATCAAGCTAGATGGTTCCAATTACAGAGAGTGGGCTTTCTCGACCATGACAGTTGTGAGGCAGTCGGTCTTGAGGATCACCTTAATGATGATCCTCCCGATTCAAGTGCTAATGATGCCATCAAGAAGGCTTGAAAAAAGGCTGATGCTAAGGTGATGGGAGCTCTGGTTTTAAGTATTGTTCCTTCGCTTCGGATAAGCCTTGAGTATCACCGCTCCGCCAAAGAGATATGGAAGTATCTTGAACAACGATATCTTCAACCTAGTGGAGCACTTCGTTTCTCCTTGCTGCAAAGTTTGCACAATCTACAACAACAGGACATATCCATAGAGGAGTACTATGGAGCCTTCACTCGCATCACCAGTCAGTTTGCTTCTATGACTCCAAAGAGTCACTCTGGATGTGAGTCTTGCATGGCTAAAGAAAAGCATGAGAATCAGATCTTCACGTTTTAGTTTATGTTGGGTCTTAGGCAAGAGTTTTGAGTACAGTCGCACTTAGTTACTTGGCTGCCCAACTCTTCCTATATTGGATGATGCTCTTGCTCGTCTGATTGCTGAGGAGACATGTCTTCACCCTCTTGTCACACCTACTGCACCGATGACTCACACTAGTGTTCTTGCCTCTCAGCACCGAGTTTCTTCCTCAGGAGATGTAGTCTGTTCCTATTGCAAGAAGTCTAGACATACATCTGATCGTTGTTTTGCCCTTCACCCTGAGATGTTGGTTCAGTACCGTAAGAGGTTTCCTTTGTAGCACCATCATGGATCTACTAGGAGGACCATCGCTGCAGTCCTTGAGTCAAAGCCTTCTGCGAAGAGTGCCTTAGTCTCAGCTGCTTCCCAGTTTGCTTCCGGTGTTGTTCAGTCTTGGGTACTTGATTCACGAGCTTCTTTTCATGTGACATCTGATTATTCTCAACTTGTGTCCTGCCAGCCAGTGAAGGACAGTCCACCTGTTCAGACAACTAATGTTATATCTTGTTCTATTACACATCAGGGTTCTCTCGCCACATCTAAGTTTTCTGTTCCTACTATTTCTTTTGTTCCACAACTATCCATGAATCTTATGTCTGTTGGCCAGCTGGCTGATATGAATTATTTCATTGGTTTTCATGACACTTCTTGTTATGTGCAGGATCGACAGAGCAAAAGGGTGATTGGTACTGGCCGTCGCCGTAGAGATCTATGGGCCTCTACGTTCTGGACACCTTACACCTTCTAGCTTCTATGTCATCTGTCACTTCCACTGCTGCCACTCTAGTGTCCTCTTTTGTCCAGTGGCATCGTCGCTTAGGTCATCTATGTGGTTCTCGATTGTCCACTTTAGCTTAGCAGGGTGTTTTAAGTTGTGTTACTGTAGATGCTAGTTTTCATTGTAAAGGTTGCAAGCTAGGTAAACAGATACAACTTTCATACTCTTCTAGCACTACTTGTTCTAGTCATCCTTTTGATTTAGTGCACTCTGATGTATGGGGTCCTTCACCTTTTGTTTCGAAGGGTGGTCACAAACACTATCTTATATTTGTTGATGATTACTCTCGATATACTTAGGTTTATTTCATGAAGCATCGTTCTCAATTGATTTCTATATATCAGGCTTTTACCCGTATGGTTCATACACAATTTTCTAGTGCTATTCGTGCTTTTCGTTCTGACTCAGGAGGGGAGTACCTATCCATATCCTTTCGTTTCTCTCTTCTAAAGTCACTCTTCCTCAGCTATCATGTCCAGGTGCCCATGCTTTGAATGGTGTTGTTGAGTGTAAGCATCGTCATATTATTGAGACAGCTCACACTCTTATGATTTTCTCTTTTGTTCCTACTCATTTAGAGGGTGAAACTGTTTCAAGAGCTGCCTACCTCATTAATCTTCAGCCTTTTTCTCGCCTTTTAGGGAAGTGCTCTGGTGAAATTTTATTTGGTTTTCCTCCCAAGTATGACTATCTTTGTGTTTTGGCTGTACCTTCTATGTTCTCTTAGCACCTCGTGAGCGTACCAAATTGACTGCTCAGTCTGTTGAATGTGTTTTTCTTGGGTACAGTCTTGAGCACAAGGGCTATCGTTGCTATGATCCCTCTGCTCGTTGTATTCGGTTTTCTCGAGATGTCACATTTGTTGAGGATCGACCAACCTTTTATTATTCCACTTTTCTCGAGATGTCACGTTTGTTAAGGATCGACCTTTCTTCTATATTTCTTCCACTCAATCATCATCCACAACCTCCTTAGAAAGTACCTCGTTTCTCCCTTCCACCTATCCTCTCTCCAGATGAGTCAGTTTCTGATTTGCCATCATCATTTCTATCACCAGAGTCACTGTCATAGGTTCCCCCTCTCCCTCACCAGCTCCCCTTAAGATACTTTTCCTTTCCATTATAGTCGTCGTCTCAGAGTTTCATCTGATTCTGAGCCTCTTATTCCTTTGAGTTTTGCTCCCCCGGCTAGTACTACTGATCACTAGTGGTAGCTCTTTCCCGCTTCGGGTAGGTAAGCTCCAACCTTCACACCCATACCGGGTCTCTTCATAAGCTTCTTGAAGAGATCACCGAACACGATGCCTCCATCTAGGAGTTAGCAACCTCCAAGAGTAACAAGTCTCTTGCTTGAATATCACCAAATGCAACGAATACAATTGTGGATACCCAATCCACCTCTAGATGCAACACATACAGCTAGAGATTTTTCTCCTTACTCACAAAGTGCAACACATGCACAATTGAGAGGAATGTCTCACACTAACTCAAGAATTTAGAATGGGATACAACAACCTTGCCCCCAACTGGCCATGGAAGTATTTATAGTCCACATCACAAAAACTAGCCGCTGGAACAAGATTCAGTAAAAGTCAACTGGGGCTGGTACGACCATCAACTAATGGCCGATACTACCGCCCCCATTGTAATGGTTAGAAAAGTAGTCTTCACAGTACCGCAGTACTACCGCCCATTGTGGTCCAAGATTATCGCTCTCACGGTCGTCGCCACATAGTCCGGTCCTACCGCACGACCACGAACAAAAAAAAGGCTCTATGGAAAAAATACTACTGCAACAAATGCCCAGTCGTACCACACAGCCGATCAGATCGCTCTCATAGAGCCAATCGTACCGCCGGCCAGTCGATCGCTCACACAAAGCTAGTCGTACCACCGGTCATACTGCTACACTGCAAGTCCGACTGCTCACAAAGAGTTGGTCGTACTGCTCACATTGAACCGATCATATCGCCACACAAAGGGTAGTCATACTGCATTCAACTTTCCAGTAGAGACAAATTGCATGTACTTCAACACATTTGCAAAAACACATTATCAAACTTTTAGTATCATGCAAACAAAAGTCAAAAGTATGATTCACAACAAATTGCAAAATAAATTTGCACACTTTATAATCATGCTACAAGGATTAGATGCATGGACTTCAACCATTTGCAAAACACATTCGCAAACTCTAGTCACATGCTACAAGAATTATGCATAGGCCTCAACTATTTGCAAAATATATTTACAAATGATGACATTATGCCACAGAGAGCTAGAGAAACTGTTAGACAAGATCATTCTTAATTGAGCTATCAACATATGATAAGACTCAAACTGTTAGACAAGATCACTCTTAATAGTATAGCAACATATACTAGCAATTCTTAATAGTATGACAATCTATACTAGCAATTCAGTTTCCCAACTAAACCCGAGACCGGTAAAATACTAAAAACATATTTTTAGTCTATGCTAGTTATATTTTTACTTTATGCATTCTCTTGAAATTTGATAAGAGTATCTAACTCGTGTACCAGTCCTAATTCCCAGGTTCTATTCATCCTTGTTGCAGTTCACGTAAGGGGTGATTGTTCTTATTTACCCCTGTTGAAATTTTTGTTTGTAGTTACAAGTGCTATCTGCCAGCACGATATTAGCTTACCCTTGCACCTACCTAATATTTACCAATGTGCCCACCAGAAAAAGGGTGTCCTTCCATCTCTGAGCTCCACCCGATCATGTTTGTTAGATGGTCATAGCTTTTGTTGCTCTTCTTTTAATCGTGCTTTTGTTATTCATTTCATCTCCAAATAAGTTTAATTTTGTGACCAGCCTCTTACATTGCTCCTTCCATGATTTTTCTGTGTGCTAATTATGTTGTTTATCAGTAAGCATATGTTTTGGCCTTAATAATTGAGATTTAGCATCCTTCAATGTGAATTACGCTGTACCCATCTGTACTTTGCAGTTTTGTTAAGATTCCAATATACTTTGAAAATGTGCAATATAGCCATTCTACATTCTGAATTGGGTTCATGGACGATGTTGTGTTGTTATATGATAAATTTTAGTTGACACATCGCAATTTTACAAACTACGCATCCTAAAAAAAATTCTTAAATTGTTTCTTAAATTGCACCTGAGATTCTCCAGCAAGGTGGAACTAAGGTTCCAAAATCTAGCATCGGTCTAAATCCCGGCGGGGTCGGTACTAGTTTCCGGCTGGTAATCGGAAAAACTAGGAAAATCTGGTCAAATTTCAAATTTTGAAATTTGAATTTGTCGTCCAAAAAATCCAAAGAAACTGCTAAAAACCCGGGAAAACACAAGAAAAAAAATTGAATTTAGGATGTTTCGAAGTATATTAACTCATACAATAGGTAATTTAACACAAAAATGTCTAAACCAACCTAGAAGATGCATTACGCAGTCGGAAAATACTCGCAAATATAAATGCATTTCGAGAAAACCCAATCGGTTTTTTATTTGCCGGTACCCACCAGAAAATCTAGTTGCCGATTTTCCAAACCCTGGGTGAAACTCTATATAAGTAGATACTCTGCAATTTTCTGTGCCCTTTATGCGTGCCCCGCTCTCCTTGGTAGTTGTTTTCCACCCAGTTAAGCAATCTCCTGGCTGATTATCTCATTTCCAGAAAAGCACTATTAGATTTTACCGATATATGATGATACCAATATTTGGATTTTTTTTGTACGAATATTCTATTTTTTATTCAAAATTAGATAAATATACCTATAGCAACATTTTTTTTACAGAAATAGGCTCCAGTCGCTCAATAGGGAAGCGACTGGAGTCAATCACCAAACAGAGGGGTGACAGATGTCCAGTCGCCTGACCCTTGGGTGACTACAACTAGTCACTCCCCCATTGGGCGACTTAAAGTGCAGTAGCCCAATGGGGGGGCGACTGGTTGTAATCCCCGTGAATTTTGTAAATTGTATAGTTTTTAACTGGAAACTAATATATTGGAGTTGTAATAAAAGTTTTTAACTATTTTTAACTGAAAACTAACAACTGTAGCGCCGATCTGTTGTACTGTTTAGGGTTTGGGTTTCATCGATTAGCTGCTTCGTGTTTTCACAAAATGAGGTATAAATTTTGTATTGTTGTTTTGATAAGACTGTGTATAGTTGCACAATTTTTTCTAGTTATAAACATTACGTGTATATTTTGTTTGAGTCATTTGCTGAAAATTATGTTGTCACTAGAAAAAAAATTAGCAATATTTGATAAGACTGTATATAGTTGAACTAATCAAGTACTATCGCTGCACTGTGTTCTGGACCTGCCACTCGCTGTAATCACTGACTGCCAAGGCGCCACCTTTGCTCGCAGTCAGTCTGGTAATCTGTCAGCCACCTTTGCTCGCAGTCAGTCTGGTAATCTGTCAGCCACTCCCTGCTCAATATAGCTTATGGCTTAAAGTTTAAGCTTATTTTTGCACTATTCATAATTTCGTCTTTTCTGAATTTTTGATTTTTTTTTGAGTTTTTTTGTCGGTTCTTTTTTTTCTCGTATTCGTTTGTGTTGTCTGTGATGGGCTAACATATTTTTTATATTTTTCAATTTTTTTAAATTTAATTATATTAAATAAGCCTCTCTCAGCTACAGTGTTTTTTTCAGCCAGCTACATTGACGAGTATTTGCATGCAAGTTGGGCTTTTGCACCTATGCAAATTCTCTTTGTTACAGTGGATGGCCCGTGTAAACTTAATCGACACGGATATATGGTGTTCGGTTGGATTGATATTTAGTGGATTATGATTGAATTTTTACTGTAGCTGGTTGAAATTATATTGTAGTTGATGGTGATTTATTTGGTATAATTAAATTTAAAAAAAAAATTAAAAATAGAAAAAACAGATTAACCCATCACATATAATACAAACGAATACGGGAAAAAAAGAACTGGCAAAAAGCTCAAAATAAACCAAAAAATAAGAAAAAACAAAATTTAGAAATAGTGAAAAATAAGCTGAAAATCAGAAACCCAAACCCAAACCCAAACCCAAACGAGTAGGGCCATAACTTGAGAGGATGAAAAGGCCTTGAGCATCATTCTGTATTTCTGTACATGCTTAAAGCCTCGTTGGGCTGTTTTACGTTTTCAATACGTTGCAGACTACACCTAAAATACAACCTCTATCTGCATGAAGTGGCTAATGCTACATACATGTGGGTATTGGTTCCTTTGTAGTGGGAAAAATATTGTGTTGAACCTGAGCCTTTTTGCCGCATAATATATCTCTTGACTGGATGTGTTTTACTGGATGCTAGATGCGGCGAGTGTGCCGACTGCCATGTGCTAGTTGGGTTATGCCTCTAGCTACTCAGATAATAGCACTCAGTTGTAAGCAGAGTAGGTTAACTGAGTAAATAAATTTGTTGAAATTTTCTCATATGGCTGGCCCTGGGAGCACCTGTATTGGCAATTTGCCACCTCATGGTCTTGTCCAATGAAGGACCTCAAGGTAAGGTTTGGTTGAAGTCCAAGTCGACGTCAAAAGTCATTTCAGTACTGATATTTTCGTTCCATCTTAAACATCATACTAATAGCTTTCGTTGCAAATTACTGTCCGGCTGATGCCACTATTGAAGCTCCCATGTAATCAAGTAGCTCACGTCTTGTTGAAACTGAGATGTTTGCCGACATTAGGATAGGGCGCTGGTTAGTCTTCGTCATTGTTTGCTGCTAACCTGTTGCTGTCCAGCAAGGCTCTGCGCGGCATGGCCGTGTGATTCACTTGCACATGTGATTCAGTGGGGGACCTGAAACTGAAAACAGCTGCTGGCCTGTTTTTTTATCCGAAGTTGATGGCTTTTAGTTTTTGTTATAATATCTAACTTTCAAACGAAGTATTTTCTTAAGACGGAGTCTACAAGTTAAACGGTGTAACGTTAAAATCCCAACATCTGTACTATCCAAAATCACAAGTGAGTATCTCTCTTCGTAATCTGTACCGTAAACAACTAAAATTTAAAAATTTCAATCAAAAACATAAGCCACAGCCGTTATCAAATAGTCCCTGCATCGTCTGCATAGCTTGTCGCCAAATTAGATACTCGTTTTTGTTTATTTTTTATAACCAGCTTTTCTCATTTTGCGTTGTGCTTATATGGCCGTGTACTCGTGTCCACGGTAACGAAAGGTCAAACGTCCTACTCTGCTTTCAATGGCGCGCGCACATCAGCGTCTTGAAATGACAAGCTGAAAATTTCAAACCAACTGTTACACAGTACATATCCAACCGAAGCTTGAACCTGTGGCTGGCTGGAGTCACCCACCAATAGGTTATGCAGAACGTGTCACACAAATAAACAGGAGACATTTGCAGAATCCATTATCCTATCAGCATGATGGGGAGCTACAAATATCTTTCGCAGCCCACCAGTAGCTTGTGCAGTACGTGTCCTTGCATCTGCATGATGAGCTACATGTGATCCATTGCAGTAACCCACCAATAGCTTAAGCAGTACGTGTCCTTTCACACATGATAACAGAAAGAGACCTTGAAGAATTCATTATCCTATCTACATTGTAGTCAAGCACGTAGCACTGTTCTTTACGACTTTTAAAAATAGTTTTTGATTTTTGTTATATTATCTAACTTTTAAATAAAGTATTTTTTAGACGAGATCTACAAATTAATTATAGTACACGTTAAAAGCCTAACATCTGTATCAACCAAAATCGCAAGCGAGTATCTCTCTCCGTAATCTCTGTCACAAACAGTCAAAATTCAAAAATTTCAGTCAAAAGTCATAAACCGCAGCCAAAAAGAACAGGCCTAGGCCTCGTACCAAGCTCCGTCTATGTAGGACCGAACAGGCAACAGAGGGGTGGTTAATGGTGCCTTCAAACCTCCTCAAGTATTCACACAAATCTTCTTCTCCAATAGCTATAGACCTATGAAGTAGAAATGGAGTGCTCACTGGAATCGAGTGAAAAGGCCAACAAAAGATAGTGCACAGACGCGACCGAAAACAGAGCGCACAATATTTACTGCGTGGTCAAAGCGAAAACAGAGGAAGAAGCGCATGATCGCCGAGACTAAAAACCGAATATCTTTAGATTCTCGGATCAATCGACTAGGAAACTTCAACCACAGCAGAGTAATGACCTCAGGTCGAGAAATCACAGAGCTAATGAACACTCTTCACTGTGGTCGAGCAGAAGAGCATGGTCGAACGAAAAACAAAGGAAGAGGGGAGTCGCACGGCCGTTGAATCTGATTTCCGAATAACTTTTGATTTACAGATCATTCGGTCATGAGACTTCAAACATAGCAAGATTACTCCCTCTGGCTGAGAAAAATCAAAGCGGTCGAAGCTTCTTCGTCGTGGTCAAGAAGAACGATGCGGTCGAAGAAGAAACAGAGGAAAGCAAGAGGCGCACGACCGCAAGCCAAAAACTTTATGACCAAACTTTGCTCTCGGGAATAGACTAGCCAAGAGGCATTGAGGATAATTCCCAGTTTAGAGCAAATCGAAAACAAAGCAAATCGAAGAAGAACAGCCTCTCAGACAGTAACGAAACGAAGATGAAGCAGATAAAACATGAGCAAGACGATCAAACATCAAATAGACAAAGCAACTCAGATAGAAACAAAGAGATGAATGATTGCATTAATAGAAGTTTCTACAGCCACTTCATCCAGGAGGTACAAGAGCACACGCGTTCTACCCAAAGAACAACTCAGACAAAATAGAAAGATAAACCCAGAGCTTCTCGGGAACTACCTCGCCGAGTACTCGAGCTCTCCATCCCTATTTATAGCCTCTAGCTACCTGGGAAAACCCGTCAACCCCAACTAACACCGGGTTTTACACGTGCTTTACCCATTAGCACTAACACACTCCGGTGCTTTACCCATTAGCACCAACAAACTCCAAGCTTTACTACCAGAATCCGCTTCCTTTTGCAGGCCTGAGTCGATTTCACCGAATTGCCCCTCACGCACCTTCACGGAAGCTTCCTTCTGTCTTGCCGACCACGCTTGCACCCGACCGACTGGACCTCGACTCCTCCCTGAGTTTAGTCCCGGTCCGCTTCGTTGCACACGACCGCACCTAGCATTCTGACCGTCTAGACCTCAGCACCTCTTGTGCCTAGTCCCGATCCTCCCGTGCCTCACCATGACCTAGCTCCAAAGTCCTGCAACCACACAGACAAGCAAACCATCACATAGCACTGCACGAAACCAAGATTCATCAATCTCCATCAAAAGAATGTACTCGTAAAACTCAATCCACATAGTCATAAACACCCTACGACCGGTCGAATGAACAACACATGAAAAGCACAAGACCTACGACCGCTCTACAAGTCGATACGACCGGCTCCGAAGTCGTTACAACCGCTTGAACAGAAGATACAACCTTCCAAGCGAGTTCCAACATGGTCGAAGCCCTTCCGACCATGTTCAACGTGGTCGAAGGGGCTTCCGACCATGTCCGATCACATTTCGACTTCATTCGACCGCGTTCCCGACCATGTTCAACGTGGTCGAAGGGGCTTCCGACCATGTCCGATCACATTTCGACTTCATTCGACCGCGTTCGACCACTTCCGACCGTGCCCCAACTTCGTCCGACCGCTTCCCGTCTTTGTCCGAGCGCTTTCGACCGCGTCTGACCTCGTTTTGAGCATGTCCGACCGGTATCTGAGCACGTCCGACCGCGACACACTGCGCTACGACCACGTCTGACCGGTACCGACCACGTCCGACCACGATCCGACCAGTTCGACCGCTTCACAACGTGGTTAGAGTCCGCTGACTTCCCAACGTGGTCGCCAGCCCGACCGTCGACTACCGACCGCAGCGGTCGAAACTTCGACTTCCGACCGCTTCTCGCGATAACGTAGTCGAAGCCCGCCGACTTCTCAACGTGGTCGACAGCCCGACCGCCTTCAACCGAAGACAACGTGATCGCAAGATAATGTAGTCGAAGTCTGCCGACTTCGCAGCGTGATCGAAGTCAAAGTCCGTCGACTTCACAGTGTGATCGAACTCGAAGTCTACCAACTTCGCAGCATGGACAAAGTCGAAATCTACCGACTTCGCAGTGTGATCGAAGCAGAAGTCTGCCGACTTCGCAGCCAGGTCGAAGACCCGACTTTGACTTCTGACCACAAGGTCGTAAATCCTTGTACTGACCTCCGACCATGACCAATGTGGTTGTGACAGCTTCCGACCACAGCCAATATGGTCATAAAGGCCTTCCGACCACTCGCCAGGGCTACAACTTAGTAGAAACAGCTCAAACCAAATTCAATCTTCCTCAAATAAGAGTCAATAACTCATCACAATTATGGGGTCACCTTCACATGGTCTCTCAGTCCAAGTTGGCCTGCCATAGCTTTAACCATGCCATGAGTCCGGTCGATGCATGTCACCCCACCTATGTCCCATTCCAGTTGCCATACCTATGGCGGATGTGAACAACAGAATGTAAAATGCAAGTGTGTACTGAATAATCACAGAAAAGCAGCTTAACACAGTGAAACATATCTCAACTAATGAGAAGGTGGAAGAACTACAAGTGAGACGAGCAACTACAAGTATTGGAGTCAAAGTTACTGTTTATTTCTACCTTGAAGTATGCTAGAGTTGCGTTATTCCTCTGTTGCTAGATTTGTCAATATACACTTAGGAATTATAAACAGCCTATTCTCCAGAAAACACACGATAATAGAAGAATAACAAATCTTTGAAGAGAAGAGAAGCCTCTCGTACCTCACCATCATGGCCGGAAAGTACAGCAACATTCTCTGTTAGTCCGCCAGGGGTTCAAGCCTATATGCCAGATTGAAATTCCTTTGCAGTTTGCAATTGCTATGATCTCATATGATCTGAAATACAGTACATGAAATTTATTAGCAGAGTGCAGAAATATATTAAAACAACTAACTGTTAAAGGAAGTGTACCGGTGATGGATTTCTGTAGATATTTGTCATATCGTATCTGTAGATATTTGTGATATGATATTCCTTACAAATCTCCTGTAATACAGATTGTAATCCGTAGGAATAAGTGCTAGCTATTGTTGTGGGGACCCCAGGCGCGGAACACTTGAAGTCACCGTATATGTTCTGTACTAGTCCCACAATCAGTAGCTAGTACACACATTCACAACATCGAGATCACATCCATACATATCGTATACATTTAATTTACGACAAATAGGTGAATATATAAGAGATGCAAGATAAAGTTCACAATATATGGCCGATCGGTCAGATAAATATTATAGTTAAGAGTAAAGTGCAGTGGAAGACAAGTAAATAAGCAAAAGCATCAAGTGGTATGCCACCATAGCCCACAGGCAACCGACTGTGGATTAGGCCCTAGAAAAACCTATCGTTGAATTCCCCAGTGCCGGGGGCAAAGTACACATCGTCGGGCACGTATCCTTCTTTATTCTCTGATCAACAATAATTTAAGCAAAGTTGAGTATATTATGCACCCAGTAAAACCTGTAGTATATCGTAAAATTATACATATATACAAGGATATCAAAGGATGAGGCTCTATGCTAAGTTATTTTCAGCACGAAGCAAATTTCATTTGCAATAAGTAATAATTTGCAAACGAAATTGTAAAGAACATTTGACATGTAATGAAATAACATTTATATCACTTTGATAACAGTAAATCACATCCATTCGCAACCCTCCTCGGCTGTGAACATCGCACAATTCTCACCCATAGGTATGGCACACGGAAGACGCGTACATGCCACCCCATCATGTTCAGTGAAACAGTTTTGAAAAGAAAAACTATACCCATTGTGGCTGCATCCAAACATGCTCATGATCACGAGCATGACTAATTAAATAGGTTTTAACACACTCGAGAGGTTGTACAACTTTATCCACATGAGATAATCAATCATACTGTCGGCAACTTCATGCTTCCTTTGGCGTGTGACGAAAATGATTATCATATAGCCTTTAGATCATCTAGTCCTAACCTTACACTAGCCCGATGAATGGACAAGCCCTCATTGGGTGCTCCAAGTGAGCTACATGACATACCCTCACTTAGGGTATCTATCCCCTAAGTGAGCATTCACCATTGTATTAGCAAACTTTGGTCCCAACACCTTGGTGAAGGGAGCCCTACGAGCATACCTTTACTCGAAATGCCCTTACTACTTCTGCGCCTATCACAATGCCATGCTAGATCTAGACAACTTTAATCAGCTAAAGCCAGAGCCCATATAGTACATGTGGTTGTACGGTATAACTTAGATGTGCGGCAATAATGTTTGGTGATTAATTGACCCATGCGAGAACAGGGCCGGTCTCGATTTTTTGGGGGCCTGGGGCAAGGCAGTTCCAAAGGCAATACACAATACATCACAAGATTGCAAATACCCCTCAAAAGTCAGTTGGGGCTTGAATTACCTCCTATAGGTATTTTTTGCGTCACATATCATGTACAAGTGCATGATTGTTTGAAATGCCTTCCAGGCACTCTCTTCCCGCTGACTCGACTGTTTTTTGTTGATGTGGAAGAGGGATACATGAGGGCATTTCAAATAATTATACACTTGTAGGGGGCCTTAATATTGGCAATAGCTAAGAAGTCTAAGAAAACTATAACATACTACTAAGGACAAAACACTGGTAGAGAAAGTCTACATCAATAAAAACACAAGAGAGCTATGGATTTTGATAGTTTGATTGAAATAGAAGCAGTAGCAAGAACAATCCACAGAACACTTTAACCGCATACTCTGTCTATAAAAGTAGAGAAAAGAAAGAACCAAGAGAATTGAATCTACCGAAAGAAATCTTATCGCGAATCAACCAAAGTTAAAAGGAAGATATATGTTTCGTTCTAAATAGTGTAGTTGTTGTGTCAATTATCAAAGTGTTATTTATCATTGAATTAGGGAAGGAAAATAAGAAAAGCCATGAGCCCACGACTCGCCAGCTATTATTAGCTGTTTGACTTGGGCCTTTACAGCAACATGAATTTTCCATATTTGCCTAAGATAAAAATACATGGATTGAGGGCCCCTATCCCTTGGGAGCCCTGGGAGGGTGCCCTTGCTGCCCTACCCCTGGAACGGCCCTGGGTGAGAATCTTCCCCTATATACAAGCGAGGTTCCTCCTCACATTTGACAGTTTATCAAACAACTCGCCTGCGATGAAAACTAGGTTTTTTTATTTTATTTTATACAAAACTAACAGAGGTTTCTTCTCTGGTCTAACATTTTGAAACCTCCAAGTCCACATGAAAATTTATTCAAAAGTTCAAAATTAGCGGAAACTAGGGTGTGGTTGACCATCTAGAACATGTACTCAATGTAATATGCCCAAATTTTGACATTAGCTATGTCTAACCATGTCCTAAGGGTTACAACATGTAGGGATATCAAATCTGCAAGGGAGGTTCAATACATATGAGCGGTTGTAACTACCATTACCCACAGTATAGCAATTTTAATAAAAACATACACGTATGCATAATAGATTTTACAAACAAAATACAATAATTAAAATACTGAGATCAACGTGGTCAAAGGGGGTGATTGCCTTGCTCTTGCTGTTCAGAGAATGCTTCGGGTGCGCCCTCGAAATTGTTTGGCACAACGTCGTCAAATCGATAAAATCTAAACAAATGCAAATAAAAGCTAAATAAATTTAAATAGAGACAAAACTTAAATATTTTTGTATATTAAAAAAGATCATGATTTTAGAAAAAATTTAAAACAAAGATCACTAAATTTGGAGTTTGTATGCAAAAGTTATAAGCGTTTGAGTTTCGGCTCCATTTGAATTATCTCTTCTCAGTTGTTACAGTACTCTTTTTATGACTTTTAACACTCTTCAATTACTACAGTGCATTTTATGACTTCTAATACTCTTCAGTTGCTACAGTGCATTTTATGACTTCTGATATTCTTCGATTACTATAGTGCATGTTATGACTTCTAATACTCTTCGATTGCTATAGTGTATTTTACGACTTTTAATACTCTTCGGTTGCTTTTGTATTGTCGTTATTGTTTGCCGAGTAGCACTCATGGAATTCGACAACTGTAGTAGTAAGAGATTTCAACTATTGTTAGCAGTCAAAAGTTACGACTATGGTTAGTGGTCGAAGATTACGACTACTGTAGTCGAAGATCACGACTACCGCTGTCGAAGATTACGTCCACGCCAGCGATCGAAGTTTACGACCATGCCAGCGGTCTAAGTTTACGACCACGACAGCAGCTGAATGTCTCGAGTTCACGCAGTGGTCGAAGGTCTCGACTTTGGCTGTGGTCGAAGATTTCAACACCGATAGCGGTCGAAGATTTCGACACCGGCTGTGGTTCAAGATCTCAATTCTGGCTGTGGTTGAAGATGTCGACACCAGCAATGGATGAATATTTTGACACTGGCAGTGGTAGAAGATTTTGACTATGGCTGTGGTCGAAGATTTTGACACCGACAGTAGTCGAAGATTTCGTCTCCAGCTGCGGTGGAAGTTTCGACAATGGTAGTGGTCGAAGATCTCATCTCCTGCTGCAGTCGAAGATCTCGGTACCGGTAGTAGTCGAAGATTTCGACAACGACAGTGGTCGAAGATGTCGACTCCAGCTACAGTAGAAGATTTTGACACTAGCAGTGGTCAAAGATTTTGACAACGGCAGCAATTGAGGATTTTGACACCAGCTGCAGTCGAAGATTTTGATACCAACAACGGCTGCAATTGAAGATCTTGACTCCGGCTGTAGTCGAAGATTTTGACATTGGCAGCGGTCGAAGATTTTGACACCGGTAGTGGTTGAAGATTTTTACTCCAGTTGCGGTTGAAGATTTCAACAACGTTGCTCGATTTTGACTACGACTACTATGGTTCTCTTCTTGACTTTGACTACTATGGTTCTTTTCTTGACTTTGACTACTACGGTTTTCTTTTCGAGTTCGACTACTTTAATTCTCTTTTCGACTTCGACTACTTTAGTTCTTTTTCAACTTCGACTGCTTTAGTTCTTTTTTTACTTCGACTATTTTAGTTCTCTTTTCAACTTCATATACTCTACGAGGGAGGAGGAGCTCACGGGAGGTGAGGACGGTGCTTGAGGAGGAGCGAAGAAGGCTGGCATTGGAGACTCTGTCGGCAGCGAAGAGGAGGTTCTTGGCAACAACTAAATCTAACAAAAGAGAAGCTACAAAATGGGGGTGCACATGATCTTACTTGCATGCATGCGGAGGTATGTGTGAATGCAATCGAGGTACAACTCACTGGAGAGAGGAAGGCATACGGCGGCATCCTGCTCGAGTGGTCCATTGTACAAAAGGTCAATCAAAAGAGTAAGGTGCTTAAGGGAGAGGTGAGTGAAAGCATCTAGGACCCTAAAATGGTTTTGGTAGTTAATGACATTATGTGAATATGGGACTAATATGTTTATTGAGTGTTTAAATAGTTTAGTCCCTATAATGATTGTGAGATGCATGCTAAAGGTCAACATGAAGATCAATGTGGCTCAAGACAAAGGTATAAGTAGACCAGGATTCCATTTGTTTTTACCGGTCTTAGGAGAAAGAGTGAAAGATCAAATTATAGGATAAACTTCGTACTATTAAGAGGGATCATGGCTAATAATTTGATAGCATATTCTTGTGTCATTTGGATCAATTTAGGATCATGCATTCACTTAAAATAAAAATTGATAGCCAATTTGTGCTCTGTCTGGATAATCGGAAGTACCGGAGTGTAAACGGTGGTACTTCTGCTTTCCGGAAGTTCTGACAAAACGAGCGGTACGTTTTTTTAGAGAGCACCCTTGGAATCACTTTGTCTCTCCGAAAAACAGAAGTACCGGAGTTTCAAGAGGGACGTAACGCTCATTTAGATGCTCAAGCTATGAATGCTCTATTTGATGCTTTAAACACGGATGAGTTCAATAGAGAGCAATTTAGAAACCACTCACGATATTTGGACCACCCTCTCGGAAACCCATGAGGGAACATCCATGGTTAAAGAACCCAAATTGCATACGCTTGGGATTAAATATGAGACATTCTCAAAGTTACCTCATGAGAATATAAATGAGATGTATTCTCACCTCAACAACATTGTAAATAAGCTCAAAGGCCTATGCACTATACTAACCCTTGTTGACATTGTGAGAAAGATGCTTAGGGCCTTGCCAGAGAAGTATGAGATGTTGGTGATGAGGATATCCTTCCATAGATACAACCGTGTCACTCCACAACAAACTCAACAAACTGAAACTGTGATACAAGGACCAATGACTCGAGCGCGAGCACGTCAACTTAACCATCAGGTGAATGTGTTCCTAAGTTTGCATACAACGGTTTCAAAGAATGGCATACTACTTAATTCTTGTGATGATTTCATTGTCCTTAGGATCCATGGGGAAGAATCACGCGAGCTCAAATGTAGAAGTGGAACCGTCAAGCGCAATCCAAGTCCTGTTCGCGAGTTTGACTCAGATTCGGCCTTTTTAACAGCATCTACTTCAAACGGCCATAACTTTTGATCCAGAAGGCTTCTTGGGGCCCGTGAGTACTCTTTGGAAATCTCTTGGAGTCTACTTTCAGATGGATCTGGTCTCACCTCAAAACTCCATCCGAGCCGATCAGGAACTTCCAAACAAATCACGTCACTTTTCTAGTCCGAGTCAAAGTGGGACTTGGGCCTTGTATCACGAATTAGGCTATTTGGGCCGTAGCCGTACTGTTCACATGAACAGTAACCATGAATAGTACTACACCCTTTTCCTTAGATAAGTGTGGCTTCCCCCTCCCCTATTTAAGGATTATTTTCTCAGGTTTTTCTTAAGAGATTATTTTGCTTAGCAGTTTCACCGCACGTTCGGTTAAGGAACCCCAACTTGTGAACTTAATCTTTATTCTCAATACAATTTTAGATTACATCTTGTACTGTCTTACTTGTAGGAGATAGCCTTCTTGGTGAGGTCAACCGCGTTCGGCACGGTTGATAACCAACAGAGTAGTGGTGTAGTGATTGCGAGGGGTTCGATCTGTTTTGGTCGGAGCCTTTGGATCATCAACGTCGTGTTCTCTAAAATCGACTTATCAATACCTTTCGGAAGATCGGGCCATCGTCACATTAGTTGGTGACACTCTTTCTCAACTCTCCTGAGTTGACAAGGATGATGTCAACACAACTCTTGGGCAACCTCATAACAAATGAGTTATACAAGAAGAACAAAGAGGTGCTTTTGGAGCAATCCTCTTCCAAGGGCAAGAAGGTCACCACTTTCAAGGCTAAAGCAATGTCAAATGAAGAGTTGGAAGATGATGAGGACTTCGAGGAGGAATTGGCTCTCCTTGTGAGGAGAATGAACAAATTCATGAAGAGGCGCTCATACCGAAGTGCTAGTCACGAAAAAGGCAAGAAAGGGCACTCCTACCACGACAACAAGTGCTATAGTAACATTCGTTGCTATGAGTATGATGAGAAGAGGCACATTGCCTCTCAATGCCCCACAAAGAAGGATGACAAGGAGAAGTCATCCACGAAAAAGAATTTCAATAGCAAAAAGAAGCTTTTCAAGGAGCTTCAAAAGGATGGCAAGAATGAAGCTCACATTGGAGAGTGGGATTCTGATGAGGACTACACCAACTCTGACTCAAGTGAGGATGAATCCCCTAAGAAGAAGGGACTTGTCGTTATCACCATCAAAGAAGCATCATCGCTCTTCTCATCTCCAACATGCCAAATGGCAAAAGGAGAGAAGGTAAAATATCTCTCTATGATGAGCCTTCTTATGATTAACTTATAGATATGCTAATTAAATTGAATAAATTTCTTGAAAAAGAAAAGTCAAAATTCAAGGTCTTAAAGAGAGAGCATATCTCCCTTAAAGAATATTATAAGGAACTAAAGAAAGCTCGTGACTTGCTTGACCAAGAAAACTCAAACAAATCTTGCATCGATATTACTTATGATATTTGAAATAAAATGTGGGGCACGGCTTCCAGAGGGCAAGGTCGAGAACGGCTTCGGCCGTGGTTGAAACAGAGAGAGAGGAGAAAGAGTCGGCTGGGCCTAGCCGAGATTTGGCCCAAGTTTTCTTTTTTCTTATTTTTCATTTCTTTATAGATCTTTTATTTGTTTTCATTTTTCATATTTCATTTTTAATTTGTTGGAACCTCAATCACAAAGTCAAGGAAAACCCATAAAAACTCCAAACATTGGCAAAATATATTTCAAAATAATTCATGATACAATTAACCAAAACTGCACTGATTGGGGTGGAAGGTGGAGAGGGTCTTCTCAATCTTCTGCTCATCTGTGATCTGCCTGCCACAAAGTTGAAGATTGGTATAAATTCTACGCAGAGCAGAGTTGTACTCCCCAACCATTTTGAAATCAGCAAACCTCAGTCGAATCCACTCTTGCTCTGCCTGAGGAAGAATGGTGTACTTTAGCTTCTCAAACCACTTCTTGAGTGCAGTCCACAATGCTAGCACGCTCTTCTCTGCATGTACTTATTCTTAAGAGTGAGACAGAGGTGGTGCCTGAGGAAGTGAAGTGCCTGATCATTTTCCTCAAGTGTGGGTTTGTCATCTTTCGATGCATCAATTCCAATGGCATCGCGGAGTTTCTTGGCTCTAAGTACGATCGTGACATCGGAAGCCCAAGTCAAATACTTTTGCCATGATGGGCCAGCTCCTCAAACTCCCGGTTCGTGATGCCTGTCATCTACATGTGTATGAAAGGAATATATAGATTTACTACGGGTAGATATGAATGAAATAAATTGGACAATAATATAAAAGGTTCTCATAATGTTCCAGAATTTTTCTATGCGTTTTCTATAATTGTACTGCTGATTTATGTGATTAAAGGCAATTTAAATAATTACGATTATTCAAAATAGTAAATAAAGACAGAAAACATAGAAAGTAATGATGGCAGTACTAAATATACTTCAAATGCTAAAGACAACTCAAAATTTGAATTTCCAGGGCCCTTTTATGCTAAGATATGAATTTTCAGTGAATTTTGCAATTTGCATGGGCCTATCCGTATATTTTCAATTCTGAGAATTTTTTTCGATTTTCTGAGGGCCCTTTTGCAAAATCCAGGACCTGTCTAAAAATTCTGAGGATCCTCCTGTAATTTCCAGAATTCAGAGGGCTTTTTTGCAAAAATCCAGGCACCAGCCCACCCCCCGCTTGTTTTGTTTTCTTTCTTCCTACCACTTGGCACGCCACCTACCACGCAAAAGGGGCAAGAGTAAGGTTTCTACCATCGCTCATCCTTCGCTGCTGCTGCTAGCCGGTGGCACCAAGTGGGCGTGACGAGGCATCGGCCAGAGGCTAGCGGTGGCCTGTGCAGAGGCGCGACGCGGTGGAGCGAGCGGCAGTGACACGCCGTGTGGGGTGTGTCGGACCCAGATTTTACAATCCGAAATCCTCTGTGATTCCACCGCACTATTCCCTGGATCAGTAGATAGTGCTCACAAATACAGAACTGGACATCAAAATACATATCATGCGGAAGCATAAATATAATAGAAGACTTACACATGGGTCGATTAGGCTGAAATCAATAAAATGTTGTATCGAAAATGAAGCACACAGGTGGGACCCTCAGGACGTGCCCACAGATAGCCAACTGGAGGTTCACGACCTAGCCCTTGACATCTTCATCTTCTTCGCCATCATGACCAAGAGTATTCCTGAAGTGTAGCGATCTGGTTCCTGATGCTAGATTTGTTGTGAGAGCGAGGGTGAGCACAAACCACCATGCTCCACGAGCCAATACACATGATGCAAATAAATAATATGTATGGCTAATCAAAGGAGAGTCTCGGGTTGTTTTATTTGCCAGAGGTTGTTTTTAGCATTATTTTATTATTTAATCATGGTGTTATTATTGCTGCCTAAAACTCTGAACATCGAGTGTCATTATTTATGTAATCCACCGATCATACACTCATTACTGCCTAAGACTCCAAACAGCGAGTGTCATCATTTATCTAATCCACCGATCATACACTCTCTATATAGATTGCTGTCTGAAACTCCAAATAGCTAGTCTCATCATTTATTTAATCCACCGAACCTACACTTTCTATATTAATTGTTGTATAAAACTCCAAACAGCTAGTGTCATCATTTATTTAATCCACCGAATATACACTTTCTATATTGATTGCTGTCTAAACTCCAAACAGCGAATGTCATCATTTATTTAATCCACCGAACATACACCTTCTATATTGATTGTTGTCTAAGTCTCCAAACAGCGAATGTCATCATTTATTTTGAATCCACCAATATCTGTTTTGTGTTCTGAATTACTAATAATCCAATCTTGTAATTGATATTCATCAACTCTTCACTTCTGAATTCTAATGATTCTCTAACATAATTACTTTTTAATCCACCTTAATCATTTGTATAAGGACTTTCTAACAATTCAATCCTTTCTGTTATTGATCCAAACCATAATTTACTCTTCCAATAATCAACCTTAGTTTTTATTACCTATCTCTAACCAATTCACTAGTACACCTCCACCAAGAATATCATTGATCAAGTTTATACTCCAATTATCATATCTCCAAATTTCCAAAAATTCAATTCATCCATCTAGTATTTGATCAAATCCTATTAATCCCATTATCGCCAACATCTCCCAAGAATTCATATTAGTTATCGGTGTCATAATCCAGCAATTAGCTTTGCATTCCCTAATTCTCCAAAAAAATCATTTAACTCATCCATCTAGCCAATCTATTCATTTAGGCTCCACCAATTTATTTTCCCAGAATTCACTCTATCGATTCCTTTTGATGATCGACACGAAACCCACCAACATCTTTATGTGTTGACCACAAACATCTATCTTCTTTACTTACGACTCTATTTATTCTTCCCTACACTTTATTTTGTAAAAAAAGAAGTGTTATTATTATTTTAAAATATGATACATAGAAAATTCCTGAGACCTAGCAGTTTTGAACTAAAATATAATGTGTAAAAGAATGCAATAATAATAGCGATCCAGATTCCATCCACCGTTACATGGTTTCTGCATCATATGCTAGACCTTCAACGTTATAGCCGCTTACATTATCACTGGGACGACACCCAGGGCAACACAAAACAGGGCTTTCCACTGCCCTCCACTTTTCCAAGTCCACCTACAAAGTTTTTTTGAAATAGAACTATATCTGGTTAAGTTACCATGTCCGCCCATGATCGTGAGCACAGCTATTCGAATAGTTTTGGCTCTATAGAGTTTGTACACTTTCACCACAAGAGACGATCCGCTCGTTGCCCCACAAGATTCCTTAGTCACGTGGTTGAGTAGACCATCATAGTGACTTTTCAAAGTATCTACCCCCTTTTGTCATCTCACCCTATGAGCTGCTCCCACTTGCGGTGGGTCCCATACTATGCACGGGATGTAACCACTTCTACTAGCGCAGTCGGGCTCCACTCCCTGTAATGCTACTACTGCTAGTTACTTCACCCTCCTCTCGGTGTCCCTTTAGGCCTCCCCTTGCCCTTGTGTATCCACTTCCTTCCACTACCGGTGAGATGAGTCCAGGGGTTTCGATAAATTTACTTGGCCAAGTTGTATTTTGCAGACTTGTGGTTGTACTGTTTTACATAGGAGGTCATGACAAGATTCAGTCCTTAGTGTTATCTGGGCGGTTCTACCACTACCTATTTTGTGCTTCCACTGCACCACACACACCCCCGAACCATCCGCCCAGATAGTTAAGCAATTTGAGATTTTTTGGGGCATAAAATAATCATGTCAAAATACACCCGTCACTTCCACCATGACTGCTCAAATCAGTGTCTCATGATTAAAAGGATGCTTGGGCATTTTAGCACCCCGAGTATCTAGGCAGCACTAAGCATGGCGTATAGTTACGGACTTAGTTTTGAAATGTTACTATTATAATTTTGCTAGGGCGACAAGGTTCACATATTCAAATATTCCAAAGGAGGTGTAATATTAATCAAGTTAAACAATGGGCATATAACTAGAATCTTAAATCAAACATATATTTGCATATAAAATAACAGCATGCAATTTGATAATTTAAACAAAAGTAATTTGCAGAAAATGTAGGTTCAACATGATCAAACTACTGACACGCCTTGCGCGGTTTACCGCGGTCTTGAGCTCACTCAAAGCTTTCTCATTTGATGGTCTTGACCTGTTGGTCTTTTTCTTCGTCTCGATCTTGATCTCGCTTGATCAATTGAATCTTTACGACTTCCAATTTCTAATTACGTGCTAGACAACTGAATCCAAATAAATGCAAATAACTCAAAAAGTCCCAATAAATCCAATTGAACTTCATTAATTTTTATTATGATTAAATAGGTGATTTGAGACAAGGTTGATTGGACGCAGAGTATTGTCGGTGTCATAGTGGTTGGAGTGAAGTGGGGAATGGCAAGGAAACTTGTCAAAATGGAGATCAAGGATGGGTCATGATAAAGGTATATCCATGAAATTATTTTTGTTTAGTGCTCGGAGATAACTAGGTATAGCTAATGGCAGAATACGATGGCCCGATCTTTTTATTAATAGCCTTTTTTATTATTTTTGTATTTATGAAGGAAGTTCCATGAGTTAGGTTAGACCTATGATTCGGTGTACGAGTTTAGCCGAGCATTGTTTTTGTCGAGAATTAGTACTGAGGGTATATATACTATATATGCGATGTATATAATTTTTAGCTTATCGAGTTAATCTTATAGTCTGTGTTTATAGCATTTTGTGGTACAATATTTTATGTACCCTTGTTTATTACTAGGCATTGTTTAATTTGAATTTGAATCTATTTATACGGTCCTAGCTTGTTGTATGCGCTTATGCTCAACATTATTATTTATTAAATCCAATGTTAAGGTATAATTAATGGCACCATTATTTTGTGTATACTTTAGTTATTATTAGTCTTAACTTAAATGTAAATTTATTTTCCTGGGAAAAGCTGGTTATATAGGGTCATATTTCAATATTTGCTATTTAGCAAAATCTACCACTAAGATTTACTTAATGGCGACATGTCAAATACTAGGCATATATTTTTACTATAATTAAGGGTAGTATTTATTTAAATTTGGACATTTAACCAAAATTGTTTTTCTTTATCAATGCCTTTAATTAATAATTGGTCTTTTAGATAATTATTCAAACCATACTAATTAATCATATATGAACTAGTCCAAATTTAAATCTTAAATATTCTCATTTATATCCTAACTAAATTTATTAGCTTCTCTAAATTATTTTCTATTTTTCCTTGATTTTTCTTAATTGAAATGGATTACAAAAATTGAAATAAAAATGGGGTGGAGAGGTGCGACTGGCGATTTCGAACCGGGGACCTGAGGGCTTGCAAGTGTTTAGCATGCGCTCTGTTAGCCAAATGGGCCGATAGAGGGAATGTGCTAAAACAAGAAATGTTGATTTGCTGCTGGGGCCAGAACAGAGGAAAGCCGCGACGGCAGAAAGTGGTCTTGCCGGCGGCGTGCGGAGGCCGGAGGGGCGTTGGGGACTACCAAAATGGGTGGCACCGAAGGTAAGCAAGCCACAGGAGGCGGTGCAAAGGTCGTGGCGGCAGAGAGGTGGGCGGGAGGCAGTCTGATGCGACCGGCGGCGAGGTGGTCACGGGGCGACGGCGCCATGGTGGAGGGGAGGGAGAATTGGCGGGCGCAGAAGCAAGAGCAAGGTAGGGGGAAGCTCACCATGGGATTGGTCGAGCGGGGAAGAGGCCGTGGCGAGCTGGCGGTGGCGCGGGAAGGTTCACGTCGCCGGCGATGTACAAGCGATGGGAGACTCAGGCGACGGTGTGGATGGCGTTGCGGTGTCACGGTAGAGCTCCAATGCGACGGCATTGGCCGGAGATAGCTCCAATCGGCCGGTCTTCGGACGGCCGGCGACAAAGAAAAAGGGGGCGGCCAGCGAGCTAGGGGCGCGGGGAGTTCAATTCCGCGAGAGGGGAGAATAAGTGGGGGAGGGCGGTGCGTCCTGTGGGTGAGCCGAGCTTTATAGGCGGCGAAATCGGGCGGCGACGTGCGGGGGTTGGCCGGCAGGGCATTGGCATCGGGATGGGTCCGCTCGGGTGTGCGCGACGTGGGGGCAGGTGAGGACGCGACGAGAGGAGCAGGGCGACGTGCATGCTCAGGCGGGGCCGGAGGTAGGCGCGGTGTTGTGGAATCAGACGGACGGCGACAGGAGCAGGTCGGCTGACGTCGAAATAGAGAGAGGAGCCGGGTCCATTGCGGGAGATCTGATGTGGGATGCGGCGGAGGTGACGGACGACGAGCTGGCACGGGTGTGTGACGCACTCTCTAGAGTGGCGACGTGCTCGACGAGACGGAGATGGGGCCGGGGTGATGAATCTTGGGCATGGAAGCAGGGAGCGCAATCGGGAGACAGAGAAGAAAAGGAAAGAAAACAGGTGGAGGAGGAAGGAGGAAGAAGCCGGCTCCAGCGGCAGAGAGGGAAGGAGGAGGGGGCAGGCCGGGCCCGTGCGCAGAGGGAGAATGAAAAGGAGAAAGATGGAGGGAGGGAGAGAAAAAGAAGTGGCCCACCTGGAAGTGAAAGGAAAAATAGGAAAGGGGGAAGAAAAGGGAAAAAGGGCTCAAGCAAGGTTTTGAATTTTTTGTTTTAATTTAAATTTCTATTTCACATTTATGAGTATTGATTTCAGTTTTTGCATGGAATTTAAAATTTAAATATAAATTTTCACTATTTAGATCGAGTTTTTAATACTCCTTTGGCCATTGCTTCTCTTTTATTTAAGTAAATTGGGTTTCAAATTTTTATTTCTTAAATTTTTAATTTTTGTGTAGATCCTTGGATTTTCGATTTCTTTTATTAACACCATCATTTTTTTAAAATTTGGATATTGTTTCTCAACATACTAATTTGCATGCCACCAAAACCTCAGAATATTCAAAGAGAATTTTTGAACACCAACAAAATGCAAGGGAAAGTTTTTAAAACTTCCATATTTTTGAATACTTGAAATTTAGGATGTTACAGGTGTCAATCGCTCCGGTGGAGGGCCGACGGCCAAGGCGGGGCACGGCGGAGCGAGTGGCTACAGCGGTGGCGCACTCCTCGGGGCCAGCGGCGACTCGGACCAAGCGGCATGCGATGGTGCATGGCGACTCCTCCCAAGGCCATGCGAGCGGCGGTGGCACGGCTCCAGAACTCGTGCGGGGTGGCGCCGATGGGGAGCCCGTGCGTCGACAGTGGTGGGAGCAACAACGGTCGTGCTATCCAGCGTCGTTCAACGCGTGGAGCGGCCGTTCGGGGCGGCGGCGCTTATGCCGCATGCGGATAGCAGCCGAGCGGCGGTGTGAATCCAGGCTTTGCGGTGGCGTGCATGGGGGCTGTGGCGATTCGTGCGACACCGCGGAGAGGCCATGTGATACGGGGGATTGCCCGATTTTCACGGCGTAGGATCAATGAAGATAATTTGGATACGTGCAACCTGACGAATCGATGGCGCCAACCACTGTTAGAACAGCAACCTGCAACAAAAGAATTTGTCCAACCACACGCTCGTGATCCCGTCTACTTGACCACCAAGTAGACGCGTCGTCGCTCTAGCCAATCACAGGGAATCACAAGAACGACGGGGAAGAACGCTCGATTCCCCTCTAGGATGCAATCATATGCTAAACTCTAGGAGGAACAAACGTATAGCTCTCTGGAAAAATAATAGATCTGTTTTTTTGTTTATGGTGGTCTGATACAATAGGAAGGAGGCGGTGTACTTATGGCACCCCTCCCTTGTTCTTGCACACGGCTCAGCCTAAGGCCGGCTGAAATTGATTCGGCTATCAATCTCTAAGAAATTGAATCAAACACTACTGACTAGAGTTTAGATGCTAATCCACTAATTGATTCGGATAAAAAGAATTACATAACAGAATTCTTTTGTTCGGCCAGACTTGACGCAAAACATGGCTGACTTCAGTCATTAGGAAGCATGCAGGCCTTGGACTCCTCACGGTACATCTCCTCTCCAAATAATTGACTTTCTATACTTGCGCATGAACTGGATTTCTTGCCTCCGTACTCGGTCATATGGTCTTGGAATCTGACCCAACTCCTCCTTCATAAACTTGTGCCCAAGAGTAGTCTGATCTATCATGTCGATGCAGTGTACAACCGCTTCATCATGCATGCACATGCTCCCATTTAAAAAAATTCCAACACTGTCCAGAACATCAACACACCCATACGCATTCTCTCTCCTTCCATTACTTTTCCTTAATTTGGCTGGATGCAGTGATTCCATACGTGAATAGTAGTTCATGTGGTAATCCATTTCTTTTGATAGACAGCACAATATGGGACTGTTCTTTTTGGCTGTGGCTTATGACTTTTGACTGAAATTTTTGAATTTTGACTGTTTACAGTACAGATTACGGAGAGATCGATACTCACTTGCAATTTTGACTAGTACAGATGTTAAGCTTTTAACATGTACTACATTTAACTTGTAGGACCCGTCTTAAAAAAAATACTCTGTTTAAAAGTTAGATACTGTAGCGGCTGCGAAAAATCGGACGACTTATAGCCTGCCAAACAGGCCCTATGTATCCTTCTTTTCTCATGTAGCATCAATTTAATTCTTGTTCCAAGTGACGTCCTAAAATTACACGAAATATTCTTGTGAGGTAGTAAATAATTCTTACATAAATAAAAATTAAATTCACTTTGGAGCGAGTTTACCTGATAATATTTAATACGACGCAATAATTTTTTTCCTGTTAAATAATATATTTAACAGAAAAACGCTAAGTATGTCTGTATCCGCATCACCATGCGGGGTCGATGGTGCGTGATGCAAGACGACGGGGCCGAGCGGAGCCGGTGGTGCGCACAAGGCGGCGACCAATGCGGGGTTGGTTGCGGGTGGCTGGCGCTCGAGCGACGATGCTCGTGCGGGAGCGGCGCTGTGCTGGGGCCAGCTACTCGTGCGGCGGCGCGGCTCCAGATCGAAGACGGCGAACGGCGGCACCGCTCCATGCCGGCAGTGGCCGAACGGCGGCGGACGCATGCGGGCGACATGGTCGCGTGCAGGCGGCAACTCATCGATTTTATTTTTTTTAATCCACGGTACAATCAATATCTACTCTTTCATGTAATCTATCGATCGACATTGTGCCGACGACTTCAAATCTGCTCGCGGTAGATTAGAGCGGATTTGTACCATAGAAAATAATATGGAAAGCGAAAATTTTACGAAATTTAAAGCGATCTAGATAGTAATACACAATTCAATCTACGAGTGCTCGACGATTACCTTTCGATCAACCGAAGTGATCGTGCCGATAATGTGTTGAGGAACCATCGCTAGCGAGTCCAGTCTTATCAATTCCTCCTATGTAAAAGGGGTAGATCAAACACAGAATAATCACAAAATAATGCAAGAATCGAACACAGAGAGATGAGGGGCTCCTTCTTTATTGCTTTTATTTCTCAAAAAGTATAAGTGATGACAATAAATACCCCTTATTTATAGAATAAGTAAAGGATGTCCACCAATAAGCTAGACTTACATACCTAAACCTAGGTTTCCCAACAACAACAGTTAGTTTCCGTATCAAGAAAGGAAACAGGAAACTAAACCTAGGTTTCCCAACAACAACAGTTAGTTTCCGTATCAAGAAAGGAAACAGGAAACCTCTCCAAGTTAAACATGTATCTGTGCAGACCGGACTGTCTAGAACGATCACAAGTGCTTCTTTGGTGGAAAAAAGTGTGATCCTATGGCAGCGTTCAATATGGCTTAAGCTTATGGCTTAAGTTTATTTTTGCACTATTCATAATTTCGTTTTTTTCTGAGTTTTTGACTTTTTTTTGAGCTTTTTTGTCAGTTCTTTTTTTTGTCGTATTCGATTGCGTTGTTTGTGATGGGCTAACATATTTTTTTAATTTTTTTAAATTTAATTATGTTAAATAAGCCTCGTCACCATGATATTTTTCATTAAATTACAAGTGTTTTCACCATAAGCTTTCAAAGATTCACCGAACCGATCACCACCATATATAGATGCAAGAAAGAAAAGTTTGCTAAAACTAATGCAAATATTAGGAAAGATGAATTAATACTCCTTAACATTTTTAAATTTCACATGGCTAATTTTAGTAGTGAATCATATTGTTAGTCCGACTCCGTACCCGTTTTTTTTTTAAATATGACTGTTTTAAATATAGCCAATGTGATACACGAGTTGATGACCAGTTACTGTAATCCTTGTCGAGTAAGGGGGGTCGATGCATGGAGGCAACCCTCGCCCGACGAGTACACTTATTGATGATGACGCCATATAACACCACAGATAATTGCCAGGTGGGCCAAAAAGAAAAGAACAAAATCACACATACATTAGACACGTCGCCGCTAAAGCACCAAGCTAAAGCAAAGCTAGCGTCCCTACGACACGAGCAAATCTTCACACTGCACCCACTCCTTCCGCCGGATGATCAACTGCGCCCTTCCACTTGCCGACGACCGCCGCGAGCTCCCGGTGCTGCGGCCCGCCCGGCGCCGACGCGATCTCCGCCGCATCCCGCAGCTCCCGTGCCTTCTTCCGCGCTGCCTCACCCTTCTCCCCCACCATCAGCTCCCTCACCACCGCCGCTACCTCCTCCCTCGGCACCACCCCGTCCTCCCGCCCCATCACACGCAGCGCCAGCCCGGCCCGCTCCGATGACAGCAGCACCGCGTTCATCCTCTGCTCGGCGAACAGGGGCCACGCCAGCATCGGCACGCCCGCTGTCACTGTCTCCAGCGTCGAGTTCCACCCGCAGTGCGACAGGAGCCCTCCCACAGAGCGGTGGTTTAGGATCTCCAGCTGCGGCGCCCACAGCGGCACGGCAAGCCCGGTGCCCCTGGTCCTCTCGACGAACCCCTCCGGCAGGTAGCTCAGCGGGTCGTTGCCATGGTCGGTCGTCCCAAAGTAGCCCGCGCTGCTGTCCTTGTCATTGGGGAAGCGCACCACCCACACGAACCTCTGCTTGCTCGCCTCCAGCCCGGCCGCCAGCTCGGCCGTCTGCTTGGTGGATAGCGTGCCGCCGCTGCCGAAACACACGTACAAAACCGACCCGTCCGGCTGGTCGTCCAGCCATCGTATACAGCTGTTCTTGGCCGCATCGTCGGAGAAAGGACGGACCAACGGACCCACCGCGTAAACCGGCGGGTACACGCCTTTGTCGGAAAGCTCCTTGAACGCCACCAACGTCTCGTGCTCCATCGCGTCGAAGGTGTTGACGATGAAGCCGTTGGGGCGGAGGTAGTCGAGTCCCAGGTCGATCATGAGAGGGTACACAGGGTTGGAGCGGTCCTGGAGGGGGTCGGCAAGGTCGGCGCCGTGCAGCGGCACGCACCCCGGGAGGACGACAGGCTCCGGGAGGTCACGGCACTCGCAGGTTGTGGTCCTGGCGAGCTCCGGGGTGTAGAGCAGCGAGGTCAGCAACATGAGGTTCGAGGTGAAGAAGACGTACCGCGGCAAGCCAAGCTCCGCGGCGACGGCTAGTGCCGCGGGGCAGAGCATGTCGGTCAGGAAGGCCGCGACGCCGGCGGGGGAGCCGAGCAGGGAGCGAAGAAGGTCGCGGAGGTGGGGCAGCGTGCGGCGGACGACGGTGAAGACACGGGTCTCGATGCGCGCGTCCGTGGGGAGGTCGTCGAGGGACACCTCCGGGAGCGCGGTGGTGGAGACGCACGGCGGGAGGGAGGCGAGTGGGGAGGAATGGGTGGGCGAGGAGAGGTTGGTGTAGGTGACGACCATGACGGCGAAGCCGTGGTGCGCGGCGAGGCGCGCCGCGAGCTCGGCCACCGGGACGATGTGCCCCGCGCCGGGGCTCGTGAGCACGACGACGCGCGGGGCATGCACCGGCGCCATGATAACTCAGCTAGTTCGTATCACTGACTCACTGTGTTGCTTTTTTTCTTGTGTTTATTCTGACTGAACTACGTACCTATAGGCCCTGTTCAGCAGCCTTTCAGCTGGCCGGTTTTTCGCAACCACTACAGCACCTAACTTTTAAACAGAGTATTTTTTAAGATGGAGTCTACAAGTTAAACATAGTACACGTTAAAAGCTTAACATCTATACCAGCCAAAATCGCAAATAAGTATCGATCTCTCCGTAATCTGCATCAGAACAACCAAAATTCAAAATTTCACCAAAAGTTCATGTTCGCACCAAAAAGAACATGCCCTATAAGCAGAGCACGGAAGTGTCTGAGCACTTGACTCGTTCTTTAATGTGCCGAATGGAACACGCTGCTTCGTCCTTCCAAACAAGTAAGGTGGTGATCATTTTGGCTTATTTTTGGTGACTTATGGTGAAAAGATTCAGAATTTGGTGAAAAAATATTGTAGCTGACAGAGGCTTATTTACCATAATTAAATTTAAAAAAATTAAAAATATAAAAAATATGTTAGCCCATCACAAACAACGCAAACGAATACGGTAAAAAAAAGAACCCGACAAAAAAGCTTAAAAAAAACCAAAAGTTCAGAAAAAAATGAAATTATGAATAGTGAAAAATAAATCAGAAGCCAGAATAAATTTCCTTCCCTTTCTTTTTCTTAGACATTAGAGTGTCCTGCTGCTGGTCGCACTAACTGTGCAGTGTGGACGCATCGCGGCTGATGTGGCCTGTCGCGGTGTCTACCGTTGAGCATGCAGAAATAGATGGCAAAACCGTATTTTAAAGGAGTGTCTATACAATATTTGACTATTTTTTAAGATAAAAATAGTCAGATTTTAGAACGTTGGATGGTGATCCAACGTTCTAGATCTTTTTTTAGAGGGGGTGCTTATATGAGATATTTTTTTGGAGGGGGTGCTTATATGAGTGGATCCGTTGGATAGAGATCCAACGCTCTCAGATCATCTGACTATTTTTAGCTTAAAAAATAGTCGAATGTTGTATAGCATTTCTCTTAAAACAATGCTCCATCACACCGTGCAAGTATCATTATATTATTACATAATGCACGGAAATATTAACACGATGCTGGTACGTACAGATGGGATGTCAGTGTCTTCTTTCTCTTTTTTTCAACAAATCGTCAGCACATTTGAATTTTCTCAAAGGTAACAACTATCTAGTACGATAATCTATAGCGGATATTATCGATGAAATAGTGTATTTTCGAAATCAAAAAGTCAGAAATTTAAATGATTTTTGGATTGTTTCCATCCGGTGATGATTATCAAAACCTAAGAATATTTACTTATAAGCTCATAAAATTCTAAAGATTTTAAATAGTTGATTCTACTGGTTTCAAAACCTGGCTATACCACTGTTGTTGAGCACGGCGACCTCCAATATTAGGGCAACCCTCTGCTGGTGCATCTCTAGGCTCAACATGCTCTGGCTATAACCAGCAGGCCTCGCTTCTGTGTGTGCTTGTTCCTGGAAAGTAGGGGTGAAAATAGATCGAATACGAATCGGATAGTGCTTAAACCATATTCGCATATGTATTTTTTTTTCTTGGATTCGAATATGAATCGAATAAATGTCGGATACGAATACGGACTGGACAAATGTTGGATACGAATTCGAATCAAATATCTACTCAATTTGATTGGATCTAGATATCCTCATAACTTATGTAGTATGAAGATATTAATGATATTTTATCCTTTACAGTCATGCTTAATCATTCTAATTCATTTACTTTGCCTAAAAACACGAATTTACGTTCAATTAAAAAAACTTGTCCAACTAATAAGTCGTATTGTAATAAAATATGCATATTGTTTCGTCAAATACGAATATGGATATTCCAGATAAAATAACATTTTAGATGGTAAAAATACATATCATATTCGTATCCATATTTTTTATATGAATTCAAATAAGAATAGGATAGAAATTGTTAATCGGATGAAAAAATCTATACCATATTTGTATCTTATCAAATACGATAATCGGATAATTCGTATCCACTTTTCACCCCTACTAGAAGGGGTGCCTGGACAGTCCCAACGTCCGAGAAGTTGCTACCCTGTTGCTTTCTTCATGAGATCGCAGCGGAGACCGTCAACATGGTTGATCTCTCCTAGTTCGTGATCAATGCATGGGTGGACAATCCCGACCACATTCCTAAGGAGGTAGAGCGCCTAAGGAGGTAAAGGGTTTGTTTATATTGGTTGTGGCTAATGATGTTTGGCTAAAAATGAATAGTAATAACTAAAAGAAGTGATTTTTAGAAGGAGAGAGCGAACGATAGGGAAAGTGAAGAAGAAATAAGTGTGCAAGACGAGAACGAGAGGAGTGGGGTGCGTGATGCGCCCGTGACGCCCTGCCTTTATCCCCAAAGCGAGAGGAGTGAGAAAATCGCTTCGAGAAACCGGATATTCATATTGGCTTTTGACTTCTCTAAATAGAAACTAGAAACAAAAGTTAATATGAATGGACCCAAAGCTTGACATACATGAGCCTCGCATCTTAGATAACCCTGCATACGGAAGTGGTCGACAACTCGATTGTTTCTCGACCGCCACTACAACGCCCATGCATGCTCCGCTATAATGTGCCTAACAGGTGCATTCTTTTTTACTACGGCTAATATCTTTTGGCCCTAACGTAAGCGCTTATACGAACAACTGAACATCAATAAGCTGATTCAAAAAGACTACTATAATAAACCGCTTTAAAACGATAACGAAGAAGTCATCCTGTTTATTTATTCGAAGAAAACCATAATAAGATGAAAGGAATAGAGCCACGTTTGGTTGACTTGTATTGCTCCTAGTTATCTCGCTATCGTGACTAAAGCTGTTTTTCTACATTACCTAGCTTTTAAATAGAATGTCTTTTTAAGGAGGGGTATATTAGTCGATTGTAATACACACCGTAACGACTTCATTTATATCAATCAAAATCGTACGTAAATATCTCTCTTTCTATAAATTTCTATATAAATTGTTACTATTTATAAGTTAAATCTAATAACCAAAACAAAAAAATTTACGGAAGTGCTATAAAATATTCGACTATTTTTTTAAGGTAAAATTAGTTAGATTTTCGGGCATTGGATTTCAATCCAACGGATCCCCCCATACAAGCCCTCTCCAAAAAAATGATCTGAGACGTTGGATCTCCATCCAACGGATCCATCTATACAAGCTCCCTCCAAAAAATTGATCTGGAATGTTGGATCTCCATCCAACGGATCTACCCATACAAACCCTCCCCTAAAAAAATAATCTGAAAAGATCTGGAACGTTGGATCATCATCTAACACCCTAAAATCTGATTAATTTTATTTTAAAAAATAGACACTCCCAAAAATCTAATGAACGGCCCTACGAATATCAAGAGGAAGAGCTGAGGATCAGTCACTGCGGCTGCAATCAATCCACGCGTGCGCTTCCGTTTCCACTGCCGTCGGCGTCTACGGGCTCAGTGCTCCTTGTCCTTCCCTACCCTTCCCCTCTCCTGCGAGCTGCGTGGCCATGGAGCGAACCCCACTGATTCCTCGCGTCAAGCTCGGCACCCAGGGGTTGGAGGTGATTCTCTCTTGCCCTCTCGCTCGGTTAATCCGCGCTTTATCTTCTCTTCTGTTCGGCTGCGCTGAGTGAATCGAGTGATTTCGACGAAGGTGTCCAAGCTGGGGTTCGGGTGCATGGGGCTGACGGGCGCGTACAACTCCCCGCTCGACGACGACGCCGGCGTCGCCGTCATCGCGCACGCTTTCCTCCGCGGCGTCACCTTCTTCGACACCTCCGACGTCTACGGGCCCCACACCAACGAGACCCTCCTCGGCAAGGTCCGCCTGGATCGGTGAATCTCGTTGTTTCTTTCTTTTGTTCCCGAGGAGAGCTCAGGCCGGAGTGAGTCAGGTTGCTCACCATTTGTGTGTGAATCTTTGTTGGTTCGGTCCAGGCGCTGAAGCAGCTGCCGCGGGAACAGGTGCAGGTGGCCACCAAGTTCGGGATCCGGCGGGACGCCGACGGCGCGCGCGTCGTGTGCGGCCGGCCGGAGTACGTGCGCGCCTGCTGCGAGGCCAGCCTGCGCCGCCTCGGCATCGACCACATCGACCTCTACTACCAGCACCGCGTCGACACCACCATCCCCATCGAGGACACGGTCTCTCGCTGCACATTCTCCTGTCCTTGCTCCCTTTCTTGATTTCTTCCCCCTGTCCTGCATACATGACAATCCCTGTGTTGCCGTCCGTGTTGGTGCGGTTGCTCATGAGATGACAATTCTTGTGCTGAAATGGCTGTAGATTGGTGAGCTTAAGAAATTGGTGGAGGAGGGGAAGGTCAAGTACATTGGGTTATCGGAGGCGAGCCCCAACACGATCAGGCGTGCTCACGCCGTCCACCCGATCACTGCGGTGCAGATGGAATGGTCTCTGTGGGCTCGTGACATCGAGCCTGAGATTGTGCCACTCTGCAGGTGAATTTCACATTGCAAATTCTACCTATATGATCACATGATAGTCCTGATTAGTTGATGATGTAACAAAAATTCGTTCTACTCTGTGGATTTCAGAGAATTGGGGATTGGAATTGTTCCCTACAGCCCTATTGCCCGCGGTTTTTTTGGGGGTAGAGGAGTGACTGAACAAGTGTCTGCTGAATCTAGTCTGGTACTGAATACTGATACAATCCGCCTCAAAGTATCATTTCTTGATCTGCAGCAATCGATTCCTTTCAGTTTACTTAGGTGTGAACCTTTTTTTTCAGCAAGAGCATCCACGGTTTGCGGCAGAAAATTTGGAGAAGAACAAGCATCTTTATCTGAAAATGGAAGAACTGGCCAAGAAGCACCAGTGCAGCCCTGCTCAGCTAGCTTTAGCTTGGGTTCTGCATCAAGGGGATGACGTGGTTCCAATACCAGGTGAATGTTCTGATCCCATTTCCATGTCATTTCAGGCATGCAGTGTTAACCTGTAGGGTTGATTTCATATATAGAGATTTTCATTCACGTAGCAGGTGAACATTTGAAGATAAGTCTTACTTGTGCTTTCAAATAAAAGTGAAATGTGTAGTTTTAAGAAATCATAGGGAAGCAGAAGAAATAAAGAGAGACAATGTAACGAAAAAACCGTCCATTTTTAATTGTGATATAGCTTTCTTTGGCGGAGAAACAAGGTATACATATCATGATTATATAAACACCCTCTTTCAAATGAGGTCTTTCGCTACACAGTTTGTGCTATATAATGTTAACTTTAAACTGGCATTAAACTAAACTGCAAAATGTTTGGTGGCTCCAAACACGACCTAATTTTACAAAAGAAAAAAAGAAGAAAATCCCCCTTGTGCTTGTTTTCACTTTCAAGTTCCAACAAGTACATCAGCAGGCAAGCTCATTGTTTGTGTGTCTCCAATAGCCGGCATTTGATCACTGACAAACATGCTCTACAATTTCGCAGGGACAACTAAGATCAAGAATCTAGATGCCAACATTGACTCCTTAAAGTTGAAGCTGACAGATGACGACCTGAAAGAAATTACCAGCCAGATACGTGAAGAAGATGTGGCCGGTGGAAGACAATATACCTCCTTTGCGCATATCACCTGGAAGTATGCAGACACACCAAGGAAGTAAAGCTATAAAACATTCTAGCAGGATCCTGTGCAACAGCCGTCCCATTCTCCCTGCTGATGTGCTAAATGGTGCCGCATGTATCTTGTGAATGCTCTGTTTTAGATAATGTACTACGAATAATAATAAGTGCACTCTCTTCAAGAACCATATAAAGCATGTTTCAGCAGAAAGTTCATTTTTGTCTGTGCTTGCAGAAGACTGAAGTGACGTGCTAACTATGTGCTATGTCTATCTAGTCATAGCAAATTTCTGAGACTAATAACAACAGTGGTGGAAAATGTGTGTACTTAAACAGAAATTCAGAAGCATATTAGGGAAATGTGCTACGTGAACACTCCTAACTATGGAGCAGAGATCAGTGTCACAAACCAAAACACAAATCTCTGAGCCTACTCTGGTCAACATGTTCCAGCAAGTCACGAAAGCAACAGATAGAGTTTCAGAAAAGAGACTGCTACAGTTTCATACTTGCTCTTAAAACGACCATTTTACCACAAAGAACCGCCGCGGGGGTGTCATGGTTCTCAAGAAACAGCCATGACCAGTCACTGAAGTAGAATGTGAACAAATCCTGTCAAGTTCACCGCAAGTTCTTCCGCCAGCACGAGGAGTCGTCCTATTTACAAAGCTCTGGTGCGTTGGTCCTGTGGACACCAGAGCCATGTAAACCGCACCGACTCTTCGCGCCGATGAAGAGCTCATCCTTTGGAGTAATGCATCTGCCAGAAGCAGCATAGCACCATAACCATGGATCTCCAGGTTCTTGCTCCTCTTTCTCACACACAAGATAGTATTTACAGGGAACTATGGAACCTAACAACTAATGGCAACGATCTTATAGAACCATAAAAGGGGCTATGCGAGGAAGGTATTAGCAGCAGTTCTCCAGCACAGCTCTTCAGCTGTTGTAAGGTGACCAACCTAGGAATTTTTATTAAATAATCAATTTTTAATTATAGTATTATACATGTTTTTTATTTTTATTTTTGCAGCTTTGACTATATTTCTCTCCACGGTTGAGCAACTTTGGCTAGTCGTCCAACCGTTGGACGACAAGACCTAGTCACCTAACGGTTGGACGATTTTAAAAAGTAATATAATTATTTTATTAATTTGATAGAAATAATTGTGAGGGGTAAATGATAATTGTTGTAGCTAATACATTTAGCAAATATTGTTTGTAAGTTATTTCTTTTTTGAAATAAAAGGGCAGACAATGTCGGTTCATCCGTTTATGATTTTTGTAAATTGTGAATGGTACGAAATATGTTAGACTCGCAATAACATTTTACGATCATCGTATGTTGTTCTAGTGCAATAAATTTTTAAAGAATTTTGTGAGGACGATTGAGGTAGCAACGATTAGTAAGTAGAAAGGTAAGTGATATTGGGATGCAATAGAGAATTCGTACACGAAGGAAGACAGCAAAATACGTATACAACGAAAAAACTATCCAAATCAGGAGGAACACCCACTACTCACCACTGGCTATACCACCCGCAGCACCTCCTCCGTCGTCGCCACATCTCATCCACGTTCAGTGCCCGCCCATACGGCCCCGCTTGGCCTTCCTCAGCGCGGGGTGTCAGCGCCCCGAAAGTGTGAGGTGGTCAGGAAGCCTGCTGACATGTGCTCCCAATGCCTCGGGAGTGGACTGCACTCATGGCTACGTGGAAACTGCGTGCTGCTGAGCTACGACCCAGAAAGGACCTCAATCGAGTTGTCCGCTAGAAAGTCACTCACGTCCACCGAGAGATCCTCGTGGGGGATTGCCGAACTCCTACCCGGTGCGTCGTACCTGCAGGCGTCCATGTGTGATGTTTGAATTTTATCTTCGTCATTTGTGGATTTTTACGACTCAAATGCTATTTAAATCGTCGCATACAATTTTAATCGCTACACGTAATCATAAATCATCGTGTACTATTTTAAATCGGTGCGTGGTATTCTAATCGTCACGAACAGTTTTAAATCTTTTGATGGCTATAAATATCCTAAAAATTAAGAAAACTTATTATGGGGTTTCTACAATTTATAAGCGACTAACAAAATTAACTAGACCTTCAAATGCATAACAGCATGATCTAAACAACAATACAACTATTAACAACTAAATTAGCATTACTTTCTAAACTATAAATTTAATTATTTCAGTTGCTATCCTACTATGTTTGAAAAATAAATATACAAAAAATACAGAAAACTCATTATCGTTGATGCGCAGATCCGTCCTCCTCTCTTCCCCTCCCTCTCCTCGTCCTCTTCCTCTCTCTTCCCTCCTCTTCCTCTCCTCTCTTCTTCTCCTCCTTTTTTCCTCCTCTCCTCCCTCCTCTCCTTCTCATCTCTTCTCCTCCTTTTATTTCCTCCTCTCCTTCTCTCCTCTCTTTCTCTTCACCCTCTCTCTTTTCTCTCGGTGGCTGAAGCAAATGAGCACTGCGCTTGGGCGACCATGCACGGTGAGGGGTTATACCCCTAGTCGCCCAACATTTAGGCGACTTGGCCACGTATCGCCCAACAGTTGGACGACTAGCCAAAATCGCTCAACGGTTGGGCGACTTAGCCACGTGTCGCCCAACAGTTAGGCGACTTGGCCACGTGTCGGCCAACAGTTGGGCGACTAGCCAAAATCACCTAATCGTAGAGCAATATATGGTCAAAACTGTAAAAAAAAATAAAACAACAGATATAGGACTTGGTGATGATATAATAAACCATCTTGTAGAATTGCAGCCAATGAGCAGACTGAACTCCTACTAAGATGTTGCCATCTGGGGATGGTTGCAACCAAGAATAAGATTGATATCATTGTTCTATTTATTACTTGTGCTTACCATTTGCTCATTATCACTGAAAAAGATTGGTTTGATGTCTCATTTGGTGGATGCAATGGCTTGCAAGGAGTAAACTATGGTTTCTTGTGGAAACCTAGCAGACTTATCCAGGATGGAACGATTTGGTACACAAACCACCATGCCGTTGGTGTTAGAATGCAAGGAACTCAATGACGACAATGGACAAATAAATAAGAGGAAAGATTGGTGTGTCAAGAGGGAAAACATGGAAACAAAATTACTGGCAATTGCATTGTTTATTGTCGTACGATACCCTTGACACATTTGACATTTAATTACTCAACACAGCTAATTCAATGTTAATTGGCAAAAGCAAACTAAGTCTCCATACTTCATTTGTAAAACTGAAAGTGCAGATACTAAAACATCTATTACAAGAAATATGGTCTAAAACTTGAAGCTGCAAGATCACCTAAAAGCAAAAAAGCAAAATGTAAAAAGAATGATCATGTCACCAAAACCTCCAAGGATCCTTGTAAGGAGGAACATAATTTTCTGTTGGGGGGAGAAGGTGAAAGGATGCTAGTCTTTTGTAGAAAAGGTCCCATCCGAGTTGCAAAAAAATTGACTCATTGGTCAGAAGTTGAATATTTTTAAAAAAGATATTTACAAAATATGCATGTTCTGCCTGTGATTATGTTGTGGACGCATTTGTGGGTAAGACTTAGCACAGGCGCCGCCACGGCTCGCAGTCTACAGCCGACCATTAGAAGCATGATCGGCTATAGGGAGGACACAGCAAGGAGAAGGTTTGCCGGTAGAGTCCAATTCGGATAAAGATAAGTAGTTGCTATCTTAAGAGTTTGTTACCTATTATATAGACGAGTTATTTAGGAAATATATATGATATCTTAGCAAGGCTTGTTAGGAAGGCGCCTCATATATAAAGGCTGTCGAATACTTTTGAGAAGACAATAAAGATTATAGTTCAAGTCTAGTTTGGCTAGGTCAGAGCCTCTACCGCAAGGGCAGAGGGCAATCCTGCCATTGCTACCTTTCCCCAATCTCTACCATATCAACTTTGGTATTAGAGCGTATGACCCTACAACTTGCAACCTTCCACCATGGAGGAAACCAAGATGTTGGCCGACCTTAGCAGGCAAATGGCACAATTGCTTCAGGTAGTGACCAAGCACCAGGAGAAGTTAGATGAAATTGACAAATGTTTGGGATAAAGCCCTGGCCGCCAGATGTAGAGAGCTTCACAAGAGGATGAAGGCTTCAAGGATGGCAGCAGCTTGGAGCAGGGCGAGGGAGCCGAGGAGTGCCCCGTTTCCATAAGCTCGCCTTTCTGATGTAAGACAGCAAAGAAGATCCGTTACTATGGCTCAATCATTGTGAGCAGTTCTTTTGAGGGCAACGGACGATGGAGAAGGAGAAAGTATGGTTGGCACCCTATCATATGATGAGAGCAGCCTAACAGTGGTATTGTCGCTTAGAGTGCAGCCAAGAAGTCCAGACTTGGCCACGTTTTGTTGAGCATGTCAATCTTCGTTTCGGGCCTCCCATACAGTTGTAGCACATGAGCATAGTGAATGAATACCAAGAGAAGTTCCTCTCTCTTTTATACCTATGCGATGAGATGACGAAAAAGCAGCATGTGCAGATTTTCACTTGTGGTCTCTATAACCCCTGCAGACAGATGTGGAGCTTCAAAATCGTTCCACATTGGAGATGGCAATGAGTCTGGCACGGGCTTATGAGAAGAGGTTAGAAATCAATGAAGAAGACGATAGCAAATCGGGAGGCCAACAACTGGCGTCAAGCAGACCAGCCATGGTGAGCCGTGGCCCCCTGATTAGCACAACTATGGCAAGCAAGGGACTGCAAGGAGATCTTATTCCACCAGTGACCAAGATGGCAACCACGGTAGCCATTGACTCCAACACCAAGATGTCAAATTATCAGTTCTGTCACTTGACCGAGGAGGAGATGGCAGACCAGCTCATGAAGGGGTTGTGCTTCAATTGCCCTAAAAAAAATTTAAGAGACCACGCAAGTAAGTGCTCTATGAAAGGCATATATTTGCTAGAACTCGATGATGGGGATGATCTGGAGGAATCATATGATGATGACATACAAATATTGTTACATGCTCTCACGGGGATTCGAGAAAACATGATAATGCAATTGGCAGTTACAGTCTACGGTCTAAAGTTACGAATTCTCATGGACTCCGGCTCAACACATAATTTGATGACTGAGGATATAGCACACCACTTGGGTCTGCCATCAGCTGCCAGCATGACTTTTAAGGTGGCCATTGCCAATGGTAATAAAGTGGACAGCACTGGCTTGCTCCCTGGAGTTCAGGTCCAAATTGGGGATGGGGTCTTCTCTCTTGATTTTTATCTCATTCCACTCGCTGGTTTTGATATGGTTCTTGGCGTCCAATGGCTGCACACTCTTGGCCCAATTGTGTGGGATTTTGAGCTCTTGACGATGTCCTTTTCGCACATTAATCACATGCTAACGTGGAGGGGGCTGTAGACTGGCACAGCATGATCTCACACGACCCTAGTAGAGCACGATGACCTCATGATTTCACTCCTTAATGAGTTTGCTGGTATTTTTGAGGAACCACAAGGGCTACCACCCCACCGACTGTCTGATCACCATATTCACCTTTGGCCTAACACCGAACCAGTGGTGGTTCACCCTTACCGTTACCCACAACTTTTGAAGGATGGGATTATCAACAATGGGATGATATGATTAAGCAAGGAATCATCCAGAACAGCACTTTAGCATTTTCTTCACCAGTCTTGTTGGTACACAAGAAGAACAATTTATGGCATTTCTGCGTGGACTATCATGCCCTCAACGACAAGACGGTGAAGGATAAATTCCTAATTTCCGTGGTCGATGAGTGTTTGGATGAGCTGAAAGGTGCATGCTTCTTCATAAAGCTTGATTTGCGTAGTGGTTATCACCAGGTCCGCATGTATCCTCTGGACATCGAGAAGACTACTTTCTGAATGCATCAGGGTCACTATGAGTTTGTTGTTATGCTGTTCGGTTTGACAAATGCACCTGCTACATTCTAGGCTCTTATGAATGAGGTTCTTAAACCATACATTCGTCATTTCGTGCTTGTTTTCTTTGATGATATTTTGGTCTATAGCTCATTTGGGCGGAGCATATCCAACATGTACGAGCCATCCTATAGCTATTACGCCAGCATCAATTATTCCTCAAACATTCTAAATGCTAGTTCAGCGAAGCATCGGTGGCCTATCTGTGCCATATTATTTCCGGACAGGGCATGGCCATGGATCCTACTAAAGTGGAGGCTGTCAAGAGCTGGCCAACTCCTACTACAGTCGGAGCACTATAGGGGTTTCTTGGTCTTACCAGCTATTATCGCGAGTTCATCAAGGGGTATGGCAAGCTGGTCTGCCCCCTCACCCGATTGCTCAAGAAAGAGGGATTCGTGTGGTCTTCTGAGGCAGATGTGACTTTTCAATCCTTAAAGGTGGCTCTCACCTCTGGCCATGTACTTCAGCTTTCGGATTTACAGATAAAAAAATTTGGTGGACTGTGACGCTTCAGGTTTGGGGTTCGGCACCATCTTGCATCAAGGGGCGGGACCCATTGCATTCTTCAGATGAACAGTCGCTCCTCATCATACAAAGTTGGCGGCTTATGAGCATGAACTGATTAGTCTCATGAAAGCGGTGCGACATTGGTGGGCCTATTTGTGGGGGCGCACTTTCACGGTCCGTACGGATCACTACAGCCTTAAGTATCTCTTGGACCAGCGCATCTCCATGATTCCTCAACATACATGGGGTAGTAAACCATTTAGATATGATTTCATAGTAGAATTTTGGCCAGGCAGATAGAACACAGTGGCTGATGCATTACTCGGTGTACAAACCCGACGGAAGTTCTTTTCGCCATCTGTTCACCCACATTTGCCATCTTCCATGACCTGTGCACAGAAGTCTCTACTACCGCCTTTACGCAAGCTCTTGGAGAGGTGCAGTCGGTCAGAATAACCCAAATTGTTTATTTCAAATTTTTGGAGGAAAAAAATTAAATTATTAAATTAAATTAATTTAGTTTAAAATAAAAATAAGAGTTTTATTTGTATGAAATTTGAATTTTGTTTGCCCTGATTTTCTGCTTTTAGAAAGCTGGATTTGAAAAGTAATTTATAGTAAAAACTTAAAAATATTATTGAATAAAATGATATTTTGATTTTCTGTAAAAATACTATGTCAAATTAATTATTTGGAATTATTCGGCTTATATTTGGTTTTCTGAGTTTTTCTGGAGTTTTAAAATCTATTTTGAAAATAAAAAGTATTTTAAGTACGAAAATTAAAATACCAACATTTGTTGAAAATATTTTTATTAAGTCCAAAATGTCTCCAGGAAGTTGTTTGAATTTTCCTGGAATTTTTGGATATAATTTCATATTTTTCTGAGCTTTATTGAATTTTCTAGTGTTTTCTGAAAATCTAAATCAAATTTAATCCTCCGCCTCCCGATCTAATCTCGTGTGTCCATCTTCACCTAACTCCTTTCGCTCTCCATCCGACGATTCCGATTTCCTCCTTGCGCGACATCGCTCATCCGATCGTCCGCTCTTTCCTCTCTCTCTCTTCTCTCTCGTTGATAAACCGGTCCCACCTGTCAGTGAATAAAATTATTTTTCTTTACAAAAATAATTCGGCCAGAAAATCAAATACTTGCTGACGTCATAAATTTATTTTCCACAGAAAAATAATTCTTTTAAAAATCATTTCCCTTGATGACGTCATAATTTCATTTTTTCAGTTCAAAAATAATTCCAGAAAATCGGTTTATTCTTTTTCTCTCTTTTCAAATTTTCGAGAGCTCGTTCTCTTTTATTTTAACTCCGATTGAGCCTATTAAAATTTCTAAATTCATATAAAATTCTAATCTATCTATTTATACTCTATTTTAAATTCATATAAAATTTTGAATTTATTTGGTTTAAACTAAAACTTAATTAGAATTTTTATTTAATACAATTGAATTAAACATTAAAATTTGCTAAATATATTTTATTTGAGTTCCTTGAGTCTCAAGGGATCTTCTGAAATTTTCTCGGATTTTTCATAGTTTGTTTGAGCTCAATTTTAAAATTTCCAAAAAAAGAAAGGGAGAGAATGAATGAGCGATCAAGCAATCGTTCATCTTCCGAGGCATGAATGAAGGCAGCACAGCACGCCATGGATGACAGTTTTCAAACTTTGATTCTTCGTGATTTTTTCAGCGGTTTTTTGTGAAATAAAGTGCATTTAAATCCTCTCATCAAGCGCTTTCAATTCCCCACCGTTTCCCCTCTCATTTATGAGTATTTACACGAATTTAAAACCTTACTCTAAATGACATGAACGTTTGATCTCCCTCTCCCGTCCACCTCCACCCCTATAAAAGGGAGCACCAGGTGCCCCTTCTCATTCTCACCTAACCCACGAAATCTCAAGTCCTCTCTCCCTTTCTTCTCTCCACAATCTCCATTTTACTTTTGTGAACCGGGCGTCGTTCTTCGGCCGATTGCGCCTCCAACAGTAGAGTCTGGTCACTTTTGACCACACCGTTGGCTTCGCCTCCTCGCGTTCTACGCAGTGCTCCTCTCGCTTTTGCCGGAGCATCACCGGACCACCGTGACCAAACCACGCCGTCGTTCCTCTCCTCGCTGCGAGCCGACCGTGCGTGTTGGATCAAAACCGAGGTGAGCATTGTGTTCCCGACGTTCTCCTCTTCGTTTCGCCACCAACCTCACCCTCTAACTCCTCTCCGTTTACCCGGAATGCCGATGCCAACCTGCCGGTCGCCGAATGTCTTCTCCGTCATGTTTCGTCACCATCCGATGTCCGTTGGTCGAGCCGTCTGCACTGCTGAGTTCGCCTCGGCGTGTTCTCGCGCCATGCTTCTATCGCCATCACTCGAAGACTCCCCGAGTCCTCGTCGACCGGTCGAGCAGACAAACCGTGTGCTTCGCTGCGTACACCACTTTTTTGGTAAGCGTTTTAATTTTTGTTCACGTCATGTCGTGTCCTAGCCTCCAAGCAATTTATCTATCATTTTTATTTAATTTTTCGTGGAGCCAATTGTCAGAAATTGAACTTTCCGCAAAAATGGTTGTTTTTGACTCCCGATGTTGATTCGTCGTCTCTGTTGAGTTTTAGCCTGTGCCGTAATTTTTCTTAGACTTGCCTCGCTGCGTTCTATGTCGTGCATCCTTCCGTTTCTCCGAAAAGCCTCCACAAATTTTTGCCTCCGACACCTCGCCATGGCCGCCAATGGCATCTAGTGTCCCCATCTGTCCGGTGGTGTTTTCCCCAATCCGTTCGCGTCATATCGTGTCAAACCATCCCAGGTAGCTACCTTTCAAATGGTTTTGGATTCGCTTCACCGAGCACCAAGATATCAAGTTTTTTCCTTTTTCTACCGTCGCGTTCAAACGTCGATTGTATAAATCTCCGATGAAGTTTCAGCTTAGCCAATAATTTTTCTAGCTTCACCATGTCGTGGTCTACCCTGTGCTCACCCTGCATCTCCACGTTCTACACCCGGTACTATCTCCTTCCAACTTGCCGTTGTCCTTTCGCCGTCACTACTGCATTCTCTCACCGCCAGTGATTGTCGCCGTTCCTCGACTCCGTACCCACGTCACCACCTTCGTCTCGTCGCCGGGGTTCCATTTTGTCCATTCGCCGCCACCTCGCAACCAATCGACACCGTACTGCTCAAAAAGTAATTCTCGGATTTTGTTATCATTTCATGTGATATCTAAAACTTCCAGATATCCGTTCTCCTTCATTTGAACTCCGAATCCGTTGATTCTTTCTCCTAAATTCATCTAAAATCTTAACCTTTCTTTCAGTATATATTTTGTATTTTTGTGATTTTTATTTGTATTTATTTGTTCTTTTGTATTTATCGTTCCGCGCGTAGAACCCGACGTCACCGAAGAATTTTTCGACCCACAGCAAGAAAGTCAAGATATCGCACACGAAGGCAAGTCTCCTTTGAACATCTTGAACCCATGTTTGAGAAATTTTTTGATTATTTTAAATTTAATGCATTGCTATATTACATAAAATGATAATTTCTGTTTTAGAGATATTAGTTAAACCGACAATTGTTATACCCTCATTTGGCGTTGACAACCATGTACCTTTGACACCCTAGGATTTTCTTTGTCTCAATAATGAGATTATTATTAAACTTTGGTAAATGTTGTAACGGTAGTAAAATGCTTAGTCGTGCTATATAACCTTTGGTAACTTGGAATGGGAAATTATATTTTTGTGGAACTAGACTTTTGTACAAGATTTAGTGGTGATTGGAATTGCCACAGTTCCGCCCTAGTCAGTTAAAGACCGACGCTTGTGTTTGTCCAGTCTGAGCACTACCGTACAACCACATGTCTATATGGGTACGACCTAGCTAACTAACTTACAATAGTTTAGTTTAGGTACCACCGATGGAAAGTGAGTGCCGGTGTCTTGGTTATTCACGATGAGGGACAGGGTTCATCGTACTCATATGGCGCAAGAGGGGCTTCGATGGGTGGTTTAACCTTCTTGGTGAAACCTCGTGGTGGTGTCTAGCTAGACTGGAGTAAGGTAAAAGCTTTGTGATATGTTATCTGGGTCTCATGCCTAAGGAAGCATGTTGGCTATTAAGATGACTTATCTCTTGTGGGTAAAGTGTACAACCTCTGCAGAGTGTAAAACTATTCGAATAGCCGTGCCTACGGTCAAGGCGGCAAGGAATGCATTCACATGGTAGATCTTTGATTTTGGTTTTAAAGTAAAAGATTTGAAAACTAGAGAGTGGATGGAACTCTCGGATTTATGTCCTGACGGTTGGAGCCAGTGCGGGTGGATGTAACCCGTTGTCTTGAATCCTGGCGGTTGGAGCCAGTGCGGGTGGATGTAACCCGTGGTTTTGAACCTTGGCGGTTGGAGCCAGTTAACTAGTGTTGGTGGTTGGAACCTTCACTAGAAAATCATTGATAATTTCTGTTAAAACAAATACTTTATTAAATTAACGCCTTCGAAAATAATTATTGTATTTGAAATAAAATATTGTGTTGTGCAAAAGAATCATATAACCCTCCTTTGTTAAGCCTTGCATCTATTGCATTTTCCCAAGACTTGCGGAGTACTTTATGTACTCACATACTACACTCAAAAATAATAACTAGAGGAATATGAAGCTCAAGAAGGAAACTTTGACTACGGCGCGTATGGATTCGACGAAGGCTTTCCGGAGTTCTAGGTTGCGCTTCCCCAGTCAATTGCCTGTGGTGTATTGATGGGTCTCTGCTGGATTTACTTTTGCTTCCGCTGTGTTTTATGTTTCGTGTGTTGCGAGGTCTTGAAACCTCATTTGTAATAAAGAGGCATTTTGATCTGTACTCTCTATTGTTGTAATAAAGCGTTGTTGGTTATGTATTCATCACTGTTTGACTGTGTGCACTAGCTTTGATCTGGGACTAGTCTTTGTAATACGGAGGGTCCGGATTCGAAACCGGTCCCGACATCGGCATGGTGAACCGACTTGGAAGTTGGTGGATTTTTTGCTTCTCTACGAGGGCATGTTTATCTACCATCTGAGTCAGCTCTTTGGCCGTAGGTTTTAGCAGAAGTTCACGGCATTTCCCATGAGGGCATTCAGAAAACATTGCACCGATTTTGTGTGACATGATTTTGTGCGGGGCTATGCAGTTTGTCAGTGCAATAAGACTGAACACCTCCATCCGATAGGACTCTTACAGCCATTGGAAGTGCCCTTGGTTGTGTGGCAAGATATTTCAATAGATTTTATGGAAGGCTTTCCGAAAATCAAGGGCAAGTCGGTGATTCTCAAAGTGGTGGACCGCTTCTCAAAATATGCCCACTTTATACCGCTCGGTCATCCTTATGCAGCCGCCTCCATTGCTCGTGCTTTCTTTCATGACATTGTCCGCTTGCATGGCATCCCCTCCTCCATTGTTAGTGATCAGGACCCAATTTATACTAGCAATTTTTGGGCGGAGCTCTTTTGTCTCACAGGTGTTAAACTACATCTCAACTCATCTTTTCATCTACAAAGTGACGGATAGTCAGAGGTGGTCAACCGCATTATTGTAATGTATCTCCATTGTCTTGCAGGCGATAGACCAAAGCAATGGATCTAATGGCTTCCATGGGAAGAATATTGCTATAATTCATCCTATCAAACATACTTGAAGACGACTCCCTTTAAGGTCATTTACGGTCGGGACACTCCATCTCTTCTTTCTTATGAACCTGGGATTGTACGGGTAGCTGCAGTGGATCGGCAATTATAGGACAGGGATGAGATTCTTGAGGAGATTTGTGAGCAGCTCTTGCAAGCTTAGGATTGTATGAAGCAGCATCATGACAAGAATCACTTAGAGGTGGTTTTTGCGGTGGGTGACTGGGTTTGGATTCGCCTTCATCGTCGTGTAGTGGCCTCCATCAAATCTGGGTCTTCTTCTAAGTTGTTCCCCCGTTTCTATGGGCCTTTCCAGATTTTGGAGCACATTGGATCCGTCGCTTATCACCTACAGCTTCCCACCCGTGCTTGTATTCATGATGTTTTCCATGTTGTTCTTCTTAAAAGATTGAAGGCACACCTCCTAGTCGCTCTGCCGGACTTTGTTCATGGCCGTACCATCCCTACGCCCACTCGAATTGTCCATGCACATCTCAATCGTGGCATTTGGGAGTTATTGGTGCACTGGCAAGGGTGTGCATGTGCTGATGCCACCTGGCTTAGGTTGGACGAGTTCAAGGAACGTTATGTAGATTTCCAGCTTGAGGACGAGCTGTTTTGCGAGATGGGTGGAAATGTTGTGGACGCATTTGTGGGTAAGACTTACCACAGGCGCTGCCATAGCTTGCAGTCTACAGCTGGCCAACTGGAAGCATGACCGGCTACAGGGAGGATGCGGCAAGGAGAATGTTTGCCGGTAGAGTCCAATTCGGATGGAGATAGGTAGTTGCTATCTTAAGAGTTTGTTACCTATTATATAGATGAGTTGTTTAGGAAATATATATGATATCTTAGCAAGGCTTGTTAGGAAGGTGCCTCATATATAAAGGCTGTTGGGTCCTTTTGAGAAGGCAATAAAGATTATAGTTTAAGTCCAGTTCAGTTAGGTCAGAGCCTCTGTCGCAAGGGCAGAGGGTGATCCTGCCATTGCTACCTTTCCCCAATCTCCACCATATCAAATTACAATAGTGAAAGTGAAATCAAATACCAAAGCATACTATTTTTTCTTATGACAACTCAAACTAATTACCAGCATCAATAGGAAGCAATTGGGCATGTAGAACTTACAGATTCCCACTGCTTGCTGAGAGTGGAAGCATTCAGTGTGTACGGATAACCTTGTCAAAGAAAGGAGAGTGAACAAAGCTATCAAGTAAATCTAAGGGGGTGAATGACCAAAATTACAAAGATGGCGTCTCAAAACAAAAACAACAAAGATGAAGTAATACCTTCTCGGGAAGCAGTGCATGCTACATTATGTCGAAACAGATTTGGTTCCGATGTCATGAAATGGAACCCTCAACCTTCTCTATTGATCATGAGGAGTTATATACACACCCATACATGGGCTACATGGGCCATTCGGGCCTGCCTGCCATATATAATGAGCCACTCTAACTCTATCGTACAATATACTTTAGCACCCCCTTTCAAACACGTTGAGCTTGAGTAGATGAGACGATGATGCTAGCGAGTCTATGTCTTTGTGAAGAAATCTGCCAGCTGAAGTTTTGAAGGCACATACTGAAGGAGAATGGTGTTGCCCTAATAATATGAGCATGTGAATGAGGCATCAACACCAATATGCTTAATTAGATCATGCTTCACAGGATCATTGGCTATCTTAATGGCTCTAGTGTTGTTACACAGAAGAGGTGTAGGAGCATCATAAGGAATATCAAGATCAGCCAACAATCAATGAAGCCAGATAACCTCTGCAGTGGTAGTGGCAAGAGCACGAAGCTTAGCCTTAGCACTAGAACGAGAAACTACAGTCTATTTCTTAGTCTTGCATGCAACAAGAGGACCCAAGAAAGATGCAATAGCTAGTGACAGACTGCCGAGCAACAGGATTACTCGCCCAAGTGGAGTTAGTATAAGCATGAAGTTGAAGATGACTCAAAGATGAGTAGAACAAACAACGAGCCATAGTACCCCACTACGAATCAGATGACCATAGTGAACTGATGTAAGAGCACTGACAAACTGGCTAAGACTGAACAACATGGGTAATATCTGGCTTGGTGACAATGAGATAGATAAGACTACCAACATTATGCCAATACTTGGAGGGATCATCAAGAGGAGTGTCATTTGTGGAGTGAAGTTGAACATACAGCTCCATGGGAGTAGTGGCTGCCCTAGTATCAGTGAGACCTAACCGAGCAATAAGGTCCTCAATATAACGATGCTGAGAAAGATAATAACTAGCAGCTGTGGAGGTGACCTCAATCCCCAGGAAATGCCTAAGTGGCCCCAAATCAGACATCATAAACTGCTTACTGAGTTTCTCTTTCACAAAAGCAATATATTGGCCTTGTAATCATCATGTCATCCACATATAGCAAGAGAAGAGTGCAGCCACTCTCACATGTGTGAATGAACAAAGTGGGATCATTGTCACTAGGACTAAAGCCAATAGCACATATCACAAAATTGAATTGCTCAAACCAAGCACGAGGGGTCTGCTTGAGACCATAATGTGCACAATGAAGCCGACAGAAATACCCTAGTGGAGCCTCCACACCAGGAGGTGGCTGCATATATACCTCCTCATGAAGATCACCATGAAGAAAAGTATTCTTAACATCCATCTGTGAGATAGTCCAAGAACAAATCACAACAACTACAATCAAGGTCTGAATAGTAGTCATATGAGCCACGGGAGCAAATGTCTCATCATAATCATGACCCTAAGTCTGCTGAAAGCCACAAGCAACCAGACGTGCCTTATAGCGCTCTATCAAACCATCAGACTTGGTCTTGACCTTATAGACCCACTTGCAAGTGATAGGTACAGCCTAAGAAGGTGATGGAACAAGCTCCCAGGTGTATGGTCGAGGAGGCTGACTAGAGGGGGCTAAATAAGTGCTTTTACATTCACTTAGGCTAAAACTGAGTTTATAATGTGGAAGCGTAAATCGAAATAATTTTGTACAAATAAAGCATAAATCATCTAGATTCACCTAAGTGCACCAACACCCTAAATCTATGTCAATGTTTGCAATCCTAAGGTAACAAGCAACTAATTTAATTTCTATGAACATAAATTGCAAGCATGTAAATTGAGCATAAGAGAGCAAACCACACTTGACACGGTTTCTTTTACTGTGGTGTTCAGAGACTTACATGTTTCCCCTAGTCCACGTTGAGGTAAGCCCAAACAAATTAGATCGGCTCCATGATTTAAGCCAACACCTCAGTTTCGCTAGAAGTAGCTCTTTCCCCTCCATGTAGGTGAGCTCTAACCTTGACAACAGTGTTAGGCCTTCTCACAACCTTCTTTGATAAATCATCAGACATGATGCCTCCAATACTGTCTAGAAGTCGGCAACCTCCAAGAGTAACAAGTTAAGCCATTTGCTTGACTCTCACTACGTGCAATGAATGCACAAGCCTAAGTGGATATGAAATCCACCTCTAGATGCAACACATGCAACTAAAGGCCCCTCTCCCTGCTCACCAGGTGCAACACATATATAATTGAAAGAAGAGGCTCACACTAGGTCAAGAGTGATGAAATGTAAACCAAAAAATCTTCCCCCAACAAGCCACAAGGGGATATTTATACCCCACATCAAAAACTAGGCGTTTAAACAAGAAATCAGAAAAATCAGCCTGAGGCTGGTACTACCACCTCCTCGTCAATGGGTAGAAAACTAGCCGTTACAGCCTCAGCCAGCCAAATCGCCCTCATAGGGCACAATTAGACCACACCAACCGGTCAGACCGCTCAACTGATTTCCAAAAGTAGTGCTCTTAGGAAAACTACTACCGATAACTAATGTCCGGTAGTACTACAAGGCCTGTCTGGCCGCCAACTAATGGTTAGTCAGATTGCCAGCCGGTTGGACCACTAACACACGGTCGGTCAGACTGCCTCGGTCATACTACCACACACATAGCAGTCATACCGCAGGCCAATCCAACAACTCACATAGAGCCAGTTGTACCACCTTACAAATTTCAGTAGAGACAAGAGTGCATATACTTCAACAAATTTGCAAAACATATTCGCAAATTATAGTACCATGCATAGAAGAATCAAGGCATGATTCACAACAAGTTGAAAAATACATTCATACACTTTAGAATCATGCCACAAGGATGAGGGACATGAACTCAAACCGTTTGCAAAAACACATTTATAAACTTAAGTTACATGCTACAAGGATTAAATGCATGAGCTACAACTATTTATATAACACAATTGCAAATACTAGCATTATACCATAGAGAGCTAGAGCAAGCGAGATTGAGTTATCAACATATGATGAGACTTAAGCTACTAAACATGACCTCTCTTAATAGTATGGCAATCTATACTAGTAATCTGGTCTTGTAACCAAATACCAAGAGAGGTAAAAGGCTAGAGACACATTATTAGCCTATACTAGTTATACATTTACCTTAAGTATCCTCTTGAAGTTTGATGACGCACATCTTTACTTCAAATCTAGGTTCTTTTTTTGATATGCATCAATCCATGATGCATACTTCACTTGCCTTCCATCAACACACAATGATTTTCTCTTCACATGATGATCAACTCATGATTATCTTCTCTTCAGAATCTTAACTTGATGCTCATCAACGCATGATGCCATCCTTCATCGCGAACCTTTACTTGATAATGATCAACTCATGATGTCATCCAAAATCTTCATCACCATGGGATATAATCTATTCATCCAAACTTATGAAAAATATTAGTTCCACAATATGATTGTCATTAATTATCAAAATATATCATTAACTCATAATGATAGGTCTAGGTTCTTCACCAGGTCCCGGTGTGCTCTAATGCTGCAAGCTCCTCGAACATAGCTAATTGCCACTCAGGAATAGCCGCTACCTCCTGATAAGTGTAGGGCTCCTGAATAGCTCCAACAATAGGAAAACCATATCAGTTAGTAGCAGGAATGATGGTACAATCAAGTAAAGTATACCTCGTTGCAACTGGCTGTGGATCATCAGCAGGAACCTCAGTGGTACTAGCTGGAGTGTCAGAAGGGGCAGGAACAGAAGTAACAATCAGTAGCTAGGAGCGACAACTATAGTGGAGAGGATATTGAGGAACCGTGGACATTGGTGGAAAGGTGGAAAGTGCAGAAGGTGGAGAAAGCGACTCTATAGTTGGAGAATGATAGGAGGAAGATGGAAAAAAGGGAGACTCTATGAGAGAGGAGGATGAAGTGATGGTAAATTGAAAGAAAGGTTAATCCTCGACAAATGTAATATCACAAAAGATGCAAATATGACGAGCAGAGGTATCGTAGCATTGATATTCCTTATGCTCAAGACTGTATCCAAGGAAGGCACACTCAACGGATTGAGGAGTCAGCTTAGTGTGCTCACATGCTAGAAGAAGAACATAGCATGTGTAACAAAAAACACGAAGATGATCATAACTAGGGGAAAAACCAAACAAGACATCTCCTGAACATTTCCCCTGAAGACGAGAGGAAAGATGAAGATTGATGAGATATACAGCAGTGGACATGACCTTAGCCCAGAAATGGGAAGGAATAAAGGAAGCAATAGAGAGAGTACGAGAGTCTCAATGATGTGACGGTGCTTGCGCTCAGCTAGTACCCTTAGAATCAAGAAACTGATGAAAAATAGTGGAGATGTACTCATCCCTGAATTAGAATGGAAAACATGAATAGTAGTGGAGAACTGAGTATGAACCATGCGAGCAAAGGACTAATAAATAGACAACAGCTGAGAGCGATGCCTCATGAAATAGATCCATGTATGGCGTGAATGATTATCAATGAAAATGGCATAGTAATGATGACCATCCTTATAAGCAAAAGAAGTTGGTCCCCACACATCAGAATGAATAAGATCAAAAGGACGACTCGACCTAGATGTACTGGAAGCATGGAGGAGTTGTAGATACTTACCAAGCTTACAACCCGTACAATGCATATCAGTGTCTACAGAGACCCGACCAAGGATACCCTATCCTAATAAAGTAGATAAATGCGAGTCTTAGAGATGACCCCAATGATGGTGCCATTGATAAAAGGTAGTAGAGAAGGTAGTAGACGCAAATTTGACAGCAGATCTAGCTAGAATAGGAGAGGATGTTGAAGGAAGACTCAGATGATCCAACACATAGAGGCCCCAAGCTCCCGTATGGCGATAACCAATACCACCGAGAGCCCTGGTTTGACAATCCTGCACAAAACATGAATAATCATCAAAACCAATAAAGTAGTTCATATCGGTAAGCTGACCAACAGACATGAGATTCATAGATAACTGAGAAACAAGAGAGACATCAGGAACAGTAAACTAAGGAATAGAGAGAGTGCCCTGATGAGTAACCAAACAGGAGGTACCATCAGTGCTTGAACACAAACACCCTCTGTGACAGGCTTACATGCCACCAGTTGGGTACCATCAAATGACATATGGAAAGAGGCACCTGAATCCAAAACCCAAGTACCTGACTGTAATGCAGTAGGCACACCATGAGATCCCAACAAGGACAGAGCTAAAACTAACCTTGAAGTACTGGTAGTAGAGATAATTGCACCACTAGTCGTGTGAGCACTAATAGAAGGACCAGATGTACGGTGAGCTCTCCCAGTAGCACGCTTGGATCAATAGGTGGCCAGTAACTCAGGATGGAGTCTAAAATAGCGATCGGTACCGTGTCCAGTCCTCAAGCAGTGGGGATAGACGATCTCACCAGAGGAAGCTATAGTTGTGGGAGGTAAAGCAACCACCAGACCATGCTGATGAGGAATTGACAAGACAGTATGGGTGAGACTCGCAGAAGAAGTACACAGTGAGTGAAGTCGATTCTTCTCAGCAAGCAATGCAACAAACGCCTACGTCATGGTAGGAAGAGGTTTCCGTCCAAGTAGCAAATAATGGGCAGACTCAAACTTAGACCGAAGACACACCACAAAAGCAAACATGGGACACTGCTGCTCATAACGTGCCCTAGCAGAACACTCTCCACACCCAACACAAGGCCTGGGAGTCATAGATGTCAGCTGACTTGATATGTTGGTGAATGCACTATAGTAATCCTTGATGGGCATGTCCTGCTACTGTAGGTCAGTGAGATGTTGTTAAAGTGAGAAATGAAGTGTCTCGCTGGTCTACTGATATCGCTACAACAAGGACTCCCACATCTCCTTAGCAAAGGACATATCGATGAATGATGCTCAAATCATGACCTCTACACTCATGCATAGTACACCCATCACATGATCATTTGTGACCTTTCAAGCACAAGCTACTACAAGATCAATCTCATGAAGTGGCGAGTGATCCTCGATGAGATGTGAAGCAAATCCAATTGATCGGAGTAGCATGCGAGCTGAAGAGGCCCAAGCTCGATAGTTCTGGCCATTAAGCTTGATATCGGAGGCCAAGGGAGCACCACCACCAAGGAACTAGTCAAAAGTCACCCTGAGTGAAGCAAAGCAACAACAGATCTAGTCAGGAGAAGTTATGATAATCTCTGTTTAAAAGGCCCAAAGTAGAGCATCAGGCAAAGCAAAGCGAGCCGAAGCAGAGCAACCAAGTAGCTGGGCGATGAGAGCAGAGCTAGGCAAGTCAAACTAGAGCAGTCGAGTAGATGGGCGACAAGCTAGTGATGTCAGAGCCAGAAAGGCTATGGCGACAATGGTGGATCAAGGTGGTCAGCGAGAAAGGAGAGACGAAGGCACCAGATCCAAAGCCGGAGGCGACAATGGCGACAACGGGAGGACGGATCCGGGTGCTGAGCGACAAAGCAGAGCTAAAGGTGGCAGCCAGACGAAGATAGATCCATGGCGAATCTGGGCACTTGATGTGGGGACTGGATTTATGAATCCGAACACTCTATGTATTACTGCACTAGTCCTAGATCAAAGGTAGTACACATAGTTAGTGATGATTACATAACCAATAAAGCTTAATTTTAATAATAAAGAGTACAGAGCTTATGGCCACTTGTTATAACTGAGATTATAAGACCTCTCAAACTTTGAAAACACAACGGAAGCAAAAAAAATAAACTCTGAAGAAAGTCCATCAATATGCCATAGGCAATTGACTGAGAAAGCGCAACCTAGAACTCTAGAGATCATTTATCGAAGCCACACGCGAAGTAGTCATAGTCTCCTCATGCGCCTTCGTACTTCCCTGAGATGATTTGCAGACTGCAAGGTGATTACATATAGTACTCTGCAAGTCTTGAAAAAATGCAATTATATGTAAGGTTTGACAAAAGAAGGATAATATGGTTCTTTTGTGGAAAGTAGGACTTTTAAGTTCAATTACCAATATATAATTTTTCAAAGCATCAATTTAACAAAGTAATTGCAATAAAGAAAACTAACATACATTTTTCTAGTGAAGGATCTAGCCACCTACACTAGTAGACATGTTCTAACCACCAAGATTCAAGAATATGGGTTCTATCCACCCGCATTGGCTCTATCTACCAGGATGCACACCTAAGAATTCTAACCACTCCTGAGTTCCCAAAAGATTTTATTTTGAAACCAAAACTAAAGATCTACCATGTAAAAACGTGCATTGCCCGCCCTTGACTGTGGGCACGGCTACTCGAATAATTTACACTCTGCAGAAGTTGTACAACTTTACCCACAAGATATTACCATCTCATATTGTGACACGATAAGCACACTTCCATGGGTGTGCGGTGGAGATATCATAACAAGGCCTTTACAATACATCTCCCTAATGAGGCTACACCGCTAAGGTTTCCACCGCCGTGGGGTTATATCCACCTACTTTGAAAGCCCCCTCTTGCGCCAATACGTCAAGGGCGTCTATCCTGCTCACTTGACCATGTGCCACTGAATGGCACAACTCACGCTAGGTCGATGTAAATTAGTTAGCCAAGTTTTTCCCATTTGGACTTGTAGTTGTACGGTAATACTCAGTTTGGATAATCGCAAGCGTCAGTCCTTAATTGACTAGGGGCAGTACTTTCACAATACAAGTTCTTATGCTAAATCTGCACCAATCCAATCTTACCATCCGTCCAAATCTAAAACTAATTTTCATCATTTTATTTTATTTTATAAACTAATGGCAACACCAATTGCCAAACACTTAATAAAACCAATTATTTAGAGATTTGATAACCTTATTCTCACCCATAGGGCTATAGTGACCGACTAGCCTGTCTAAGCAGTTACTACTGTTCAAAAATTAATCAATAGTTATATAGTCTCAATACTGAGACAAGGAGATCCTAGGGTGATAAAGGTACAGGGATTTCAACATCAAATGATGATATAACAATGTCAGAATAACTAATGACCTTAAGACAAGTTATCATTTTATGTGAAATAGCAATGCATGTAAATTTAACACAATAAATAACTTTGATAAAACTCAGATCAATATATTCAAGTAAGACTTGCCTTTAGCGGCTGGTCTCTTCTTGTTGGTTGGGAAGATTTTCGACGGCATCGGGTTCTACTCACAAAATGAGAAAGCACAAATAAATAAATATAAATAAAATCATAAAAATATAAAATATAGACTGTAAGAAAGATTAGAATTTTAGATGAATTTAGAAACTTGAATCACTAGATTTGGAGTTCAGGCGACGGAGAACAAGCGATCGGAAGATCGAATGGGATGGAAATTCCAGAAAATTGCAAAATGGAGGAATGTTCCCTAATATCTCATTTTTGTTGGATTTTGGGAATTATTTGAGAGTATGACGGTTGGGTCCCGTTTGCCATTGGTTCAAGGAAAAATAATTAGAGAACATCACAATGCATGCGGTCCATGGGGTTTGAACTCCCAACCCTCTCCAAGCCACAAACCTCTCCACTAGGCTATGCATTCTCATGTAAATTAGACTCATAATAAATTAGATGAAGCAATTAACATAGAGCATATTCATTGGATGCATGCATACGGCCGGCTCTGTTGCCATGGTGCTCGCCAGCGAGGGGAGAAAAGGGAGGCACGGAGAATGGGCAAAATGGAACCATGGGGTCCCAAGGAAGGTATGGGAAGCGATGGCGCGGTCTGAGATGTGACATGGCAATAGTAGTGGCGCTCGGGGTGCTGCCAAGTGTAGGCTCATGTGGGCAATGGCGTTCCGGTAGATAACATCGAGAAATAGTGTGAGCACGGGCTAGAACGCGGCGTGGTGATGCTAGAAAAGTGGTCGGCAAAGCTGGGGACTCACTGGAGATGACACAATCAACGATTGAACAGCGGCGGTAGGGAAAAAGGAAAAACTCGAGATATCGGTGCTCAATGAAGGAGAACCCAATCTACTTGGAGGGTAGCTATATGAGAAGATCGAATAAATTTTGACATAGAAGGATTGAAGAAAATCTCACCAGATAGATGAAAATGCGAGGTGTCCCAGGTGGCCATAAGCTGCGCCAAAACCAAATTAATTTGACAAGGAGGTGGATAATACATGTGACATGAAAGGATCATGAAAAAGCTTACCAGAGTGCTTGGAACACAAGTAGGAGCGACGAACCATTTCGAGAACGGAGGGCTCTCGATGGCAGCGGCATTCTGGGATTTGAGGAGACTTGGCAGGGGTTAGGAAGGGTTAAGAGAGGTCAAGGGGTCACATACAAAGGCTCGGAAGAGTTGGAAGTGGACTCTAATTGTGGGATTTGGTTTTGAGTCAGTTTGAGAAAATACGAGATAAAAGGCGAATGGATGAACGAATCATGAAGGGGCTAGAAGAAATGGATTCCTAGCGAGATTTGGCACAACTTTCATTTTGGAGAGACGTCGAGATAAGGCTCGAATGGAGAGTTGGCTTAGGTGCGAAGTTGGAGCCATGGCTCTGATCTATTTGTTGTGTTCAGCTCATGGAGAGAAAATTAAGAGACAGAAAGGAAGGAAAAGGAAAAAAGAAAATAAAAGAAAAGGATGGTCCAAGAAAATAGGTTAGACACAGAAAAATAGAACGGACATTTTTTCTGGAGATTCAGATTTTCGAAGATTTGAATTTCAATTTTTCAGAATTTCAGGTGGAATTGGAATTTTGATATATCCTTCCAGAATTACACATAAAATCTAGATAAAATCCAAATAAAATTTGATCATTTTTTAATAATTAATTTGGAATTAAATTTTTAGAAATGGTGATTTTTGGGATGTTACACTCGACGACGAAGCAGAGCCGAAGGCGGCAGCCAAGCGATGGTGATGACAAATCAAAGGGTGGGAAAGTGAACTACAGGAGAGGGAGAGGAAGAGAGGTAGCACGCCGGTGATGGCTCGCCGATGACGGTGAGGGTGGCAGCAGCTAGGCCAGGTCAGTCTCTAACCCTAGGCTCTGATAATACGTTATGTAATGGAACTGTCAACCTTCTCTAATGATCATGAGGAGTTACATACACGACTATACATGGACTACATGGGCCATATAGGCCTGTTTACCATATACAATGAACCGCCCTAACTCTATATTATAAATATATACTTTATCAAAATGTATATCTGGCAGAAAACTTACAGGTTTTGTTGGTGATTTCTGAACTATATACTCATAATACCAGTATATATGGTTCTCCATCAACCTACAAATAAATCTCGATATGTGCCAATGCACGTCAACTCCAAAAAACAAAATCTTTTTTAGAGGATGACTACGATCAGCTTGAGGTGAGGTGACTGGCAAAAGTGATCAGAGTTTACATCTCCGTCATTCGCTGGCCTGTCGTTACCTTCTGCAAAGGGGTGTAAATTGTTGTAGAATAAATATTTCACCAACTGTGGATGTCAATTGTCAAAAGGTCACATTCAAATAACTTAGCAGCTTCATCAACATGTCAGAATTGCTGATAAATTATATGAAGTATATGAAGTATAGAATTGTATGTTGCTGATCAATTACCACTACTTCACTCCATGGTAATGGCGTGTGTTTCTTAGGACATACAGGGAGACAAATAAGGAGTATCTGAATTGTAAATCTGCTTTTAGTTGAACTTTGCATTTTATATATACCAATATGTAAAATCACAATAAACATTCAAGCGGAACCTTTTTCTTCTGAAATTAATATGGCCTGTGATTGCTCCAAACAAAGACATTGACATCATTTTTCATTTACATAAACACAAGAAATAAGGACCAACGAAGATTTGTCAGACAAAATGCAATCAGCAACATCTTTTGCATCCCACGTGCTCGTCTTTTGAAGGTAGAAAGCATGAATTTGGCGGCCCAATCTGCACCAGACAAATGATGAGCATTACTATGTTGTATTCTTACTCAGTGTATTTTACTTTGAGAGCTCAACGAACATGATTCTCATATACTAGACTACTGTTAAAACCAAATTGCTAGCAGAATTCAATTGTATCAGCACAACCCAGCACATAGCAAAATTGTGCATTTCCTAGTACCAGATATTATTTGAGGAGTTACCGAGACTGAGATGACAACATTGCGTATCATGTCAACTCGCTCCGACACAATGCGTTGCCGTACGTGCATCAGCTGCATAGTCTCAGTCAGCTTTGCTTTCCTTTCAAACCATACAGGAAGACTCTAAAAACTGGAAGCTCTTATGCTGAACAAAGTAATTAAGAACATTGTTCATCATTGCTATACCGGAGGCTACTCACGAGATAGTGGTGCTGCAGAGGAATATCGCTCCGATTTTCTGGACTCTACCCTGGAAATCGGAACAGGATAAGTCATGACCTGATGCTCATGGAGAAGATAACAGGTAAACAAGATATGTCTCGCAGGAAGAACTAAGACTACAAAATTACAGCCAGGGAACCGAAATACCATTTGAATGAAAAATTTTCCAGGCAGTTCAACTGGGTAAAGAAAATAATGGGCATTGATATCATCAACTTGCATAGCCATCTTCGCATCTTCATTCATCCAGCTAAGTAACAGCATAAGTAATTTGAAGTCCGAATACGTATGATATTAAGAGAGTATTAGCCTATATATTGAGAAGACCTATAGCCAGTTTTGTAAGAAGAGAAGTAAAAAAAAGGGAGTAAGTAAAAGAATAGAGAAATTCAAAAATTCTCCTATATTCTCTCAGTTTATTTGTGATGTGTGTGTTTTCTCCTAGAACAAAGTTAACAAGTGGTATCAGAGCCGCGCAGCGCTCCTGAGGTAACACACGCAGTCTCGGTCGCCCCTGTTCCGGCGTGTTCTCCCGTCGCGTTTCGCCGTCTCCGAAGTGCAGAGGACAACAAGTACGTCTTCGCTTAGTCTTTTAGTTCTGGAAAGTTCCAAAGCAACAAAAGGAAAGCATGTGTCCGTGTTAGACCAAGATACGAGACAAGATAGTGGAGTTGTCTCCGACTCGGTTCCTCACTCCAGCAATAAAAATGCGCATGAGGCGAAGCGGCTTTAGAATCTTTCACTAGTTCGAGAAGAAAAGGCCGACGAGCAACATCAGTTTTCTTTGATCCGAGCCTTTAGTTAAAGGCACAAATCGAATCGTCCAACGGTTAACAGTGAAAAGCAGTGTTTTGCTTCAGTCTCTCAGTTTAAATAAAAAAGCAAAGCCCAGTGCTCAGTACCTGTCTACCCTAAACCAAAGATAAGGTTCCGTCATCCGGTCCGTAACAGGAGTTTTGAAAGCATGAGGTCTTGATCCGTGTCCAAGATCATGTCGCGTTCTCCGAGAAGTGAAATCACCGTCGATGAGGCATCATCCAGCGTGATGGTGAAGATGAGTTCCGCTGTCTCATTGCATTATCCGATGCTCACGATGAGTAATTATGCAGCATGGCCAATCAAGATGAAGATGTACATGAGGGCCCAAGGAGTGTTGGACGTTGAGAAGATGTGTTGCCGTCCAAACTCAAGTAAGGTGAAAAGAAATCAGAACGTTGAGGAGATGTGTCACCGTTCTGTATCAAGTATGAGTTTAGTAAGTCGTAGTTGAGACCGACTGTCTCAATGTTTTAGAATCTTTGCGTCTGGATGAACCTGTACCAGTTAAGTTGAGTTCCTATATGTAGCTTGCATATAGAACGCTTCATGTGGAGGCGTGGCTGGTAGTTCATAATGCATTGAGACTAAAATTAAAATATGTTGAGTCAAGATTAAGGGGGAGATTGTTAGAAATAATTTTGACTTCGAGTCCAAGAAGTAGTAGAGTTCGTCTTCGTACGTAACTCAAGTTGAAGTTGTGTCCAACTTGAAGTCTGAATAACATATGCTAGTATGAGAGTATTAGCATATATATTAAGAAGGTTTATAGCCAATTTTGTAAGAAGAGAAGTAAGGAAAAGGGGGAGCAAGTAAGAGAATCGATAAATTTAGAAATTATTCTGTGTTCTCTCAGTTTATTTACGATTTGTGTGTTTTCTCCTAAAATAAAGTTAACAATCAAAACACTTACACATTAGAAAGGAAAAATAGAACAGAACATTATATGTCGCATTCCATGGTATTCCAAGTCACCAAGGATAAAGAACACCAATTCAGCCTAAACTTAGCAATGACATGTCCTAAAATTAGCATGCCTTTAACAATTCAATTATGTAGACGAGAAGAGATTAACCGTGCTCGCAATTTCATCCACAATCGACAAGTAAAACTGGGGACAAAGAAACATGAATAGCTATGAGTCGAGGTAGTTCGTCTATTCCTCCACCTGAAACCGGGAGGGCAATTGCGAAACAAGACACGAGGCCGGACAGCACGAGGTGTCTCCTTTCCATCCCGCGGTTTCTTGATGTGGGCGTGCAAGAACACAAAACGAGCACATGGGCTCTCCTCGATGGAGGAACGCATGCTCCTGTGCCAACCGTGCCCTTGCTCCTACACAATTTCCAAGAACCAGCACGCATAGGCTAAATTGGTGGTGGATTGGGACCGTGCGCGGATGGAATGACGCGCGCGTACCTTGGGTGGAGTGAGTAGGAGGAAGTCGGGGAGAGAGGAGCTGAAACACCCCGGAATTTCAGAAAGATTTCGACTTTCTTGAAATTTGCTGTGAATTCGAATTCTTCCCCAATTCGAAAGTTTCTGGCCAAATTTCGCTCTCGTTTTATGGACTCCGACCTTCTCCAGCCGGTTACGCCTTCCGGAAACCGCCTTTTCCCTGTTCCGTGGTTTAAAATTATAAACTATGGAGGTGGACCACACCCCAGCGTACAAGCTAAAGCTGTGGGTCTGTTCAATCAGTACTCGTCTAAGCACCTTACACCTGACGCGAATTTTACACTAGGACAACACATAGCAGCTACACATGCAAAATGGCAGTCAGCTGATTCCTGATAGGATCATCGAAACGAAAATAACGCACCGAGACTGCAATAGACATGCTAATTATCAACCCGAAAGGACGTCTGTTCTCTTAACATTACAAGTCTACAGCATGCTTGCATTACATTGTGCAACTCCAAGTTGACAGTATGCTTGCATAGTTGCATTGCATTGTCCATAAAACAGATCTCACATGACCGCACATCAACATAGAAGAGAGCTCGTAGATACAGAACAGGTGGCAGAGTTGGGCGAGCCTCTTACACAAAAACCGACGCAAAACAAAATAATGACTAGTCTAGGCCAGGAGCCTCAGTACTTCGCAGATGCAGCAACAATATCTGAATACTGTTCGGGCACGAACGATTTCACTCTCATGGCAGCTTTGCCGTCTTGAGTGGGAGAATATGATTTAACACCGATGACCGTGGCCATAGCTGCAAAAGATCGAGTCCAAATCAAATGTTGTTTTTCTTAAGGTTGGCATCATATTTTAGTAATTTTACTATCAGAAGGGCGCATGCGTAGCATCATATTTCAGTATCAGTAGGGCGCATGCGTCAGAGTACCTAGACAGTAAAACTCACAACAGACTTAAGCATCATTATATCAGTATTGTATTCCACTTCCAGTGCAGAAAGTTCTTTTTTTACTTTCTACAAGTTTGGATGTACTAGGCTACTAGCAGGATGAAAATGGAGCTGTCAGAAGGCATTTTCACATAGGCATGATAGTTAGCTTTGATGTGTTTGGCTTACTTATATTGTGGTGCAAGTGTGACGCACAATTGGTAAGCATGAACCAGGTCTTGGTCGCAGAGAGCCAGAGAAATTGGTCAGCACAGATGACAGGCTCACAAGCATGCTAGTGTTGCTAAAAAATTTCAAAACTGCCTGAGAACTAGTAAATATAGTTAATAAAACTTTCTGAGTAGCAGCATTTTCTGAATAGAAGCAGTAAATAGAGAAATGCCCAGACAAACAGCTGATCAGTGTACTTACTGCCATGTATACGCCCATATACAAATCTTTCGCCAAGCCAATGCTGCAAAGGCCTTGACCGTATTCTTGTGCTTCGTCTCACACCAGACTGCCACATAAGGCCAGCATCTGATGATAATAGTCCATGAAATAGAAATGTTAGGTCGTCAGTATTCTTCTGATATACTTGTTTGTATTTCTATTAAAAAATCCACTGCATGTTGCAAAGTGCAGAAGTAAGACCTGCAAGGCTCTTTCTTCTATTCGATTCTTGCTTCTTGTTTCGCCTTTGAGCTTCATTTTGCCCCTTACCTTTCTTTGGGGACCGCGAATTGCTTGTACCAACTGTTTGTTGCTGGAAGTCCAAAGGCAAAGATGAAAATTAATCATCAAAGTTTAAGAAACATGCGCTCAGAAGGTGTACGCCATGTGCTCTAAGTTGTGTGCCTGTACCCATCTGTGTGTTGCTTGTTCATATCTGTGCATGTAACTTAAAGGCCCTGCACGAGTCATGTAGCTTAACCTACTGAACCAAAAGTGACTACTCATCCCTCATTCCCTTGATATGGAGTGCTCAAGTATGTAGTACCTTTATGGGCATGAATGACATATGCTTGACATGATAAACAGGAAATTTTCCCTACATCTTTTTTCTTGGCCGTCCATACGGTATCCATACTACATTGTACACAAAGACAGAATGGGATGCTCGCTGAATGTAACTTCTATATAAAATTGTTAAGCGCAACAGTTATAGTCTAGAAACTAAAACATAAGAATGCTTAATGAAAGAAACCTACCTCAACATTTATATCTTGCAGAGGTTGATCCTCTGGACCTAAATTTGCTAGGGGTATTTCCAACGGATGGCTTGGCTCATCTGTGAAGAAAAATGTGCTTCAGAAGTCAAGACTCCACAGAGTAAGATCTTAAACCATGAAATGAATCCTAAGTAATTTAAAGCAGCTAAAAAGTAGATAAACGTATAATAGAATAACAATATTTACAAAGAAATGTCACCAAAAACACAACATATTAACAAAACAAAGTTTAGATCAGCTGGCAGAGATTTACACAATTCTTCCTAGCATAATATGGAACAATAACAAAAAAAGATTCAATATATAAATTATTATTGAACCACATGAAAGCATGATTCTGCTTCTTTCTTTCTTTTTTTCTCGAACGCGCAGGAGAACTGCGCATCAATATATTAAGAAGAAGAACAAAGTAGTATAAGAAGACTCTTACAACCCTCACCCAAGGGTGAGGCTAAAAACAAAAGGACAAAAGAACTAGGGCCCAAAAAACACAAGCACAGCACCTAAGGCCAAATGGCACAAAGGCCTTTGGCCCCCGCCAAACACCACAATTTGGCATCATCTCTAATGTCTTGCAAAACAATGCTGACATTGGGCGAGGAACCTTCAAAAATACACCCATTCCTATGCTTCCAAACCCGCCAAACCACCAACACTATCAAAGTGTTAAAGCCCTTGCGTTGCTGCTTAGGAACGTGAAGCAAGGCTTTACGCCACCACAAGGTGAAAACCAAATCATCGGGGCCGGGAGTTAGCCGCTGCAATCCCACCAGAGTGAAGACTGCGAACCAAACACTTCTTGTGAACACACAAGAAGTGAGAAGATGCTGAATAGTTTCATCAACTTGATCACACAGAGGGCAGCACTCAGGGTGGACAAGGCCACGACGGGCCAAGCGATCAGCAGTCCAGCAGCGATTAAGCAATTCTGCTTCTTTCGAGGCATGTGGTCCTATCTAACGGAGAAGCGAACCCTGGCTAAGAACAATCCTTGTAGCCAGATTGTAACTGAATATATATGTAAAGTAGAATAGGCAAAAGACCTGCCACTCTTTTTCTTCTTTTCGATGGCTGCTTCTTATTTTTTCCTTTTTGACCTGCTTTTTGCTTATCATCTTTGCTCGGGGAGAGTGCATTGCTTATATCAACTGCCAGTTTCTGAAAGTGCAAAGAAGGCGAGCATAAAAACCTTTTTTTGAGAGCAGACAAACATGCAACTTTTTTCTATATTTAAGAAAAGTATGCACAGGATGTGCAGGCAACATGCTAAAATCACTGCAACTCTGCCTGTTGCTGATATAAGTATATGCATGTGAAGACAATGAGTAGAGCATTTGTGCTTAAGTGCATAGCAGCTTTAGTGCCTTAGCAGGCATATCGGTACATGATGACAAAATGGTATGTTATACCAGTAGAGTAAAATGAAGAGAGATGCTCAGCTAATGTTAGTTACTTCTGATAAGATTATGTACAGCGGCAATTTCAAAGGCTATGACTAAAACATGATAGTGTTTAATTAAAGAAACCTACCTCAATGTTTCCATCATTCATATGAGATTGATTCTGCGGATCAATATCTTCTGGAGGTATTTCCCATGGATGGATGGGCATATCTGTGAAGAAAATATGCTTTTAACCTCAACAAAGAGTAAGAAAGGGAAAATTGCAAAAACACTCCCAGTTGTCACTCTGGGTTTGAAAACCCTCCTACAACTTATTGTGTGGTATTTACACCTCATAAATTTCCTCTGTCTGCAAACTCCCCCTGATGTTACTTTTTCTGTCAATTATAACATAAAAACCTCAAAAAGAAAGTGAATTAATAGTGTTTGACATATGCATATCCCGTAGTAATATGTCTGTGCAGCTATACCAAGCTAGAGGTTGAAGATATGAGAGATGAAAGCAAGAGCAAGTCGATTAAAGATAAGTGGAATAAGATAAATTATTTATAATTGTAATCAGTAACGTGCGAACCGGTATGTTAGTGAATGTTTCCTAACTTTTCTAATGTTTTTCCTTTAAAATTAGAAAAGAAAGTATGGCATATGCAATAGCATTGCATTTAGAAAGGGTTGACACTAAAATAGGGAAAATCCAAAATCCACATCGTGATAATGTCGTCGCAGTGTGCAGCTCTTGGAAAATTGTGTCGAATACCAAATGATCTCCTCCCATCCGGAATCGTTCATAGAGGTAAGCGGGAGCAAAATCGACCACGACAACATGATGAAAAGGATGTGGAATGTGACATAAATAGAGAGTGTTGTTAAATCAAGCTGAAAAGAGAGATAGAAGCATAGCGATGCAGATCGTAGCCCAAGACGACAGCGGCGCAGTGCACAAGAAACGCAACGGAAGCGCGGTGCAGAAGAAGCGCGACAGCCTTAGAAGCTCAGGGCGGCGGCTCAAAGAGAATCGACGGCATCATAAAGACTTCTACAATCTGCAGCGGCTCAAAGAGAAGTGCAGTGGTTGCGGCTATGCAAAAGAAAGGAGAGGACCACAGACCGTGGCTAGCAAAGCAATCGGCACGATTTGACAAAGATTTTGTGGACTCACATGACTTTGACGAACTCAAAGAGAGATGCTACAGACTTAGATAGACGCAACGAAAGACTCAAAAGGAAAAAAGATTAGCAGCTGAATTGGGAGCAGCAGCACATAAAGGCCTAACGACCAAGCCGAAGCACGACCTCCTCCTTTTATCTTCCTCCTCCCCATGAGGCGGCCCGAGTAGGAGGGCGGCGGCTCCTACAGGCGGCGGTGGAGGGAGGAGGAGTCCAGGCGACGGCCAAGCCCGGATCTAGGGGAGAAGACGACATCGATGGAGCGCCCGGACGGCGGCGGAAGGCGGCCGGGGAAGAAGCGGGCGGGCAGAGACAGAGGCCTAGGCGGCGGCAGCGTCCGGCGGTGGCGCGGACATGGCGGCCTAAGAGGCGGCGTCGGGTGGCGGATCCAGCGCGCGGCAGGGAGGCGGCCGAAGCGACGTCGGGTTGGCCGGATCCGGGCGCCAGCAGAACCAACCGGCCTCATGCTCGTCGGATCCGGCGCGGAGGCGACCAAATCCGGGCAGGGCAACGCGGCGGCGGCCGGATCTGGCGTGGAAATCCAAAGAGGAGAAAGATCGGCGGCGGCCGGATACGAGGCGGACAGATCCGAGCAGGGTGACGAGGATCCGGAGCGGAGAAAGATCGGCGGCGGCCGGATCCGAGGCGGCGGTCACCGGATCGAGGCGGGCGGAGGCGGCCATGGCCGGATCTGGCGGCGGCGGCCAGATCAAGGTGGCGGTGGCGGGCGCGGCGCTGGCGGCGGCGGAACACCGGGAAGAGGAAGCGCTGGCTCAGGCGAGCACGGCGACAGCAGGCGGCGGAAGGAGGTGGCCGCCCCAGGAGTGGAGAACACTCCTCCTGGGGGCAACGGCGGCGACGGATGAGAAGCTAGGTTGATAACTTTATGCTCTGATACCATATAAGTTAAAATGTTTGCTTGTGTATTGCACAGCCCAAAGAAGCTTATATGGTAGAGACTCAACACACACAACCCTAAACCCTAGACAATGGAAAAAGACACTAACACCCTTAACAAAGCATACCACATACAAACTTTGTACGAAAGGTTCCTATGGTTTATACTGTTTATAGTATGTATTATTTCCAAAATAGCATCATTCTAGGACACTAATATGCCACAATGCAGTCAATTTCATGATAATAATAATGTACTACCATCTCGTTTGACGTTTCTTTAAATAGCTCAGCCTCCATAAAGTAAACAGCTGCTTTTCAGAATCTACACTACCATCTCATTTCTTTAAGCAGTAAAAACATGTGGGAAAAAAACTGCTACAACTATACAAGAAAGAATGCAAATGGACTAGGAACTAGCAAACAGCTTTTGGACTTTGTCTGTTGTTACAACATTTAGTAGGAAGGATTTCACAGGATAGTGCTGAAAGAAAAAGAGATTAAAGAACAAAAGTTGCCAAAGAGGTAGAACAAAAGAATCATCCCAAGCGAAGTAGTGAACTATCTCAACTTCATGAAAAATATTCGAATCAAGTCTAATAAATTATGTGCAAAGTTTGTTGTCATTGTTGTGCAGCTTGGAAGGCGATAAAAATACAATCGTTCTCTCACTTTTGCTGAATCACGAGTCCTCAGCACTGCTAAGCAAAACGCTGCAACTCTTTTGAAGGCATATTTTCAGCTGAAATTTGTAGGAAAAATAGGTACCTTGAAGAACCCCACCACCCCCTCCAACCACTTCCTGTCACACAATAGAAGCCTAAGTTCAATATATATTAAACACACTGGGAGTTATATTTGACAGCAACAGTTTGTGCAGGAACTTGCCTGATGTTCAAAATTGTCATCTTCCTCATGCAATGGAGACACATTTCTACCTGGTGTGCTAGCTAACACTTCTGTTGAGCCACCTTCCAAATGATGAGGAGAAGAAACTTCTGTTTCATGATTACTCTTCTCAATAATTGGGTAATCCATTGGCACATCATCTTCCTGAAGTACAAAATAAAGCATAATATATGCAGTAAAGTCAATAGTTCAGAAGTTCAGTAATAAATAAGTCAAAAGTTAAGAACAAGTTCAGCAATAACTACCTCCAATGAAACATCGCGCCTGCTAGATGCATCTTTTTCTTTGCCAACTCCACTATCCCTGTACACACCAAGTAGGGAACTTCCTGGTTGCCTTTCATTTATTGTGACACCATTTGGAATGTTCGGTTCAGGCTCAAGAACATGCTCGGGGAACTTGACGCTCGGAATTGGGGTCTCCCTTACAGTAGAGGCCTCACCAGTTGTACAAACCACCGGATCAGAAGAACTGTGCAGCAGCGATTGTTTACCCACCACACTTTCTGGAGATCTGTCAGATTCATCGTCTTTTGAGAGATCTGCATATTTATCATTCAGAACATCTCCAACAAAAATACGTTTCTCCAATTGTGAAATTCGAGCAAGGTGGCTCCCTGATACAGGTCTTTCTGGAGTGTGACCACAAGTTGGATTTTTCCATACTGTAGTGCTGCTTACAGGCCTATCACCAGGAACATTGAAGTCAGGGAGACAAACTTTTCCTATGTTTATTTCTTTAAGCTGCAAGGTCTTCCAAAGTAAATTTTCCTCTTCAGCTTCATCCAAATTTTTGAATGAGGACAGTAAATAATCCAAAGTGGCATCTGTGCAGAGGAAATTATACTAAGCAAATCTAGGTTGAAATAATGAGTTAATGACAACAGAACTGAAAAGAAGAGATGTTTAACCTTCTCTCATTGAGACATCCGGTATAGCATGTTGGCTAGATATTGAAGGAACAGGCTGTTTGGTTCTTTCAGGAACTGAAGCATGCACATCATCTTGAGTGAACTGAGATTCTGTTATAGTTCCTATTTGGGAAGCAGGTACTTCAATGGCATCCGGGATATCAGCGCCCGCACTAAACTTGTAAGAATGGACTGATTTTCTCCTGACAATTAACAAAAACAAAGCATGGATCAATTCTTTTTTTCCGATGGATGCTTGGCAACAATCAATACCTTTTGTAGACTGATGATAGGTTGGCATAAACTAGCTACATAAAGTGCATTTTCTTACGCTTTCACTGTTTGCCTCAATCAATGGCAATCATAAGCAAGCGCAAATGATAAGGATGTAAATACATCCAAATTAACTAATCGCATAACACAAGAGGCTATAACATACAAATAGCTATGATTTTCTACAGCCATATTATAAATAACCCCTTTTCAAACTGTGTTATAAGTTATAACTTACCATTCATCACACGAAATACGGAAAGAAATAAGCAGCATACCTCGACATTCCAGGCCGTATCTTGGGTGGATCAATAGCCTGATGATTATCTGCCGCTTCGGTTAGAACCTCACCTCTTAGCCTTCTTATTTCCTTGTCAGCTTCTGCAAGGATTAACAGTTGTTAGAGCATTGTTGACAATTACTGCTTCACTTACTACCGCCGTTGGAAGGCAGTTATAGGGGTTACTTTCTAGCTGCTCCAATGTCAAAAAGTATTCCTCTGGATCCTCAATGTTCAGTAACTCAGAGAAGTCAACATTTTGCACCGGGTTGCTGCAAAACAACAGCATCAAAACGAGCTATTCAAGCTCTATTTACAGCTCACTACAACAGAATGCAACTGATTAATGAACATATCCTTTCATAAGCTGCAACCGAAGCTATCAAGTAACAGCTCAGAACATGCAAGTGGCTTGCCATGTGGGGGCCTTGATAGTGAACCGAGCCCGCTTGCGGTCCAGCGCCGGCCTTCTCCCCTGCTGATTGTTCTTGCCATTCGCAGCAGCGGCAACTTTCACTCTATCATCCAGATATAGCTTTCGGATGTCCCCACGCTCCTTCATTGCCAGTCTAGCCTGCTCCACCAGCTCCTTGGATCCTTTCTGCACCTGACATTGTGAGATTAGCTCGAGCAATCCACAGAAACAGAAAAGAATTTGTAACTTAGTTTACTCAAAGGTTTGCTCCATGCATTTTTCTCAAAACATAAAGAAACTAAAACCTAAAAAGGAAACCCCCAAGCAGTAAGAAAAAAAATCCAAAATCCTCGGGCCCCAGCGAGATCGAGCTCCGGAAAGCCCTACCAGGCAAGCACAAGTACGCGCGCTGGTTCGAGACTGGGGGGTGTCGCGCGTCGCGATACGGGGCCGTACCAGGGGTCGGGATATGCCGTCGAGCAGCGCCCCGCGGGCCATGGAGGGGGATGCGGCCGGCGCGGCGGGGCCGAGGGTTCGGGGGAGAAGGCGCGTCGGCGAGGATGCGGCGATGAGGGGGTCGATGGCGGCGTCGACGGAGGCCATGCGGCGGCGGGGCGGCGCCTCGATCTTGCCGCTGCGTGGGGGTGACGACGGGGCGGAGTCCCGAGCGAGCGGAGTGGGTTGGGGAATGGGGGACCTGGGCGTTCAAAAGTCGGAAGTGGAAACGGGGAGCGGGCCTGAGGGATGGAGGGGTGGCGACCGACTTGGGAGGTGACCGGTTTGTTCCGTTGGGCTTTTAGCTGGTCCGTTGTGTCCTGGCCTGGTATGTTTAGCCCGTTTTTACTTAAGTTTGTTATGGATAAGACTCTACATTTTTTTTATTTGTAACTTATGGCTTTCTCTCGATAAATAAATAGGTCGTTTTTTGCCGTCTTTTAAAAGTAGTTTATTAGGATTTTTTTAAATAGTTTATCAATATTCGGTTCTTTCATATAAACGCTCGCACTAAAGCTACATATCATCACTCGTAACCATAAGCAATAGCAAAAACACACACACATATAAGCTGTGTTAGAGCTGCCAACTTCCCCCTTTTTCTTCTGTATTCTCATCCGTGCTGACTAAATAGCAGACCCGTTGATTTTCATGAGTAGCTTTAGCCCTTGTTACCATGATATTAATATATTGCTGTAAAAGTTGGATGCGTATGTACCTTGTATACGAGTTACTAATATAAAATTGAGGATTTTTATCTCAAGGAAAAAAATTGAGATAAGCCAAAAGTTTCTTGTTAAGGAGTGATATTCGTGGCTTGTCAATCTCTACCGTCCCAATATAATACTAGCCACGTAAGCGCGGCGCCACGCCGCGCCAGCCACCGTGTGTACCGAAGTAAAAGAGACGAAAATCCACGGGACGGTTCTCTAAAAAAAATCGAGGACGTACACGTAATTTCGAAGGAACCAAAGGGTTTTTTCGCAAAAAACAGGGACCCATAAGGACCTGTATGTAACTAAATAAGGACCTATACGTAATTTTGGAAACCACGAGTTGCTATCGGTGAAGTGGAGGGGGCTTTCTAGAAAAAAACCTGGCAGGGACCTGTTTGCGAGGACGGAGGACCTCTACGCGATTTCGCAAAACGCAGGGACTTTTTCGCAAAAAAAGCGCAAAAAAGGCGCCGTGGCCCATCTCTCCGGCCGGAGAGTCTGTCGCTTATAATATACGGAGTATTTCTCAATACTTAATTATCCACGTGAATTTAGGGTTCAGATCTCATAGTTTGCATTTTTAGATGTTTTTTAAATTAACTTAATTATCCACGTGAACTTCGGTATGTTCTTTTTAGTTTCTAAAAGTTGTTTTTTGGCTTTTCAGTAATAACTAGCTTTCAAATGGAGTGTCTTTTCAAGACGGGTTCTATAAATTGATGGTAGTACACACTGCAGTGACTTCATTTATATCGTTAAAAACCACATATGAGTTTATATTATTCCGTAGTCTCTCTTATGAACAATTCAACAGCCATAAACCGAAAACAAAAAGAACAAACCCTTATACATTATGACTATTATCTAGAAGTATCTAGTTTTGATTTAGGTCTCATTTTTTTATCAACTTTAGCTCGTAAGGGCCAATTTGCAGTTCTTGTACAGTGTTGTGTTCTGAAAATTATGTAATTATGGGTGTCTTTACCTATTATAATGAGATTTTGATGTCACGGCTAAGAAAACTTTCAAAACATTATTGTATCCACAAAAGATTGTTTTAAAAACATCAATATACCAAAATGGAGCCCAAGTGTCTACCGTGTATGCTAAAGCCAAAACTGAACATCATGGCTTACCTTTTGAACTTTTTAAAGCTTAAATGAGAATACTTGGTTCCAATACACTGATGACTTCAGTTATAGAACAAAATCCTACATAATTAAAATAACTACATAAAGCTAAGAATCTTAAGTTACTAGGGCAAACCTTTTGTGTAGTTTCTGCTTATCAGAAACATAACATCATAAAAGAGGTTAATAAAAACACCGCTGAGAAAAAGAAATGAGATTTTAAACAAATAAGTTACCACAGTAAATCACTTTTGTCATGTCGACATATGCATATATTGTTATAACTTTATGTAGCATTATTAAGTTCAATGTAATGACTTAAGCTCTATTTGTATTAGTTTCTAAAAGCCGCTTTTCTACTGTAAATAGCTTTATACAGTATCTAGTTTCCAAACGATATGTCTTTTCAGGATAGGATCTATTAGTCGATACAGGCCCTGTCCTTTTGTGGCTTTTGGTTTCAACTTTTGTCTTTTCTACAGTAATCAGCTTTTAAACGGAGTGTCTTTTCAAGATGAGGTGTACTAGTTAATTGTAGTACATACTATACCGACTTCATTTATATCGGCAAAAACCGCACATGAATTTCAGTTTCTTTGTAATCTCTTACACGAACAACCCAAACCCATAAGCCGCAGCCACAAAAGAACATGCTCTGTAGTACATACTATACTAATTATATTTATATCGGCTAAAATCGTATACGTGTCTCTTTCTTTAAGCTGTTATAATTTACAAGATAAAGGTAAAATTAAAAATCAACATGAATAGATTGTTTGCAAGTAAGAACAGGCCCTGAATTACTGGACTCTACCTAGAGAAAACCCCTGTGTTCTCTCTCTAAGTCGGGCCCTGCTTCCAGCAACGGAGGAGACGGGGGTTAGCGTAGGGTTCATTGCGGCCGAAGCGGCCACGCACGCCTACCATTGCACAGCAGCACACCACCACTGGGCAGTCCACCCTCCGCCTCGCGCCTCCAAAACCCTCCCCCTCCGCCCCCGCCTCCTAGGGTTCGCGTCGCCTCGCCACGCCGCCGCAGCCATGGGCTCCTCTCTCCCGCCCAAGGAGGCCAACCTCTTCAAAGCCATCGTCGTAAGCACCCCTCCCCCTCCCTCCCTCCTCGCTCCTCGACTCGATCCGTTCGCCCGCCGAATCCCGCTGCCCGTGGCCGCGTTCCGCCCGATTCGACGGCCTGGATGCAGCCGGCGATTGGTGTTGCTCTAGCGGAGTGGCCGCACGCTGGGGTTTCGTTGTTTAGGTGACTGCTCGGATCGCCGGGTTTGGTGTCGCGGCGCCGGGAAGCTTTGATTTGTGATGGTTAGATCAGTAGGTGGCGCCCGAGAAGCCGTAGCTCGGGAAGCAGTGGTTTTCTCCAGCGGAGTGGCTAGTTGCTTGGCGATTTGGGCCGTGAGCTGTGCTTTATCGTCTAGGTCCGAGCTTGGCGAAGTTGCTGGTGCTAAAAGCTAACAGATATTGCGTTGCGTGGAACTTGTTGATATTTGCAGTTGATCGTAATAACATGAGCTGAGTGGATTAGTGTAATTTTATATCTACTGACATCAAGTCCTTGTGTTATGTGCTATGTTATGAAATGTACTCTTGTCTCTGCTGCTCTGCATTATAGTTCAGGGTATGGGATGTTGGGTTTGACGTGATATGGGAACCTAAATCCATTGTCCATTAGCATCGTGTGATAGTACAAAGGTTGGATGTGGTCAGAGTTTTAGTACAGGGGCTTGGTTGAAGCTTTTACGGTAGCACGGTTACAAAATCTCGCTCTGCAATGCTGGAGGTGATATGAAGATACGACATTTGTACATTTAATAGGAGCATGGAGTTATGCCTTAGTGCTTTCCAGATTCAAGGATGTTTCTCAAGATGCTCTTCTAGAATTTTTAAAGTTACAGAATTTGCAGTCATAAACATACACAAAATGTTCAACTTTTGAGATGTCTTGCACTTCTGTTCGATGCTTGTATAAGCTAGTTTCATCATGTGCTCTGCTTAATAGCAGCGCATGTATGTAATTATGTATGTTAATGTGTGGCATGGTGGCAGTTTTTTTTAACATTTCATATTATGAATTTCTGATGTTTGCATGTTTGCATATACAGAAATCTTACGAGACTAAGCAATATAAGAAGGCGCTGAAAGCTGCAGATTCCATATTAAAAAAGTTTCCTGAGCATGGAGGTTAGAAATATAATAATTCAGTTTTTGTCGACGCCTATCATGTTATTCTCTTGCTTCCTGCAATCTCCTCTGATCAAATTCCCACTCTGTCTTGTTTGCTGTAGAAACGTTATCAATGAAAGGTTTGACACTAAATTGCATGGACCGGAAATCTGAAGCATATGACCTTGTTCGCCGTGGCTTGAAGGTTCCTAATTAGTACAAGGGATTTGGTCCAAGTTTTGTTTTCTGATGATTATAATGGTACAACTAATACAACTAACTCGCATTAAACGTCTGCAGAATGATCTGAAGAGTCATGTGTGCTGGCATGTCTATGGTTTGCTTTACCGATCGGACAGAGAGTACAGAGAAGCTATAAAATGTTACAGAAATGCTTTGAGAATCGATCCAGATAACATAGAAATTCTACGTGACTTGTCACTTCTCCAGGTTGGTGTCACATATTACCATTGTATTTCCCCCTGTTTTGTTGACAAATAAAATTTGTTAACTTTTACATCCGTGAACTTTCACTGCCTAATATATGGCCGCATTCAAGTTTGCCTATTTCTCATCTAATGTCAAATGTTTAATATATTGTTCATCATTGACTTGGTCCATAAGTATTTGCACGTATTTGGATTTCAAGCATTTGATTTTGTCGTGGGTCTTAGTACAGGAGAAAGTAAACATCAGAGGAAGATAATATAACCGATTATTGTTTGTTTTAGTTTTTTTTTGTTACTAGTGTCGGCATCATTACATAATATCCCTAAAGAAATGCTGTTTGATTTTACCAATATTGTCGTTCTAAAATGTATCATACTTCTATATGGCTCAATGTTACTTGTATCTGCAGTGATCCAATGAGCTGTAGACCAAGGAGGTTTTTTGTTCCTTTTAATAAATGAATCTTTTTGTCCTTTTCACAGGCGCAAATGAGGGACTTGTCTGGCTTTGTTGAGACTAGGCAACAGCTTTTGACATTGAAGCCAAATCACCGCATGAACTGGATTGGCTTTGCTGTAGCTCATCATTTAAATTCCAAGTAAGCCACTTTCTGAGCAGTGTTGATTTAAATCAAACTTATACAAGCAAAGATAATACGCTCTTGAACACCTGCTGCCATTTTATTTGTTAACTGTGGAATAATGAAAGTCCAGTACCAGGCATTATTATTCAAAAACTTTGTTGAATTCCTAGTAAGACCTTGTGTGGTAAGCATTTGCACATAGCAGTATTGGGTATCAACTATTTGCACATAGCAGTATTGGGTATCAACTATGGACTAACTATAATTTCATGACTAACTATGTTGCACCAGCTATCACTATCAGGTTGGCTCCGCAACATCATGGCATAACTTTAGTGTTTACCTAGGCGCTAGGCGCCAGACCGACGCCTATCGCCTAATTGCTGCCTAGGCAGGCTAGGCGGCCGCCTAGGCGGGAACAATCGGCTAGGCTGGCAAGGCGCCACCCTCCCGCCTAGGGGATCAGTGCATAACTTATATGCACAACAGTGCCTGTGTATTTTTTTTGTCAGATCGGTGTTAGATTCTGTTTATTTTACCTTCTTGTTGTATCATATGGAGCCATGGAACTCATCTGTTTATTCACAATCTTCTTGCTATTGCACTTATGGCAACTGGAACATTTATAGCATAGAAAAATTCATCACTTAATGTAGTTGTTTCTATTATCCACTTGTAGTTCTTCAAAGGCAATAGAAGTATTGGAGGCATATGAGGGGACACTGGAAGATGATTATCCTCCGGACAATGAGCGATATGAACACAGTGAAATGCTTCTGTATAAGGTGCCTGTCAGGCTGTCACACTTCTCTCGCATTTCTGGGATAGGATTGCAGTAACAATGTTATTAGTATTGGTTTACATTTGGCTTGCACTTTCATGAACACAGGAGACTTTTATCGGGATTTGGGACAGATCTATCTGTAGGGATTTATTGTGTTTGTCATAGTTTGGCTGTGGTTATATTTGTATGTAATTGCTGGTTTTCCACAATGCTATCTGCAAATTCTTTGGGAATGGCTTATTCTCTAATTGATATGTAAGTTGAATACTGGTTGTTGTCCATATCTTCTTTGAACATGCTGAAACTAAACTATTGTTGTGTTTTTAATTTTATGCCATCTGGATTTTTTTGTTCAATATATAATTTATTTTACTTATTAGCATTTCAGTGAAACTTTCTGTTCCATGTGTAGTATTTGTGTTCCATTGCATTCACTTTCTTTTGTGCTGTATGAAGCTTGTGGTGTAAATCAGATACTTAGATATTTTTTCTACTTCTCTCTTGTGTGGTTCCAGTGTGCAGCATAATTATCTTTGTCTTTAACCTTGCCCATGCTCTTCTTTTAAAAATTTCTTAACAAGTTTACTTCATGGTCTAGAAACAACTCACATTGTTTTGTGAATATTGTATTACTCTCGACTTTTGTCATGTAATGCTATTATTGTTTCAGATATCGTTGTTTGAGGAATGTGGGATGCTGGACAGAGCCCTTGAGGAGATGCACAAGAAGGAGAGCAAAATTGTAGGTCCTATCTTTCCATGTGTAAAGGGGGAAATAAAACTTTTGAACAACATATTTAAATAGTTATTCTTGTTGGGCTTTACCTTGTGTTAATTTTGTTTGCCAGGTTGACAAGCTATCATTCAGAGAACAAATGGCCTGCATTTTGTTGAAACTTGGACGTTTTGAGGAGGCTGAGAAAATTTATAGGTCCCTGCTGTTTATGAATCCTGATAACTACAAGTGAGACACTTGCGCTCTTTCTTTTCCTTACATATCAAATCTCCATTGATAATGTTGGTCCACCCTGTAAATAGCGAGTATGGGTTTGACATGGACTTATGCTGCTACTTTGTTTACATGTCATGTTTGTTCTTTGTCAACTTAAATAGGATACCTTCCATCTGTATGACCTAGTTAGCATTCTGTAACTAGATAAAACCTTAACCAATCGAGCAATTCAGCCAATTATGGTACTTGCATTCTAAGTTTGATCACAATTGATTGCCTGCCTCCACATACGCAATGTCTGTTTGGCAAAACTTTGTATGCAACCGATCAATTTATCTTCAACAACTGACGATTTGTGCTTGTACCTAAACCTTAAACCCTTTTACATGGAGCGAGGATTAAATCCTAAGTGTTACGGGTTGATGCACCCTGTGGTGTTACAATCTCCCTCTAACGACAATATTTTGTAGATAAACGGCTACAGAGTTTGGATTACAATAGAACTATCGCAAAATTTGACCTAAAAAAGGTGATATCAACTTAAATTCTGGAACTCCTTCATATGCTAGGAAAAATATCATACCTCCTTACTTCTTATAGAACTGTCCTGACTGTCATGGTAAACCTACTTGTTGATACTCTAAAATTAATTAATTCTCACCCGGTTTTACGCAGGTACTTCATAGCTGTGCAAAAGTGCCTTGGCCTATACTCTGAAAATGGTCAATACTCTGCTGACGATGTTGAACGGTTACGTGCACTATATAAATCACTTAAGGAAGAATATGGTTGGTCATCAGCTGTTAAGGTAAACTATCTAAAATTGTCATTTCATATGTATTGATGTTTTTTTGGTTCTTTCGTGTATCCATCATTGAGCCCTATGGGGACATAGCAATAATGTTTTTGATATAGGCATGCTTTATTTTGTTTTATATGCTATTCTTAAATATAATTTTCCCACCCATATTGACTGTAAGTAGGGCATATACCTGACAGGCTGTGACTACAAAATTTTCTAATTCCTTATTTGCAACAGCGCATACCTCTTGATTTCCTGGAAGGTGAGAAGTTCCAGGAAGCAGCAGACAATTATGTCAGACCTCTATTAACCAAGGTAAATCTAGTATTCTTAATTAATAGTTTTGTTAGTATCTAAAAGGTGTCTCGTTTTGTGGTCAGTTTTTTTTCTAATCTGTACCTTGCCGCCTTTTAGATCTGGGCAGCAAAATGTTACTCATTGCTATAATTGATTTTAATGTGTCCCATAATATGTAGGGAGTACCATCACTATTCTCTGATTTAAGCCCGTTGTATGAGCATCCTGGCAAGGTAACACAAGTTACACTAATCAATATCATTTTATGTTCTTTTACTGTTTGTGGTACAGGTCAGAGGGCCACATTATGTGACAATTCTGAATTCTATTGACAGGCAAACATATTGGAGCAATTGTTTCTTAAGCTAGAAGATTCAATTAGGACTTCTGGATGCTTTCCTGAAAGGTAATCCTTTGTGCCTGACCAGTATTGCTGATGCATCGTGCACCTTGATTAATCTTATTGCTTATTAATTCTTCCAAAACTGTAAATTTGATTCGCTATGACACCTTTTTGGCCAAAACTTGTAGCCAGATTGTAATTTTTGTTTACTGAACTGAAACTTTTTTCTTGTTGGCAAAAATTGTTACACTTATCTTTATTAGGACTTAAATACATTTATGTGCTTCTACTGCAATATCTGCTTTCCTATCTTTTAATCTTTGACCATTCTGTGGCATCTTTCAAAATGCATGAAATACTTAGCTAAAATCCTCTTGGAGGAGATATCAAGAAGGATTTGTTAGCAGGCATTGCTTCCTAAATGCATGAAAGGCATCTTCTCAAAGTTTCCTACACAAGGATGCGTCCTATTCAAAATTTGAAATGACAGAATCACGAGACAACAAAGTTTTCATGTGAAAATATGCCAAAATGTGCAAAATATTGATGTGGTCAGAACTCGGAAGGAGCAGAGTTGCCACAGAGATGTCTGTTGTAACACAACAAGTTGTAACTAGAAAGTGTTTTGCCTTTTATTTTGTTCTTCTCAAGCGTACTGCTACTTAACAAACTCTGTGCTGTTAATCATATTCCTCAAAAATGTAGCCATGTGTTATCACTAATAGAATTACTAACATTAGCTGTTCTTGAACTTGTAATTTTGACTTAATCTTCTAATTTTGTCCTGGAATTTATTGAACTATCTTCTTGCAGTCCACAGATGGAGCCCCCATCCACACTCATGTGGACTCTGTTTATGATTTCCCAGGTAAGTATTTTGTGTGATCTTTTATCAAATTTTTTTTGATAAACCTCTCAATTATTTTTAAATAATTCTTGTGAACTTGTATAGTCATGTTTTTGACATGCCATATGATGCAGCACTATGACAGAAGGGGCCAGTATGATATTGCTCTAGATAAAATTGACGAGGCTATTTTGCATACACCAACTGTAATTGATTTATACTCGATAAAGGTCTCTCTCTCTCTCTGTGTGTGTGTGTGTGTGTGCGCGCGCGCACGTGTGTGCGTGTTCATGTGTTTCACTTAGTATAGAATGAAGTTGTATCAGCGTTTGTCCAACATATTGTTGCCCCTGTAAATTTCGTAATTGATTGAAGCTAGAATTGAATATTCAGTGGTTTCGTTTACTATGATGTTCCTCACAGCAAATATTAAATTTAATGTTCGTGTTCATGTGTTTCACTTAGTGTAGAATGAAGTTGTATCAGCGTTTGTCCAACATATTGTTGCCCTTATAAATTTCGTAATTTATTGAAGCTAGAATTGAACTCTATTAATTCAGTGGTTTCGTTTACTATGATGTTCCTTGTAGCAAATATTAGTTCTAATGTTTTGCTGTTGTCATAGTTTAATTTTTGGACTCCTAGTGACCCATTATTGGTTTTGAAGTTGTTTAGCCTTGTTAACGATCTCTTGCACCTTTCTTTTCCCATTCGTAAATTTTTCTTTCTCCAATTTATCGGTCTTGCACAGATGCTTTTTTGTTCTTTTTACATCATCTAAATACTGCTAGCTTCAGGATGGTTGCTTACTCTGTTTCATTGCATATTGGGTTAAATTGATCATGTCATACTGATTCCAAAGGCATAAAATTTTTGTTTATAACTCTGCTAGTGCACATGCTTTTATTTCAGGGAAAGATATTGCAACATGCTGGCAATTTCTCAGCAGCAGCAGCATTAGCTGATGAAGCTAGGTCGATGGACCTTGCTGATCGTTATTTAAACAGCGAGTGTGTTATGCAGATGCTTCAAGCTGATAAGGTATACTTAAATTAGAAACAGAACACTTTTTTGTTTTTTACAGTTTCTTTAGCCTTGACCTAAAACATCAACGAAGCTTCTTAGTGCATGTTTGGCTGAGCTCCAGCTTCATTATTTTGGCTCTGAAGCCAGGCTTCTACAGAAGCCAGCTCCTGGAGAAGTTAGAGCCCTGGAATTTGGAGTGTTTGGCCTGAATTGCAGCTTCTGAGCTCTAGCTCCATTCACAGCTATTGAAATGTCCATGTTGCCCTCACTATAGTAATTAAAAGCAGGAATTATCTTTTGTCCTCGCTCTAGTAATGAAAAGAAGGAATTATCTTTTGTTACCACATGGTTGTGACAGGAAACTGAATATTGACTACAGGACTGAATACTGAAAGCTGGACTGAATACTTGAAAACAAATTTTGTGTCCTTAACTCCTGCCATGTGCAACTGCAGCAAGCAATAATATGTAATCAACACAAAGTAAAAAATGTAGCAGATCTGACAACAGGAAAAAATCTCACATCACGTCCAAGGACAATACATTTAATTCAAACTTAAGTTACTTATCTCTTTAGCGGTTCAAAATTTACATTTAAGAGTATGGTTTGAAATATGCAATACAAATACGATCTGAAGCATTGTCCAAACAAATTTTCAGCAAGTGACGAATTGAGAATGGCAAAAGAAGAAATTGTCAGACATTGGAAGAAATAATTCATTACAAGACTAATTTTTACAGTTAACTAAGACATGAAACAACTACCTAAGAAAAATGAAACCAGTTATAATAAAAATTTAGGAGGCAGAATGAAAACTGGTAGAATATAGCATGGAAATACATTTCTGTAGCACTGTTCTTACCTCACATATTCATGACCCCCTGAGCCAATGTCCCTTTCAGGGCCCAATAAACGATACTTCAGGCTCTCCTGGAACAATTGAAAGGCAGAAAACAAATTTTAGCAGGCTACCTAAACTGCAGTCAAATGGAAACAACTGAAGACTTTTTCAAACAAAGATATGTCTTTTCCAGAACAGCAGAACAAAATTTTGTTGTGACTGGCACATACTCTTTCTCCTTCAACAGACATGTCCATTCTGTTTGCACAGTCAGTTCTGCACAAACAACTCAATGTATGGACAGCCCTTTTCCCATATGAGGCTATAACATGCAGAAAAGAGAGATTATCTTACCCACATCGCAAATTGAATTCTCCATCACGACATACGCCAAAACCTTCTAGAAAATGAGATAGGCATACTACTCAAGCATAGATAGCCTGGGTTCTTCTTCTACGATTTTGCACAAGTTAGCCATGAACTTAGCATGAGCAAGAAGAGGGGATTCAGGTCTTACCTTGCTTCGGAGTTCGGGGAATAGGGGGCGCCGGACTGGGGCAAACAGGGGGCACGAGGGGGCACCGTCGGCGGACTGGGGGCCGCCGGCGTCGTGGCACCAGGGAGTGTCGGGGAGGGCATGGCCTGGTAGTCGGCGTCGGGGCGATGGGCTGGCCAGGGGCGCAGGCGTCGGCAAGAGGCTAGGATAGGGGTGCCGGCGCCGGGGACAGGGAGGGGGCTTCGTTGGGGCGGCGGCGCCTTTTAGAAGACCTAGCCGCGTCACCGATAGTGTTGGGCAGGGGATGTTCAGCGTGGAGAGTGGATCGGCTCACCCTTGATTGGGGAATGACTATATGTGTACGAGTGGCAGGGATTGGTAATTATGTAACCAACTTTCAGCCCTTTTACGAAACCAAGACTGCAGGAGCCACTCGATCGGTGCTTCGCATGCAAAGGCCAAAAGGAGCTCGACTCCTTCGTCGATTGGTTGGAGCTGGGCTTCGGAGCCGAGGCGTTTGGCCGGAGTACTGGCTTCGAAGCCCATAAAGTGGCTTCAGAGCTCGGCCAAATGCATCCTTAGTATTGTATTGTGCTCCCCGGGGAACTCACATTTGCTAACTCTATACATTTAACTGTTTATTTTGCGACTTGTGAAGGTTGGGCTAGCTGAGAAGACTGCTGTTTTGTTTACAAAAGACGGTGACCAGCACAATAGTCTCCATGACATGCAGTGCATGTGGTACGTGCTCTCCTCCCTCCTCTGCCATTTGTCTTGTTTTCTTACACACTGTTTCTAACTCGATGAGCTATACCCTTGAAGGTATGAGCTTGCTTCTGGTGAGAGTTATTATCGTCAAGGTGATCTTGGCCGGGCTCTCAAAAATTTCTTGGCTGTTGAGAAGCATTACGCTGATATGACTGAAGATCAATTTGACTTCCATTCATATTGCTTACGGAAAATGACACTAAGGGCGTATGTTTCTATGCTGAAGTTTCAAGATCGTTTGCATGCTCATGAATACTTCCACAAGGCTGCAGCAGGAGCTATCAGGTAACAGAGTGCAACTGGTCTTCTCCAATTCTCATTTGATTAGGTTGTTCTCCCATTCAGAAATTTTGGTAAAGCTGGTGGCACGAATTGTAGGTGTTATATGAAATTACATGATTCTCCATCAAAGTCATCTGCTGAGGAGAATGATGAGATGTCAAAACTGCCACCTGCCCAGAGGAAGAAATTGAGGCAAAAGCAGAAAAAGGCGGAAGCTCGTGCTAAAAGGGTAATCTCCATTCTCCAATGCTCAGCTTTGGATCTATAACTGTTAAATCTTTCTGATTTTGACCTCAAATTCCTGCAGGAGGCTGAAGAGAAACAGGAGGATGAAACAACTTCATCCAACAGTTCAAGGTCTGGGAAGAAACAAAATGCAAGACCAGTTGATTTGGATCCACATGGTGAAAAATTAGTCCAGGTATTCATTTTGTATGCAATCAGTTGTGCACTCGTAGTCTCGTACTCTTTTATCAGTTTTTAGAGATGTTCATCGGAATGAATGTTTTTCCATTTTATTTTTAAGCAAGGCTTTAATGGTGCAAGCTAAAACTTGGAGCCAAGTATTCTTAGCTTTTTATGCATTTCTGTTTGCAGATTGAAGATCCCCTCACAGAAGCCACAAAATATTTGAAGCTTTTGCAGAATAACTCATTAGACTCATTAGAAACCCATATACTTTCGTTTGCACTTAACATGAGAAAGCAAAAGGTTTTACTTGCTTTTCAGGTATGTCTGTTACGATCCATCTGATTGTGTTGGGATATCTGAATCTTTTATTCTGTCCATTTCTTTGTTGGAAACAAGCTTCATCTCATTAAGATATTGTGTTATCCTGATTATAACTAAGAAAACCTCTTCTGCATTTGAGCGTTTCTTGCATATTAATAGGGTGATACTGATATTTTCTACAACCGGTTTCTCTGTGACAAAATTTGTAAGAATGTTCTAACAACCTATGTATTAGTGTAAATTCACCTGTGCAAAAAAACATTGGGGCTATCCACAATCAAGTGTTTATGAAGTATATTTACATTATCCAAATATATAAGATTATAGAGAATTGCCTAATGAATTTATTGTTCATCCTGGCAATGCCATTGCAAATAAATATTCCTAACCATTTTAAGCAGAGCATATGGATCAGTACATCATGCAAGAAATGTGTTATGTTTTAAGTAAACATTACATTGTTCAAATACTGCACTCGTCTTGGGAAAAACGGACAGAGGTTGTAGATGCAACCATTTTTGTCCGTTGAATATAGATGACCAGTCTTGATGATAATATTTCAGCGTGTATTCTACATTAACAAGATTGTGTTCTACATAGTGCTTTGTTTCCAAGAAAAAAATATTTCAGACATTGAGATGTTCCCCAAGGACCCCAACATATACCTTTGAGCTTTAACTTTTACAGCATTCTGTTAGTATTCTTCTGAATCTATCTTTCGTTTCAGGCGGTCAAACGTCTCATTAAATTGGACGAAAATAATCCAGACAGTCACTGTTGTCTGGTGAGTATCCAAAATTACACCTTGCACTTAGATTGTTCTTTCATATATTGTATTTGACGTCATCAAAAAATTGCTGCATTGTCTGTTTATTACACCTATGTTTGATGCAGCAACCTTTTAGATTCTAGAGGTCAGGTTTGGCTTTGCACATTTATCTAAATTCTGTGGGCCTGATCGACACCATGAGTCTTTGACATCTTTGTTCAACAGAAAACACACACACGCACGCTCATGCACACACACACGCACGCACACGCACATGCGCCAAGTTTACATATGCTGAAAACACTCACACCAGTTTTACATATGCTGGCTCTGATTTATTCTTAAGTGGACACACATTTATACTTACCTATGTAGGCCTTATGATTCTCATTTGCCTTGCTATAAGGAGTGCCACAGACCATACACATTGGGTGCATTTTGAAGTTTTGCAGTACTTTTTGTACTCATGTTTCTTTTGGTTTGTATGTAAGTTGATGAGCCAAAACCTGTATAGTTTTTGACTCGTGTATTTGCTGCAATTGATGTGCTAGTAATTGCCAGTAAGGAATCATTATTGCGTTACAGGATTTCATAATTCCTTCAAGGTTTTATATAAATTAAGGGACATGGACCTAGGTTTTAGTACTCAAATTCTTTGAGGAGCACTAGGAGGTTCTTATAAAATGGCCAAGTATTTTGGTTGACCTGTTGCATAAACTGGAAGTGGAATCCTTCTAGGAAATGGGTGACTAGGAGTTCATTGTCACTATCCTTGACAAAGTTGTTACTTTTTGGCTTCTAGTTTGTTTATGTTACTCTTTTTCAAGAATGCTGCCATGCTTTTTGAGCATCACACTTACCATGCTTAGGTTGTATGAGCCTACCAGGTTTCTAGGTACCGGCGGTTATCAGCTGGTAACCACCCGGTTCATTTTGCAAATCACCGGTCACCTCTAATAGCCCCTCAAATGCAATCATTATGAAATAGGTATATATGAGCTTCCAGTACATGTTCCACATCATTGCACTTGAAAACTTGAAGGAAAAGAAGGGAAAAACAAATCCCGCTGAGAAAAAAAACCATGTTTTTTCCGTTCTCTGGCTGAGATCTAGTTACCCGCCAGAGCTGGTTTCTGAACCCTGGGGGTGTATATTTAATATAACACACTTGTTGTAAATTTTAACAAATGAAGTTGTCATGGAAGGCATACATTTATTCATTTGCTTTTTTATTTGAGCCAAATTGTCAAAAATAAATCCATTCAACTTGGTTCTTTGTTTTATTTACTTCTTTATCTTCAATTTTATAGATAAGGTTCTTCCACAAGATAAACAGTCTTCCTGCTCCAGGCACTGATTCCGAGAAACTAATTTGGAATGTTTTGGAAACTGAACGACCAGACCTAAGGTTCTAGGCTGATGATTGCTTTGTTATTATGCACTTTGCTTCAGTTTATTTGACTAGCGAGTTCTTGCAGGCAGTTACATGGGAAGTCTCTTGTTGAAGTAAATAGAAGTTTCCTTGAAATGCACAGCGGTGATTATCTTAATTTTGAGTTTATGGGCTTTTTGTTGATCAGGAATCTTACTAATTCTCAGTAATTATTTCCTTTGTAGCTTCTTTGATGCACAGAGCAGCAGCAGCTGAAATGATGTACCTCTTGGAGCCAGATAAGAAGCTGGAGGCTATTAAATTAATTGAAGATTCAACAAATAACACAGCATCAGGGTAAAGATTGTTAGACAGATGGATCGTTGATTGTATTGCACAACCTAAAGGGGCAATATATAGTACAAGACCAAAGGACAAAATCGTAAACCCTAGAAACTAGGAAATACCATAAATACCCTTATATCTTTAACACTCCCCTTCAAATGCAAGACGTATGTAATATCATTGCATTTGAAAGGGTTGACACTAAAAAAAGAAAATCTAGAATCTTGAGTCTTGAAGATGTGTCGAGGCCAGAAGATCTCCATCTGGGATCATGCAGAAGCCCATAAAAGCAGATCGAAGTCCGAGACGACGGTGGCGCGGAAGGAAAGTGCGGCGGCCTTAAAAACTCGGGACGGCGGCTCAAAGAGGAGCGGCGACTGAGGCCATGCGAAAAGAAAGGAACTACACTCGATCTAAGAGGATGAACCGTTGCTAGCAAAGCAATCGGCTGACTGACTTTTTTTTGGACTTGCACGACTTTGACGAACTGAAAAAGATCTAGATTTGGATGGACGCAATAGAAGACTAAAAAAGAAAAGACTGAAAGAAATACTAAGGCAGCAGATACTAAGCAGCAGCAGTAGTTGAGGCTTTAGAAACAACATATGACTCAAACCTTCCCAAGAGCACAGTGCGTAGCCGGCCATGTAGAAGGTTGAATCCTTCCCAAGAGCACAGTGCGCAGCCGGCCATGTATATGGTTGAGGCTTCCCAAGAGCACAGTGCGCGACCGGCCTTAACTTCTAAACCAAGCACACACAGACCACTCACTCCCTCATCTCTCTCCCTTTCTGCACCTCCCTCTCTCATCATGATCAAAAGAAGGGAAGTCGACTGGCAAAGAGCACACGATGGCGCACGAGGCCGAGAAGAAGCCCGCGGTGAAGCCCCCAACGGGGATGAAGCCCAAGGCGAAGAAGAGAAGAGCACCGACGAGGGGAAGACAGGATCGTCCTCTCCATCTAACATGATACCAGAGCATATGTTCAAACCCGAGCTTCCATCTCTCTCCACTGCCGCTGCCCCCGGAAGGAGCAATCTCCACTCCCGGGGGCGGCCATCTCTTAGTTGTAGCATTAGTATGGTAGCAGCAGTCATCGCGTCCCCATACCTGATCCAGTGGTCCGTCGTCCGTGCCATCGTTGTCTGCGCCATTGTTGGTCTTCCACTGCACGAGCCGCTGCCGTCGTCCTCTTCACAAACCGCCGCCGCCGCTCTGTGATCTTGGCCTGGAGCGCGCAACGCAGGCCACGGCGGCAAACCTTGCTCTGATACCATATTAGATAGATGGATCGTTGATTGTATTGCACAACCTAAAGGGGTAATATATAGTATTAGACTCAAGGGCACAACCCTAAACTCTAGAAACTAGAAAATACTACAAATACCCTTATATCCTTAACAAAGAAAAAAAGGAACGCCTCTGATTTTATTCACCTGTTATATACAGTGTTTACATCATCTGGACTTTATGCAGAAACGGTGTGCTTGGTCCCGTTAAAGAATGGCTCATTCAAGATTGTATTGATGTTCATAAATTGTTGGAGACAGTATTTGCTGATCAGGATGTTGCAAATAGTAAGTTTCAATATCCTCTTACTCCTATAACCAAATTATTGCACCTTACATTGATATTTTGCTGGCAATGAGCAAGTATCTTTCTCTTTCTGCTGACCATTGTGATATCAGCTATTGCATGTCACTGGGTGCACGTAGTACGGCACTCTGCCATCATCATGTTATATACTTTTTATGGCATACCTCAGGAATTCTGCTGGTGTCGTCATTTTATTGAAAAGGATTATTTATATATCATGAGGGATCTTAGTCATTTGGCTGTTAAAAGTGATGCTTAGCAGCACAATACAGAACTGTGCTGGATGCTTGCTTGGCATGGCATCTACTCGTATGCTGTGCAAATAGATTTTGTCTGTTACTGGGCCTGTTCTTTTTGGCTGTGGCTTATGACTTTTAGCTAAAATTTTTGAATTTTGGCTGTTTGCGACAGAGATTGCAGAGAGAGATACTCGCTTGCGATTCTGGTTGATACAGATGTTAGGCTTTTAACGTGTACTACAATTAACTTGTAGATCCTATCTTAAGAAAATACCCTATTTAAAAGTTAGGTACTGTAGCAAAAGTCAAAAGCTGTTTTTAGAAGCCGTAAAGAACAGACCCACTGATATATTGTCAAGATTAACCTTACTATCTCTACAGGGTGGAAGGTACGATGTGCTGAATATTTTCCATACTCCACCTACTTTGAAGGCGTTAAGAGTGATGCAGCAGCATATACTGTCGACAGTAGTCTTGAGAATTCACCAGAAAATGGAGTTGTGCCAGACCCACAAGTGAAAACAAAGGATGGAGATGCATGCAGTTTGAATGGGACCGTGCATATTGTGGATGATCTGAGCAGCCTAAGCATTAGCTAATACATCAACAAGTATTTGCCTGGTTACAGCTGGAACAGAACATATTTTTAGAACTGGATCCAGTGCCCAATTAACTAAAGTGCACACAAAATACAAGAGATCTAGAGGGGAAGAAAATGTAACGAGTGCAATGAGTAACTTCTTGGTGCATTTCATTTGAAGAGTATATTATTGATTGGGAGCTGAGATCCCTTCAGTCTCTGGTGATTATGTCAGTTCCAGCTTGTACCTTTTCGTTATCAACTTGTAGATGGTGAAAGGATAACCTTTCCTTGCAGTAGCTGTGCCGGGGTTTGTTGCCTGGCAGCAGCATCGGGGTGTGAAATTCTTTTGAAGCTGCGGATCTTGAATTCGTTGCCAGGTTGGTTCTTTTATCCCAAACTGCTGCTTCCACACCTCACCCTTCTTGTTGGACTACAAAAATTTTGGCATGAAACAGGTGTATAATCTCAAAACTTTCGTGGATGATGAATATGTTCTTTGCAATAGTTGGATGTACCCTCTGCTTTCGCAACTTTTGATCGTCAGCTTTGTAAATTACTTAAGTTGATCTTGGACATAGATATTGTATTCCCATTTGTCCTGACAAAAAACGGTCAATGTTAACCGTGGTTGTTTGAGCATTCATTCTTAAAATTTGAATTTTATTTTAAAAACCCATTGATATGTCCCTGCTTTTATTTATTTATTGATATCTTGTGATCATATTATGTTGATGTTGACGTGGATGAACACGAATGGGGTTGTCTTCAGCACACATTAGCGGGCGCCTGCGGCAGACACTGCTAAGTAGGCTGCAGGGCTAGGCTGGAAGTTGATTCTTAAGCCCAGAACGGTCAAGCAGGGTTGAAGGGCACCACCCAGTTAACCTATCAATTATTGGCAGTACGCAACAGCCTGTGTTACTCCCAGAGTCGCACGATGGTCGGCAGGCAAATGACGGTTGTTGTGTACCGTCCACCTTATGGCACACCACAACCGAACTGACTGGCCGACCGTAGCTACACTAAACCATATATTGCAACAAACCAAGCAAAGCCCTAATAAACCCTACATACCTGGAGATGCATGTACTGAACCTGTCGCCATGCATGTTACACTAGCTACAGCAGTACTCCAGCCCGAGCCCCACCCAGGCCTGACGCTGCAGCCTGCAGCTTCATATGGCCGGTGGCACCGTGCATCACTCGTCACCGTACGTAATTACGCCGACGCTGAACAGTGATATTTTAGTAGTACCTCCACAGTAAAAAAATCATAAAAAAGAGTGAAACATAGCTTGACTATTAATTTCTGTTATAATATATTATAAAACCTAATAAAATTACGCTATTATGTAAGTGTGGTTTTTTTTAATATCATTTTCATATATTCAATCTAAATATTTGTAAAGATATACAAAATATACAAAATTTGACGGCACATATCCAAAAACATCACATGACTCCATCAACCAGTTTTAAGGTGCTGCTTATTTCAGCTTATTTTTTACTGTTGGCACTGTAGGTGGTTTATTTTGTACTGTAGCTGCTGATACTTTTTTGGAGTAATTAAAATTAAAAAAATTAAAAAATAAAAAAATAGATTAGCTTATCACGAACAACACAAAAAATATAGAAAAAAAAGATTAAAAAACCTAAAAAAGTTTAAAAAACACAAAATTAAGACACTAAAAGTTAGAAGACAAAATCCAAAAACTAGAGCTCAAAGGAATGGAGCAAATCTTGATGCACATCTTTCCGTACGTAGGAGCACACTTTCAGTAAAAAATTTATGAGGCTATAGAGTTATTTCCTGTCCCTATCTTTATAGAGTACTGATGTGCGGTATGCGCGCATGACGATGTCCCGATGTCCGCGCGCGCGTAAGCCTACGTGTCATCGGAAAACCGTCGCTATTTCTTTTTCCGGCGGCCGGTTTAATTATCCCCCCTCTCCTGCGCAGAGTCTTGTCTCTGACAGTCTGACTGCGCCGACCCACGTTGCACCGAATCTAACGAGACGACCGCGCGCGCCGTCGGACTCGGATCCACGTGTAATGTTGGTGCAGCACAGTGATTATTGGCGTAACTGGGCTGGGCAGAGAGAGAGAGGGAGCGCGCGCGCTGTGCTTGCTGCTCTTCACGTGCCGCTAGCTCGCTTCCCTCCCCTAGACTGCTGCGCTGCACTGCACTGCACTGCAGAAAACAAAACGAGAACTAATTAGGCTCGGTTACCGATGTCTCTTTTGTCGAGGAATCACGGTTGTTATCTATATTTTAAGTCGATAGTAAATAATGTATATATTGATATAAATAGTACACGTGATTTTAAGTTTGAAAAATCTTTTAAAGAATCTGTTTTAAAAATCGCTCTGTTTGTTTCGACTTTCAAATAAACAAAAAAATCAAAAGACAAAATCCCAAAAGCCTTAATCTCAAGTAGGGGTGGTAAAAAAGCTCGAGACTCATGAGCTGACTCGGCTTACGAGCCGAGTCAGGGTTTTAACTCGGTTCGCTAATGAGTCGAGCCGAGCCAGCTCACGAGTTGTTCGCTAGGCTCGTTCGGCCCAACTCAATTGGGTCATTTTGTAGCTTGTGCAATTGGAAATTTTGATTTTGCAGTCATAATAGTATGTGTCCTTTCTCATAGCTATCTGATTGTTAGAGATTTTGGGTTTGTACTATTGTTGAACCCATGTTATTCGCATAAATGGACTTTTTCGATCCAAAGCACAAGCTACGTTACCTCAGTAAGATACTCATGGTGGCACTCCTCACCACCATATGTGTCGTCATACTTACCCAGCTACCATGCCATGGAAGGTCTCCTAGTATGGTAAATGTAATCTTCTAACTCTATTAGTGGCTGTTATGGCTATGGGCTAAACAGTAGAAGAGGGGACTAGTAGAGTGAGTATGAGAAAATGAGCTATCTCCTCTCTTGTTGATCCAAGGAAGTATATGTACATGACCTGATGTGATCATGCCATAAACACATACGACCATAGTACCCAATATTAAGATTGAACTAAAGGTGAATTTGTTTCTTCAGCTTCAACATATTTTAAATGAGAATATGATGCTACATAATGATGAAAATATATATTTGTGCAGCTATACAAGGAGGATTGCATCAACACTACGAGCTTGTGGTTGGGGTCCACCTAAAGGAAAGCCAACCAACATATCAAGACCAAGTCAACATCTTTCACAACTCTTCTTCAAGGTCACCACGTCACTTTTGGTCCAAGTAAAGCAAGCGTTCAAGTTGAATACATTTTAGAATCCAATTTGGCCTCCAGATTAATTCATATTCAGCCTGACAGACCCAACTTCAAATATGCATATCTTTCACATACGAAGTCCGTTTGAGGTCCACAAGTACTTGATGGAAAGTTTTTCCCATCATCTTTCCAACGGATCTAGCCTCACCTCTAAATTCCTTCTGTGCACACCGTAATCAGCAATAGAAGGTGATGTATCACCTGTTTAGGCCAAATTGGGTCTTGTAATGCTTGGGCCCAAGGGGAAGGCGCCCCCTCTCTTGGCCCATACTATTCACGACCGTACTGTTTATATGAATAGTATCATGAATAGTATCACCCCTTATTTCTTAGTTTGGCTCGGCTTTCCCTCCCCTATTTAAGAAGGCCACACCCTTCTAATTTCCTTAGATTCTGTTTGATTAGTTTCTCCATTGTGAAAACTCTTATTCACCGCTTGTGTCAACTAGACTAACTGTAAAGAACCTCTGCGAAATCCCACCTTTTTGAACTGAATTTACTTATTTGCAATTCAGATTGCTTGTTATCTTGTTCTTGCGTGTTCTTCGGTTGCATGCAGGAATAGATCTTCGTGCTTAGGTCAACCGCGTTCTTGGAACGGTTGATAACGACTTGGAGTGTGGTTTAGCAATTGCTTGGTGTTCTGGTTGTAGCCGGTTATAAGCTTGCATTGTCAAAGTCATTCTCCTTCAAATCGAAGTTATCATTCTATCAGAAGATCGGGATCCCATTGCCTCATCATGACCATAATGTCTTATTACAACAATACCCCTATCATGGGTACTATTCTATAGGTACACATGTCTTTATGCTTTATTGGGGCCTCTTGACCCATTAGACCGAATGGATATCGATGGGGCCATCCCAACAACAGGAGCCTCTCATGGTAAATGGCTTCATCATGAGCAGACCGAGACCATGTTGCGTACGCCTTTTGGCCCCCCTCTGTCCTTTCGGCTTGGTAAGGAGTTATCCCATACATTTGGTCTTGTTGACTGTGGTCGTGCGCGGTTGGTGTGTTGGGGACACGCGTGCACTTGTGGTTGGCGCATCGTGCGTCGTATGGTCATGTGGTGTGATTTCCCGAGGGACGCTCACAAAAGGCGCTTCGCTTTTAACACCTGTCACCCCTGATGAAACGCCGCTCCACCTGTTGCTCGTTCTGTGAGCGCTAGTTGGTGGTTGTCGCCCACGATTTGCTCTGTAGCAGCCACGCCCGCTGTCCCCGTTCCTTCAACCGTGTCATCGGCGCCCCGCCTGCAAGCATGGCAACCACCGTTGCCCTTTGTTTTTAGTGAATGGCTTGTGGCTACGATCAGCGTCCTCACCGCACCGCCATAGACGCTTTGTCGAGCCGCGGTGACGCGTTTGGCCACCGAAGCTCCTCGGCAACCGAGGTGGAGTACGAGCTGATTGATCTCGAAGTCACCCTTCTGACGGCCATCGACGAAGCCAGCGTCAAGACGAAGTCTTGGAAATACGCGCTCCATCCCCCACCCTTCGGACGGGCATCATCGAAGTCGGCAACGGGATGAAGTCTTGGAAACGCATGCTCTGTCCCTACCCTTCGGACGAGCGTCGATAAAGTCGGTGGCGGGAGAAAGTCTTGGAAACGCGCGCTCTGTCCCCTACCCTTTGGATGTGCGTTGACGAAGTTAGTGGCTAGATAGAGTCTTGGAAACGCGCGCTCCATCCCCCACCCTTCGAACGGGCGTCGACGAAGTCAGCGGTAGGATGAAGTGTTAGAAACGTGTGCTCTGTCCCGCACCCTTCGGACTAGCGTCGACGAAGTCGGTAATAAGATGAAGTCTTGAAACACACGCTCTGTCCCCCACCCTTCTGACGGGTGTCGATGAAGCCAGCATTAGGATGAAGTCTTGCAAATGCGTGCTCCATCCCCCACCCTTCGGGCGGGCATCGTCGAAGTCGACAGTGAGACGAAGTCTTAGAAATGCGCCCTCCATCCCCCACCCTTCAGACGGGCCTCGTCGAAGTCGGCGGTAGAACAAAGTCTTAGAAAAGTGCGCTCCGTCCCCCACCCTTTGGATAGGCGTTGACAAAGTCAACGATGGAACAAAGTCTTTGAAACACGCGCTCTGTCCCCTACCCTTCGAACGGGCATCAACAAAGTCTGTGGCTTGATGAAGTCTTGGAAATGCGTGCTCCATCCCCCACCCTTCGGACGGTCATTGACAAAGTCAGTGGTAGACTGGTAGGACAAAGTCTTGGAAACGTGCGCTCCATTCCCCACCTTTCGGATGGGCGTCAATGAAGTCGGCGGTGGGATGAAGTTTTGAAAACATGTGCTCCGTCCCCCACCCTTCGGATGGGCGTCTACGAAGTCGGCGGTAGGATGAAGTCTTGGAAACACGTGCTCCATCCCCCACCCTTCGGATGGGCATCGACAAAGTCGGCGATGGGACGAAGTTTTAGAAATGCGCACTCTGTCGCCCACCCTTCAGACAGGCATCGATGAAGTCAGCTGTGGGACAAAGTCTTGGAAACACACACTCTATGCCCGACGGGCATCGACGAAGTCGATGGTGGGACAAAGTCTTAGAAACGTGCGCTTCGTTGCCCCGCTTCGTATAGTTCGCTGGAGGCTTTTGGAGTTGGAGTTCGCGTTGTGATCTATACTCTGGAGTTCGCGCGGAGGCTATAGGCTCTGCATGGCGATTTATACTCTGTAGAGTTCGCACGGAGGCTATGGGCTCCGCGTGGTGATTTATGCTCCGTAGAGTTCGTGCAGAGGCTATAGGCTCCATGCGGTGATTTATGCTCCGCAGAGTTCGCGCAGAGTGCTATGGACTCCACGCGGTGATTTGTACTCCGTAGAGTTCGTGCGGAGGCTATAGGCTCTGCGTGGTGATTTATACTCCGCAGAGTTCGCGCAGAGGCTGTAGGCTCTATGCGGTGATTTATACTTCGTAGAGTTCGCAGAGGCTGTAGGCTCCGCGAGGTGATTTGTACTCCGTAGAGTTCGTGCGGAGACTATAGGCTCCGCATAGTGATTTATACTCCGCAGAGTTCACGCGGAGTGCTATGGTCTCAGCGCAGTGATTTATACTCCGCAGAGTTCGCACGGAGGCTATATGCTCCACGCGGTGATTTATACTTCGAAGAGTTCCCACGAAGGCTATAGGCTCCATGCAATGATTTATACTCTGAAGAGTTTGCGTGGAGGCTCTAGACTCCACGTGGTGCTTTATACTATGTAGAGTTCGCCGGAGGCTATAGGGTCCGCACGGCGATTTATATTCCGTAGAGTTCGCGCAGAGGCTCCAGACTCCGCGCGGTGATTTATACCCCGTACAGTTCATGTGGAGTCTGTAGGCTCCGCGTGGTGATCTATACTCTGTTGAGTTCGCGCGGAGACTATAGTCTTCGCACGGTGATTTTTACTCCGTAGAGTTCGTGCGCTTTGACGCCCTTGGGAGTCGTGGATAGCAGACAATGAGTTGAACCTAAAATGGGGCTTCATTTATATCCTCCCATTTGTGCAGGTGAGTTGTTACAGATTTACAAGCATGAGGTTCATCTGGGCTACACACCCTACTGCTACTACACATAGTATCGACAGAGATGATCTGTGTTCCATGTGTGCTTGAGGTCCACCCCCTCGAGGGTTGCCAGGCGATACGCCCTCGGCCGGAGGGATGCCATTATGATGTAGGGGCCTTCCCATTGGACTCTAGCTTGCTGACCGTTGCGGCATGCAACCCCTTTCTCAGGACGAGGTCCCCTGGCTTTAGCTCCGGCTGCCTCATGTTCTTGTTGTATGACTGCGCTGTCAAGCGCATATACTTTGTGTTGTGGTCAGCTACCTTAACTCGCATTCCATCGAGGAGGTCCAAAGACACAGCTCGCTTATCGGTTGGAGCTGGTGCGAGGACCCTCCTCGACCCGGTCTTGATTTTCTCTGGTGTGACAGCCTCATCTCTGAAGAGGAGTTTCAACAACGTGAAACTCGTAGAATGCGTCACCGTGGTGCGAATAGACCATAGTACACTCGGCAGCTCTTGTAGCCATCTACCCTTCGGGGGACCTACGAGACGCTTCTTGACACCCGCGGAGATGGTGCCATTGGCTCGCTCGATTGCCCCATTAGACTGTGGCTGTCCTACAAAAGCGTAACAAATTTTGATGCCCATGTGGTCGCAGAATGCCTTGAACTCAGCCGAGTCGAATTATAGGCCATTGTCGATGGTGATCTCCTTTGGGACCCCAAAGCGGCAAATGCCATTTGGAGAAGTACTTGAATGTGACTATGACAAATCGTAAGTGCCCCGGGGCGCGTGGTAGGGGGCCTACAACATCGAGTCCCCATCGTGCCAACGGCCAGACAGGCGGGATAGGCTGAAAATGTGTGGGGGGGACTATGAATGGTCCTGCCCATCAACTAGCATCCTTGACACTTCTTGACGAGGTCGTGCGCGTCTACGGTCACAGTGGGCCAGGGCGTCGGTTTCCTCATTGTCCGCATGCGGAACATCCTTAATGGTGAATTTGGTGGTAGCCGTAGTACGCGTCTAGGAAGCTCATTATCTCGTATCCAGCTGTGGCGTCCACCAACTGGTCGATCCGCTGAAGAGGATAGTTGTCATTTGGGCACGCCTTGTTGAGGTTGGTGAATCAACACATGTGCAGGCCCCGCTCGCCTTCTTGACCAGTATCGGGTTGGCGAACCATTCCGGATGTTTCACTTCGCTGATGACACCGGCCTCGAGCATCTTGGCGACATCCATTTTGGCAGCCTGCTGACGCTTGAGGGACATGTGTCGGGGCGCACTGCCAAGTGGTGCTCAATGATGGAGTGGTCTACCCCCGTGATGTCGGCCGATGACCATGCGAAGACGTCTATGTTGGTGTGAAGGACTCGGAGGAGTTCCTGCTCGGTCTTCGGAGGAAGGCCTCGCCAATGGAGACTTGCCATGAAACATCTGCGTCATGGAGGGGGCCCTTTTGACATCACCATCAGGCTTGGGCTTGGGCGTCCACCTCAGAGCTGACAGCGACGACGGTGTCAGTGTGGTGAGGGTCTCGCTAACAGTGTGCACCTTACAGAGGGGACCTCGTGAGCCTAGCTATATCTGGCGTGCGAGGTCCTGGTCTCTACATACGGTGATTACGTCGTGCGGACCCGGCAGCTTCATGCACAGGAAATTGTGGTGAGGGACTGCCCTGAAGGTGTTGAGTGTGGCACTTCCCAGGATGGTATTGTACGAGTAAAGGAGATCGACAACATCGAAGGTGATATCCTCGCTTCTCATCTGGTCAAGCTAGCCAAAAGACACCTAGAGATGCACCTGGCCCAGGGCTTGCAGTGGTTGGCCCCGAAACCCTGGAGTGGGATAGCCGACGGTTGGAGCCTTCTTCGGGGGATGCCCATCTGGTCGAAGGCATTGGCGGACAAGATGTCCACAGAGCTACCCCTGTCGACTAGGATGCGCTTAACGTCTAGCCTGCAAAACTGGCCTGGACCACCAAGGGGTCTTGGTGAGGGAAGTCGACGCCCACCACATCGGCCATTGTGAACGTGATGTCAATTTGCGCCCAGCCAGGGGCATTTGGGCGGGATATACGGTGACATGGCATAGTCGACGGGTGTAGGCCTTCCTCTACCGCTTAGACGGGAATTCTAATGATGAGTCCCCCGTGATGGCATTGATGACCCGACGCGTTTCATCGTCGGGGGTTTGTATGCACAACACAGCAGGATTGGCTTGGACTAGTCAGCCCTCGGGAGGCTGCTGGACATGTGCGACCACCGGTGCTCTGGCTTCAAGTGCTCTATCCCCAATTGCCGTCGAGAGCCGAATTTGCTGGTCTGGACTCTCCTGTGTATTCTACACAAATCCAGGATCACGCTAGTGCACACAGTATAAACAAAGATGAAATATCGACTATATCATGATTTACTAAGAAAAGACTTAAATATTATTAATAATTATCAGAGTTGTGACCTTATGGCCAAGCCTACAGATAATAGCATGAATAGCTTAAGAGACTTACACGGAAAATAGAAATAAGCGGAGTAGCCATTCGACACGCCCATAGGCAATCGACTGGGGAGCGAAGTCCTAATTCGCGAAGTCGTCGAAGTATCCTCCTTCTGGTACCTCCTGCTGATCTGGTCCTTCTTCCTCAACTGAGCAAATGTGGACATAGCCGTGAGTACATAGAGTACTCAGGAAGTCATTTGTAACAAAAATGTAATATAGTATGTAAGACTTACCAAAGGATGGTTGAAGGGTTATTTTGCAGAAAGCAACAATTTAAAGTAAATACAATAAATAGTTTGAAAGCAAACTTTGAAAATGATTAATAAGTAAATAATCAAAGGAATTAAGGGTAACCACAAGTGAATTGACCATTCACTCTAATGAGCCACACGTGAACTAACCATTCATGTAATGAACCACTAGTGAACTAACCATTTACTTCCCAACTTAATCCAACTAAGTTTTTATGAAAACTCTACCCCTTGTGTGAAATCACCGAGCATTATCCATAACAGGGGTCATGCTATTCGAATAGTTTTATACTCTGCAGAGGTTGCACAATTTTACCCACAAGACATGATAATCTCATATTGCCACACGATTAACGCACTTCCTTTGGTGTGCGACGGAGAAATCGTGACAAGGCCTTTACAATGCTCAATCACAACCCAACTCCACCTGCTAGGGTTTCACATCACACCCCCACGCCTCATGGAAATCAGCAACCATGTTCATCATAATGGCGGAATCGTAATTGAAATATCACAAATTAGTCAGCCAGGTCTATCCCATACTAGACATGTGATTGCACAGTAAGGCTCAGATCAATGGCGCACAAAGTTAAGTCCTTAAATATTACCCAGGCGAGACTTCCACACCCCTTGAAGTGAATTCACACTTCCCCCTTTACTGCACGATCACTCGCCCAAGTAAAAACCAATTTTGTATAACCAACACCAATGACACCTCACATGTCATGGTACTCAAATTTTATAACTGTGGCTACAACCATGATTCAATGTCTCATTAAGTCAAAATTAATCATTTGATTAGATGTGATAATGAGCTCAATCGTAACTATAAGCATGGCTAAGCAATTGAAGCATACAACCCATGTGGTAACTAATATTACATCACTAGATAATTACCCATCAAATGGTGACAATGGAATCATGGCATTCAATTTATCAAGGAGGAATTAATCAATTTGGACAATAGCTACCAGGTACAAAGGTTTTATAATAAAATAGTAATGCATGATAATTTAAAATAAAATAATAAATAATAGATTTAAAAACTAGGTTCAACATGATCAAAGGAGACGATTTGCCTTGGTCTTGCTCAATTAATGGCTCTTGATCTTCATATCTTGCTTCAGCTCCTTCGAATGCATGATATAACGAGAGAAAAAATAAAACGATACAAAGAATAAAATAGAATAAAATTCAAAGGAACTCCAAAAACTTTAAAATTAAAACCGAAAGATGAATGTAGGAAAAAGAATCGGATCAATCGGAGCTAGGATGGAGAAGAACGAGCTCTCAGAAAATCTAATCTAAAGGAAAGACTGAAAAATCAAAAAAGCTACTATGTTGAGAATCTGATGCACAGAAAGGCTAGTTTACGGTGGACTCGGTATACGGAATAGTGCACATGTGACTGGGTGTGCTGATGTGGCAGGTAAGGCTGACGTGGCAGGTGAGGTGGCGGATGACTCGGTTCGGCCGATGCATGGGTCTATGGAATAATGCATCTGACGTGGCAGATATTGCTATGATTGTGCCACCTGTCAATCTATATCGCGGGTAAACAGGTGGGGTGGGTACGGATGGAGTTTAGCTATACCCGTGCCTGTTTACCCGACGGTAGAGTGGTCCTTCATTTCTATACCATGAATAAAAAAATCCTATATTCAACTTCATTAAAATATTTATCCACAAATATACAAATAAACAGACATAATTACCATCCCCTACTCCGGACTAGTTGTTTATATTACATCGGTATATAAAATTTTGTGCTCTAATTCACAGACGGTTCTATATATCGAACCGTCGTGATATTCATTCATCACGACGGTTCTATATAGAACCGTCTCGTGATAATCAGGCCCGCCGATCCTACTCGACCCAATCATAGCCAATAGAAATCGACCAATCCTCACCCCACGGATCGTAGCTCCGCCTCCCTCCCTCCCTATAAATATAACCAAAACCCAGCCTCCTTGCCGGTCTTCTTCCTTGTTTGTCCTCCTCCTCCCACTGTTTCTCCCCTCCTTGCTGGTCTCCTCTTCCTCCTTGTTGTTCTCTTCCTCCTTGATATTCTCCTCCTCTTTGCTGTCCTCCTCCTTGCAGACGACGCATAAGTCTACGAGAGGCAAGACATCGCAGAAGCAACTAGCTCGTGCCAACCGTGCCAGCTCATGCGTTGCATCAGGGGCGAGAAGACATAGAGGATCTTTGCTTTTTCTCTATTCTTGTTGTGTAACCTGCTCGTTGTTTTGAGATATTGTAATGTTTTGAGATATTGCAATGGTAGGCTCTAATCTTAATAAAAATGGATGTTTTATGTTTGTGAAAGGAATTGAGATGTGAATTGGATGTATACATGTATATGTTGATCTGCTTATTTCAGAAGGCATGGCTAGCATTTCCTGAGGCTAGCCAATAAACAGAAATAGGTTTAGGAGAGAATATCACAGACGGTTCTTAATTAAAAACTGTCTGTGATTATAACTATCACAGACGGTTTTTAGTTAAGAACCGTCGTGATATTGCACCACGACGGTTCGAAGCCGCCTCGTGATGATCTCATTATTATCGACCCATAAATTCAGACGGTTCACAAAACCGTCTGTGATGACGTTTTTGAACCGTCTGTGATGACCTTTTCTGTAGTAGTGTATGTTATATATCTAAGTATCTCAAGGTCATTATTAGGGTATGTATTATGATCAATACTAACATTTCAATTTTATAGCCTCCTTGTTTTGCTTTTGGTCATTATTATTGTATGTATTGTGATGAATACTAATATTTCAATCTTATATCCTCCTTATTTTGCTTTTTATCAAGTATTAGCTGGTCAAAGAGCTTGGCGAGGAGGTGACCATAATTGATGTCACCCTCGACGACGAACACCCATGCGAGGCAAGTAGTGCCTTGCACGCCTTCTTGAGCGAGGGGTTGTAGTACGAGTTGAAGTTGTCGATGCCGACGACGTTCTCTTGCTTCCGGAGTGCGAGGGAGTAATTTGTGTTGATGAACCCTACTGCACTTGTCACCAGTGTTAGAAATTGGTCTATATAAGTAAAACCTATTTTCTTAATCCTAAAATATACATAGTTTAGTACTATATTGCTAAGGCAAAATGAGGAAGACCAGTTTAAAAGGTAAAGTTCTCATCACTTTTTGAATATGGATAGAGATGGTATAAGGAGGGTTCTAGCTATCACACATGCGCGCACACACGCGAGCGTGTATTTGCGTATTTTCGCATGACTTGTGACCTGGCGCGTCACTTGGCAGATCAAGTCCATCTTTATTTTTTGTTGAACCCTGCACCACTCTCTCCCTCTCTCTCTGTGTGTGTGTTTGAATAAGATTCAAACGTTTGAGTTTGAGGCTTTATTGGTTTGTTGATAACAGACAGTTACCAGTGGGTAAATGGCTGGTTAAATACGCCAGGCTTTATTGGGGTGTTGATGACATGCAATTACCAGTGGGTAAATGACTGGTTAAATATGTCAGTTATCAAAAGGTAAATAACTGTTTTAATCATATCAGTTATCAGTCTATCTATTTATATACCTGGAGATATCCAGAGTATGTGTGAGAATATCATTGCCTCTATTTCCTTCTTCTCTGCGATCTTGTGCTTTTGTACTATGTTGTCTGAACTTCACCAACCTTTCTTCCCAGCGTGCACCTGGAAGGAGCAGTGGCGGACCCAGAAAAAAAATCTAGGTAGGGCGAAGTCCAGTGACGGATCCAAAAAAAGAACTAGGTAGGCTAAAGTCGGAAGCGTAAAATAAACAGTAGTACCCAAAAGTAAAACAATCCATGATCAAACTTTATTGCAATCACACTAATAAAAGTATGTGATACGAAATAAAAACAACAACTACAATTCTCATGTAAACATATGTAGATAACTGAAGGACAATGAAAAATACCTCACTAATGAAGCTTAATCCACAATTGTAGATGAGTTGTAAAACAAACAACCTGTCAATTGTGAAAGATAGATAAATCAGTAGTGTCACAATTCGATAATATAATATAAAAGATGCAATATAAAAAAAAGACAAAAAATATACCAGTAAATAACTAAGTACGTCTAGGAGAACGAGATATTTTCATTCTTCGAGTTTTGAGATGCAACTTGACATGTTAATAATCAATAAACATCTTAGTTGCAGCTAAGATGAATGCACACTTACAGTCAGGCGGCAGAGGAATCACTCGTGGGTGCTGAGGCCGGACATCTCCACTAATCCAGCCTCTCCTGTCCTCGGTGACCGACTCCTCCTCGGCTTCGCAGCTCTCAAATCGCCGCCTCCTCACACAGAGAGAGTCACAGACCTCACTCAAAAAACAAAGTCCTCCTCCCGAGTGAGTCCCGACTCCCATCCTCGCCTCGCCTCGCCTCGACGCCTCCGGCCTCCTCAAATCCGTCCGTCGACGGCCCGATGCCCCGACGGCCCGACCTGCTCCTCAAATCCGTCCCCGGCCACGCTCGCTCCCCATTCCCGCCACCGCCTCCGGCCTCCCGCCTGGGCCTGGTCGTGCCGCCGCGCCCCAGCCCCGCCCACGGCCTCCGCCTCCCGGCCTCCCCTAGCCGCTGGGTGCTGCGCCGCCGCTGCCCCTCGATTCCTCCGCTGGGAGCCGCCGGGCCGCGCTCCTCCGGCTCCTCCTGGTGCCGCGCGCGCTGTCCTCCGATTCCTCCGCTGGAGCCGCCGCCGCTGTCCTCCGCTCCTCCGCTGGCGCCGCCGCCGCCGCTTCGCCTCTGCCGCGCGCGCCGCCCGCCGGGATCTAGGTTAGCGCTGCCGCTTGACCGCTGGTCCGCACGTCGTTGCTTGCTAGTATATTTCATTCTTGCTTTGTTGGGTGGGCCGTGTGTTTATGGATGTTGCTTGACTTGGGTCGACACCGGCGGCCGGCCGGGTGGTTTGTTTGTGCTTCCACGGGCGTGGGCGGCCGGACCGGGGTCCGCCGGCGAGGGGAGCTCGGGCGGTCGCTGGGCACGCCTGGAGGGCGTGTCCGCCCCAGGAAGGGGAGGCGTCTATCTCGAACCATTGCCGCAAAAAAGTACCTGCATAGGACGGCAATAAGGTTTCTGGGTAGCGCACATCTGCGCGACCGCTTACTTCACTGCGTCATCTACGTTCTGCACTGCATCAAGCCTGCGATGCATCCTATTTTTCATCAAGCCTAATTGTAAGTCGTTCGTGGGTTCGTTCGACTTTGATACTATAATTTACTTGTGTATTTTCTGAAGTATGATGAGTAGTCTGTTGTTAGTTGCGAGTTTTGTATTACTAGTTTATTGTATTTGTCTCATAGTAAAATTTAGAATTAAAATATTACCTACATTTTCAACAACCAGCATCGACATCTAGCCTTAGCCGCTGACCCCGGCGGCCTCCCTGGCACGGCGCATGAGTGGATCTAGTGCTCTCAATGTAGGCGGAGGAAGGAGAGGAGGGAGAGAGGCGACAAAGGAAGAAGGGAGAGAGGGTGCGGGGAGGGAGTGAGGTGGCGAAGGGCAAAGAGAGGGAGTAAGGCAGCAGAGAAAGAGGGAGGCGGTGGAGGAACGGGGGAGGGAGGGAGTTAGGCAGCCGGAGAAGAAGTGAAGAAGTTGGGACAACAGGGCTCGGTGCAACTTGATCTAGTCGGCGCAGATTATATATGCGGGTCCATAGAAAACGTGTCGAATGGACACTCGTTTGCCCCAGCGTGGTGTCATTCCATGTCTATGTGCCTCGGTCCTCTCAAGAAAGCAATGTCTTAAATGAAACACATCATTTTGTGGTATTGAACATATATAATTAAATAGCTGAAACAATGTCTCGTGTGGTATTAAATTTTAGTAGTTGAATATATATTGCTAAGCAGCGGCTAGTCCAACGACATTTTGTGGCGAAGGCCAATATATGTTAAGTCCCAATATTTGCATGTTACATACGCCGAGCTACCATATATTGGCTGGGTTACATTTTTTTACCTGCTCTCCTGCGCCTCCGGGAAGTCGCGTCCTTCCACAAGAGCAGCCGGTCAAGAGCTACAAACTGTTCGCGTTGTTTGGATCAAAGGAGAAGTAAAGGGAAAGTGGAAAAAATTGCATTTCAAAGGAATTTTGAAGGAAATGGGTGTTTTGGAACGGATGATACCTCGTTCCTTTTCCTTTGGAATGTTTAATCTTTCCTATACTCTTGGAGGAAAAGAAAAAAGAGATGCGATCGAGCTTCTGAGAATTTTTCCTTCCAAAGTTCCAATGCAATCTTCCTCTCCATCTCTTTCCCTGTCTCAAACACATATTGATCTTTAAAGTTTCCTATATTTTCAAGCAATTGATCCAAACACCCATTCCTGTGTATTTTTTTTCTACGTTTTACATTCATATATTTTACACTTACATCTCCGTACGTCTTCTTACTGTGTTTTCCATTTCCTACTTCTAAACAGCCCCTGGAGTTTTTCCGTAGGAATTTGGTTTCAGTTCCAACACTAGACTACATGCTGTTTGTAATATCCGGCGCATCAGATTCCACGTCGATTACTATATGCAAATTTCGGCGAGACCATGAGGATTATTCTAGTAATGTAGGATAAGGTTATCCCTCCCTGCTCTCCTCTATATATTGCTTGTGTCGACCCGGCTCTTGCATAGTGTGCTGCCCTTGTCGGCGCTTATCGAGCAGGTTCCTAGTAGCTCACGCCTTAGTTTTTGTCCTCTTCTGCTACACAAGCTAAACTAATCAAATACTCGTACTATTTTCCTGCCAATAATATTGCAAATATTAAGTTGTCTATTGTAGTAGCTAGATTAGCTGGGACAAGTTACATACATAAAGTTTAAGTCTACATCGAATGGTTTTCATCGAAATTACTTACGTATCATTATATTTTTATTAAGTTTTACTACCATATAATTAGAAAAGGTAGTAATCAAATTTGTATATTAGAGACTGAACCGGTGTCTAAAATGAAAAATAAGTAAAAAGTAAAAGAGAACGAGGAAGGATATATGAACACTGCTTGGTAGTACAGAAGCATCTGCATGCATGTAGGAGCGTGTTAATTAGATCGATAGATATGGGACAATCCTCTTCGTATAGCAGCCCTCATTTGCTTCGACATATATAGGCAGCATTAGGCAATGTCAATCTGGTCATTTAATTGCATGGCCGGAGCTGAAAGCTAAGGAACTAAGTCACAGGCTGAAATGGACTGCACATAGGCAAGCACACGTAACAGTGGCTTTGAAATGGACTTCAGCCTAACTGCATGTGTTGGTGGTCATTATCCCTCCCATAATACACGGCATCTATCTGGCTGATACAATTAGTGGATAGGATGGTATTAAGAACGCATTTTAAGCCCAGGCTTTCGTTTTTTTTTTTTTTTGCACTGTAACAGTGAAAATACATTGTACTTGCTGTTAGCTTTTTTCACGTAATTAAATTTTAAAAAAATAAAAAAATATATCATCACAAACAATATAAAGAAATAAAAAAGAAAAAAACAAAATTAAAAAGCTAGAAGCAAGCAGAAGCACAAAAAACACCACCACTGGTCTTGACTTGTTGAGAGAGATTTGCCTAACAGCTGTTGCCATCTGATCAGGTCTCAGACGCCTCTCTGTATCATGTTTATCTGAAAGCCGGTTGGTAATCTAGTACACCAGAAGTTGTTTGATCTGTAGCCATAAGTTTTTTTTTCCTTTTTTAAAAAAAGTTGCAATACTACACTAGATAGTGCGGTTCTGCTGTGTGGCCTAAGTATTAAACCGGCCTAATCGTCAGCCCACCAAAATATTGCGAAAACTATCTACCAGTATATACACGTGTTTTTTTCCCCCCTAGCTACCTAGCTTAAGGCTCACGTTTCGGTCAAATATTTTGTGGTGTGCAATGCAAATCCAACAGAACGGATATTCCACTACCAGAAACGGCAGCATATATATATAGTAAGGGCATGGATGGCGGCCGAATCTAGTAAGGGCAAAATGGTAATTTCCATATTTCCGCCTGATCCATTTAGAGGCCCTACCGCTGGCCCACGCAAATGGCACGATGATGATGTGTGGATAGCTAGCTAGGCGATGGAGTAGGACGTCCAGCCGCCAACGCCGTGGACCCTCCTCCTTAATATAGGGTTAGATCGAGTAGCCATCAGGTCGTACGTATAACGGGGCCGAACTCGGCGGCATGCCGCTGATAGCGAATCAGGACCATCGTTGGCTTCTTGCTATCTAGCTTGCCAATGTATTTTCGAGAAAACTGGAAAACACTAAACGGTTTTGAACGGTATAGCATCCTCTCTCGCTCACTCTCGCTCTAGCGCTGATAGGGGGTCACCGCTGTTGATGACGGGTTGATCGTGCCCCTCGATATAGAGAAAGACCGAGAAGGTGGTTGTGACACCCCGACCCATATGTATGTGTGCATATAAGGGTGTGGTTAGTCTCACTTTACTAGCTTAACTTGAGAAGCACTTACATATAAACCTAAGAGTTTCAATGGTAGCACCACTGGTTAACCGTTTTACGCAAAGCGATGACGAAAGTGCAAGTGGGTTGCTACGTGTGCATAGCTTATCTAGAATGGAGTTAGGCCTAAGCCGGTTTGAACCCTACGGCGTTACAATGGTGGTCCACGATGGGCTGTGGCTGAGGGAAGCACGGTGAGGCGACGCACTGAATATTAGATTATGCAGGGAGGGGGAGCGGTGGGGTGGCGAGATGGTGAGGTTGCCGCCGATGGTTGAGGAGGGGGTGGGGAGGCGGAGTAGGGGTACAGGCTGCGTCGGCGTCAGAGAAAAGAGGAGGGAGGGGAGCAAGGGGAGGTGAGGGAGAGCTCATAGGTAGGTGAAGCTACGCCAATGTCGGAGAAGAGGGAGGGAAGGAAGAAAGAAAGAGCGGTGGGGGAGGGAGAGGAGAGGGAGGCTATACCGTCAGAAGCGTTCTCTAACTGCTATTGTTATTTTAAATTTACTTTGGTTGTATATTATAGTGTGAAGAGAATGCTACACCAAACATCTCTCTCGTGTGTCTATACTTTGGACCTTATTACTCTGTTTTAGAGGTTCCTAAACTACATGTAGAAGCATTAAGATCCGAGGAGTCCATCTCGCCTCATACATACATGCATACATAGGAACCAAATAACATTGTAACGTCTGGTTGCACCATGATCATTATCGCAGCGGCCAGGCTTTGGAGGTTGTTTGGTTTACGCTGTTTAGATCATCACCATCACCACGTTACCTATTGCTATCAAGCCTACCATCTCTCTCACGCGCGTGCGCGCCCACATGCATGAATGCGGAAACTTCGCACCATCGGCGAGGGCAGCATGCATCTGGCCGGCTATTCTTCGGTCGGTCTCTGTATGCACTCGCCAGTCGCTGGCAGCAGGAACTGAAAATTTTGAATTTTGGCGGTTTATGATATAGATTATAGAGATATACTTATTTGTGATTTTAGATGGTACAGATGTTAGGCTTTTAATGTATACATCGTTTAATTTGTAGATCCGTCTTGAAAAAATACTTCATTTGAAAGTTAAGATCTTGAAGAAAATCAAAAAAGTATCAATTTGAAGAAAAGAACAGACCTGAAGCTAGGCAACTAGCGTCTTACGATTCTGTTCCACTTGTTGGTTGGTGCTGGCTTAAGACAAAACTAATCAACATCGATAGTTAAGTAGCCATCGATTGCCCCTCATCCCAACATTTCTTCTTCCTCTTCCTTTCTTTCTGAGAGTACGCATCCGATCCCTTTCAACTTCTGGCTACCTACAACACGTACGGTCGAATAACTGCCATTGCACGGAGACCAGGGGTGGCAACGGGGGATGGGTCCCGTGGCCCGCCCTGGGCCCATTAGGCAAAACGGGAGATGTTTGCCTATCCTCGCTTTTAAAAAAAACTAAAATAATTAAAAACTAATATAATTAAAAAATAATATAACTTTATTTATTACTTTATAATTATTTGGATATATTTTTAAATATAGTTTTAAAATATATATTCTAACATATGCATTTAAGTTTTAGTCTAAATGTAAAAAATACAATCTTTTATATTAAAAAACCATAATATATTATAAAAATATTTTTTATTTTAACCAGATCCTCGCGGAGGAGGACGACCCATCCCCGTTTCTTGTGGGGGGAAAATCGGCCTCCGTTCCACCCCGACGGAGAAATTCCCCGCAAGGTCTGCTCTTACGTGAAATTGCCACCCCTAACGAAGATGGAGGAAAAACGGGTGCCGCTTGCTGGAGGACGTGGGGCCCACAAATGGACAATTGGGTTCTGAAAATAGGGTACTTAGTGGCGAAATCAGGATTTAGCTACGCTCCAGGCTCAATGATGGAATGATCTAGACTTACCTAGGCTAAATCATGAGAATGTTATTTTATACTAAGATAAAATTAGCTAGGCTATATATTAGATATTTTTTTATATTTTAAACTGAAGTCTATCTTGTTCGGGATCTGATTCCGACCCTGAGGGTACTGTACTGGGCTAACGGCCCCCATTGGCCAGAGGACGAAATCCCGGTGCAGGCGCGCGCGGTGGCATGCCCAGTTGTGTTGGCTTCGCCATTGGTGGAAGAACTAGTACAAATTGATCAAGGATTACGGTAGGAGTACAATGTATTCTTTTTTGAAAACTCATTCTTTGTTTATTTAGAAAAGGTGTTTATATGTTAGTTTACGTTACCCTTAGGGTTAAACCCATAAAACATACGTGTTCCCGTAGGCCATAAACCATATTTGGTTAAACTAGCTAATTTTAGAGCAAACGTACCACCTAAAGCCCTGTTTGGTTAGGTTAAGTTAAAACTAGGATAAAAAAAACGGTTGGAAACTCAGTACAATATGAGCTTTTGAAAAAAAATCCGGCCTTCCACAAATGTCTAAACATAATTAGCAGAGAAGGAATTTGGCCAAACTACTTTTTTTGGGGATAAAATACTATCCCAACTGGATAAGAACCTAAAATATGTATTACTAGTAGAAGAAGAACAGTTGAACCGCCACTGCTAGGAATCCTAGCCACTGGCTGCAACTCCATCACTCCGCCGCTGGCCCCTCTCCACTCTTTTTCTAGTGTTCTTGTCGGTGTTGAGTGGATTAGGGATCAGTTGAATTTCAAAACTAATTTTAGATTTCTTTAGTTTTATTTTGTTTTGTTTTCTAGATTAATTTGTTCTAGTTCCGTTCTTCTCCAGTGAGTTCTTAGCCAGATTTTTTTTATCACGATGGGTTTTATCGAACAGACTCACCTGGACGACGATGGCGACACCTATGCTGAAGATCAACACCTGGCTGAGTTGGGTATAAATAAATCCCTTCTAATTTTCTTTCATGAACAACACTACTACTGAGGCGTAGGTCTTACATATTAATAAGTTCATCGACAATCTACTTCCCACTTACATGATCATTGATAATCATGACAGCATTGCAAGATATAGTCTACGACGAGAAAGATAAAGAAGTACAACATATTCTCAACTCAAGGACTTGATTGTAACATATTATTCATCTAGAATCTTCAATATAAAAGTCGAGTAGCCATATGTACTTTATCTATACATTATTATTATAGACGTATGGTTTAGGTTTAACAAAAATCGACTTTTCCCGCTTGAAAAAAAAATCAGTTCTTTCTCCTCTACTACAGAAATTAAACGCAATGATTCGGAAAGAAAGAATGTTCCTAACTATGCCTCAATTTCATTCGAGAAAATGCTCAAATGAATGTTCGGTTAAACTCACTCCCCTTACCCTTCATCGCTGGTGTAATTGGCTCTGAATGTTGGTGATAAACAACGACATTATATTGCCGATCGTCTCTGATGTAATTGCCTCTGAATGTGAACTATCAAAACGGCATTGCTGATCGTTATTTTGGTGAAGTACCCTTAGATTCTATTTAGAAACCTGAAAGGGATCGGATATGCAATCCATCAAAAATATGAATGCAGCCAAGCTACAGTTGCGTGTGATTAGGGTATCCTAAGCTAGTAAGCTATCTACGGAGCTCCAATGTTCAGTTTTCAGCTACATTCACCACAGTATCGCAAAAATAACTGTAACACTTCTATTTCTGGAGGCGCTAGGAATCCCCGCAACTGCTCAGAACTATCCACTTGCGGAGTACTATATATGAATAAGCATCAGTTCAACATATGCTTACAACAAAAGAGCCAAACTTTAATACAAAAAATAAGGTTGAACAACTATGTTTTGACGCAGCGGACATACAAGCCTAAGGTTATCTTACATTCCAAAAGAAGGATCCACATGCAAACTTGAGCACGGCTAAGACATAAAACCAATCGTCTTCAACGAAGTAGGGTTCATATGGAACTTCATCAACAACTTGTTCGTCGTAGTCCCATTGATCTTATGTTTGTTGTTTAGCAAGTAATGAGTACACCTATACCCAGCAAGTCACAAAGGTAAATCCTAACTTATTTACTTGCAAGGATATTCAATGGATAGGAACATACTGGTTTTATTAATGATAGTAGATGCAATTTTATTTGTAAACATTTTAAAACTAGAAAGCACAAAACAAAAACTTCTTAAGGGGTTTTCAACTCTTGATTACTTAGCTTGCTCAGATTAAAATATAAAGAAATCTACTTATTCCTTGTTGTTGGAATCACCCATTAACCGAGAGCATGACGTATCCGAATACTATTTGTTTCACTCTACAGAGTTGCCTAGCTTTACCTACAATATTTCCCAAAATCTCAATGTCCAGACACGTAACGGGTTACATGCGACTGAGTTGAGAAAACAATGTCTTTCACTGCTCTGCTCTTTCTAGTCTCTACACGATAGGCTCTGAACCACATATTTCGGGTATCCACTTGTCAATATGGAACACTACAACCCAATTCTAAGTGAATCTATCATTGTCAAGTATGGTTTTACCGTTCCCATACCACTCCCATTGGGCCATTCCCGCGCCGAGAACCCCACCTTCCTGTAGATATTCAATCGAGTTGAGTAATTACTAGACCAGGATTGACAAGTCAACACTTGTGGTTGAGCGATTACTGTGTCCTTTACTAGCATAAGGTTCTTGTCCTTACTTTTCACTTGAGACTGCCAACCACACCCCAGATCCTCTGTGCTTGACGACACTACCACCCATCTGCTCAAGTCTCCACCCTAGGGTAAGGTCGTGGACTCCAATTATCTCGTGGCTTTCCATGATTCCTCCTTATCCTAGAACCATTTTAATAATTCTGCCGGTCAAATGCCAAGTCACTTAGTAGTAAAAAAATTTGAGTGAGCTAATCTACAATTATGTATACAATAATTAAATATTACTAAGATTGTCAAGGTGAATATGACTTCAAATTAAACAGGGTATTTTTCAGTGGTAGGACATAACTAATTAACAAGCCATTCTAAACATTTATTTTAATTAAATAACATTTCACAAATAACATTAATGCAAATACTGTAATTAAAAAAATTAAATTTCATGAGATTCAATACGATCAAAAACTTGTAACTTACCTTGCTGTTTGATAAACTCAGCTATCTCGTACACTTTGATGCCTGGCTCCGATCCTTGCATGGTTACCTCAGAGAACTCTGGTGCTAACGCAAACATATAAAATAACATAAGGTCTATACTTGAAACTAATCAAGCTAGGAAAATAAATAAAATAAAAAGGAGTAAAATGCAATAAAAACCAAATGGAGTTGGTTTGAATTTTATTGGAGCTAAGATTGGTGGAACGGAGGTCAAAAATGGGTTCGTGGCATCGAGACGATCGAAAAGTGGTATTTGTGTTTTTGGGCTCGGATGAACAGTAACCGCTACAGTGATGGGCTGACCCAGTGAATAGTGGCGCGCGGGTGATTAAATTCAAATCAACCTAACGGGCCGACCAGCGTGGCCCAGCGACGCTCGGCTGAGACGTCCCACTCGCGCGCACGATCACCAGATGGACGACACATGGGCGATCACGATCCTGCCACGTTGCTCTTCGTCTACCTTCGATTGGCTTCCTTGGCGGAAAAACAAGAGGGCTTCACCCCTTGCTACGATTTTGTGCCGATGAGGATTTTCAGTAGAAAAGGTCAGTGCAGTTGGGTACCTTGGATGGTAGGGAACTCATTTTAGGGTTTTGGGAGGTGGAAAATGGGCAGTGGGGGCCAGCGGCGGGAGAGAAGGTGACGGCCCTTACTGGGACACAGAGCTACTCCGACAAGCTACCAGCAAGGGTGAAGGTGGTTTGGCCATCCACAGGACATGGGCTTCACGATGGTTACAGTGGTTTGGGTAGGGAAGACCTCAGACAAGCTGTCCACGGTAAGGGTCCCATGGCTGGCGGAGGCTCTTGCCGCCAGAGCTCCACGGACATCCTCTTGTCCACAAGAGTTTATTAATGTAATTGGGATGCAGAGGGGGTGTTATGGCCGAATGCAATCGAATCTTAATGGAGGGAGGAAGATGATTGCCTTTAGCATTCGTCGGGCTCAGGGGAGGTTGGTGAAGGAGCTGCGCTGAAGAAGAACTCAATTAGGTGGCTTTGGTGTGTACTTGGGAGTGACGTGGGGCTCTCAGCGAATGCAATTGGGCTATAGAGGCAAGGAGAGGTGGTGGGAGCAGTAAGACGGTTTGGGTGGCGTCGGTGTGTGGAAGGGAGAGAGGTATGAGGCGCTGCCAGCGGGGGAGATAGGCAGCGAGGTTGGTGAGAAGTACCACACCTTGACTGAGGTTGCAGAGGAGTGATGAAAGCCTGTACGGGAGGGCGCGCGCGTCGAACGGGGAAAGTAGGAAACTGCGGTGGGAGGGAAGGGAGTCAATTGTGTGTGTCGCGCGAGGGAAGACTGAGGTCAGCAAGAAGGGCGAGCGACTGGAAGGTGTTACCTTGGCAGCAACTTCGGCTTTGGCGGTGTGAACGCCTACGAGCGAGCGCAGTCGCAAATCGCAGCTCGGATGAATGGCCACGTGGATAGGGGGAATAGACAGGCGGCGGTAGATTCTTGAGAGGCGCCAAGGTGGGGAGAAGGTGAGTCGGCCAAAAAGGGAAGGTGCATTCTAAAGGAAATGCCAAATTTGGGAAGGTTAGGGAATTCAACCAAAATCCAAAAACAAAATTCAAACTTTGAATTTTCAGGTGTTTCAATAACTCTAGCGGTTGATATTTGATAGGAACGATTCGGATAGTGACTCAATTGTTATATACTCCCTCCGCTCTTTTTTACTTGACTTCCTAGAATCCAAAGTTTAACTACAAATAAATTTGAAACTTTCTAGATTGGTTATATGAAAACTATATCATTAGATTTGTTGTTAAAAATACTTTCATAATATTATATTTTTATTATTATATCTTAGTATGAAATTATAAAAAGTACCAGTAAAAGTCGTATTTTAATAACCGTAAAAAATAAAAAACGTTAAGTACGAAAGAATAGATGAGTAGATCACAGGTATACATCTCCTCCAACAGTAGTACGTAGGTCCGGCCTGGTCTTAAAACCACAACAGCACAGTAGTCTAATCAAACCCACTATAATTATCTCGATTCTCGAACATAGTTTTCGTGTATTGCGAAAATATCAAACAAACGTAAGTAGAGGTATTGCTGAATGCAAATCTTATTATCAAGGTTTTTTTTTTGGGTGCAGCTAAATGTTATGATTGAGCATGACAATAACAATCAACATCTTGAAATTAATCACAGGGCATGTTCTTTTCCTCCGAAGCTGACGGCTTTTAGCTTTTACTATAGTATCTAACTTTTAAACGGAGTATTTTCTCAAGACGATGTCTATAAGTTAAACGATGTGCACGTTAAAAGCCCAACATCTGTACCATCTAAAATCGTAAGTAAGTATCTCTCTTCGTAATTTATACCGTAAACATCCAAAATTAAAAAATTTCAGTCAAAAGTCATATATAAGCCACAGTCGTTGCTAAACAGGCCCATAGTTCTACCGATCCAAACTAAATCCAGGCCACTTTGTTCTTGTCTGAATCAGAATATAAATTGTCCACATCTTGAGGACCTGGAAAAATGTGGATGGGAATGGCCAGCTGGTTAATGTAATATTGGCCTGGAAATTAACTAAATTTGGACAAACCAGAGGCGGGTCCATCTAAAACAAGATATGGCCTGCTTTGTTAGTGTAAGCATATAAAGCAAAGTTAATATCCGAATGTCCATTGGCTTATAAGTTTTCAAAGATCCTGTACACGTGTCAATGAGTGTATCTATATATACTTTAATAAAACTACAGCAATACATTCTTGTTGGACTACTGCAATTTGCAACAATGCATGCTTGGAGATTTCATTTAGTATAAGCAAATTAAGTCGGTTTATATCTAACTTAGAAGATAATCACTAGGAAGTATTTGAAAGAGTGTTGCATTACTTGAGAGACATAATATCTTTTAAAATTCATTATACTATATATCCTTCTATCTTTGAAGGATACAGTGATTCTAATTGGACCTCTGATGCAGATGAGATCAAAACTACAAGTGGCTATGTGTTTACTTTAGCTGGTGTTACAGTTTTAAAGAGATCTTGTAAATAGATCATATTGTTGAGGTCAACCATGCAAGCAGAGTTTGTAGCACTTGATACAACCATTTTTAAGGCTGAATGGCGGAGAGAGATTTTGTTGAACTTGTCATTAGTTGAGAAACCAATACTGGTAATCCTAATTTACTGCGATAATCAAACAGTATTGGCTAAAGTTATGAGTACTAAGGATAATACGAAGTCATCCAGACATGTGAAGCGTAGACTTAAATCTGTCAAAAAAAATTGAGGAACTCTAGAGTCATTTTAGAACTATCTCTAAATTTTTTTGGAAACTGGTATGACCAGCGCCTTTGAATGGTAATATCGCTTGCTACCAATATTTACATACCGAGAGCTTATTTCTAGATATATGTATTATGATCTTTTCTTAGATTGGTACTATCGTTTTTGTTGACCGGTAGTACCACAATTTTTGTTTTGTATTTTGGATGAAATGGATGTTACACTAGCCATTATTAGCAAGTACACTACCTATTTCATGTGCGCTGTACGAGTCGGGTCGGGTAGCTGTCGACGACAGCTACCTCGATCTCTTCGGATTAGAACGTAAGATAATCGCCACATCAATTCGACGTCGTCTCGAATTTTGAGTCGTGACCTGTCAAATAATAGGTCATGCAGCCCATGTCGTTTGGACTGTGAGATGATATATTTGTTCTTTGGCGGCAACTGCGCGTTAAACAAATTGACTCATACACGACTAGAAAGAGACATACAACAATATTAGTTAACTGCATACATTCTTAAGCAAAGCTTCAGTATAATGAATGGTTGTGTACGATTCAGCCCTTCGATCATGTTGCTTAATTTTGCCATGTTTTGACGACAAAAGCATGCAATATATATATATATATATATATATATATATATATATATATATACACACACACACTCAATTATTCAACCTTTTCTATCTTAAACAACTTTACAACGCGCTTGCAAAGGCTCTAGTGTACGTCAATGTGTTGCGCGAGCGATTGCAAAGCGCTTTCGCGATGCGTCCAGAGCCTGCAGCTCAACGCGACAGGTGTTGCGTTCACGTTGGGAAGAGTCGATCCGTGAGATCTTCTCCTTACATGTTTGATGATATGGATCCGCCTGTTGCGTGCTAGTTCTGCTAAACTACACGCGCTGATCATGAGCATGGCCCATTGGCCTGGCCAGTGACCACCATGCACGCAAAGTGTAGCGCTGTACGATTTTGACAAAAAAAACTTAGCATGCACTAGATGTGATAATGATACACGGGGGTATTAGGACGCAGGCGGTGCGTGCATGCTTGACCGACTGCACGTACGTACGTGAATGCATGGAGTAATCAAAACTAACGACCTGATCGATGGATGCATGAGCTTGTCTCGTAGCATGCATGCATCGCGCGTCACAGGCCCGTGACTGTCTGTACGTGACCGTGTGGCTTATCGCATGTGCCAATAAAATTTTCTTCCCTGCACGCGGGGCGGACCACCGGTGGGTCAGGTGGGGCGTCGGCTCCCTACCACCGACCAACTGCGTGCAACTGTATTATTTAATAAATAATTTTCTATTTTAAGATATATTTACCAAAAATTAATTTAAATTACTAGTCAACGTCTTGCTCACTGCTCAGTTCTATTTGGATCATATGACTGCTGTCGTTTTCTCTTCTACACCGTAGAGTTAGCATCGCAATCCTCCTTCGGTAAAATATGATGTATATCATAGTTTCAAAGATAGCCGTAGTAACCACAATAGCGTTTTTAATTCTCTCATCGACAATACAGCAGACTATCATAAACCGACAACTCAGCATTCGATAAACTGATCCATAAGTCCTATTAATCTTTTTAAATTTTAATTCTGGATCTGTCACCGCTGCACGCTAGTGCCTAGGTAATACGAGTATATCCCGATGGGGATTCGGCCTGGCCTGGCCTGGTCGTATATATGCATGTGGCTGCCGTGACAGGCCGGGACCGCTCGCCGGAGAGGCCTGGACCGAGATGTCAGAGCCAGGCCATGCATCGTGCATGTGAGGAGCCTCGGGATTCGTGGCACGTAGTAGCTAGTACTACTCTGTGAATGTGATGCGTGTGCATGCATGGGGAATGCTGCATGCGCTAGCTAGCCGAGACTGCACGATCGGGTTGCCTCGCTGCGTGCTACGCGTACCAGGCCAGCACAGCAGCAAGAAAGAAATCCTATGGGACGGCCTTAGCTCCCACGTCCTGAGATCTCTTTTAGATTTGTAACACATGGTAAAGTTGAATCTTAAAGCACAATAGTAATTTAAAATAAAAAGCCTGGCTCCTTCCTCACCTCTCATGTGACATATAATTTATGTGTCTCTTGCACAATAGGAATTTAAAATTCACGTGTTCCAAACGAATTAAAGTGCTAATCTACCTGGTTTAAGATTTAGTTTTGTCACTTGTCACAAATCTAAGAGGAGGAACCTCAAGAGCTTGGAGCTAGAGTCCGTCCATAGAATTTCTTTCCTACAGCTAACTCATGCTTTACTGAATGTAGCCAGTTACAAGTTTACATATGGTAGGAATGATCCATGAGTCATGAAAATTCGTTGTTTCTTCACATGAACTATACACGCTAACAAAACCATATTCACCACTAGTTTGCATGCATGATGCGCACTAAAGCACAATATAAATGTAGCAGCTAAGCAGATTGAAAAATTTTCGTCCGACCTAAGACTAGGAAATTACACCAAAGATTGATTTGAGGAGGATATCCAATGTGTAGCAATTGGTATATCATTTTATATGAATCTTTGCCTATTTTATACAATAATACATGTCTGCTAGGTTTTTATATGGTAAGATTCATGTAGTTATATAGCTGCTTACTACAATATGGCTACATGTACACACTGAATTCAGCGTACTTAAATTTGCAGAACATACCATGCACCATCCAAACCTTGAAACAAATGCGTGTGTGGCCGCTATTTCTATTCTTTCAATGTATCTCTTGGTCGGGCCATGGTTTCAGCCTTTCAGGCGGCATGGACATGGCACACCAATGGACGCAGCTATTTGGCATGCACATACTACACAGGTAGACTACTAATTAAATTGGCTAGACACGTAGACTCTTGCACACTAGAGGAGTTACAAACTCTCTCTCTATATATATACTCCCAGGTGTAATTACACCTTATATCGTATCTTATAATATAGGAAGTATCTCACGTAACGGAGAGTATGTACATGTAGTATACGAGTAATTAAGACCATCTAAGTGGTATGAATAATTTTTCAGAGATGATATGTACATTTTTTACATACTCCTTTTTAGAGTTAAAGTCACTTTTTAATTGTTTAGATTGTGTTTACAAAAATAGCGATGTCTTGGGCGTATTGACAAAATTTCGTTTACGTCATCGGGGCACGGTCGCCGGCGGCGAAACGATATTTTTGTCAATACGCTCGACATACTGCTATTTTTGTAAATACAGTGCCAAAAGTAGCTTTGGCTCCTCCTTTTTATGTGCGTACATGAGGGTATTTATAAAATACGCTAAAAACTGTGAACTCTTTTACAAGTTTGTTATGTTGTTCACATTGGAGTATATTATAATTAGTATACGAGTATACCTAAAATGATAAAAGAGTATTTCAAGTTTGTTTAGGTGGTATATTAGAGGTGGATGTGTTACATTCGGTGTAAAGGTATATATATATATATATATATATATATATATATATATATATATATATATATATATATATATATATAATTACACCGGAGTAGAAAAGAGGCTTCATATATGTGTGTGTATACAATAGCACTATTCTGCACCTGCGCGTTTTGTGCGTGTAGTTTTGCGCTCCAGAAAGTTATCACCAGCTGTGAGAAAAGTTACCACTAGCTATGTACTGCAAGCGTTCGGCAGTAACTTCACTCGTTATCGATAATAACTTCATTCAAAGCGTCGAGAACTTTTCAAAGATTGTGGATGTTTGACAATAACTACATTCAAAATTGATGCTAATTTTATTCGAAACGTCAAGAACTTCCCCGAGTATTTTACACTGTATCTTTGGTTAGTAATTATATATATATATATATATATATATATATATATATATATATATATATCTTGTATGGCGGGGGCATTTGTGTAAATTACCAATTGATAAAAGAGAAAAGAAAAGAAAAGAAAGTGGTGGGGCCCACACGTCGGTGGTGAACGCGAAGAGATAAGGAGAGGAGACTTGTCTCTCCGCCCAGCGTCTCTCCGCGTGAGGCCGTGTGCGGCCGTTCGTCTCCTTCGCCCGACTTGGCGACTCGACCGGCGGATTCGGCGGCGCATGGAGGGGATCGGCGACCGCGTGGTGCCGACGGAGGCGCGGGCTGGCCCGGGTTCCTCGGAGCCGGCCGCTCGCGTCATCTCGCCGCCACCTCCCGCATCCCCTATATATGGCCGAGCCAATCCACCGGGTGAAGATATCTCTTTTCCGATCTATCTCGATCTCTTGGGTTTTAATTCTTCCTCTTGACTCTCCGGTTGTGTGGAGGTGTGGGGCTCCGGCGCCATCTCCGTTTGAGGCTTTGCCTTCGGCTCCCCGTGTGAACCCTAGTTTGGGGTGTGGGGATTTGAGGTCTAACCGAGAGGGAGGACGAGGACGACGACTGCTCCTTGCTGTGTTTTGAGCGCACTTGGCCGGTGTACTCTTGAGGTCTTGTGCGGCACTACCCCCGATCCTTCGACTCCGGCCGCGATATAGTGAGGTTGGAGAAGGGCTTTGTATCTCCGTCAACCACACCTCGTTTGTTCTTCGGCACAGAGAGGTGATAGGTTTTCTGGGACAAGATGCTGTACGCCTTGCCACGTTCTTGGCTTCTTCTAGTGATTTCGAATATCACTACCCTGTGAGTTGTTTATCTCTGTTCTTCAGAAGTATTGCTGTAGAAAGAGATGTTTTGTGGGCTGTGGTTGCTTGCTCTGTGAAGAAATTGTCGTATACTGAGATTAGTCTAGATAACTAGATTGGATTTGAGCTCATATTGTTGTTCTGGACAGTGCTACAGCTGGTTATAATTCGGTTGAATAGAATTGTTATATGCACTAGGGTTTGGTAGACTCTGTATACTCAGATTACATTCTATATCTTTGCTCTGTTTAGTCTTATAGCATTTTCTGATAATCTGTTGCTGTTGATTATTACTGGTTGTTCCTCTGCATATTAACATTTAAAACCGAAATTGATAAGTCTTTGTTATCATCTGTTTTGCCTTGTTTTGGTAGAGAAAACATAAAGAGGAGCTCAAATCTTAGAGTCTAGTTATTAGAACTTTTGTTAAGAGTATCGACATCAACATGAGAAGGCCAAGATGTATAATCTTGAGCAACCATGTTCTGAGAGCAATACTAAAATCATTAACTTGTTATATGCTGTTTTTAGTCATGTTATATTGGCTATATATGGAGGCAGCATGCTATAATCTTGGATCTGTTTACATTCTTGTGATATTCATATATGCCATGTTTATAGAAAGATTAGCATGTGAATACATTAATATGTATGATATGCTTTTGTTGAATATGTCATATATGATGTTCATTTTGAGTATTCACTCATTTTGCAATGACATATTTGATTTCTATGTCAATATATTGTTTATGTCATGCTTATGCCATGCTTGGGTGATTACTATTATCATAATTATTATTGGAATTAAAATAGAAAATATGCTTATACCGCAATATTTACAACATATATATCAATTTCAGCTACCCAGAGAAATCCCTTTTCTTATTGAGAACATGCTACCCATTACGACATTACCCATGCCGGTCGATTTGTGTGCAATGCGCTGTTAAGCGGGAGCGGGTGTCCGCACGCATGTCAGCATGTGCTGTTCGTGACTGTGAAGGATGAGGATTCCAACGAACAGCCACAATTCGAGCAAGGAAACAGAGGCTGAACACAGGTAACGAGCTCTCATCGGTACAAGAAAAGAATTAAGGTTTATGACTTGCCAGGCTCTAGCATACAAGCTAGATATGATGGACAATTTCAGTTACTTTTATACAAGGGTTGTTTGGCATGACTTCATCTTCTGATTTTTCAAGTCTAGCTCTTAGATTTTTATTGGATTCACTACTCTGAGAATCTATAGCTGTTAGAGAAAGTGTTTGGCTAAGATATTAGATCCAAATTTCCAAAATACGGATTTAAGCATTATTTGGCAAACTTGTTATATGTGTGGTTCTCCAAACCACCTGATGAGAAATTGTGCAGTTGCATCAAATGTACAATGCCTACAATCAGGTGAGGAGTTCAGTTGAGCATATCATTATTCATACCCTTCTATTTTTTATGTTTTACTTGGATTGGAGATCAGTTTGAAAAATTAGTAACACACATACAATCACATACAGATTTTATTACTTGTTTGTTTTGCTTCAACTGAAGAACCCCCAAAAAATTCAGAGTGTGCAACCGCACAGGCCTATTGCACATCATGCCCTAGTTAACAAATACAAGTAAACAAACGAAATCATCTTTACAAATGCTAACAACGACAAGAAAAAGGCAGAAATGTTACCCTGTGAAAGCGAGCTCTAGCAAGAGGAATCAAACCCCTATTACTCTTGGGGGACTGTCCGCGCGGAGGGAAGCCCACGTTGCCCGCGTCAGCGCTCCGCCCGCCGCGTGGCCGCGGAATTCGCGTACGGTCGGGTGGGCTGTTTTGCGAAAAAGTCCTTGTATTTTCCCGAAATTACGTACATGTCCTTGGTTCTCACGAAAAGGTCCCTGTCAGTTTTTAGCCCCTCGCTGCGAGATAGCCCCGCGGTTTTTGAAATTGCGCACGGGTCCTCGTTTGTTTACGTACAGGTCCTCGTTTTTTTGCGAAAAAGACCTTTACCTTTTTCGAAAATACGCATGTGCCTTCGATTTTTTTTAAAAACTCCTCACGAGTTATCACCTCTTTTACTTTGGTACGTACGGTGGCTGACACGACGTGGCGCCGCACCTATGAGGCTAGTTGACAGTGATGGAGGACAAATTGTACTGTGCAGCGGACGGCGGCGCCAACACACGTGGTTTCCGTATGGCTTCGCCGCCTACACACCCTCCGTGTGCCAACACTGTTTTTCCTCTAAAAAGTAACTAAGGTTGCAAAAATTAAAAGGCATCTTCTCGCAGCTAATTAGACACCTGGATAATTCTCTCTCCATAACAGAAATACAAACCACACAAAAAAACTAAATATGAATAAAGATGATCATAAGATAATCCCTTCTGTATGCCCCTACGAATTCTTTTTTTTAACTCTCGTAAAACAACTAAGGCTATAAGAAAAGCATTTGATCAAAACTAATTTTACCCATAAAAACAAAAAAAGACACTCAAAAAAAGAATAAAGATACTCCAATAAGACAATTCAGACTGTATTAGAGTTAGGAGTTGGGCCGTGTTTTTTTAGGCCAGCCTGAAGCACGACCGGACCGGGCCTGGAAAGCTGGCCCATTGGGCGACATGGCACGGCATGGCGAATCGTGTCGTGCTCGGGTCGGCACAATATGGGGAACACAACGGGCACGGGTGGCACGACAGGCATGCTGGCGCCAGCGGCCGGGCCGCCTTGGCCTCCACCTCGCCTCCCCCTCCTGTCGACATCCCATATCCAATACTCTCACGGTCATCCCCAGATTCCCCACAACCACAACCCATCAGACCATCACAGAACAGAGAGAGCGGGAGTAGAGGGGAAGGACGTATACCGGTCACTAAAGCCCAGATGATGAACTCATCGTCGGTGCCCCAGTCGTCGCCCCGCCTTCCGCCGCTGGTGGGCTCGCTCTCAGAGTAGTCGAGGTCGCCATTGCCGTCGCTTGGAGCAACTGGAGTCTGTGTGCAGTTGCGGCACCACGTCCTGGTCCGCTGACCCAGACCGATCGGAGTACGCTGGGGGAGGAGGGGCGCCGGGTGAGGAGGGAGGCGGTGGGGAGGTCTGGGAAGGAAGCAGGCGGGGAGGAGAAAGTGGCGGGAAGGAGGGACGGTGGGGAGGAGGGGCGGCGGAGGAGGGGTCTTGGGGAGATCGAGGAAGAGTCGGGCGGGGAGGTGAGGAGGAGGCGAGGATGGCGGTGGGAGAAATGAATCGGGCGTGAAGGGATTTCAAGGATAGGGATTTGGGCTTTTGCGATTTAGTCCTTCAGGTTTTCGAAAATTACAAATAGGTTTTGTCTATTTTGATTTCTTCGTTTCTAGCCCTTAGAAATTCGATTTCATCGTGAAAAGATCCTACACATCCGCTATAACATGTACATCTCATGATTTGCAATTTGAAGATTGAGTTAGGTTTTGGAGATGTGAATGTATATATATATATATATATATATATATATATATATATATATATATATATATATATATATATATATATATATATATATGATATATATATATATATATATATATATATATATATATATATATGAGATGAGGAGAAAGATGCGGATGGTTGGATCTTAATCCAATGGCTGAAAAAAGTGACTGAGATATGCAATGATTTAGGCCGAGTTTATTTTTGCACTTGTGATATGAGGTGTCTTTTGTTGTTCTTCATTTTTGCACTTGTGATATAAGGTGTCTCTTATTATTCTTTTTAAAGAAACATCATTATACAAAAATAATGAGTATTTTCAATGTTGCTCCTCCTTAGGTCACCACCACCGAACCCTAGGTCGCATCCTCGCGGCTCTCTTGCTTTTTCGCGTAAAATCGGTGAAAGGTGGATCTTTGGAGAAGAAGATAAATCAAATCAACATATTCTAACATATATTTATAATTTTTACAACCTAGCTCACCCCCATTGTGATTTTATTTTATGTAAGCAAATTACTACTACACGTGCTTCTAATTCTAACATAGCTCGCTTCACCAACTGCCTTTTTAATTCGAGCATTTGATGAGATAACCACCTCCATGTATGTTACAATTAACAATTATGTAAATAGAGACAGTATGTGTATTGGTGTGTGTATTCCAAGTAGTTACTAAATGTTCGAGAAACTATTTAAAATTGGTTTATTAACTATAGTAAACTGCACTCATGATTTTGCTTGAGTTTTTCTATTTGACTAGTTGGGCAGCCCTTTGTCAGATTGCCGAGCGATGAGCTAGATGTCCATGTACGTCACAGTCCAATTTGCATCAAGATATGCACGCCATTGGACTAGATGACCAAGTTTGGAGGTGGAATGGCATGACACAATAATATGAAATTTTAACTAGATTTTTAATAAGGCGGGTACGAGAGAAAGAAAAATAGCGGCCACCGCTACCATTGTCACTATCGCCTTCGTCGTGTATAATTACTTCGGGTTAGGCTTGGGCTGGCACGGCACGAATGCCGGCACGACGGGTTTTGGGCCATGCTTGGGTCTGACCGGATGCGAGGCGGGTCGGCACGATACGACGGGATAACTGGGCCAAACCGGCACGACACGAAGCGGCCTGGGTCGTGCCGACACGACACGGCCCAATGCCCACGTCTATCCTGTATGTCCCCCAAAAGCATCTAGGGTTGCAAGAAAAATATATCTTCTTGTAGCAAACTTGAATATCCTTACAATTATCCTCTGACTTGTTTCTGTATTTGTAGGAGTTTAATTTTTGTCTAAGTTAGAAATTATTTTTATCTTTATATCTTGTATCATTCACAAAATGTAAATGTATTTTTTTCTACATCGGAATAGTTCCCTGTGTTTGGTCTGAGTTAGGGTGAGGGTGTGTTTACATAGGAAACGAGGCGATTGATTAGTGTAGTTAGGTCCTTATCTAAGGGCTAAAAAAAGTGATTGAAATTTAGTAAAATTTCGGTAAATCCCGTAGCAGAATTCCTAAAGAGATCTTTGCGCGAGGTAGCCAACTGATCACGCTTCTGCTTATTCATCACGAAAACATCCAACGTAAAACTAACCAGCTAAAAAACACGCAAAATGAAAAGTTAAAGAAAAATGCAAAAAATAGAAAAAAATAGCGAGAGAGAGAGGGGGGAGAGAATACTTAGAATATAGGTTGATTTTTTGTAAGAATGAATTAAATGATGATAAATTGGCAAGCTGTTTTGACATTTAAAAGAATATTATTTATTTATTTAGATAAAACCACGAGCCAAAAAGTAGGCCTATAAATAGCCCTCCTCCGTCTGTCCCCTGCCCCTCCTCCATTGCCGCCCTCGCCGCCCTCTCCTTCCTTCTCCCCTCCTAAATCCCCCTCCCCTCCTAAAACCTCCTCCGTGTCCTCCGCCTAGCGCGCGAGCTCCCACAGATACCGACCCAACCTAGCCCAAGAACTCGCGCGCCAGACCGATTGGGCCAGAACGGTTCAGGCGGCGGCGGTGGATTGGCCGGAGATTTCCGGCGAGATGAAGTACGTGCTGGTCACCGGCGGGGTGGTGAGCGGGCTCGGCAAGGGCGTCACGGCCAGCAGCATCGGCGTCGTCCTCATGGCGTGCGGGCTCCGCATTACTTCCATCAAGATCGGTACGTGCCCGCCGCCGTGCGGGATTTCTCTGTTGCCCCGTCCAAAAATACCCTTTTCGTCGGGGTGGCCCGAAAAAGGCGCGGCTTGGGGGGTTTCTCGGGGAGGATTTGGCGGGGCGGCTCTGAGCCCTCGATCCGGTTTCCCGCGAAAGATTTGATTTTGGAGCGATTCGTGCGGCTCGAGGCCGGCCGCGGGTAGGAGTAGGTGCGGGGAGGCCCCGCCATTCTTGGTTGGGTTTGGTGAGAAGTCGCTCTTTCGAACCTTCCGCCTGGTGCTCTCGCCGTTCCAGGCCGGGGTTTTAGGGGGTTGCGGTGTAGGAATGGATGCGATGTTGATTAGCCTGCTAATCTTGTCTTGCGTGCGTGTGAGAGACAGGTTTTTATGATATTTTTACAGAGATTGCTTCGTTATTAGGGGATATAAGTAGAACTGGGACACCTGCTCTAGCTTTTGCACTATGGGCAAAGGCGATCTTTTTCCCTGTTTCTTTTTAGTAGAAGATCATTTGGGGGGCCTGTAAGAACTTTTATGTGGTGGTGATTTGGGCATCTTTTGCTTCAGCCATAAGGGTTTGAAGTTTGAACAATGGTGGCCCATCCAAGATTGGTCTAGTGTTCTAGAAGCTTCGGACTTTACTTCACTGCTTACCACTTATGCTTGAGGTATCTGTGGCCAATATGTTTACCTCAATTTGAGACAAAAAAAAAATTGTGAAAGTTACGGATGAATTCCAGGACATCTGAACAAAAATATGCTTTAATTGGATGCGCATAAATTCGCTGCAACTCTCAAGTTTGGATTATACTCTTGGTCCTGTATGCTGCGCCCACGGAAACAAGGTGGTTGGAACTTGGAAAAGACTAGGTTTCCCCTCCCATCCTTGTCTTTGTCTTTCAGATGCCTTATGCTGGGGAGGGCTTGCAAATGCTGATTTAGATATCGGGTTCCACGAAATGCGGATTTAGATATCGTCATGTCACGGACCATTGGGTGCCACCTTAGCGCATTGGAATCTTTGACTTAATCCAATGTTAAAGTACATGTTTTGTTTGCTCCTAGTTATTCTTATCCAGTATCAGCTAAACCTGCCTTATTTTTGCTGTTGTAGCCTTGTGACTCTTTGTACCGTTGCTGCACTTGGGCTTGATTGTACCTTTCGCCTTGTAGAATTGCTGGCGGCAAACCAGCTAATACTTGCTCGCACGCTCTAGTTGCTTGCTTTTGTCTTCATGAACATGTTCTCTTTGCATTATCTGAATTCGCAGATCCTTACCTTAACACCGATGCTGGGACTATGTCCCCATTTGAACATGGTGAAGTGTTTGTGTTAGATGATGGCGGCGAGGTACAGATATGTGACCAAGTCAAAATTTTCAAGTCTAGCACATATTTGCTCATCTAATTAGTGTTGTCTTCTGCATCTTGTAGGTGGACTTGGATCTTGGAAATTATGAGAGGTTTCTTGATATTAAACTAACCCGGGACAATAATATAACAACTGGAAAGATCTACCAGGTAAGCAAACTATTTTCGCCCTGACAGAACTTAATTTATATGGTATTTTGGGTTTACAAATTGGCACAATAGAAGTATTTAAAGTTTCAACATCAGTTCAATTCATAAATCTTAACTATATGGCATAGGGGGGCTACATAGCTATTTAACAGCATTCTTTGGCATTCATACATCCAGAACAATTGAATTGGTTCAATTGATGACGACGTGGATATCTTGTACTGCATAGGAGAGAAAAGGATGTCCTCGTTGTCTTATGTGACTTGAGTACTTTAAAAATGCAATAGAATTTTTATTTAACCACGAGGATATATAAGAATAATATCATGTCAAATACGTGACATCGTAAATACAGTTGCTGTTCCCTGCATAACAAACTGCTCTGACTTTTCTTATTATACTTTTATTTTATGGTTGATGACAGTCTGTTATTGACAAGGAGAGGAAGGGGGAATACTTGGGAAAGACTGTCCAGGTATGCGGACTTATCTCTGTTTTTGTCTTTCTTCGTAACTTCTGGATGTATGTTTCTTCAAGTGCTGATCATTCAACCAATTTCACCTTAAGGTTGTGCCGCACATCACAAATGCCATTCAAGAGTGGATTGAGCGTGTTGCAATGATACCAGTGGATGGGAAGGAGGGACCAGCTGATGTCTGCGTGATAGAACTGGGGGGCACTATAGGTGAGCATGATATAATTAGTTGTTTTTAATACTTATTTTGGTTGATAGCTGTCCCAATAGACAATTTAGAGCTGATTTTCCTGTAGCTTGATTGTGTTGTCACTCCTGCTGCAGGGGATATTGAATCTATGCCATTTATCGAAGCTTTGGGTCAATTTTCTTATCGTGTTGGTAAGGAACTTGCAGAGTTATACTGATACATAAACACTGTCCTCCCATCTTTCCTGAGTAAGCAGGTATTTACAATCTCCTTTTGGACATTACGTTGGTTGCCAGGTCCTGGTAATTTCTGTTTGGTGCATGTCAGTCTTGTTCCAGTTCTGAATGTTGTTGGTGAACAGGTAGCGTGACTCCCTGGTTGATTCATTTATTATGTTCCACTGTCAATTAATTTATTATTTTGTTTACATGACATTATTTGGATAAATTTGTTTAGTTCCACTTATCTAATATCATTATACGTCTGTGTTATTTGCTCTTGCAGAAAACTAAGCCGACCCAACATAGTGTGCGTGGTTTAAGGGGACTTGGGCTCACCCCAAACATTTTAGCTTGTCGCAGTACAAAGGTTAGTCAACAAATTCATTTACCTTAATGCTGTATCTTGATAGATTCTTCACTTTGTTGGGTTTCTTTACATTACTTTTCATAAACTGCAATCATATTTAATAGGTTTTGGAAGAAAATGTGAAGGAAAAACTCTCTCAGTTCTGCCATGTGCCGGTAATGGAATTGTAAAGTTTTGTTGTCAGGGGATTTGCTTTGGCAGCTAATCACGCCTCGTGGTAGCTCATGAGTAATTGTATTCTGCAGGCAGCTAACATTGTCACTCTGTATGATGTTTCCAATATTTGGCGTATTCCTTTGTTGCTACGGGTATAGCACATCTCATTTTCTTTGCAGTAAATTCATATTTTGTGGCCCCCGCATTCATGTTTAATACTGAATCTCATTTGTGCCCTGTAGCACCAAAAGGCACATGAAGCTATTCTTAAAGTTCTGAACCTTGAAAGGTTTGTCTCCATATATCTAGTCAGTATGTTTTTTCTATGCTGTATTATTCTGTGTCCGGGCAATGGATATTTATTCATAACGTTTGCAGCTTTGCTCGGGACCCAAAGTTGGACGAATGGGTTGCAAGAGCTACTATATTTGACGCCCTTCGGGATACTGTTAGTTTTTTTTCATTGATTGTTGCCCTTGGACCTTTTTATTCTTAGTTCCGAGTGACTAATGTTCTCATTTCAGGTGAGGATTGCTATGGTCGGGAAGTACACTGGCTTATCTGATTCGTATCTCTCCGTGTTGAAGGTGAGCTAGATTTGCACAGTGATAATCAGTTTTCCTTCAAAATTTGATCACTGCTGTCTAATGTTTTGAGTCTATTGCAAAATTTTTGTAGGCCCTCTTGCATGCTTCTTTTGATTGCCGTAGGAAGCTTGTTGTTGATTGGGTTGCTTCCACCGATCTTGAGGACTCCACTGCCATTGAGGTTTGGCAGTCTCCTATTACTCCACATGATCAATCTGAGCTGTTTTCTTTTCTTACTTGGCCCTTTCTAAATTTTCTAGGCCCCTGATGATTACAAAGCAGCATGGAATTTATTGAAGGTAAGAATTTTGCATAAAAAATGTTTTATACACTTGGAAAATTGCAATGGTGTCACATATATGATTACCATAACATATTGTACTTTCTATCATGGTTGTCTGAAGAGCTTTCATTTCAGGGTGCCGATGGCATTTAGTACCTGGTGGCTTTGGAGATAGAGGTGTTCAAGGAAAATTCTTGCCGCTAAGTATGCCCGTGAAAGTAATGTCCCATATCTTGGCATATGTCTTGGAATGCAGATTGCTGTCATAGAGTTTGCTCGGCATGTCATGAATCTCTCTGACGCGAACAGCAGTGAATTTGATCCCAATACCAAGACCCCATGTGTTATTTTTATGCCTGAGGTAATTCTTTTGTGAAGTCACTTGCAATTTTCATTGTGAATTAAACATCACACTGGTCACCATTGAAAATTTAGTGGCAAGAGGGCAACTTTGTCAGTCCCATGCAGATCATCTTGGAATTATAGCTTTATTTATTTTTGTTTTAGGGTCCAAAACACATATGGGTGGCACAATGCGCCTAGGATCAAGGAGAACATTTTTCAAGGTTGCTGATTGCAAGTCTGCTAAATTGTGAGTGCATATATCCCTTCCGCACAACTCATTATGGCCCTAGGCCTACAGTTAAACTTTTGTTATAATTCTTGACATTATTTGGATAAATTTGTTTAGTTCCACTTATCTAATATCATTATCGTCTGTGTTATTTGCTCTTGCAGAAAACTAAGCCGACCCAACATAGTGTGCGTGGTTTAAGGGACTTGGGCTCACCCCAAACATTTTAGCTTGTCGCAGTACAAAGGTTAGTCAACAAATTCATTTACCTTAATGCTGTATCTTGATAGATTCTTCACTTTGTTGGGTTTCTTTACATTACTTTTCATAAACTGCAATCATATTTAATAGGTTTTGGAAGAAAATGTGAAGGAAAAACTCTCTCAGTTCTGCCATGTGCGGTAATGGAATTGTAAAGTTTTGTTGTCAGGGATTTGCTTTGGCAGCTAATCACGCCTCGTGGTAGCTCATGAGTAATTGTATTCTGCAGGCAGCTAACATTGTCACTCTGTATGATGTTTCCAATATTTGGCGTATTCCTTTGTTGCTACGGTATAGCACATCTCATTTTCTTTGCAGTAAATTCATATTTTGTGGCCCCCGCATTCATGTTTAATACTGAATCTCATTTGTGCCCTGTAGCACCAAAAGGCACATGAAGCTATTCTTAAAGTTCTGAACCTTGAAAGGTTTGTCTCCATATATCTAGTCAGTATGTTTTTCTATGCTGTATTATTCTGTGTCCGGGCAATGGATATTTATTCATAACGTTTGCAGCTTTGCTCGGGACCCAAAGTTGACGAATGGGTTGCAAGAGCTACTATATTTGACGCCTTCGGGATACTGTTAGTTTTTTTCATTGATTGTTGCCCTTGGACCTTTTATTCTTAGTTCCGAGTGACTAATGTTCTCATTTCAGGTGAGGATTGCTATGGTCGGAAGTACACTGGCTTATCTGATTCGTATCTCTCCGTGTTGAAGGTGAGCTAGATTTGCACAGTGATAATCAGTTTTTCCCTTCAAAATTTGATCACTGCTGTCTAATGTTTTGAGTCTATTGCAAAATTTTTGTAGGCCCTCTTGCATGCTTCTTTTGATTGCCGTAGGAAGCTTGTTGTTGATTGGGTTGCTTCCACCGATCTTGAGGACTCCACTGCCATTGAGGTTTGGCAGTCTCCTATTACTCCACATGATCAATCTGAGCTGTTTTCTTTTCTTACTTGGCCCTTTCTAAATTTTCTAGGCCCCTGATGATTACAAAGCAGCATGGAATTTATTGAAGGTAAGAATTTTGCATAAAAAATGTTTTATACACTTGGAAAATTGCAATGGTGTCACATATATGATTACCATAACATATTGTACTTTCTATCATGGTTGTCTGAAGAGCTTTCATTTCAGGGTGCCGATGGCATTTTAGTACCTGGTGGCTTTGGAGATAGAGGTGTTCAAGGGAAAATTCTTGCCGCTAAGTATGCCCGTGAAAGTAATGTCCCATATCTTGGCATATGTCTTGGAATGCAGATTGCTGTCATAGAGTTTGCTCGGCATGTCATGAATCTCTCTGACGCGAACAGCAGTGAATTTGATCCCAATACCAAGACCCCATGTGTTATTTTTATGCCTGAGGTAATTCTTTTGTGAAGTCACTTGCAATTTTCATTGTGAATTAAACATCACACTGGTCACCATTGAAAATTTAGTGGCAAGAGGGCAACTTTGTCAGTCCCATGCAGATCATCTTGGAATTATAGCTTTATTTATTTTTGTTTTAGGGGTCCAAAACACATATGGGTGGCACAATGCGCCTAGGATCAAGGAGAACATTTTTCAAGGTTGCTGATTGCAAGTCTGCTAAATTGTGAGTGCATATATCCCCTTCCGCACAACTCATTATGGCCCTAGGCCTACAGTTAAACTTTTGTTATAATTCTTACTAAAGATATGTTGGCTTCTATCGCTAATTATTTTTACTGTTTAGGTATGGCAATGTCAATTACGTAGATGAGAGGCATCGGCACAGATATGAGGTCCGTTTATTAATATTTGCCACTTAGTGAGTGACCATCTAAATGCTATGAAATCTGATGTATATCTTATGGTCTCTTGATTATTTCTTGCCTGCTCATTTTGTCTGCTTCTAGTAACATAGACTGAAAATTGCCATTCACAGGTGAATCCTGATATGGTGCCAGAGTTTGAAAATGCTGGACTTCAATTTGTTGGCAAAGATGAGACTGGAAGGAGAATGGAGGTCTGACTAAAACTTAAGACTTGCTTGATCAATTTTTCATTTTTGCCAAAGCTGCCTCTTGATCAATTTGCTATTTCTAGATAATCGAAATACCCAATCATCCATATTTTGTTGGTGCACAATTCCATCCGGAGTTCAAGTCAAGACCTTCCAAACCTTCACCACTATTTGTCGGTAAGCTGTTGAATAATCTCCAGCTCACAATTTTGCTCTCTGGTGCTTGTTCAGAAACATTTTTATTGCACTTTGAATTGTACACAGTTGCTGCAGATACTACATGTTAATCCTCATTTGTATTTCTGCAGGACTAATTGCTGCCTCATCTGGGCAACTTGATAGGGTGCTACAAGGTTGCTGCAATGGCCATGCGATTCCTGCTAAACCTCCTTTAAGCAATGGTTCTTACACATCTACAGTACACCAAAATGGGCATGCAAAGAAGCTTGCCAATGGTCTTTCAAATGGAACATACTATGCCAATGGCAATGGCGTGCATGCCTAGTGCTTCAGTAGGTGGCCCCAGGATCTGCACCCTTTTACTTTTTTGCAGTTCTTTTTGCATCAGTTTTGTCGTGGCTGGTAAACTATCATGGTCGCTCGAGGAAGAAAAGTTCTTGTGCTCGATGCAGACTGCCCGCAGGGGATGGTGCTCGTTCAGTGGTTTTTAGCGAAGGAACTGAGCTGGATCACTTTGAAGGCGTGAGATAGTGGTTTGCGTGTTCTTCTCGACCCTTTTCTGTAAGCCAAGACAACAGAAGTGGGTTAGGAGAGTTTCGATGCTGTACATCTGAAAAGAAGGCTGAATGTTTTGATTGTTCTTATTTAAAATAGATTTTGAGTGAGTTCTAAAGCTGATGCTGAAAATGCTGCGATGCAAGAGAATTTCGGTGTTAGGCCGTCTGCATTTGGACACAGTTTTTGTGCTTTTGCACAAATAAGTTAACGTTTTGCATGGTTGTAGCAGTGTGCCTTGTTATTCTGCATGATGATCAATTAGTGTTGAATAATTCTGGACTCCGAAACTTGCTTTAAGACGTGCTTTTTCAGGAAAGCTTTCGAGTTTTTCGTTCCAACTTGGGCTGTGGGCTGCTCTCCTGTTTCCTTGCCCTGTTAGCATAGTTCTGCCACTTGGCTGACACTTCAATTCAGAAACAAAGAACACTTGATCTTTGAGACATGAAAGGGGTAACATAGAGGAGTTATACCAATTCTGCAAAATGCGTTCTGATTTTTCTGATCAAAGCATGCTATACCAGAAGGCAAAACATAATTCAACACAGATAATCGGGCAAAAAAAGCTTCAGAAAACAATATTCCAGCCCATATAAATCTAAGTTTTGCGAATCAATACACTGAAGAAAATGTCCTAGACAGTCTTATGAATCTAACCACTAAGAAAACAAAGACTGTAATGTATCAGCACTTCTATGACAGCTTAGCCCGAAGCCTGTAGTCATACTGCAGCAATGCTCTGTTTAGGGGAAAATTTGACTGTTCTTTGTTCCTGAGAAGCCATTAGTCAACACGTGGGAGCCAGCTCACAATACCTGTAAGAAAACAAACTTTTTTACATTTCTATCTAAAATAAAAGAATGCGCCTGAGTCAATTTCACCAGAGAATGGAACAACATTCCACATCATCACAAAATATTTCTGATGTACTTGTTTTGAGTTTTCACCGTTTTACTTGCCTAACATACCTGATAGAGTTGAACATAGAGAAGACAATGGGTGGGTTCTTTTTTTGCTGCAGTTTATGGTTTTTAACTCTAGCACGAACGCTTGTGTGAACAAATCAAATGCCGATAAGCCGCTTTAAAATGACGGCGAAGAAGATGTCTCGTTTGTTTGTTTGAGAGAAGCCATAATCTGGAAAAAACTCGGCCAATGTTGTCCATAATACAAAGAAATAAAACGTATGGTTAGGCATATTTTGCAAATTCAAACAATTCGGCCAGCTGTGCTAAACCTATTATATGCACAGCCATTCTGTCAGTGAAGGTTTGCGACAAATTCGAACACAAGCTTCTCCTATCCTTCTCAGAATTCAAACAAATTCTTGCAAAACTGATACAAGCACTCCAGCGTACAAGCCTCGGAACTCCAATACTGCAACAATCCAACATCAACACCATAGTTCATAGATGCTACTCCCCTATGCACACCCATTCTATCAGTGAAATTATATATTTTCGTATGCGTACGAATGCTCAATGCCACTTCACAGATGCTGCCCTGAATCATTTCACGATATATATATATATATATATATATATATATATATATATATATATATATATATATATATATATATATATATATAGGAAGCCTCTTTTCTACACCGGTGTAGTTACTCCCTATGTCGTATCTCACAACGTTAGAAGTATCTCGTAACGGAGGGTATGTACATGTAGTATACTGAGTATTTAAGACCATCTAGGTGGTATGAACAATTTTTCGAGGTGGTATGTACATTTTTTAGACATACTCCTTTTATGTGTGTATATGAAGGTATTTCTAAAATATGGTAAAAACTATGGTTTCCTTGTAATTTTTCTTGTGGTTCACTGGAGTATCTTATAATTACTATACTGAATATACCTAAAGTGATAAAGGAGTATTTTATGTTTGTTTAGGTGGTATATTAGAGGTGGGAGTAACTACACCCGGTGTAGAAAAGATTTTTCCTATATATATATATATATATATATATATAGCTAGGAAGCTAATTCATCAGATTTCTTCTCAGAACACCCAAACTGGCATTGAACACTGAACCAATTCTAGGACAATCTATGGAAATTTTCTCACCTTTGCACGATCCAAAGCAGGGAAGCACCAGCCATTGCTCTCTCTCGTCAATGGCTCTCAGTCTTCCCACTTCCTAAGAAGCTTGTCGACCAGCTCCACCAGCTTCCCGGACTCCGGCCGCAGCATCGCCTCCTCCAGAGCCCACGCCTCCTCGATCCTCGCGTCCTGCATCATCGCGTCCCGCACCGCCTCCCGCAGCTTCCGCGAGGGCCGGACCCCGTCGGTGGCCAACTCCCGGAGCGCGACGAGCGCGTTCTTGGGGTCCTCAAGCCGGCAGAGCCCCGCGACGGCAATGGCGTAGGTGGCGCCGTCGGGGCGGTGCGTGGAGTCGGGGCGGCAGAGCCAGCGGAGGACAGAGGCGGCTTCGCGGGCTCGGCGCATGGAGAGGAGGTGGCCGACGAGCGGTGTGGCGACGGACAGGGGGGAGGGGCGGAGGGGTGGTGGCGGATGGCGGTGAGGAGGGCGAAGGCCGGGGTGAGGGTGGGCATGGAGGCGAGGTGCGCGGCAAGGGGAGAACGGGAGGCGTTCCTGGGAGCCGGGCAGGAGGAGCGCGGCGGAGAGGAGGCGGCCGGCGGCGGGGACACGGCCCTCGGAGATGAGGCGCGGGAGGAGCGTGGAGATAGCGTCGAGGTCGGACGGGGAGAGGGGCTCGGGCGGGGCTTGGAGGGTGGCGCGGTGGTGCAGAGGCCGCGAAGGACGCGGTGGAGGGCGGTGGCGCCGGCGCCGGCCTGCGGCGGCGCGGGCGGCGGAGCATCTTCTGGGCCGGGAGGGTTGGGTTGGCCCGTGGATAGTGGGAAGAAACGATCCAGCCAGGGTGGATATCCAGCTTAAGCCCTCGTCTTATCAAACTTTTTTCTAAAATTAATATAGTTTAATTTACTATTATTTTACGTATAATTAGAAGTTATTTTTAAAAACGAGCTGAGCTAAAGTAAAATTTAAATTTATTTAAAATCAATTTATTTTAATATTTAATCAATTAACAAGTATAACTAAAATAATTTTAAATCAAGCCAATGAGCTTCACTAATAAACTTGAGCCCACTGATAAACTTTTTTGCCACCCCTAGATCCAACTGCACTCGTCAAATGGGTGCATGTGCGCACACTGCCGTCGGATCGACAATCAATGTCTCAGATTGAGCAGGGGACACATTTTTTTTGGTTAATCACTAGAGGCTACAGGACCCGTCCTTCTCAATTTTTCAGCCGGCTTTTAGATTTAATTTCTTTTAGTAATTATTATTTATTAAACTAATAAACTATAAACAAAAATCATAATCTACAGCCCAAAAGAACGCCCCGTAAAACCAAATAACCCCGCAACCTCGATGGCTCGACCAGACTCCGCGGGCCCACAAAACCCATTATCGATGTCCAGCTTTCTTCTGCACAGGAAGGGTTTATGACGTCCTAAACCCTAGAGGAACTAGAAGGAAGCAACGCAGCAGAGTAGCCTGTTCTTTTCGGCTGCGGCTTATGGTTTTTGGCTGAAATTTTTGAATTTTGGTACATTTTACAGTCTGATTACGAGAGATAGATACTCACTTGCGATTTTGGCAAGTACGGATGTTGGGCTTTTAACGTGTAGATCGTTTAACCTGTAGACTCCGTCTTAAGAAAATACTTCGTTTAAAAGTTAGGTACTGTAGCAAAAATCAAAAACCGTCGGCTTCGGAGAAAAAGAACATACCCTAAGCTTCAGGTAGGGCTTATGCTGGGTGAAGGGATGGGACATCGATAATGGGCGTCGGGTCGAGCCATCGAGGTCACGTGATAGCCGTTTTCGTAGGGGCTTCGTACAAACTAGCTCATGATATGTGGTTTATATATCGCTGCTAAGAAGAAAAAAGAGCGTACAGGTTTATAGCTCATGACACTGGATTTACTGGAGGGCAGCACGCGTTGGGCTTGGGCTATGAGCGTGCGTTAGGCTGTGCGTACAGCGCTGTGCCGCGAATCCAACACTACTACGTTTCCAAACACGTAGTCTTATGATTTTTAGTTCTCGCTCATGGTTTTTAGACTATTCGTGTAAGAGATTATAGAGTATCAGAAATTCATATATGATTTTTGCTGATATAAATAAAGTCGGTACAGTATGAGACTAAACCCAACTCAATACATATGAGACTAAACCCACAATACATATGAGACTAAACCCAACTCAACATTCTCCCCTCACACATTGGTTGTGTATTTCTACAACCAGGAGGTCCTCCAATGAGATGTTAGACGTCTAACCTCTGATATCACTTGTTAGATCATATCCACTGGGTCCAACCGGGGTTTTACTACTCGGACCACAGGATCAAGTGGGTTAGGTATTTAAATAACAACTTTATAAGTGGTATTGGATCTTCTCCCTCTAAAAGATTAGTCTAATGAATAAAAACTTTCTCGTACTTATAAATTATGCTTCTTTTTTCTCACAACCCATGTAGAAAAAAACCCAACCCAACACAGCATCCGACGCAAACAAGCATCTCGTCGATCGGCGCATCCACGCACCGTTACGTTGATCAACGGCTGCCTCTAGGTTTTCGTCGGCGACCACCTCGACTTGTTCGCGCCTCGATCGACATGGCGGAATCGCGCCTAGTGTGAACCTCGACGCCGTTCGACCGCAGCGACCCGGCGACACGCTGAAGGATGTCGGTAAGGCCAAGGCCAAAGCCAAGACCAGACAACTGCGCGGCCAAAGAAGCCGCACCCACGGCCGCGATCGGCCATCTAAGCCAAAGAAGAAGAGGAAGCGACAGAAGAAGCCGATCGCCGATCCGACCAACGTAAAGGCTCCTCCGCCTCGCCGATCGCCGCCACGGGCGGAAGAAGCAAAATTGTGACCAAGGCGAATAACGGCAACAAGAACCGGACGCATGAGGCGAGATATAGAGCGGCTACCACAATGGGCGCCGATGAGGTAGTGAAGCATGGCGGCGGTGGACCTCTGAGGCCGGGCCCGCCTCTGTAAAGGCTACTCACCGTAGAGCCGATGACGTGACGACTTCCCTTCCCCGGGAGGCGGGGGGTGACGATCGAAGCGGTAGTATATATATTTTTGAAAACCCGAGGATCAGATGCAAACCGGGGACCCGTCGCGCATTTCAAAACGCGGGGCCATCCGCAAAATGGAGGGCAAAAAATTTCAAGGACCTTTGCGAGAACCAAGGACCTATACGTAATTTCGGAAAAACCGGAGGAAATGACCTCCCAGCCGTCTGAAATTCCCCCCACGCTGGCCATGTATGAGGGACGTGGTCAGCATGGTGCCGAGGAATCCCGGGCATAAGTAGGTAGGTATTTCTTCGTGTGCAAAGCAGGGTTGTAGAAAGACTGATACATGGCGAGGAAATAATCGGAGTTCCTAGGGTCGTCTAGTGGAGAAGATTTTGCATAATTCATGTAGAAATTGAGATTCCTACTTACATCCCTGCATTTCGTCCCGCTCAGTTGGGCTGAAAAACTGTGGCTTATAGCTAAAATTATACTGTAGCGGTTGAAATTTCATTGTAGCTAAAGATAACTTATTTGACGTAATTAAATTTAAAAAAATTTAAAAATAGAAAAATATACTAGCTTATCATGGACAACGCAAACGTATACGGAAAAAAGAACCGACAAAAAAACTAAAAAAACCAAAAATTTAGAAAAAAACGAAATTTATAAATAGTGAAAAATAAGCTAGAATTTGAAGCCGAAATGAGCAGGTAGGACCTCTAATCGACACATAGGCACAAGCATGCTTCCCATCTCATTTCTAGCTTGACTGTTTTATCCCAATAAGGGTTTGGCGCGCAATCAAAAGGGCCAAAAGGTGATCCAAGGTCTGTTTGAAACAAACAAAAAAAAATCCACAACAATTTTACAGGAAATAATTCAATTCTTGAGAATTGGAAAATTTCCCGCCTTGATGGAGTCGAGTAGTCGTTAAGCTATCCCATCGAGCAATCCATTGTATTCGAGTACATTTGTACTGTATACTCCACATACAATTTCTGCCGCAGATGAGAACAGAAGGGTGGGACAAGAAGAGAGTAGCGATAGGAAATTGCCTCAGCTGAAGCTCATCAACTTGTATTGCTGCGAGCTGAAATGCAAGACACACTGCCTAATCAACCAAGAAACAATTGCGCTTGGACCAAAGAGCTAATCAAGTTACCAATGTGATTGTGAAATCGAAAAATAAGTCATCGTCGGTGATTACAGTGAGACTCGAGGGATTCTTTTAACCTGGGATTTTGCTTTATTGATCGAATCTATCACACAAATATCACTCTAGATTTTTTTTTCAAATTTAGCTGGAATGTCTGTTTTTACAAATCTAACTTCTCCCCGTTTTTTCAAATTTGGCTACTGTAACTCGACAGATCTACTGTAGTGCTACGGCGCGAGGTAGATCCGGCTAGATTTGCAAAAACCCCAATTTGAAAAAAATTGGCTATAGTGATATTTTCAAACTTGATTCTTATTGATCCAGCAATACGACCTCGCAATCATCAAACCAAAGAAACGCCACGCTCGACGCTTACCACGACGGCAATTGCTGCAACAGCTCACGCGGCCGTGGCCGTCGCCGCCGGCTTCTCCTCGTCCTCCTCCTCCTTGCCGCTAGCCGGCAGCCCGGCCGCCTCCTCGAGCTCCCTCCACGGCCCGTCGAACTGGTCGGGGAACTTCTTGCGCAGCCCGACGACCACCCGCCTGGCCGCCCGCCCTTTGCCGGCCTCCTTGAGGCCGCGCACCAGCGCGCGCACCGTGCCGAGGTCCGCCACCTTCCGGTGCTTCACACCCTCGTAGAACACGTCCTCCGCCTCCGACCACCTACCCGCCCGGCACAGCGCCCCCACCACGCACGTGTACGTCGCGCAGTCCGGCACCGACTTCGCCGCCGTGCTCCCCTCCCCCTCCTCCTGCTCCTGAAAGCTCCTGTAAACCTCCACGGCCTCGTCCACCCTCCCGTGCCGCGCCATCACGCGCATCAGCGCGTTGTAGGAGACGACGTCCGGCCGGAGCCCCGCCTCCTCGCGCATGGCCCGGATCAGCTCCTTGACCTCCTCCACCGTGCCGTTCGTGGACTTGTAGGTGATCCTGACGTTGTACGCGGCGGCGTCGGGGGCGATGCCGTGGCCGTCGACCATGGCGCGCCACAGCTCCTCGGCGCGGTGGGGCTGCTTCTGCTTGTAGAAGGAGTCGATGATGACGGTGTAGAGCTGGAGGGAGGGCGGCGACTGCCCCTGGAGGAGGTGCAGCGCGGAGTCGGCGCCGGAGGTGAGGCAGAGGGACTTGGCGAGGATGGAGTCCGTGACGGCGTCGCGCGGGGCGGAGGGGTGCGCGGCGAGGAGGGACGGCACGAGGAGGGCGAGGCGGCGGCGGCGGAGGAGCGGGCCCAGGAGGGCGTTGAGGTGCGCGGCTGTGGGCGACAGGATGGTGGAGAGGAGCGCGGAGGCGCGGTCGGGGAGGCCGACGGAGGAGAGGGCGGAGAGCGCGGCAACGGGGTGGGACTGGAGGAGGGGCGCGAGGGCGGCGTCGATGTCGTCCAGGCGGCCCGCGCGGGCGAGGCTGCGGAGGTGGGCGACCGGGACAGGGAGCTCGGTGTTACCGGCGGCTGCGGCGGTGGAGAGGAAGCGGCGGCCGGAGGCGGAGAAGAAGGCGGCGGCCATGGCTACGAGGGAGCTGGGTCGAATCGATCCCAGGTTCCGGCTAGGGTTTAGGACTCGGCTGCGAGTAGGGTGAGGCTTCTTTTGCGGGTTTGGCGTCTGGGAATGGCTCCTTTTGTAGGTGGGCCACGTTGGAAGCCTAGGCTACTTTTCCGGCCCAAATTTTCCTTTCCATATTCTGCTGGCAAGCAGAGATAAAAGCAGTGTTTACTCCTCCCAAATTTTTTTCACTGTATAGTGTTTACACAGGTACAAAAATTACTACATCAAATTCCATTACCAACTCAATCTCCTAAGATAACCGTGATGAATTACACGCCTGAAGCTAGCAACAGTTTTACTTGGAACCTGGATCTTCACCGTAACAATCCAGTGTTACTAGTCAGTAGTTAGTAATCAAGCCAGTAAAGAACACACCAACATATGTTAAGACAGAATGGAAGGCTATAGACACGATCAACCTCGCAGATCATAAAAAATGGCAGTGCCAAGAAGATAATCAGCGTTTCTTCTGCTCTCGCAAGAACAGAAATATCAGAGGTAAGTTATTCATTGTAAGTAGAATTGGTGGCCAAACATTAATGTCCTACGCTTCAGGTGACAGGGGATGAGGGGAATGCCTTGGAAGATTTCGTACAGATCGAACAGAGAATGGCCCAGCAAATGAGACCTTGAATTCTCTCATGTAAACAGGAGCCACAATTCTTCTCAGCAGATGACTAGAAGCTTGCAGATGCAACTACTCTCGACAGCTTCAGACCAGTGAAGCTACACAGATACATCACATAGAAACTTGTACTACGCCGTAGAACCAGCCTCCTCTTCCCTTTTGCAACTCAACTTATCTCATGCTACAAAATATTTGTTAGACTATGAATAATTGTGTATTTTATTGATGATAAATAATTGATATTTGGTTTTATTGGAATTTGCATTCGTAGAAGTTCTGATCGGTACGCTTCTGTGCTTAAATTTTCAGGATGACAAAACGACCATGTCTGGTTTCGACCACGGACGGTAGTCCAATCGGTTTTGTGGTGGCTGGTCCGATCAGACTTATGATGGATGGTCCGATCGGCAGGTCCGAACGACAGGCGTCGACAACAGTAAATCGACTACGTCAAGCTTTGACAACGGTATTTCGACTATGGCATTTCGATCACGTCAAATTTCGACCACGGTATTTCGACCGTGGTATTTCGACCATAGTATTTCGATCACATCAAACTTCGACCACAGTATTTCGACCATGGTATTTTGACCATGGCAGAATGACTACGACAGATAATCGGTAGGCTTCGACCTCGAACTATAAACCGGTCGTAATAAGTAGTGAACTGATCGTGAGCTACAGTGAACCAGTTGAAGGTCGTAATCTCGACAGCTGCAGTAACCAGTCGGTGGTTGTAGCTACAATACTTTTCGATGGCCGTAGCTATAGTACTTTTCGATGGTCGTAGTTATAGTGCTTTTGTCGATAGTCATAGATTTTACTGGTCGATAGTCATAGACTTTACTAGTCTATACTCGATAGTCATAGACTTTATTGGTTGGTTCTCGATAGTCATAGACTTTACTGGTCCATTCTCGTAGACTTCACAGTCGGTACAAGTGCTTCAACTCTTGTGATTTTCGAGTACCTCGAGTACTCGTGCCTGATTGGTTAGTGGTTGAGTGATCTGTGCATGGCGGTCGGTGATCGGTGGTCGGTGCTACGGTACTAGTGGGTACTCGATGGTCGCTGATCAGTAGTCATAGACTTAGCGATCTGGTGTTTTAGTCATAGCGATCGAAACTTGGTACTCGATGGTTCTGTAGTCGATAGCGATGCTTGTTATTCTTGAGTGATCTGAGCGATGGTATTTCCTGAGTACTTATGTTCGAGTGCTCGATGAGTTAGCGATCAGTCTTGCATAGCAGTTGTAATTGGTCGTAATGAGTGATTTGAAGTTGGTGATTTCTGGATAGCGTGGAAATTGTGATCATGGATGGCCTGGCTGGTATTCGTGGATATTTTGGTTCTTGTCTATGGATAGACGAGGGTGTGTTATACATATGTGTGCTACTATCGGTCAACTTATGAAGAACTTGTGTCAAAAAAACGTTCTTTGGTCTTTGCATGTGTAGATGGGCATGGAGATGATCATAGTTGGTGATGAAGAGGACTAGGATTAGGATGGAGAAATCTGAGGTTCAGGTGGTCGAGGATGTCAGGTGAGGTGGTCAGGCTCACGCTGGAGCACTTGGAGATTAAAAGTGGTAATTCGTGGAGAAGCTATGGGCGATGCGGTCCAGGAGGCTTTGACACAGAAGGTGATGGTGCGTGATGAAGATACATGAGATGTGTCCTGGTGGCTTCGTCACGTGTTGAGTTGGAAGTTATGGATGAAGTCCATAACTAGGAAGAGTTAGAGTTTGGATAAAACTTGTGTTTGGAAGAGTTTCGGGTCCCTTGGTTTTCGGTAGACATGAGGTTTTGAGTTCTTGTTTGAGATAGACACGGTTTGTGATCTTAACCTATAAAAGCAGAGAGAGGCTATGGATTAATAGACGACGGTTTGAGAGGACTTTTGTCGAGAAGGCTTTTAGGGGTGCTTGTGAGGGCACTTTGTAAATCCATAAAATTCCAGCAATAAAGATAATCTTGAATCAATCTGATTCTTGATTTACTTAAAGTGCACTGGTGATTGTTGGTAGTTTTCATCATACAACAACGAGCAAAGCGATCGAACAGATCAGTTGATCAAGTGGGCTGTCGAGCAGAACGGTTGAACAAGCGGTCGTACGCTGGGCATTTGATCAGGCGATTGATCATCGAGCGATCGAAAGCATCATCGATCGTTAGGAGACTCCGAAAAGCGACGACAATCATTCACCCCCCCTCTAATTGCAGTAGTCGATCCTACAATATTTTACCCTGTAAGCCCACATTTTATGTTTTATCCACATGCACTATCACAGCCATACCGACAACACAATACTGACTGAGCAGCACTGGTATGTTGCTGAGAAATTACTAGCATTTCTGGAACTTTTTTACGAATCCACTGCTGCTTTATCTAGAGTGTGCTATCTAACATCTCTAGTAATTGTGTATCATATTCTTTCGATTGTCGTTCACTTAAAAAAAATAAAAATGATGTAGTGTTACGAGAGGTTGTGTGCACTATGAAAACTAAATATTTAAAATATTAGAATGAGATTCCGTACTTATATGCATTTGCATTTATTTTAGATCTAAGAGCTAAAATTAGGGCTGGAAAAAAACTCAAAGCTTGTGAGCTACTCGAACTCGGCTCGAGCTTAGCACGTAAAATTAATGAGCCGAGCCGAGCCGAGCCGCCCACCTAGCTCGGTAGCTTAACGAGCCGAGCTTGAGCTAACTCATGAGCCGCTTGTTAGCTCGTTAAGGCTCAGTAACTAAATACTCATTGGCTTTTGCATGCAGCATATTGGTGATTTACTTTTCTCAAAGCCTAGCCCAGCGTATTGGACTAAATAGTTTAGACTAAATGGGATTGCAACAAAACAGAAAATTGGACTTCATAAATGTTCTGTTTGTAAGACTTAAATAGGACACTAAACTAACCATTTTTTTCGAGGAGGCCACTTCATAAATTGGACTTCATAAGTGTTCCACCAGCTAAGAACAACTGCTTTCAATAGAAGGGATCAACTCCTCTTCAGGTTTAGAATAGCATCTTTAGGTAGAGGGGTTCCAATCTCATTCAATCCCTCATACAATCCTTTTTCCCCATCAATTGATAAAAAATAGATACGTTGAAGATGTTACAATTGCAATGCTCAATTCTTTTTTCCCAATTAAGCCTTCTTTGTACTTTATATTAGCAGTCAGAGTTGTCAGTGGTTGAGTTTACTGATCCTTCTCTAGTGCATGTACATCTTGTCTCACATGGCTCGTGAGCTGCTCACGAGCAGCTCAAGCTTCTTAAGAAGCCGAACCGAGTTGGATTTTCAGCACGTTAGCTTAACGAGACAAGTCGACCTACTTTTTTGCACGAGCTTGCACGATCCGAGTCGAGTCGAGTCAAGCTGGCTCGATAGCCAGCCCTAGCTAAAATTGCAAAGTTCACTAATATTCTTTTAATTATAGGTGATTCTATAGAGATAGATTACTCTAACTATTTTACAACTATTCGTTCACAATTATCCGAAGTTTACCAGAAGTACAAGCATAGGTTTCAGAGAGTTCGCTTGTAGCAACCTCCACCTGCATCCACCACAATTAAGAAGACAAATATGTGGGGCACCATCTTTTCCTCCGAAAGATCAAGCTCTACATCATCAAGTGGTGGAGCAATCCATACCAAGGCCCATAGGGAACTATCAGTCTTTCTAGACAACGATCACGTGCCTCACCATACAAAAAAATTCAATATTTTGGACTAGTGGGGTGAGCACAACCTAACATATCCGGTGCTATGCATATTAGCATAGGGTGCGTCAATTTCTTTTGAGTCTACTTTTAATCTTTCTGGAAGAATATTAGAGGAGAAAAGAACAAAAGTCACAAGTGAAATGATGGAAGTACTTCTCACAGTCAAAGACTAGCAACAACTTGATATGCGAGCTCAACACTACGTGGTGGATACAGAGTTGGAATACACATTCAACATCTCTATCTGGATGGCGGCAAAGGCAGTCAAGATGCTGACGACACTGACGATTCTTAGAGCATTTATGTATACATTGCACTTCTTATAATTTTTACCTGTAATACTGAGCTACAACTTGTACTCTTTGTCTTTGCTAAGATTTTCTCAAGTTGAGTTTTTACTTGGTAAAGTTTTTAATGAGGCAACCGTTTTAACATCAATAAAGCTCATTATTACATTTCTATAATTTATTATATCTTTTTCTGTAATTTCTATAATTTAATGTGTCTTTTTCTATAATATCTATAATTTATTGTGTCTTTTTTGAATTCCACACATTTTTTGAACTGTTATATTTTTCTAATTTTTTCGGGCCGAACGACTAGGCGAGCCAAATGGGCATGTTGTGCCTTTGTGGCCCATCGGGCTAAATGGGCCATATGCCGGCCCGGCCCGGCACGAACCCCCTCTAGACTGTGCCTAGGCCGGCGTCTTGGCCCACGGACCGGTACAGTCTGTTTCGACTGACGAGCTAAATGAGTCGTGCCTAACGGGCCCGTGTCATGTCGGGTCTGGGCGTGCTATGCCCACCAATTTGGACAAATCTGGACCCCACTTTGGGCTAATCTCGATAAGCTGGTGAGGCATGAGCAGGCTCCTTTCCTGTTAGCTTCTTATAGTTGCTAACTGAGTTTCGCAATCTTTGCCTCTTCCTCACCGGTAGCCTCTCTAACCACCACCGTCAGTCTGCACCTGGGTCTCACCATGACACCACACCTTCCTTCGGCGTGGTAAGACAACCTCTTCAGGTATAAGTCCTTTCCCCACAAAGGCCTCCTCTGTGGTGGCATAAAGACAAGGGGTAAGAAACGAATGCGATTTAATTTATTACAAGTATGGGGGAAATGAGTGCTTCCTTAAAATCTTACCCACAGTAAGTTTATCAGGATCCAATCCGTGGTTGTGAGCTGCATTGGCACGAGCAGAATGGATCACCTGCAGTGATTGATAGGAAGAAATGCTCGTCAAAAATAGCAATGGTCGCTTCCCTAACCATCACAGGAAGCAGTTGAAAGGTCACTATTTTGATAGTTACAGAACCTGGTACACAGTTTTCGCAGCCCTTTTAACTGTCACTTGCAGCTGCAGTAGGGCATCTTCCACACGCATTCCTCCAACCAGCTTGGCTACCAGATTCACCTTCTTGGGACTCTAAAACAGCAGAAAGATTAGGAGGAATTAGAGAGATAAACATCTCTTGATTGTACAAGTAATAGACGATAATGAGCAGTACACCAGTCAATGAAGTCCGTCTCTGCCTTAATCTCTCTACATTTATGCTAAATATTCTAGTCAAGTGAGATATTAACCCAAAAACAGCTTAGAAAATGTTACAACTGTCCCAACCATGTATTGATTTAGCTATAAATAAAAAGCTACAAACATATGTTGAACTGAAGTTAAGCAACAAGTGCAGCTTCTTCCAAACATAGACATGTAGACAATGAAAGGTTTTTATTTTCATCATTACAGATAGTGTGCGTAGCATGAGCTTTTAAAATTTCATGAACACATATTTAACTATTTCAGATAATACATAAAAAAAACTTAATGCAGCTAATGCATGATATTCTGCATACTGGAAGGTTCACTATTAGGAGGAATATAGCTAGTACTGTATTGTTGCTTACCTGCTTGATATCTTTCTTGATGGCTTGGATCTTCAGTCGCTTAACCACTGCTCCTGTTTTGTCAGTTTCTTCTGAATCCCCCTGTGGAGTTGTCAAAGGAGAACAAATGGGAACCATAGCATCATCTGCAGCAAGTTCCTTGTGGTTGATATTCCCTACAATTAAATGCCAATTATTCACGTCCGTTTGAGTAGAATCATAAGAACATTAAGATTCTACCATATTAAGATTCTATCATAGAATTGGATCGGTCTAGTCAATCTTGGATCGTAAGATCTTAAGATCGTATGATAAAATCAAAATTCTGACAACCTTGGTACTTCAGTTCTAGGCAAAAACAGGCAAATGCAAATTTGGCGCAAACTGTAAGTTCAATCATCAAGGATATTGAGATAACTTCGAGTGGAAAGGAATCTGAACACACGGCAACTGTTGAAGCAGTAGGGCACAATGGTGCAGCAGATGTTTCAGTTTCAGTAAAGATGTTTGCACCAGTTGCCGCTGCTTAGGAGCATAACTCAAAGGGGCTGCCTATAAGACCAGTATGTGTTTATAAAGTGGCACTTTTCTTTTGTCTAGAGTAGTATATTTTAGTTCTACACCTAATACCTGTCTTTCATTCGTAAATCATATCAATAAGCCTGTTGCGACTTCTGTCATGCAAGATAATGATTTTAAACATGCTCTATGCTTTCTGGAAATTCTGCGATATCAGTATTCAACTTCTGGTATATAGATTTTATGAGTACATAATATTGCTCTCTCTACAAGTTCTGTTGCGATGGTATTTGGTAATATTCTGAAATTTATTAAAATACCTTTATATCTTGATCATATTGAAACGCTACATTTTCTGCTAACTGGATCCAAGTGAAAGAATATTGCTTTTCTTGTTGAATACCTTTTCTTTTCATGTATTGCAGGGTGAAGTTGATTGCCCATTTTATATGAAGACAGGCACGTACCCTCTTCTCAAGCAGCATACTGCTATTTTCAGTTGACTTTGGCTCTTTTGCACATGAGTTTGTAGGCATCTCAGATTTCACATTTCCTTTTGTCTCTACAGCTGCAAGTATAGTTCTACATGTCAGTTCAACCATCCTGAATGACATTGTCAAGGTTTGTCGTTTATGGTCACAACTCACAACTAATCATTTTCATGAGCATCATGATATCCTTTTGAGGCTTGTCAAATTCTGTTTCCCACTGTTACTTCTGTGAAGGAAATATACAACCATCACCAGCTGCTCACTCTATTCAATTTAATTTAACTTCAATGTGCTGCCCTGGTTGAACTGAACACTTAGCAGTACAATGCGTGCTGAAAGCAAAGCTTAATCCATAACTTGAGTATCTTTAAAGGTTCTAAAACTCATATTGGTGCAGAAAGGGGGGAATATGAAGCTACCGATATCTGGTGTAAAATTTTTCTTAAACCTAAATCTGGTTTTACTAAATTTTCTACAGTTTTCAGGGCACTGGCATAGCGTCTTCTTGATTATGACCCTTCACTCGTACCTGCTTTGCAATGGCAGACTAAAACATCTCTGATCTTTTACTCCAAAATATCAGCCAAACAAGCAGAAACTAGCCAGATCAGCCAGAGAAGCTTTTGATTTTATGTTCAACATTAAAACCCATCCTTGCCTTGAACTTAACACCTTCAATCTGACAGCAGCATTCTTGTGGCATGTTTGTGGCGCTTAGAATTAGACAAATCTTTTTAGACTTTGCACATCTTTCTGAAGGTATTTTTCTGTGCTCAATGCAGTTCTGAACTTTCCATTGGTGGCTCCACTGGGTCAATCTATTCTCCCCACTGCAGCAACCGCTGTCCCTGCCGTGGTGCTAAATCCAGCTGCAAACTTCCTGCAAAGCTTTGATTTTCATGCGTTCCATGTGCCGGTAAGGGTAAACAAAGGAACAAACATGGAAATTATTGCTGCGAGATACACAAATTGATATGCTTTCTCTTGTAAAATACAGGTTGAACATGAGCCAATCAACTATCCTCAGAGGCCTGGATAAACTGTTTGTGATGTCTGATACATACTATCTCCTCACCAATTACTGTGCTAGATGTCATCTACCCAGTATGTGTGCCTGTACAATTTCCCTTATTTTTCTCATTTTGCTTGTTTAATGCAGTTCTACATGAAGACAGGATTTTGTAAGTTCTCTGAAAGATGAAAGTTTCACCATCCAGTTGATCGCTCTGCACCTCTGATCCCGTTGCAAACTGGGAGCCCACTCAGAAAGCTGTGACACTTACTCCTGCTGGCCTTCCAAGAAGAGAGGTAACATCCAAAAAAATATCCCACTATCCTGTTAAATAATTAGAATCATTAATTTATTCGATGATATTTACTAAAAACCGCCCATCAAAAAAATCTGTTGGTGATACAGACTATCATACTTATATCTGCTACTCCAGCCAGTCGTTCTTGTTATGAATATTGTGTGTATTGATATGAGACCCAAGGGGTCATATATATAGGAGAGTACAAGAGATATGCCATATAGAGATAAGGCATATATGGAATAGAATCCAAACTCTATCTCCTAATACAACTCTATCTCTATCTCCTTAACACCCCTCTCAAATGCAAGGCGTATGCAATAGCATTGCATTTGAAAAAGAGGTTGACATTAAAACAAGAAAAATCCGAAATCCGAATCTTGATGATGTCGTGCTATGCGTGCGATCTTGGAATAAACTGTCAAATCAAGTCAAGAGGAATAGATAGAAGCATGACGGTGCAGATCGAAACCCGAGACGGCAGTGAGTCGCAGAGCACAAGAAACATAATGGAGGCGCAGTCTGAGAGAAAGCGCGACGGCCTTAAGGCTCTTGTCATGCAAAAGAAAATTCCTACACTTCTATGACTGACAATAGATTTGTGGACTCGCACGGCTTGGACGAACTAGAGATTAGAGACTACAGATTTGAATGGACGCAAACGGAAGACTTAAAGAAAAAGGACTCAAACTCAAAAGGCTATAGATTAGAGCAGCAATATCCAGCAGCTCACCAGTGTTAAGTAGCAGAGAGCCGAATCCCACAGCAAAAGCAAAAGCAGAGAGCCACCTCAATGACCGAAGCCACCTCATTCTAGCATCATTAAAGCAGTAGCATAGGCTGCAAGCGCGCGGCCAGACCCACCACGGCCTCCTTGCAATCTCGGCAGAGCAAACACGAAGCAAGGAAACCAGGCGCCAAACAACTACCGAGAAAGGAAGCTAGGAGGCGCGGGGAGGATGGCGGCGACGTGAGCTCATTGCGAGGTCGCCGCTGGGAGGCGTGGCCGGGAAGGAGCCGGCGGCGGCGGCGGACGGGAGGCTAGCGGTGGCGGCGGCTTCAGCGGCGACGACGCCACGGTGATGCTGAGAGCCGGCCGAGGAAGAGCCGCAAGGCGGCGTGAAGCGGCGCGTCGGAAAGGCCGGTAGCAAGGCGGCGGCGTTGATGCGTTGATGACGACGAACGGTGCCGTTGTCGAACTCCGTGCCGCCAAGAGCCGGGCGGTGGCATCCGCGGCGGGCGGTAATGTGAGGAAGGAAGCGCAGAGCGCGAGGAGTGCGAAGAGGGAGCCCGGGTGCAGAGCGGCAGGCGGCGGCGACGGCAAGCACGGCGAGGGAGCGGTGCAGAGGTGCGAGCACAGGCCTCCGTTCGTCGCGGACGGAGATCGCTGGCGGCCGCCGTGAGAGCTGCGGCTCGATGTCGATCGGATTGCCGCCCTGGGAGAGATCGATTCTCCGGGGGCGCGACATGAAGACGAACGGAGACTAGGTATGGAACCTAGGCTCGATACCATGTTATGAATATTGTGTGTATTGATATGAGACCCAAGGGGTCATATATATAGGAGAGTGCAAGAGATATGCCATATAGAGATAAGACATATATAGAATAGAATCCAAACTCTATCTCCTAATACAACTTTATCTCTATCTCCTTAACAGTTCTAGTGAGCATAGTTCCTGTCGGCAGTAGTCCTTCCATGGCAATGATGTCAACTGCTCATTGTTATTGAAAAACTAAACCTGTGTACTCCATTGTTACGAGCTTTTATGGCATACGCCACATTTTAGTTGGACCTCCTTGATCTGTCCGTTTGTTCTTGTTTTCGTATCTGCGTGCTTCACCTGCAGCCGATTGCTAAGGGGCTAGGGATAGTGAACGCATGTCCTCTCCAATGTTGATGCGGACTTGCTGACGCTTGAAGTGATGCGCACGCAGGATGCCGAGGTCTGCACCTTCTACATGAAGAACGGCACATGCAAGTTCGGGGCGCAGTGCAGACCAGGGGGCCATCGCCAAGGTGTGGAAGAAGGGAGCCGAAAAGGAAAGGTGAAAGGGTGCAGGACTGAGTGACCTCTTGTGGTACACACCGTTGGTTAACGTACGTTATTTTCACCGTGAGCTTTTACTTTTACTAGTTGAATGCCCGTACGTTGTTACGAATTTTTAAAATTTATCATACTACATATTTTAAAACTCACGGGTGATAAAAAATTTTAGAATATACATACAAACATGTTCTAAAAGTTTTTAAATCTGTCAAGTCAGAGACGGAGGATGCCGGGGGGATGAGGAGTATGGCCTATGCACCGGTCCGACCTTTTCTACAAGAAACGGAAGAAACTACCTACATGCAGATCTGGACGGCTGATCTTTGATCGGATGGTTAAAAAGAGAGGAGGGAGAATGGACCGACGACCACCAATTCATATTTTTATAATAGTAAAGATTATGTGACTCACTGTGAATCGTGATATAGTAGCACTAGTGCTAGTTGCAAGAGGTTATTGGGCTGTCGTAGGATGGTCTAACCCTCTCTGACCTTACAACTGATCCAATATATAATATTGATCTAATAATATAAAAAAATATATCAATATATCTCTACCTTATGTAATTATTAAAGAATAGAATAGTAATTTTCTATCCTACCTCACTCGTATAAATAAACCCTTAAGAGGGGCGTAAGGGGGAGAGGTTCACTTATTTTTTCACATACCATTTCTCTAAGGGCATCAGAAGTATATATATCGTAATGTGTTTTAAGGTGGGCCCCATCTAATTGTTAAGGTCGACTCGTTATGTTTGAGGCCACCGCTCGGCTGTAATAAGGGTCTTATATAATTGTTAAGGTTGACATGTGGTAGTTGGTAGTTGGCTGGTGGGGAGAGAGAGAACAACATGATTAAAAGAAAATTGTATTTTAATGCTTGTGGCCATGTCTTTAGCTTGAGGATCGGCCTTAGATTTTTTTTACTTATGACCTGTCCTGTAATATATAAGGTCGACTTTAAGGTGGTTTATGACATCTTATTTTTATACACTTCGGATACCTTAACAGCTCTCCTCTTCTAGTCTTTTTTTTTTACGGTTGGATCTGTAGCCATACGAGCAAGGCTAATAGTTCTGACCTTCACCGGTCAGTATGGACACTTGACCCACTTATCACTTACTCATATAGTAATTCTGACCACTTGAAGGCTGCATGACCTACCCCTTCCTCTCACAAAGTTTCTTGGTTCTTGTGCTTCATTGGTGTAAACTTCTGACCCACCTCTCTCTCTCCTCCTCTCTCTCCTCCACCTCAAAGATACGTACCGCTAATGACCTCCCATTATACTTGCTCTACTAGGACCGTGCTGGTAAACGCCTTATTTTCGGTTGGTTGAACACTTAACTTGGCACATGCCATGCCGTGCTGCCTAACACATGCAGTCGTGGACTCGTGGTGGCCTCGTAACTGGCAGCATGCAACAAGTTCTTTTTGGTGGCTTTTGGTTTCTGAAAACTGAAATAAATAGGATGTTTTTTTGAGCTGTTTCTTAAGTTTATAGGTGTTATATTAGTGTCTCTATCGTTTACCATCATCTTGAAAAGCGTAGCCGATAGTAACTCACTTTCATCATCTTGAAAAGCGCAGGGGATAGTAACTTACTTTCAAACGGTGGCTTGTGCTTCGGCTTTTTGCATGTATGCTATAGTAACTTAATTTTAAACAATGCGTCTTTTTAAGCTGGAGTCTATAAATATATCATAGTATAGATTGTACCGAGTTTAGCTGTACTAGTTAAAATGGCATACGACTTTTTTCTCTTCATATTGTCTCTCGCGAACAATCAAAATTCAAAAATTATAGCCAACCGTCAAAACCACAGTCTAAAAGAACCCACATAGCGAACATTCAAAATTTAAAAACTATAAAGCAAAAGTCAAATCCACGTACAAAAAAGAACCCACCTACGTGCTTTACTCTTTACTGTATCTCGTACACGCGTAGGGAGGGTGGCTTCTACGGAGATCCATGTGGCGCTCCGAACGGCTAAAGGGTTTAATAGTAGTAAGCTACGTTGATGGGCAGCTTACAATTTTACTCGGCTTACCACCAGCCAAGACAGCTGTCCTTTTTACAAAGGATCGGGCAGTAATGTCATTGGGCAACGAATTGTAAAGAATATCTCTTATCGATCCTTCTGTCCCGGTCGTAGCCAAAAACATTGTGCAGTAGTATTACACACGGTGTAGCATCGTCTGTACTAGTTAACGCTACTTGAAATAATTTATAGCCAAGACGTGATGGGGTAGTCTGATATTTTTTTATCTATAGCCAAGCACCATTATTCAACTAGTGCCCTAACAAAGTGTGGTATACTGTGACTATGATCTGAACGAGAATAATAAAAAAAAAGTGTGGTATACTGTGACTATGATCTGAACCAGAATAAAAAAAAGTGTGGTATACTGTGACTATGATCTGAACGAGAATAATAAAAAAACAAAAATCGTAATATTACAACAATCTTATCTCTTAATCTTGCGTGGAAAAGCGGATCCTTGTCCGTTTGTTTTCGCTTCGTGTCCATGGCGAGCGTAGGTACAGTTGCACGGTACAGGCGCGCGAAGAATGGCAGGTTTTCCCGGCAGGAACAACGGAGGCGAGCGATCGGCTCACCGGGGATGCCGGCCGGACGCGTCGCCGGGGCGTGACACGTTGCATGCTCGCATGGCAGCGTCTGCCTGCCACGTCGACAAACGACTCCCACGCAAGCAAAGGCTGGATCAGACGGTCGATCAGACTCGGAGGCGACCGTCTCGGACGACGGTGGGAGCTGCTCGTCGGGGAGCACGTCGGTGCAAATGTTCCCTGAACTCTTCAAGGCCCGCACACTTGTTTGCAGCAAAAGAAATGCGAACTTGCAATTGCATGGCAATGCAAGGCCACATTGGGTCAGATTAGACGCAGGGTAGTTGAGAAAAGAAGGGAAAAAAAAAAGCTAGCGATCCATCAGAGGACAGGGCTTCGTTCTTGGAGGTGACAGTGCATGCCGTCGTGAAGATAATGACAGGTTAGCGTGCCGTAACCTAGAGATTTGCTGCATGAGACGTCATGTCAGGTCGATCGCCTTTTGCAAACAGGGGCACAGGACATAAGGTGGTGATCGGTTCGACTGAAAGCTGAAAGCTTATGACTGAAAACACTGTAGCTGGCTGAAAAAAACACTGTAGCTGAGAGATGCTTATTTAACATAATTAAATTTAAAAAAATTGAAAAATATAAGAAATATGTTAGCACATCACAGACAATGCAAGCGAATACGAGAAAAAAAAAAGAACCGACAAAAAAACTCAAAAAAAATCAAAAATTCAAAAAAAGACGAAATTATAAATAATGCAAAAATAAGCTTAAGTTTTAAGCCATAAGCTATATTGAGCAGGGCCTAAGGGTTAGACCCGAAAAGCGGACGCATAGTGCTTAGGGTTAAGGCCCTTTCTTTCTTTCTCCCTAGAGCTTCGCGATGAATCTGGTACGGCTAACAGTAGGTCACCCGCACCAACGGCGATGCTTGTGCTCCTCGTTTGCCTTTACTCGGCGCCGATGACGACTGAGCTTCCTTTAACCAACGATAATTTTTAAAATATTTAATTATGTAACAAGAAAAGTGATATGGTTAGATTTGTAATAAAAAATACTTTATTAATACTTAGAGCTATTTGCTTTTGTGTTGCTTACAAAGTAAAGGTGGTGCTCAGTTGGGTTAAATTTTTGTGGTTTATAGCTGAATTTTTTACTGTAGCTGGCTGAAATTACACTGTAGCTGATGGTGGTTTATTTGCCAAAATTAAATTAAAAAAGTAAAAATAGAAAAAAAGGGTTAGCCCAGCATGTATAATACAAACGAATACGAAAAAAAGAACCAGCAGAAAAACTCAAAAAAATCTAAAAAATCATAAAAAGATAAAATTTAGAAATAGTGAAAAATAAGCCAAAAACCAGAAATCCAAACTCAAATGAGCGGGTAAAGATCAAAGTTTGATCAATCGACTCTTGTTAGTTGGCTCGTCCATGATTGCATCCTCAATGATAAGAGTAATGAAAATTGAGCTCTTTTTTTCGGAAAAATTGACAATAGTCACGCGTAAATGAAAACGGAGGAGTACTACCATCATCGGTATGTTAAGCGAAATTTTGGCCAACTCCTACCTAGCTACCTAACTGAATCGCTCTCACTCACTCGCAAACAACGTCGGCACGTATAACCAAAGAGAGAGAGAGAGAGAGAGAGAGAGAGAGAGAGAGAGATCATCCTTCCATGACAAACAACTAATTAAGCAAATACACATAGATGGTAGCTAAATAGGATGATGAGCAAATTTCCACAGTAGCCACTGTACTATGCATGCATGACTAGTGATCAGGGTTTCAAGAAACTGTTTGCAGCTTTTCCAGGACCCTGGCCGGGAGCTGGTTATCGCCAGCCTAATCCCGGTCACATTTCATTTTTCTCGCAGCATTTTTTCTTTTAAATCTTCGACGGATCCCAACTCGAGAACTAGACAACATATAACAGCAAATATAGTTCGAAACAACGTAAAAATAGGACGTCTCTACAGAATGAAGAACGTTCAGTCCATAGCTCAGAACGCCCCTCACCCCCAACCCATCGTGAGCACCGTAGCTAGCTCTTGGATCTCACTACTGAAAAAAACCGGTTTCCGCCGGTAGGGATTTTCCTGATGTACACCCATGTCTGAAGCTTGTACGAGAGTAAGAGGACGCACACAAATCACTACTACTATTATAGAAGAATGAGTTGATAGTTGTACGTCTGTTCTTCTCTAACCGTCTTATTTTTTCTATTTCTTACCATTCTACATTTTTCAACCTGATCAAAGTAATCCTCTTTCATACATAATTCTCTATTTATATAATAAATTCCGTTGCAATGCATGAACACATAACTAGTATATGTAGAGTTCGAAGTAATTTTTGCTCGTGTCAGCACGCCCTAGCTAGCTTGATCCATGCGTGCGAGCCAAGGTGATCCCACGAAGCAAATCAAGGCAAAAGGTTTGAGCTAAGCAGGGGCCAGAGTACTAGCTAGCTCTGTATTATTAGTGAGAAGCCAAATTAGCTAGCTCAAGCCAAATTAACCGCTCGATTGGGCTAAAAAGTTATGGTTTATGGCTGAAATTGCGCTGAGCGGTTGAAATTTCACAGTAGTTGAATGTGACTTATTTGACATAATTAAATTTTAAAAAAATTAAAAAATAGAAAAAAATATGCTAGCTCATCACGGATAACGCAAACGAATACGGGAAAAAAGAACCGGCAAAAAAACTAAAAAACCAAAAATTCAGAAAAAGACGAAATTTGTGAATAGTAAAAAATAAGTCAGAAGTTCACCTCACTCCTCTTGCTTCTGTCTCACATACGCATCTCTCATTTTCTTCACCGCTCACACCCTCCTTCTACTGAAATCCACCTCTTTCCAACACTATTATTTATTTTCAACTAAAAGCCATCAGACACAGCCAGCATCAACGCCCCCTCGGCACACCGGCCAGCCGGCCGGGACGCATGTATAGTAGACTTGCTGTTGTATACCAAAACTACTATGTATAGTAGGCCGGAAATTGCTCATGTTCATGTTCAGCAAGGTAGGGGCCTTGCTGTTGGTCGCCGAAGGGCGCAAGGGCCAAGGTTTCTTGACGCGAACCAGACAGCCGTTCCAGAGAAGGCCAGAACCCCCATGCCTTTGCATGCATAAACCGCTCGAACAAAGTACAATAAATGCGTGCTCGGCACATCCAGATCTCAAAGCCAAAGCACACCCGTGGGCTCTGGTTTTTTTTTCCGGTAGGGTTGCCCGACGCTACGTGAGAGCGGGGATCTACCATGAAAAATTATCGCTACCTATTAGAGCATGTCCACTGCAGACGCTTAGAGACGAACATATGTTCTAAAATGGTATTTTATTATATATATATATATATAGAGAGAGAGTATAAATAACATAGGTACAATATAACGGTGGCTAGACTCTATAACTGAGACTTTTCATTCACGATTAAGACTTTTCATTCATAATTGATTCAGCATGCTAAATCAATGACTTCCTTTCCAAATTGACGTCTTTTCAAATTAATGAATGTTAACGGGTTTGCCTGATATATTACACTTGCACGCATCTAAAACAATCTAAAGTCAAAGAGGCTTGGTGTCCAGATACCATGGTACCCCATTTCACATATATATATATATATATATATATATATATATATATATATATAGGAAAAATACATTCTACACCGGTGTAGTTACACCCACCTCTAATATACCACCTAAACAAACTTGAAATACTCCTTTATCACTTTAGGTACATTTGTATACTAATTATAAGATACTCCAATGTGAACCACACGAAAAACTTGTAAAGGAGTTCATAGTTTTAGCGTATTTTGTAAATACCCTTATTTACGCGTATAAAAAGAAGTATGTCGAAAAATGTACATACCACTTCGAAAAATTGTTCATACCACCTAGATGGTCTTAAATACTTGTATACTACACGCACATACCCTCCGTTCGCGAGATACTCCCTACATTACGAGATACGATATAGGGTGTAACTACACCCGGTGTAGAAAAGAGGCTTCATATATATATATATATATATATATATATATATATATATATATATATATATATATATATATATATATATATATATATATATATATATATATATATGACATGAAATGGGTACCATAGTGCTTGGGCACCAAGCTTCCCTGTCTTTGGATTGTTTTTAGATGCGTGCAAGTGTAATATATCAAGCAAACTAGTTAACATTTATTAATTCGAAAAGACACCGATTTAGAAAGGAAGTCATTGGTTTAGCATGCTGAATCAATCATGGATGGAAAGTCTTAATCATGAATAAAAAGTCTCAATCATGTAGTCTGGACACCATGATGCCTCTGTTATATATATAGGATGCTGAAATAGGACACCATGGTGTCTGAGCATCAAGCATCTCTGCCTTTGGATTGCTTTTAGATGCATGCAAGTGTAATATATTAGGCAACCCGTTAACATTCATTAATTCGAAAATGCGTCAATTTGGAAATGAAGTCATTGGTTTAGCTAGCATGCTAAATCAATCATAGATATAAAGTCCTAATCATGAATAAAAAGTCTCAATCGTAGAATCTAGGCACTATGATGCCCCTGTTATTTATATATATATATATATATATATATATATATATATATATATATATATATATATATATATATATTATTCATATGTCTATCTTAGGTCTCGCTCATTTTAGTTTCAGCTTCTAACTTTTAATTCACTATTTCTTTATTTTGTTTTTCGGGCTATTTTGGACTTTTTTTTGCCTCTTCTTGTTTTTCCCGTATTCCTTCGCATTGTCCGTTATAGGATTATATGTTTTTTTAATGTTTTTAAATATAATTATGCTAAATAAGCTATTGTTGGGTATAGTGAAAAATAAGAGTGAAAAAAAGCGTAAATTATCGCCAAATTGATGATTCTATGGCATTCTTTCGCTTACTTTCACGCGGGTTGTAGGATTTTGTTTGAATTTTTAATTGGATGGTGACGGAGCACCCAAAGCACGCTTGTGGTTTTCCAAACAATACGTCACCGTATCATATACTTTACTATATCATCGGAGATCTTAGTCCACGAGAAGCCCGACATCTTACGGAAAAAAAAGCAAGGCGAACAAAAGGGGCATACATGCCGCCCAAACTGACTCCATAGCCCTGGATTTCATGGTTCTGCTGCTTATATGTTGCCTAATCTTTACTTATTATAAAAGAACAAGTTGATGGTTGTATATTTATTCATCTCCAATCCTCTATTCTTTTAACTTCTCACTATACTCCACTTTTCAACCAATCAGAGCAACTCTCTTCTATAGTACGATTCTCTATATATTCAATGAATTCTGTTGCAACGCACAGATACGTAACTGTATCCCCTTAAATCTAAGTCGACTTTGTTACCGTTGGATCTGTACGACCAAAATCGCTCCAGAAATTTTTGCCGCAGTGCCCGCTTGATTTCAACCGATATTTTTCGATCCGATGGTTAGGAGGCAATGGCACGGCGCCGGTATAATGAAACGGGGGTGGACGGACATAAATCCTCCTCGGTGACACGAATCATCCCTACATGAAACATTTCTTGACTACTGATCTATTGTATCCAAAATGTAATGTCCGTTTGGAAAGCAGGAGTTTTAATAGAAATTTCACAAGAATTCCACCGGAAACAATGAGTACAAAAATCCCGGAATACATGGAACGTATCAGGCAAAAAAAGAATATATGGAACGTACGCCAGACTAACGATGGTGTGAGTCACTAAGAACACTGGAGACTTGGGAAACCAGAAATTAAGCAGAAAAAACAAAAAGAAAGCCATCTTTAAGATTGAAATGTACACCTTATTTTCCTTGTATTTGCATGTGGGTGGCTGCTGTTGTTTTTTCTTGAAGTGTAGAGAGAGAGAGAGAGAGAGCCCCACAAGGGCAAAAGAGCAGGGCAGGCACTTCTTTTGACTTTTCTGGTCTCATGTCTCATCCCTCACAAGAGCACAGCTAAACAGAATGCTGGCAGGCTTAAGTACTGTGTGTATTTGGATCGTGGTCAAATTACAAGAGTAAAGACACATACATTAAAAAACCGTTTTATTTAAAACAGTTTCTATAGTAACTTTCATAAACAACTTATAAAAAACACCTTAACTACTTCATTCAAAAAGACTTATTTTTCACAACTCCTAAATTTCGTCTTTTTCTGACTTTTCAGATTTTTTTGAGCTTTTTTGCCGGTTCTTTTTTTTCCCTAAATTTCATCTTTTTCTGATTTTTCTAAGCTTTTTGCCGGTTCTTTTTTCCGTATTTGTTTGCATTATACTGCTGGGCTAACCTATTTTTTATTTTTTATTTTTTTAAATTTAATTATGCTAAATAAACTATCATCAGTTACAATGTAATTTTAGTAAGCTAATTCAGCCATAAGCCACAGAAAATAAGCTTAACTGAGCATAAAAGTTGTTTAGACCATAGCCAGTCCAGAGAGAGATGATGTTGATAGCAGAATATTTCAAAGCAATGAATGGGCCAGCTCCACCAGGCTCGGAGGAACTTGGCCCTGGGTCAGCTGGGGCTCCCAGATCTGATCACCACAAAAGAAAAACAAAAAAGGGAAGTTTTTATTATGTTCATGGCTTTAACACCTACTGTAGATCCTAGAGAGAGAAAGCAAGGAGGGGGCAGCCACAAAGAGGAAAAAGTCTCATCTTTCTCTGACTCCTAAGCACATTGGGAGATGTGAAAGTGTTGTGTCCCTCTGTTTCTCACTCCTACCAGAGCTACTACCACCATACACACACAGCCAAACCAGAGGACCAGTGCTGATGTTGCTATCGTCTACTCCCAAGAACTCTCATGTTCGCACATGCAAGCTGGTTGGTTGCTCAACTCATAAACACAAAACACAAACCTGTTGAAACTTGAAACAGCAGTTATGCTAAATTGCTAATACTGGCAAACAAATACTGCAAAGAGACGCATTTTTAGAATCCTAGAGTAGAGATTGACAATATGGAAGTCTCATCATCACAAGAGCAGAGAAATAACCACCAGCGGAGTAGAAAGAAAGAACGAATGTTGGATTGTTTTATTCATGGAAATGGTAGCATATGATGTATCAGCACCACAAACCAGCAGAAGCAGCAAAATTACATCAATTAACACCAACCTTCCCCCTCTTTGCACCAATCACCACTTGATTTCCTCTCTCTCTAAACAGACAACTAGCCCTGTACCCTCCCCCGCTCCACCAAAATTTTGATCCATCATTTCTCCAGGGAACCAATCTTCCAATGGATTCTGATGTTTTGCTATATGGTATGTACATGTAACGAAAATCGCAACCAGCATTCCTCTCTACCCCCTCTCTATGACATGCTAATCTAAACAACATTACAACATTGCCCTCCTTGAGAAGCAGGGTGATGGTCTATGGACTATGAGGTAAAGCAAAATGTATCGGAATACACGAGGTGAAAGAATTTGGGTGGGTTTGACATATGAACGGTAAAAGGAGTAACAACAGATGGGTAATGGGGGAGGCTCTTCCACATACCAATCTTAGCTCATTATGCTCATGCTCAATGGGGAATTATTATGCAGCTTGTGAAATGCTGTGGAGGCTGGTATTGTTGCAAGTTTGACAGTAGAAGGATGGCAGGGGAAAAGGGAGCCCAATGCAGCAATGGAATTGGGAAATTGGGGTCCCGGTCCTGAATGCTTCTCAAGAACTGGATACAGCATAGTGCCTCACTGAGTAGCGCAAGACATGCAAGCTAGGGCAGATCATCTCCTTCACTCTCACCCCATCTTTGTATATCTTGAATGTCGGGACTATCCGCACGCTCTCTGCCTTTGCTACCATAGGACTATCTTCAACATTTACCTGTTAGTTTGCATAAAAATGTGGATTTGTTAATGATTTAGAAATGCTTGTTGAATGTAATTGATTACCAGAGTTCAAGGCATATCAAGTAGCTTACCTTTAGAAAATTCACTGAGGGGCATTCGCTGCAAAGAGAGTCCACAGAAGGTGTAATTTTTGTGCATTGCTGATTCATCATCGACATGAAGTAAACGACAGATACCCCTGTAGAAACAGTATATTGAATATGATAGGCAAACAAAATTGTAATGCAGGAAAGTCTAATATGCTATAAACCTAGTCAAAGGCATCATGATTCATGAACATAAACAAGATATTAGTTTCCATTATTCACGATACTACACAGATAGATACACCCATGAATTCATCTGTGGGTATGAGAACTATAATAGAAATAACTAGTAGAGTAACTCACCAGGTGAACCTATGGCAGCCCGGAGTTGCTCTACAGTGGTTACCATCTCAACCTCTCCTCCAAACTTCATATTTGATACATCCTCACCACGAGTTGTCTTCAAGGCAACTTGAGCATGGAACAATGCTTCTGCAACCTCGGTATCACCAGGAAGCTCTTTCCGGAGCACCTCATAGTCCCGTACGCAATCAGCCCAGCGCTCGAGCTAATTAAAAGTTAACAACATCAATACAACAGTACTTGAAGTGCCAAAACATCCCAATTGCTCATTGCTTACCTTAGAATAGGACATTGCTCGCCTTAAGAGAGCCTTTGTATAATTAGGTTGTATCCTCAGTGCCTCGTTACAGTCATCAACGGCTTTATCCCATAGGTCTAGCTTCCACCAGCAAGCTGCTCGGTTGCAGTAGAGCACTGGATTTGAGGGCTCATACTTGAGCCCTTCACCATAGGCCATAGATGCATCAGAAAACTTGGCAGCGTTAAAGAGCTCATTTCCTTGGGTTCGAGCTCTTGCAACAAGTCTCACATTATTTAGAATCATCCCGACTTCGGCATTCCCAGGATCAATAAGCCTAGCCTTCTCAGCTGCCGCAACAGCAGCATCGAACCTGAAGAAACCAATCCCAACTTCAATACTAATCTGCTTTGGCTGCAATGTGGAAAATTGAGCATTATTCCAGGGTTAGAGGATCATACCTTCCCAATGCCATATCAACCTGGGCTTGGACAATGTGTACATATGACTCAGCTAGCATGCCTGAGAGTTTGGCTGCCGTCAAAGACAGTAACACGCTGTCCAATTTCAGCAAGCTTGCGAGAGTCGAGTCAGCCTCCTCTAGCTTGTGGAGCCAGAGAAGTGCTTCTGACCTCAAGGCAAGAAGCTGCATGAAAAGCACAGCGCCAGTATGAATTCTACCACGAATCAACATTGCACTATTTCCAACACTTCAGCAAAAAAAAAAAAATCACAAGCTATGAAGAAAAGTTTTACCAACTGAGAGGAGTCAGCTCCGGCAGCAATAGCAGCGTCCGCTTCCCTCAGCGCGCTCTTCCAATCTCCGATTTTCCTGGCATCTGTGCTTCTTCCCAGATGCAGCTCCACCTCCTGCAGCTTCTCCCACTCTGCAGGGTCCGATTGATGAAGATGCCCGGCCTGTGTGAAGTGCTTCCTCGCCTTGTCAATCATCCCCAACCTGCAACAATGCAAACCCCAAGCCATTTCAGTAACAATTCAACAAATTACAACACATCGGCTGTCCAAATATTAACACCAAATTCCTGGAGAGTCAATACAGTGCACTGTTTGAACGAAATTAGGAATAAAAAAAAATTCAGGACCCATCAGCATTGTGTGGTCTAAATCCATTGTACCTAAAGCAATTGACACCAAGCAAGCTTACAAAACAATACAGCTAAGCAACCCCTTTCATCGGCATTGTGCGATGGGAACCACTTTAACACAACATTTACTTCATGGCCAACAAATAAACCAAGACAAGATTGTAGCTTTCCTCACTCATAATAAATCAACCAAGAACAACTCACTGTGCTCCTTGTGTAACCCAAAGATCAAATTTTTTTTCACCTGCTAGAACGTAAAAATAAAACTTATAGACAGTGATGATGAAGCAGACACCAAGGAGTAGCAATCCCAAATCAAAATCAGACAACCTAAACGAAAAGTAAAAGGAAAGAAGCATCAATCATGTTGCTTTCCTCTTGGGCTCGCTTCACAGGAAAAGCCAGGCATCCACATCCAAGAAAGCAACAAGCAGGCAACAGCAACATGCAAGTATGCAATCCATGAACACTGGAAGGAAATCGAAGCAAGAAGTAAAAGGGATCTGCGCATCGGCTTGGAATCTAATACTTTGCAATGCAGAGCAGCGCAATGCTGATGGCAGAGATGAGCACAAGAAGCTCACCGGAGGCAGAGACCGGCGAGGCAGCTGTGGGCGCGGCCGCTGGCCGGGTCGAGCCGGACGGCCTCCTCGCGTTCGCGGAGGGCGTCGGGGAGCCGGCCGAGCCCTATGAGCGCGGCGGCGCGGTTGCCGCGGCACGCGGCGCTCTCGGCGCACAGAGACACTGCTCGGTCGTAGTGCCGCAGCGCCTCCGCGTACTTTCCCTTCTTGTACCACTCGTTGCCCAAGCGAGTCACCTCCTGGAGGCTTCCGCAGATCCCCGGCGCCACCGGGGAGCTCGCCGGAGACCGCAAGGAGTGTCCAAGAAACGACGAGGCGTCAATGCTGCTCCTGGCGGGGGCCATGCCGGCGCCGCGCATGATGCTCCCGTGGCCGTAGTTGCCGGTGCCGGATCCGAGCACGTCCGGCCGGGAGCGCGGCGGGGCGGCGCGGCCGCCACCCCGGCACGCGCCCAGACGGGCAGATGTTCCCGGCAGGGAGCGCATTCGTCATCGGTGAGCTCGCCGTATTCCCACGGTCTCCACCGCCGCCGCCGCTCCATCCGCTGCTGCTGCCGCCGGAGAATATGAGCGAGCCAGATCCGCAGCGCCGGTGCCCCGGCAGCCGCGGCGGGTTGCTCTCCGCCACCAGCTCGCCGGAGTGGCTCCTCCCGCCCGAACCTCCCAGCGCCCCAGCATTCGACTGCGCCGGCGACTTGGCCGACCCGGACGACGACGATGAGGACGTCGTCACGCTCGCCCGCGCCCGCAGCGGCGACACCGGCGAGCCAAGATCCGCGAACACGTCGGCCTTGGCGTCCGGCTTGTCCCGCACACCGCCGCCGTCCAGTGCCAGCGCCGCCGCACGGAGGCGTATCCTGTCGGTCTCCGACATCGCCGGATCTCCCCGCAACACCTCACCAATGCCGCCACCAACACCCCTCAACTCCTCTCCTAACCAAACAAGCAGGCATAGAACCACACACACAAGAACAGCTCGTTCTTGCGCGCGCGGCGTGGTGATGGTGCGGAACTACCCAGCAAGAACCCTGACAAATAAATCGCGGAGCAAAAGCGCGGGCGGATTTCTCGGGAGGCGGAGAAATAAAGAGGGAGAAGGAAGGAAGGAAGGAAGAAGGGGGGGGAGTGGGCGTGAGGGGAAGAAATAGCGGGCAGGGAGGGGTAGTCCTGAGAGGCTGCGAGTGTTTCAGGGGCAAAAGTGCAAAATGGTTCCGCTCTTTTGGTTGGGCTATTTGGGTAACCGTGTGGGTTTTGTGGATTTGGTTTTTAGTGTCTGGAGTTTAGGGGGCCTTTGGCTTAGTTTTTTTTGGCTATCTTAGGTTTTGGTTTTTTTTTTTGGTATAGTAGCTTGTTGTTAAGCGGTGTATTTTTTTAAGGCGTGATCTATAGATAAATTATAGTACAAACTGTACCGAGTTTAGTTGTATCGGCCACAATCACATGCGACTATTTATCTCTACGTATTGCCTCTCATGAGTAGATCAGAATTCAAAAATCACAGCCATAAACCTCAGCTAAAAAAACCCACCCTTTTTTTTATGTTTTTCCACCTTCTTGGGGTGTTTGAATGTTAGGTTTCTCTGTTTTTACTTCACTAGAGCGAGCTTTATTTATAAGAGCGACTACGGCACGATATACCGTCAGGAAGCATCCCGATGGTATACCCCTTTCATCGCCCCTCCCCTCCCTCTCTCTTCTCTCAAAGCACCACCTCTCGCCTCCCCTCCCTCTCTTTCTCCTGCTCTGACGTCGGCCGTCGCCCTCATCTTCCTCTCTTCCCCGTGTCCGCCGCCCTCCCTGCCTTCTTTTCTAGCGCCGGCCACAGCTCCACGCACCTCCTCCGCCCCCTCCACCACCACCCGCGGCTAATGGCGTCGTCACCATCTTGCGCGCAGCCCCTTGACCCCTCCCCGTCGTGTCATCCCCGCCCAACCTAATTGCCACAGCCGCCGCTGTCATCACCCTCAAACTTCGCCCATCGCCTTCCTACCCTACCCATCGCCCTCGCCGCGCCAGCATTGGCCACCTCCCTCCCTACCTTCTTCTATATCTGGGAGAAGGGTGAACCCGTAGCGATGGCGAGGAGGGAGGGAGCAACGGACGGGAGCAAGACGGAGGGAGCGGCGGCCGAGAGAGAGGAGAATGAGAGAGCGGCGGCGGCGGCTCTCGGCGATGGTATACCGTCGAACGGTGTACCGTTCGCTAGATTTTCTCTTATTTATAGAGGCGCGTCTTGGCTCTAGTCCAATTTTTACCTTTTATTTTACTCTAATTTAGAATTTCTTTTCTTCAACGCTTCCTTTTGTAATAAATAAGTTAATTTTTAAATATATGTGATTTGCGATTACTATTGTAGTTTTTTAAGAGAGAATGGCATTCAAGACATTATTTTCAAGAAACTTTAAAAATGTGTATGACCCGTGCAGTTTATACCAAGAAATTACACTTGGCTACCGGAATCATGCAGATGTCATTTGGTTCTAAATTCATTTACTATAAATGAGTCTATTCTCTTCAAAAGTTGCAGTCAACATTGCACGTTACCTTCAAACATAGCACATAGGTTTTAAGTCTAATTGATCACATGACAAAGTGATAGCCCTTCACATGTATGTGCATCTCCTTTGTTGTGGCAACCATTGATTTTTCTGTCTTTATATAATAAAACAGCATCGCTGAAATTTGGCCAAAATTTAATAGCATAAATGACTTCACATCAAACTTTTGAAAGTTAATATTTGTGAACATGCATGGAATAAACACTTACTTTGATTTCACATTTTCCCTTGAATCTAAGTTTTTTACAACTATTGAAATTTTTAGAGAGAACAAAATTTTAAGACATTGTTTGTTGAAAATGTGTTTGACCAGTGCTATATACCCAAAAAAAAATTCCACATGGCTACCAAAATCATGCAGATGTTGTATTGGTTCAAGATTTAGGCCATATTAATATTGACTTCTACCTAGAAAAACTAAAAGTCAATACCACCATTTGGTTTCTCGAAGTAGCTTATCCACACCTCTCACTATCGTGTCGCTCCGATGATAAGATAGAAAGCCACGGGTGCATCACGCACCTCACTCCTCTCGATCTTGTCACGTGCACGCATCTCTTTTTCACTTTTTTCACTGCTCGTTACTCCTTCTAAAAGCCACTTTTTTCAGTTATTACTATTTACTTTTAGCCAAAACTATAAATTATAAACAAAACCCATAACAAAAGACAATACGAAGGTCCTCTTACTATAAGCCTAATCTCTTCAAATGTTGCGGTCATGCTACGCATTGCTTCGTAAGCATAGTATGAGTCTTATTGATTGCGTGAGGCAGTGATAAACCTCCCACACATATGTGCATCTCCTTTATTACGCTGATCCATTGATTTCTATATCTATTTGATAACATTGCATATTCGGAACCCAGCGTAGTATCTTCAAAAGTTGTGGTCAGTATTCTATGTTACCTTGTAAGCATAGCATACAAGTTTTCTAGACAATGAAAACTCGTCCACACGTACATCTCCTTTACTGTAAGGCTACCATAGATCCGTTTATTTCGATTTAAGCTTCTAATTTATGTCTTATTTTTTTATTATTTCTAAATTTTATTTATTTCTAGCCTTTTAGTTTTTTGAGCTTTTTTGCAGGTTCTTTTTCCCCCTATTCGTTTGTATTGTCCGTGATAGACTAACTTGTTTTTCTATTTTTAAATTTAGTTACGTCAAATAAGCCACTATCAATTACAGTATAATTTCAGTCAGCTACAATACAATTTCAGCCATAAGCCAACTTATTTCAGCCCAACCGAGCAACACATGTATCTTTTCCGTGTCTATTTAATAACACTGCAACTCTAGAAATCGACAAAATTTTAATATCATAAATGATTTCGCATTAAAATTTTCAAATTTATTATTCGTAAATATGAAACTATATCTTTTCTATGTCTATTTAATAACATTGAATCTCCATAAATACAAAAAATTTTAATATCATAAAGGATTTTGCATCAATTTTTTCAAATTTAATGCTTGTAAATATGAAACTATATCTTCACTGTGTCTATTTAATAACAATGCATCTCCAGAAATCGGTAAAAAATTAATATCATAAATGATTTGGCATCAAGCTTTTCAAATTTAATATTCATAAATATGAATGGGCTAAACATTTACTTTTTATTTCACATTTTTTCTTAAATGTAAGTCCCTTCGACAACTATTGGAGTTGTTTTAGTGATAATAGACTTTCAAGATATTGTTTGAATGAACTTTGAAAATGTGTTTGACCAATACCGTTTGTACCAAGAAATTCCACATGCTACTAGAATCAAGCAAATGTCGTATGGGTTCCAGATTTACTATAAACGAGCCTAATCTCTTCAAAAGTTGTGATCAGCGACCGTAACCTTGTAAGCATAACACACTGGTTTAAGTCTTATTTGATTTCAAAAAAAGGTTTAAGTCTTATTGATTGGATAAGATAGTGATTAACCCTTTCACGAGTATGCACATCTCCTTTATTGTGCGCAACGATATATTTGTCATCTCTATTTTATAACACAACATCTCCGGGAATTGGAGAAATTTTAATAGCATAATGATTTTGCATCAAAATTTTGAATATTAATATTCATAAGTACGAACGGAGTGAACACATACTTTTGATTTCACATTTTTTTCTCTTAAATGCAAGTTTTCTTACAACTATTCAGTTTTTCGACATTGTGCAAGTGAACTTTTAAAATATGTTTGATGGTGCCATTTATACCAAGAAATTGCATGTGGTTACTGTAACATCCCATTTCTAGGATTTGTATGTGCTTGAGTGAAATTTAAAAAAATTGAATTCAAATTCTTTTGCAATTCAAAGTTTCTTCAAAATTTCAACCAAATTTTGAATTTTCAAAATCTTCAAATCATTTTGGGCCTAGCCCAGCCCGTTTCCTCCTTTTCGGCCCACCTAGCCTTGGCCTGGCTTGGCCCAACCCAGCTGGCCCTCCTCCCCTCCTTTCCCTCTCTCTGCGCTAGCGTCGTGCCAGACCCGCACACGCCGCATGCCCGTACACGCGTCGTGTGCGCCCTCGCTGCATCACCCTTGCACCAGTTGGCCCCTGTGGTGCCACAGTGCCCCGCAGGCCGCAGCAGCCCAGCGTGCGCCATCACTCCACAGCAACCCCGCCGCACCCACGCATGCCTGGACCCCCTCTGCTACCTCCTCCGTGCGCCACGCCTCCATTGTGCCCACCGTGTCCGCATCGCCCCCTAGCCGCATGTCCCCGTGTCTCACACACCTGAGCCATTGCCTCTCCTTCCTCTCTACCACATAGCCCCACACCACCCGCTACTTTGCACCGTCATTGGCCTTCGTGCACATTTACGTCACATGCAATGGCTCTCACCATCCCCCTCTACTTTAACCACCCCAGGACCGCTTTGCCTTGCCCTTAATCGCGCCCCTATCGCCTTCATTGCATCCGAGTGCCCCCACTCCCCTTTCTTCCTACCCTCCGATCAAAGCGCCACTGCCAAGCCATTTCAAGCATTGCGTCACCTTGGTCCAATTGCTTGTGCAAGGAGTTTCCCCTCGGAGTCCTGAAGTTGCCCCGACCATCGCCGAGCCCCTTCTTCCCTTCCAGCAAGCTCTACATGACAACCCCTCTCCACCGCCAGCCTGCTCTGACCGTCCTTGAGCCTCACCATTGCTTTCGGTAGCTCCCCTCCATCCCGTGATGCTCCCCTAGCTAGGAATTAGGCTCTTGTGTTCCGTAGCGCCGTAGTGCCATGCTCCCTGTTCCGCTACTGGAGGACCTCGCTATCGGATGCCCTATATCCCAAATTCGGTCATGCCGCCTCACCCGGAGGTTCGCGCCACGTTGAGTATCCCGTTTTGGCACTTCTCTGGTTGCTAACCCTCCCCTGGCCGGTGGTGGGCTTTGCCTCCCTTTGACCGGGAAAGATGACTGTAGCATTGGAGAGCCTATTCTCGCTCATTTTAACTCTATATTTAATGAAATTTGTCCCTAACTTTTTCTAAATTCAAGATCTATCTGTTGGCAATGGAATTTTTGTAATTTGGAGTCCATTTGAATTTTCTTTGATATTTATTTGTTTTTGCTCGTGTGTTTATTGGTTTCTGATGTAATCATCTGACTAGAGTACGCGGACGTGGAAGAGCTCCAGCTCGAGCAAACTCAAGCATTTCAGGACCAACTCACTTGTGAGCCAGGCGAGTCAACATTTTGATCATATTGAACCTACGTTTGTGCAAATTTTATATTCATTTAAATTATCAAATTGCATGCTTAATTTCTTATGCAAATGTATGTTAAACTTAAGTTAGATATATGCCTACTTGATATTGTAGTATTATTACGTCATCCTTTGACACTTGAATCACATTATCCTTATTATCCTAGATATTTAATGGTAACTTAACTAGTTATAGGTCGTAATTAAGCGTCATGCTAGTCCCGCTTAAGTACCAGGGCACTAATTTGCCCTAATCATCATCTTTCAATCATGAAACTTGTTTTGGACAGTCATAGATGGGAAATAATTGGTATTTTGAGATAATTTATTTTTATGCTTTTCAAAATCATAAAAACTTGCTACTACCATATCTGGATGGATGGTAGGATGGTTAGTGCGGATGTAGCATGAGAAATTGCGGTTTGTGGTATGTACCATCTAGATAATTTAAGGATTTAATCCTGTGATGATATCCCAATGTAAAACTGTGCAACAATAAGTCTATAATAGTGTCAATCTGGCTAAATAATGTGTATCTCCCAGTGCGAGTTACGCCATTAGAGTGACCCACGAGTCGTGCCTACATTGGGGTAACTTACATTGGGGGTGCATTGTTAAGACCTTGTGATGATCCCCTTAATTCACATGTCAAAGAAAATATGTGAAATATAACAAGCTGATTATCTCTTATGGGTAAAATGTACAATCTCTACAAGTATAAATTGTTCGAACAGCCGTGCCTACGGTCAAAGGAGGGCATGGGAACTTACTCAAGCTAGTTTCTATTTTGAGAACCTTTGTGGGTGAGATGAAAACTTGTCAGGTGGATATAACCCTGATTTTGGATTTCCCTGGTTGGATGTAACTCAGAGCTAAAATTGGGTGGATGTGACCATAGTAATAAAAAACTAGCATATGGTTGATGAAACCATGTAACGGGTGGATGAAAACTGCATCGTTATAAATATTGCATACTTTCACTCTCTTTAATGAAATATGATTTAGTGAAAAATGCTAAGTTATAGAAATTTCTAATTATTGTAGTTTTTAAAACATTGGCTTTAGCAAATAAAAAAACACAAGTCTACTTTTGTTAAACCTTGCATGTATACTATTACATTTTGTGTGTTGACTCACGGAGTATTGTTGCTTGTGCTCATCCTCGCTCGTGAAATCCCTCAGAGCCCGCAGACCAAGGATACTATGCATACTACGATGCTCCAAGATCTGATGGTGATGGGGATGGAGGAGATTAGGATAGTCCCTAGTAGTTTAGATCTGACCATAATCTATTGACTAAGTTGGTATTTGCGTACACCAATATTACCCAAGTCTTTGGTTAATACCGGTCACACACAACTTACTCTAATCGATTGCCTATGCGAGATGTGTCCTCCCCTTTTGTTTCCGCTACCGCTTCTATAATTTATGTAATGTATCTGTTGTGGCTACTGGCCAAACAGTAAAGTAGGAGAGTAGTGGAGTAGTTGTGAGGGATGAACTATCCTTGTCCGCCTCTCCACGTTCAGGACGCACATATATATACATACCCATAAAGCATGATTACAATACCATCGTCACGGTTGTGCACTATGTAGAGGGGCATACATGTCATTACACATATCCCACTGGGCCTTATAGCCCCCAAATATGCCGGATGGGCTTAGGTGGGGGCCATACCTACTACAGGAGCCTCTCATGGTAAATGGCTTCTCACGGGCCAAAACCATGCAGTCGAGCCTTTTGGCCCCCTCCGTCCCCACGGCCTGTGTGGCCATTGTTCATGGGCTTTGTGGCCTCTGATCGTGGTGAAGCTTGACCGTCGTCGTACAATCCTTTTCGTGCATAGTGGGATACACGTCATTGTGTGGTTGGCACATCGTGCATTGCTGGTTGAAGTCTGATGGGGTCATGCAGGCATTTTCTTGCGTCATGGGACACGCGGCCGTGCGTGGTTGGCACGTCGTGCGCTGCCAGTTTTCGTTGGTTGCGTTTCTCATGCGTGGACGAGTCCAACAGGCTTTAAAGCTGCGGTGGCCATTGCGTCGCTGCTCACCGTGCTTGACCTGCAGCGACATTAGTTCCTTTTCACTCCCTCTCCACGCGCGTTGTTGCCATATACGCCGATCGTTGCCGCCGTCCATTGCTCTCCTACAGATGCGGTGGAATACCGGCGAGCACACTCTCCATTGTCGTTGACCACCTTGCTAAGGATTGTAGGAGAATGGACCATGGTGAGGAGCGTTCCTGCCGGCCAAGCGGCGACACGTTATCGAGCCGCGGTGGCTCTTCCAGCCGCCGGGGGTCATCGATGACCGAGGTAGAGTATGAGTTGGTTGGAATGCGACAAGGAAGCTGAATCGCCTATGCACAAATCTGCTGGGGCAGAGCCTGGCGACCGAGGAGACAATCCAACCGCTGGTCCGCAAGGGGAAGATCTCGGACCATGATGCGGTTCGGCTGCCCTCCGCTGACGAGACGAAGCCTCACCCAACAGAGTCAGAGGCGGTGGTCTTCGTCGCTTATCTGGAAGTAGGGCTCCGATTCCCCCATTGACGTTTGTAGGTGAGTCTTGAGGTTGTATGGGTTTGGAATCGCAGTGGTGATCGCAACACCATCGTCTGGCCGGTCGTGTCTTCTTTGGGCTTCGCGGACAGAGATGGTTTGGCCTAGCGCGTCTCTGTTCGTGTTTCTTCACGACGCACGGTGCTAGCTAAAAAAGCTTGACGGACAAGAATACTCCATCTTTGGGAGTGTGAACTTCGTGCTCTGGTCCGCGTGCACCAAGTTGTTTTTGGCAAACGTGACCCGGACGAAGTGGGAGTCCAACTGGATGCGACGGTGGTTGTACCACCACGTGGAGAGTGGCACAGCTTGAGGTGGACGAGACGCCTGATGGACTTCAACACCTCCACGTCGGTAACCCTCGACCATGACGACGAATATCGGGTGCAGAAGTTGGTGGGCATCGCTCTCCGGTTCTACATGCGGGACCTCGCGGAGGAATACTGCCGACGACGCCAAATCAATTTCTAAGGAAAAATCTCAAATTCCAAATTTTGCTAGCCAATTCCTTCTTCTTTTTCTTTCTCCTTCTTTCATGTGAGCCCCACTTCTTCTCCTCCTTTTTCTTCCCTTTCTCTGCAGTCGGGGCCCCCTCCTTTCTCTTTCGTTCTTTTCCTCCCTCCTGCTCTTCTTCTTCCCCTGTTCGTCCATCATCACCGTGACACACTGGCTCTGGCTCGTGTCGCAGCGCCGTCACCTCGCCGACGATGCCATCACGTTGCCCTGTGCCAACCTGCTCCCATCTCCTCTGTCACGTTCCCATGTGGGCTCCCGCACTAGCGCCATGCCTTGCCGCAGCTGTCCCTTCGCCATAACAAGGCTGTGTCGCGGCTACACTACCATCATGCTAGCGCTGTGCGACGTCCACACCGAGCCCTGTTCCCAAGTCACCGGCCACAGCAACCGTCCATGGCTATAAGTATCCCTTTGGCTTGCCCTTAGAGCTCCTGACCTTCCCCATTGCTCATCCCCTTTCCCGCTTCTCTCCCTCCCCTCCTCAGGCTGATTGTCCCCACACCCGTGAGCCTGCCGCCGCTGCCTCTTCGCAGTTTTGGCACCCCGGTGCGTCCCTCTCCAATCCACTCGCATTGAAATGTGCTCCTGAGCATCACTATCAATCCTTCTGGTTTAATTGGCAAACCATGCTCCATATCTCAACACGCCGGCCATCTTCCGCCATGTTGGCCAACGACACCTCCACCGTCGTTGATTGTCCTCTGTCGCTTGCCCTGCTAATTCCTCCCTCCGACACCACCTACACGCCTCCCCTGGAGCTTCCCCAATCATCGCCGAAGCTCCCCCCTCACCCCAGCTGGCCGGCGCAGTGAGCATACCAGCGCCGCCGTAGGCCACCATCGCCAGCCCCCTCTGGCGTGTCTCCCCCGACATGATGGCATGGTGAGCTTTCTAACTCCTTCAACCCATGCTCCCCCTACCTTCCCTTCTCTTTCACCACGGCGCAGTCGCCCCATGGCCACCTCGCCGCTGGCCGCTCAAGCAGCCGCTCGAGCCACCCTGCTTCTCCCCGGCTTACACCGCCAGCCCCCTTGGCATACCCACCTCCTCAGCAACCCATTTTGCCGGCCTACACCCTTCCTCCGGCCACCGCTCGCCGGTGGCGCTGCCATTTGCCCAGCGTCAGCCGCCTCCCTTGTTTCTGGCCGCCTCCTCCCCTGCTTTGGCCAAAAACAGAGCAGCCGCCATCTGTCTCTCTCTCTCTCCTCTCAATGGCACATGTGCCCTCTTCCAATTAAGAGCTAATTCAATTAATCAGTGACCATTCAAATGATAATCCATGTAAGGACAAGTTTATATCAATCAATTCTTTTACTAGGAAATAATTATGTGAGATATAAGTAATTAGCATAAATTTAGTTTAAAATAGAGATAAGAATTTAATTATAGAGATGGAATAAAGTATTGTGCAAAGTAAGATTATTAAAGATTTATTATTGGATTAATTATCATATATGAGTAGCTAGTGTGGCTTGATTATTTATTTAAAATCTAATTGTTAATAACGGGCATTAATAAAAGATGGCTTTGGTGCAATATCTAAATTTAATAAAAATCCCAACTCGAAGGTAATAAGGTGAATGACAAATTAAGCTGGTTCATTAAATGAATTAACCGATGCGTCATGATTACTTAAAATGAAACACACATTTAAATTAGAAGGTTGCGATTAAAATATAATCTCTGTCATAAATATGATGCAATTAGTTAAATTTTAACATTACATTTAATAAACAATAATGTTGAGATATGATTTTATATAACAAGCTAGGACCCACACAAATAGATCCTAATCCAAATTAAACTATGCCAAGTGATAACTAAGAGTACATAAAATGGCATGTAATTCCAAAAATGTCTTTAATTAAAATATCAAAATTAGGTATTGAAATGTAATGGCCTTGGATCATCGGACATTGGAATAATATTGCCAGTGAATAATCTGAACAACAATGTAATATTGTGACCAATAGTCGCAGATGAGTAATAAATAAGAATATACTAAAATTAACTATTAAACATCAATTAGATAGTTAAATACTCCCGTGCCTCAATGAATTATTGAACTTATCGTTCGGTGAATACTTCAAATAATTGGTAGATAGAACCCCATAAAATAGCACAACTCAAGTTGCTAGGTGTCGTGGCTACAGACCAAACAGTATAGAGTGGTAGCAGAGATGTTAGGTGAACAATACTTTGGGGTCTTTCCCATGCCCAGGACAGCTTTATATATATTCACATGGGGAGTATTTTACAATTATATCCTTACACCCAATTATCCCTCTCAAGGGTATTTATGTCATTATACATGTCCCATTTTGGGCTTTATAACCTTCTAGTAGGCCAACTAGGCTTAGGTGGGGGCCACCCCTACAACAGGAGCCTCTCATGGTGAAGGGCTTCACGGGCCGAAACCATGTTGCTGAGCCATTTGGTCCCCTCCATCCTTGCGGCCTGTGACCTTCTTTGATCTTGGGCATAAGTGGATTTACCGGCGCAGCACGGCCTAGTGGCATGGACACGAAGTTGAAGTTATTGCCGAAGGCATCTCTCAGTATCCGACTTCGCTCCACGTACATGCAGGTGAAGCGGGGTGCGGAGTCGTCCCTAGTATACGAGGCTAAATCGGAGGGCCGACTCAACCTGTGGACATAGAGTCGAAGTAGGCTACAGAGGCGTTGTGAGGGCTCGAAGTCCAGGTGGACTCTGGATTTGCCGTACAGACACGAAGTGGGAGCCCAGCCAGGTGGCTCGTAGCTCGGTGACGGTGCTTTAATGACGCCCGGCGTGCGACGGGAACTGCACGTCGTGACGGTATGCGACCGGCGCGTCTTGCGGTGTTAGTGGCCACCAGTGCGATTCGCGCTTTCACGATGGGGTAGGGCGTGTGGGCGACGCGATTGGCGCTGTCGTCTTGTTGTCAGCGACCGCACGACCGCGGTCGCATGTCCCTTCCCGAGAAGGCGGGACGTGTGGCGGAGCACGATTGGCGAGTCACGGGCTGTCAGGCGGTGTGCGCCCATACGAAACTTCGTGGCTTCGGCTTCCGCGGACGCGCGCCCCCGATGGTATGTCGAAGTCGAAATCAGAGTCGTCGCGCGGAGACAGAGTCGATGTCGAGGTCGAAGCCGGAGTGACTGGCTAGTGGCCCACCGACAATGCATTAATGGCCCCGAGAATTGTGCCGGCCACTGGTGCGAGACGGGAGTTGGACCATGGCAGGCGGTCGTGCGACTGTGGTCATGTGTTCATTCCCGAGGGGGCGGACGCATGGTAGGATATGATTGGCACATCGTGGGGTGTAAGGCGTCGTGCTCACACGCCACCGCGACGCTTGACCTCCCGCCGGTTGGCCTCCCACCGGCTGCGCTTCCGTCGGTTGCGCTTCTGATGGGGGGTGGGGGAACAGGTATATAAATGTTGTTACCACCGCATAGTCGTCCATACGACTGAGATGATCTTGCTCTCAGAAATAGACCAGCCTCAGTTCATCTGCTCTCTAATAACACTGTTTTATAGCAGAATTAGCGGCAACAACGCGATCAGAGGACGCTGATGAACTGAAAGAGGCCTATTTTTGAGAGTTCGATCAAAACCTATCGCAGATCGCCGGTCGCGCTTCCCGATCGTGGAAAAAACGGACGGTTGGATTTCCGCCGGTTGGCGCTTCCTGATCGTGGGAGGCAAGGGGGCTTTATATACCCGTTCGCCAGTACGCGAGCGTTCTTCCCACTCGCTCATTTGCTCCCTTGCTTCTCTTTCGGTCTCTTTTCTTCTGCCTCTGCTCCCATACGTTTGAGCGTGCGCTTTTGAGGGGAGAATGGCTTGCCGCGAAGAATATGCTCCCCGGCCCAGCGGTGGCGCGTCATCCAGCCGGTGCAGTTCGTCGTCGACCTCGGTGGAGTACGCCTTGGTGGCCCGCAACCCATCGCTGGCCAACAAACGATGGACAGCCGTTGAGAAGGTGGGAGGCCCCTACTCCCACGTACTAGGGCCGAGCCTCGTGACAGATGAGACGATCCAGTCTCTCCTTCAGGAGGAGAGGCTGGCGGACCGTGATGTGGTTCGCCTGCCCGCTAGCGACGAGACGGAGCCGTACTCGGAGGAAGCGAATGTGATCGTCTTCGTCGCATGGAGACGAGGGAGCGGATGAGGGTGGATGACACGGACATAACGACATCAGTGCGGACGAGGCAGCGCGCGAAGCGGGACGACACAGGCAGAGTGACATTTGTGCGAAGCACGCAGTGGAAAAAATATAGAAGTAATGGGCCAACATATGTGCGAAGGACAGAGGGCACGCACTTCAAAGGATGACTAAATTGACATGAAACGATAGCAGCAACAGGCCGATAATTACGATAAAATTATCACGAATAAATGTGGTAAATTCAGAGCACATAAAATTCTGCAAAAATTACACAAACACTACTGCTATATCAGGAGGCTTCACATAAAATTTTGTAATTTTTGGAGCTCATTTGCTATATCTAAAAACTCGTAAAATTATCAAAATTTTATGAATTTTTGAGAAACATTCACAATAGAAAAAATTACCCAAATATTACACTGCGAGGTACGTTGTGTCGGGAGGCTATGCATAAATGTTCGTATTTTTTGGAGTTCATTTGATATATTTAAAAATTTAAACAAACACTAAACAAAAAAATTAGGGCAATAATTAGGCTGGCTAATTGACCTAATTACCTGCCGCCTTCTCCCTAGATGGGAGGCAAGCTTGCCGTGTGGCCCCCGGGCGGCAGGCTGCCTGCCGTCCAGTGAGGGGGTGGCAGCGTCACGCGTCGCCTCGCGGGCGCTGCCGCCTGGCCTACGGACAGCAAAAATAATATTTTTGTAAATACGTCTTATATACTGCTATTTTTTTAAATAAGGTGCGAAATAGTGCTAAAACTGGTTTTGGTTCTGATTATGCGCCGAACGTATGACATGCAAAGTCAGAACTATCGAACTTGACTGTGGCAAAAGATTCTCGTTATTGAATGGAACGTCTTTTCGACTGATACATTTGCAATGAATCAAAATTTTACTCTCGCTCATGTTCTTCCGAAAAAAATTTCTCCCTAAAAAAATAAACTGCGAAAATGAAGGGTGGGATTTCGCAATTATCGGAACAAGTACACCCCTTTGTTGCTTGTAGGTCAAGCATAGCTTGATTCCGAAGTTTCTCGACCCATCTCACTCATCCTTTACAAAGCAAAAAACAAGAGAGGGGAAGGGACGACTACCATAGATTTCTAGGAGAGCCCTAAATGACTACACTATCTCCAGAACACGTTACTTTCCATCTCCATGTTCTTGCCATAGCATACTGGAGACTCCACATATGATATATCATTTTCTTTTAAAATAAGTCTATTTTACGCTTCTGAATTATCGTGTTTGTCTAAATTTTAATCCTCAACTATAAAACCAAACATTCGACACACAAACTCTTAAAACAGTTCGCTTTTTCACCCCTAGGCTGGTTTGATCAGTGGTTTCCACCACGTTGGCAGCCATATCACAGGTTTCCAGTTGACATGGCAACCCACTCAGCAGAAGTAGCAAATAAATTTTAAAAAGGTGGTGGGTCCCATTTATTAGTCCCTATCCATCTTCTTCCTCTACTTCTTTCCTTCCGCTTCCTCTCTCTCCCCCTTCTCCCTCCATCAGTGCTATCCCACCATGGCCGCAACCCACAGATCGTCAGGTGCTGACGACCAACATTACCAGCGGTCCCTCTTCTTCCTCTACTTCTTTCCTCCTTCTTCCCCTCTCTCCCCTCCTCCCTCTACTTGTGTTGCTCCACCAGGGCCGTAGCCCACAGATCGCCGAGCACTAACGACCACTACTACCGGCGATGTGGGGAACATGCCGCCGCCTCACCCACGCCAAGATGCCCACGCAGTCATGGCCGCCCTCCCTCTTTGTTTTTGATCGAGTCACAGTAAACGGGGGAGAGAGATCGAAGAAGGGAGAGAAGGGTTGAGAGAGGAGGTGATTTGGTTGATGAGATGGCAAAAATCTGGTGACCTGGATTCCAATGTAGATGCTATGTCAGGAAAACTATTGCCACATATGAGCCACATCGGTTCCATACCGGGGTGGAATGGTCTCGGGGGGAGGGGCTAAGTTGCCTAGAATTGACAGTTGAGAGGGACGTTTACCCGGTTTTGCAATGGTGTGTTGAATTTTAGACAACGTGATATTTCAGGGGATAAAGTATTCTCAGTTTATCACAAAGAAGTTTCTCACAATATAATAGGAGTAGACTTAATTTTCTCATTTCTTGTTCCCTTCTTCTGGCGGTAATTAGTAATTACCACTTATATTTTCACCCATGGTAAGTGTTATCTCAAGTGGTTTCCAAAGTGGGTTCGACAGCGATAAACCATCAATAGTAGCAGTCCAATTACAAGTATTTTTCCTGAAAACCATGTACATGTTCCAACAATACAAAATACATGAGGGAAAAAAATACTTTTTAGCGGATTTGTCACTATTAGCGACGATATTTACAAAAGTAATAGTATATGCATCGTATTTACAGAAATATCACTTTTGTCGTCCGGTGGGCGTGGGGGGTCACCGACAGCAGGCGCATGCTGCCCACCAGCAGACGGCAGGCAGCCTGTCACCCGGTGAGGAGACGGTAGGTGATTAAGCCGGCTGATTAGCCGACATAATTACTTGCCCTAATTTTTTTCGCTTAGTGTTTATTTGAATTTTTAAATATACCAAATGAGTTCAAAAAATTCCAAAAATTTATGTATAGCCTCCCGACACAACGTACTTGATAGTGTAATTTTTTGGGTAATTTTATCCATTGTAAATGTTGTTCAAAAATTCATAAATTTTTGATATTTGTATGAGTTTTTACATATAGCAAATGAGCTCCAAAAATTACGAAATTTTATGTGAAACCTCCCGACATAGTCATAGCTATTGTGTAATTTTTTAGGAATTTTATGTGATCCAAATTTGCCACATATATTCGGGTTACTTTAATCGTGAATTTATAAATATTTCACAATGTTTTTAGAATTTTATACCATGCGGACCAGCCCTTGATTTCCTGCATTTCTAGAATCATGGACGTTACATAGCAAGACATATCAAGTGTACACATTAGTCGGGTGAAGTTTGACTCACCGGTGTACGGTTTGCGGTAGGAACTTACCGTCCAGAGGGGGCACGGCTTGGTACGAGAACACCATGTATGGCTTGAGACATATCAACTGAACTATCGCATCACGCGCCTTCATCATGTACGAGAACACCAGATGGTGTGTCGTCGTCCATAGCTCCGCGTCTTCTAGGCATTGCAGGGACAGCCCGTGCGGCGATACATGATCCGCAAAATCTACAGTCTATGGACCCCATATGATGTCAATGTGGTGCAACGACTCGAACTCATCTTACCACAGCAAGTAGCACCTCGACAGTTTGCCCATAGTGGGCCTATATGTCAAGTTGGCGAACTCGCCGAACGGGTGCACTGGCGTCACGATGGTTAGACGTTCGATAGGGAAGTGCTCCCAACTCCACATCTACACGAGCACGTAGCAGATAGCTAGATTGGGGGTACCAGTAGTGGCGCACAGGACCGCTGATCCCCAGTTGTACCGAGGTATCGCCCCAAACTCTGTGTCAACCAAAGACTCGGCGAGACCGATGAACTCAGTGTTGCAAACATCGTCGTGTGTGGCTGGAAACATGCTCCAACCAAACGACTGAATAAGAAATACGACGAGGTGCCTCCTGACGACCTTCGGCGGTGCATCCTGCGGGCACACACTGAAATTGTTCAGGCAAGTGCAGGGGACGCCTTGTGCACTCTTCGGGATAGACCGGCCGATTCGGTACGCCAGCCTCTCCTTCCAGTCAGCTGGTGTAGGGACTATAACAAGTGCGTCACCCCCAAGAGGGAGACCGGTTAAGAACGCGACGTCCTGCAGATTGACCATCATCTCACCCCACCGAAAGTGGAATGTGTGCATCTCGGGCCTCCACCTATCCACTAGTGCCACGAACAGGCTGCCGTCGATGGTGAACTCGTGTCCGATGGAGACCAGCCTCAAAAAGGACAACAAGCCCGCGGCCCGCAGGATTGGGCGAAGGGCCATCTGCGTCACCTGTCATCCACAAGTGACAACGGTGTTTCTCATCGTACAACTGTTCGAGAAACTTCGGTAAAGCCATACCTTCCAATACATAGAATAGACCAAGTATTAATATGAAGATTAATTATGACAATAAAATTACTTCATAATATAAACTACATTAATTATGACTAACTAAATAACAATAATTATGACTAGGACTACGGGAATAAAATCGAAAGCATGCCATAAAAATTAACTATCCTTCGGGAGAAGCAATCAGCAATGTTGTGTCCTTAATGAGCTATGCACTGGCTTCTCAAAATAATTAGCTACGCACTCCTAATTTTGAGCGACGACCACGAGAATGAGCTTCTGCGATGAGCGACTGAGATGAGTAATGATGAACCGCGAGAGCTTCGTATTTATGGCCGAGCGAAAAGTAAACACAGTGCGCTCACCCCGTAGATTGAGTACCTATTGTCATGAGCAGCACTTCGGGTGAGGGGGGACGGCATGGTAACACTAACAAATGTGCAAATGAGAGAGCGGACGAGGGGGGACGACACGGACATAACGACATTAGTGCGGACGAGGGAGCGTGTGAGGGGACACGACACACACACATAGTGATAATTGTGTGAAGGACACAACAAGAAAGAAAATATAGCATGATCAGGTTAACACATGCGTGAAGCACACAGATCAGCCACTTGAAAAGACGCCTAGGCATCGTTAACTTCATGATTAAATTAACCCAAGTAAATGTGGCAAATTTGGACCACATAAAATTTCCAAAAAAATTACACAATAACAATAACTATGTCGGCAGACTTCACATAAAAATTCGTAATTTTTCGAACTCGTTTGCTATATATAAAAACTCGTACAAATATCAAAATTGTATGAATTTTTGAGCAACATTCATAATGGATAAAATTACTCAAAAATTACACTGTTAAGTATGTTGTGTCAGGAAGCTGCATATAAAGTTTTGTAATTTTTTTTAGTTCATTTGATATATTTAAAAATTCAAATAATCCCTAAACAAAAAATTAGGGAAAGTAAATCATCTGTCGTCTTCTCATCGGGTAGCCGCATGTCTGCTGTCTGCCGGTGGGGCGGCCCCCACGCGTTTCTTCACCAACGCTGCTGCCCGCCTATCGAGCGACAAAAGTGATATTTTTACAAATACGATTCGTATACTGCTATTTTTATAAATACCGTGATCAACAGTACCAAATCCGCTAAAAATTTGAAGAAAAAAAACCGCAATCTTGTAAAGTTCTTGTGCTCCACAGACAACAACACACCCTGCTGAATTTCCTACGGCTCCATGTCGGCCTACTAGCTACCAGTGCTCAGACAAGCGGCCAAGAAATCAGGAGAGAAAAAAGGCCAGCAACATCAACATTTTTTCTCCCTAGAGAGAGAGCGGGGAACGAGGGCAGCAACATCAGCTGGGCATGTGCGGCCAGCTGGCCCACTCAGGGAACCCTAAGCGCGCCAGCTAAGCGCCAGCCCCACGCCCACGGCTGTTCGAGTCCACGGAGATTCCCACGGAATATTCCCTCCCGTCCGACGTGGCGCGGCCTGCTCACCTCACCTAAGTCAACACGAGAGTCATATTGATTGGTTGTTAATTTGTTATGGTGTGGTTTAAGTGGGTGTCTTGATGTGTGGTTTGCATTGCCAAAATAAGGTGTTTTGCGTTGCCAAATTAAGGCCGAGTTCTTTTGAGCTTAAAGTTAGGTTATATTTGTCCTATTTACAATAATTAGTTTTAAACAATGTGTTTTTAAGATAGATTAATATAAAAATTATAGTAAAACGTGTACTGAGTTTAGCTATACCGGCTAAAATCGCATGCGATTATTTCTCTCTGTGTAGTGCCACTTACGAACAGTTAGAATTCAAATATTTAAACTATAAACCATAAGTCATCAAGCCAAAAAAATCCAACCTAACTGTACTCATGGTCTAAATTAATTAAGAGCTAGATGAATTTAGTAAACTTGAGATCAAGCACCACTTGGAATCTTGTTAATTAGGCTTACCAATCTTCAATCTTGCCACTTTAATCTTGATTTAGTGTGATTGATCTCGCTTACAGGAGACTAGTGCTCGCGTACTTTAATTTCTTGATGATACATGGTGTATGCAACTGCCAAACTGTGCCGTAGAGATACAAGTATTGGTTTCCTTTCCATAGGAAATATTGCTCGGTAATTAAATTGAATGGTAAATTCCCGAAAAATACAGTTAGCTAGGTATAGTTGGTGAAGCACAGCTTTCACTGCAAGACTAGAGCAACAAGCTAGTAAACTCTCGCGAGATGCGCGAGATCAATGCATGCGTTCCACGATCGTATCACACACCCACAAGCAAGCCGATATATATAGTATTAACCCTGCAAAAAAATAACATAAGTTGAGTAGATTAACTAGTATAGGATCAGCTTTATCATTATCAATTTAGGTGGTGATTAGTTTGACGATGACTGATAGATTTTTTTAGTGTAGCTGATTTATTTTTTTTATTATAATTAATAGTAGCTTATTTAGTAAAAAAATTAAAAATAAAGAATAAGTTAACTCAGACAATACGAAGGAATATAGAAAAAAATGAAAAACTAAAAAACTAAAAAATCAGAAAAAAACAAAATAAAGAAATAGTAAATTAAAAAATCAAAAACTGAATATGAAACGCGCGGGCCTTAGTTTGACAAGGCCGGGCCGGGATATATTGGTGTAAGCGCTGGTAGCTACTCTGCGTTGTTTGACCATGCAGGAGTTCACCGTTGACTCATTGCATGCAGCTGTTGCTCTCCTGTGCGTCAACAGTGCTGCAAAGTACAACGTGCCCCCGTTTCGAAAAACCAGCATTTATTTACTGCTTACCTCGGTTCACAAAAACACGTTCTTTTGACAGGGATATGGTCTCCGAAAGTCATATTTAACATAAAATTATAATATTATAAAATTATTTTTTGAGATAAATCAATATATATGATTTTATGTATCTTGTCTAAATATATAAAAGATATCAATATATAAAGTTTTAAAATTTAACTTTATGTATTTTGAAATAATATGCTTTTATGAATCGAAGGAAGTATATCTCTGATGGGCAGACCCAAAGAAGTTAGAGAGGGGCAAAATGGCACATACATTAATTAACCCGGTTCGGGCCTTTTTGCTAATTAAATAATATATGTAACAGTGGAGTTCTGTAGAATTTGAATTGTTTGTGCCATGTTTTTACTTCTATAAAGTTGACTACAAAAAAGTCTCAAGAGAGTGCCATATTATCTCATCACTTTATAGAAGTCGGATGTGAATCTATAGATTACATATGCTTACTTTTCCCAAGTATTCATCACATCATAAATCTCTAGATTTCTCTAGTCTCTTCGTCTCACCATAAGAATAAAAAATGTTCATGTGCTCTGGAAATTGTCCTGGTAAAAAAAAACACAGACTTCAATATGTACGTGTAACACATATATCATTTGAATATTTGGGTGAAGTGTATAAAAAATCCACTTTAGTCATTCATAAATACAGAAAAAATATGGCAGCAAAGCGAGCATCTTACCCTAGTTTCACGTGTTTCGTGTGACTGCATAGTTAAGATTGAATTCTGCCGAACAAGGTGGTATATATACGCAAAGAACGTCGAAACCTTTATATTCGTCTCTTAATACGAACAATTGGAGCTAGATTTTGCTTGGCGGGTTTAGATGTTTAATTCCACCACACATTTATATGCTTACGGCTGTATTCTTTTTAGCTTATAGTTTATAGCTTCTGCTAAATAAATAAACGGGACCGTTTCTTCGCTGTCTTTTCAAAATGACTTATCAGGATAGACTTTTCGAAATGATTTATCGGCTTTTCATCATTCACTTCGTTCGAAGTTCGTTCGCACGAGCGTCGCTCTAGGAGCAAAAACCACTAGCCGCAGTTATAAGCAGCTCTAGTCGAAAAGAATAGACCCTCTGTACAAAATATTATTATATATAATATGTATATGGTTTATTGTGATCTCAGAAGGTTTTGAGACGGGGTTTGTACATATTAATTTTTCTCCTCTCATGAATGATTAGTCACAACAGTATAAAAGGATGTTGAGACCTTACCATCATTGATTCATAAATAGATGGTGATGGTGCTAAAGTACACGTCAACAGTTTATCATGGCCTCATAAGGTTTTAAGATGGCTTTTGGTAAAGATTTGTTTTTCTCCTCACATAAACGAGGGGTTGCAACAGTGTCAAGTATGTCGATGCTTGCAAGCATTTATTCAAAAGTGGACGAATGGTGCTAAAAACAATTTGGTGATTTACCCGTTAATTCCCACTACCGGCTGCAAAAGTGTGTGCATAGACATGCAGGTCGGCTTGCAGAGATGCTGACACTGCAAACAAAAATTGAAAATCTTATAAACGTGCAACCACTGCTACAAAAAGCCGTATATTAAACGTCACATCACAAATAGTTCTTTAAAATCGTCTGTATTAAATAGAATCACAGACGATTTTAGTTTAGAGACCGTCTATATTACTGTCAGCCCTGAAAACCATCTGTGAAGAGGAAATATTACAGACAGTTCGTGGTTAAAATCGTCTGTAAAGTATCACAGACGGTTATTACCAAGAACCGTCTGTGATATTTTCAAATATCACAGACGGTTTTTTATTTGTACCATCTGTGATACTTCACAGACGATTTGAATAAAAAATTGTCTGTGATAATTCCGCTATATTAATTGCGCACAGACACGTCGACCCTCTATCTTAAATTTCAGATCTACGCTGCTGCTTTGAGCTGGAGGCAGGGCTTTGAGACGATTTGATGAAATGAGGCTATTTGATAAGAGTAATTGTAGATCCACTAAGTTTTTTACTACCTATAGTTATTAATTTATTCATAATTGCATTATAATTTACATTTATAACTTTTGGTGAAAGGAGAATTGAAAATGGTTGATCTAGCTAGCTTGATGTAGATAGAAGATTACTTTACATCTAGCATGGTTTAACGTTTAGGGTTTAGTCAATTCATAGTCTATTTCTACTTAATTTAATTAATTATTATTGCTACATATAGCTACTTAATTTAGATCTTACATATATAGTATAGTAATTAATTTATTGAATATGTTATACTAAATTGTTATATGTGTAACGTAGGACTGAAGATGGATGTACGTTGGAAACCGCGTGAGTGAAGAGTATATTAATGATGTTTCTGCTTTTACAAGAGCTACCGAGGAGGATATATTGAATAAGGGGAGTGGATTATATATACTGTCCATGCATTAACTGCGAGAATCTAAAGATGTTTAAGAGCCGAGTGCAGATTGAAGCGCACTTGATTCGAAGAGGTTTCAATAAAGGGTATACATATTAGACCAGTTATGGTGAAGAGCATATTACATAGGAAGGTGGTAATAATGACATCACCGATGAAGTCAATGATATACCACTAGATGATCATGTCGATTGTGGTTCCTATTCGGATAGGTTGAATGATGACAATCTGGATCAGATGCTTCGCGATGCAGAAAGGAACTGTGGTGAGAGAGAGTATGTCAAATGCAGGGCTTGATCGAGGACTCGGAGAAATCTTTGTTCACTTGCTACAAATCAAAGTATATGAGGTTGTCAGCCATACTTGAACTGCTGAAATTAACGGCAGGCAACGGCTGGTCCGACAAGAGTTTTACGGCACAGTTAGGTCTTTTAGCGGACATACTTCCGGAGAGAAACGAATTGTCCAAAACCACCTACAAAGCTAAGAAGGTTCTTTATCCATTGGGAATAGAAGTAGAAAGAATACATGCATATCCGAACGACTGTGTCCTCTACCATAAAGAGTATAGAAACTTGCATGTATGTCCATTGGGAAGAAGGTGATCGAAGTTCGAAAAAGTCAGCTGCTGATGGAAGTTTTTCAATCGTTCGAGATCCTAGAAGAACACCAGGCCTTCGTGCGACAACATGTGTTGCTAGCGGCGTGCAAAGTATGGAAGAACTTCAAAAGCCTGTTTGTCAAGCAATACGTAGAGAAGGATCTGACGCCCTTCGACAAGTATCCATTCCTGGAACCATAATGGCAAGAGTTTGTGCCGATGAAGATGACAGATAATTTTGGGAGTGAAAGTATGGTGCATAGGGTCCACCAGGTAAAAAAATAGGCACCCCACAGACTCGATACCTCTGTGTATGCGGGTAAAATCCCGTAATGGAGGTAGGAGGACGAGCAGGTAATCTTGTGGGAGACCTCCCCTCCATTTGCCTGGATCCCTGATGATCGCGCCTGAAACTGGATAAGAGCAAGGTCATCTACTGTGTCGTCGGGGCCATCTCCTTTCAAAACCCCAAAGACAAGAAAGTGTTCCACCGCTTGGAAGCGCTGAGTGTAGAATCTTTCCAAGGCTCATTCGAGGTAGTTAGGGAGAGAGATTTATTCTCCGCTGCCCTGGGACATAAGGAGCACCCGGGTTGCACGAGAGATCTTGGTCTTCATATTTCTCAGAAACATGGCTTTCCAGAGGACTCCGAAGCTTACCGGAGTAGAAAGAGAGCTAAAGCAAAGCGCGAGGCACAACTACGAGAGGATATTACGCAAAAATCAGAGATGAGATGCAAAGGTTGGTCAGAGACGAGATGCAAAGGTATAGGGAAATCAATAGGAAGCCCCTGCCGCTCCTGTGCTAGGCAGCCTCCCCAACCGTCGGAGTAGCTGTACGTCCAACCCTACCTCGGAAAGCGACCACCGATTTTCTATCGATGACATCTTGGTAATAATTATTATCTCTGGAATGCTCGATCCATTGGTAGACCTGTTGGGGTAGCTAATTTTGTATCATTATGTAGGTGGCTACGAAGTGCAACCTCTAAGTGAGATATACCTCCGGTGCCCTGTTCGCTGCCTAGGGCCAGGCGTATCCATCCGGGCCCAGGGCCTTGGTGCACAGTGTATCTCTAGCGCCTAGTTTTGTAAAAGTGAATGTAGACGATGTTCATGCCAATTCCGACGTTGTCCCGCTGCAGATACCCCCTAACAATGAGGTCATGACTATAGGGAAAGCCATTGGAACATTTATCTAGTGGCCTAAGAGCGACATTTGTCTGGAGGCTCCTGCACCTGTGCCAAGTCCATGAGAGCCATCTGCACAGGTGTCAAGTCCACTCGAGCTACCGCACTGGTGCCAAGTCCTCAAGAGCTATCTACACTGATGGCAATTCCACAGGCGCGATCCGCACCAATGCTACCTGCACAGACGCATCAAGAGCGCGGTGCATCTACATCTCGTGCCCAGTCAACTGCCATGAGTCAACTTATAGCCGAGTCAACAAGGGCAAACCGAAGAAGTCGGATGATGAGATCCCCTACTTGCCATTGGCCTGAAAATTCATGCTAAGTGACCCGTTGGTCGTCCGAAAAGAGCACCTTCTAACTCTAGGACTATCTTGCCAGAGATTACATATGTATTACATGGAACAGATTAACAAGTCGTAGGAACAACGATGCTCAGGTGTCAACGCCAAGTTCGTACCGTATCATCCGCAACATAATATTCATGACCGTATCTTCATAATGACCTTCGAGAACTTATTCTTTCTCTTCACACTCGATGCCCTTGACGTCTCACTCATTCGATGTTGGACACTATAAGTGTGTACAATTACGGTCTACGTTTATGTAATGCTGATAAATGTTACATATAACTCATTGCTTGTCTGTGTGTGTGTGTGTATACACACACACACACACACACATTGTGAGTGAAGCCAGATTAACAAAATCACCGGTTGGTTTCTTCGACCCACGCTTGGTCGCCATAGATATCATCAAGGAGGATGCATCCTTCATCGAGAATTACATTACTAAAGCATTAGAGAGTCACCGCGATAAGGAATTCATACTTATACTCTACAACCAGGGGTAAGTGCTACACTAGTTGCTATACTTATTGATTATACTTTATAAGCAACACGAACTTAGATTTAATGATCATGACATTCCTGTGTAGGTTCAACTAAATTCTAATTGTAATTATATCAAAATGGAATAGGCTAATATATCTTGATTCCCTAAAGAAGAATAAAACTAACTACATAGTTGTCCAACAAGTAATCGACAGTAAACGTATTTTCTCCATAGATAACTCTATTATAGTCTTTTCTTCCTTCCCAATGACTAAGGCTAACTTTTTATAATTACGTAGGTCGTTCGCCATGTACATTACAAAGGTACAGAAATGCAAGTTAGGGATTGACGCTCTGCAACACGTTCTAGATTTCCCGGTATTCACTAGTGCACATTAATCCTATACAACACTTCGTAGTAATGCCTCTCAAACTAACAAATTCTATTTTTGTAGTACCACCAGTAGTTGCCAGGCAACAACACCTGTGGATTCTATGTTTGTCACAATATACAACTACTCATCGGTTCCGCGAAGAACAATCTTGAGGTTTGTCAATCTTGGGATAATTATTTCATACTTGTCAATTTATATATATATATATATATATATATATATATATATATATATATATATATATATATATATATATATATATATATATATATATATATATATATAATATCGATATTCATATCATCGATCTTCGAGTTCATCCATTACTACAACTCTGATGGAATAGGCCGACCTCAAATATATTCAAAGACAGTGCGCATACTTCTTGATGTCTAAAGTTATAAAAGAAAATAGGGAATTGCACAATGTAGAATGAATTTCACTGGGATAAGATTGAGCTTAATTGTTCACGTGTGTCTTTGTATTTTATTTGTATTAATTGATTTGTGAAATGGATATTCTTGTTTCTGAAATGAATAAATGTGAATTGAATGTATATATACTGTGTTAATCTGCTTGTTTTAGAGGGCATAGCTAACATTTCTTGAGGTTAGTCAACAAACAGAAATAGATTTAGGAACAGAAAATAATATCACAAATGGTTATTAACTCGCAGCCGTATATGATAGTTGCTATCATAGATGGTTTGTAGTAGAAATCGTCTGTGATAGAGTTCTCTGTGATATATAGTTTATCACAGACGGTTTGTAGTTGAAATCGTCTGTGATAAACCATATATCACAGACGATTTCTACTACAAACCATTTGTGATAGTCGACTATCACAGACGGTTTTTATTAAAAACTGTATGTGATAGTCTGCATCACGGACGGTTCGAAAGTCGTCTGTGATGACCTCAAATTATTACTGATCCATAACTCAGACGGCTCATGAAACCATTTGTGATGACGTTTTTAAACCGTCTGTAATGACCTGTTGTGCACTAGTAGACTACAAATTTATTTGTTGTTCGTTATACAAAACATATAGGACATGTCCATAAGTTATCATGCCCTCAGAAGGTTTTAAGATGGCTTTTTGTAGAGATTTGTTTTTCTCCTCTCCTAACTTGATGAGTTGCAAACACATTATAAGGATATTGACACTTTACAGGCAGTGCTTCTAAAATAGATTAATGGTGCTAGAAACCGCTTTGTTGTTGATTTACCCATTAATTCCCAACCCGCTGACACCCAACACAAGTACACGTCGGCTTGCAGATATGCTGACAATAGAAGTAGAAACAGAAATGAAGAAATTAAATGGCAATCTAATGGACGGGTGGTTGCAATTTTATTTAGCACTTGTTATACAAAATGTATACCACACGTCCATGGTTTGTCATGACCTCACAAGATTTTACGATGGTTTTGTAATATTTGTTTCTCTCCTCTCACGAATAATGAGTTGCAAACAGTATAAAGTATGTTAAAACCTTATAAGCATTTGTGCTAAAATAAATTAATGGCGATAGAATCCGCTCGGTGGATACCCATTAATGCCCACCCCGCTGCACACCCAACATAAGTGCATGCCGGGACAAACACACCAGCTTGAAGATACGCTGACATTGCAGAGAGTGGTTTTTCTTCATACATATTAGCTCTCTTCTTTTGGGTTTCTACGAGCCATTTTTCTACAGTAAAATACTTTTTTTTATGGTAATTAGTTTTTAAATAGGATATCTTTTTAAGATGAGATCTATAAGTTGATTATAATACACACTACAATAACTTCATTTATATCGCCCAAAATCACATACGAGTCTCTATCACTCTGTACTCTCTTTCACGAATAGCTAAAAGCCATAAACCACGGCCAAAAAGAACATGTACATTGTGTATCCCACCGCCACTCTCCCCCCATTATCCCTCCCTCGAACCGTTCTGTCTATCTCTCATGCGGCAGAACGCTAGTGACCAGGAGACCTCGCCATCGCTGCTGCGAAGGACGAGCTCCACTCCAGCATCCGCAGGGTCACTATGGGTGGTGCGGGCTTAGATCCACCGGATTCAGAGACGAGGAGCTCGGAAGGACCATATGAGAAGGTCATGTTTAACGTTGTGATAAACTATTGCAATGTTTCTGGAATGGTTATTTAATTTTGCAAAAGCTTGCATTTTGTTGGTGTGGTCATACCTCAGGGCGGTAGTACCGCTGGGCGTGTGCGGTCATACCGGAATGCAGTAGCACTGAATTTTACATGGCAGTACCTTATTTTCAAAGAGGTCCATTTCGAGATTGTAAGGTGCGGTAGTATCGACCTAGAGGAGCGGTAGTACTAGCTTGAGATGAGTGGTAGTACCGGTTTTGGCAGAAATTGTGGATTTTGGGTTTTGAGTCATGGATTGAGTTGGAGTGACTGGATCATTGAATTAAGATTGCATGATGCATATTTTGACTAACGTTGGTCAAATTGTGAAGAACTTGTGCACAAAATTTTTTTCTTTGTCTTTGGATATGCAAGGTCGTTTGGAGTCAACAATGGTCATCGGTGAGGATCGGGGCTATGATCATAGAAGAGCTGAGGCCCAAAATGATCGAGGATGCTGGGGTGAGATGGTGAGCTCAAGTATGGCATGAGAAAGACAGAAAATGTTGAAGGCGAGTTTGAATGGCGGGATTGCACCATATGGCTTGGACGGTCTAAGTGAGCCGTGGTTCGTGGAACTGAAACGGGAGAGACTTGGCAACATGTGACAAGCTAATGGTGCCCCTACACATGACAAGCATGGCGATTGCTTGCAAAGAATGGTAATGATCGGGGTCAAGAAAGGGTATTTTGATAGTTTAGCTAAAATACCGAAAACTACCTTGAATTAAAACCATGGCGCATGGGCAGTGTGTTGGAGAGCGGTTTAGGTAAAGGTAGATCTGGTTTGATCGAGACAGATCAAGGCTAAGGATTTAACAGATACATGATTATGGGCTTTGAAAAACGTGCATAAGTGAATATGTGTGAGTAAAACCCGTATGTGGGAGTTAACGGGTTTTCTCTACTGTGCTAAATGGATAGTATCCATTTAGGGATGGATGTGGCTGGCTAGCTCATCTATAAAAGGGGGTTGGGATAGATACATGTAGTTATCCATCTAACCCCAGACATGTGGTTATCCATCTAACCCATCTTTCTTGTGCTCTCATGTCTAGGGCTATGGTTTGATAGTTGAGTGCCTTGTATGCTCTTTGTCCTCTAAAGTGGAGTGGATATAAAAGCTACCTTCTCAAGTAAACAATACATCAATCGTAGTGCTTCTCTTTGAGTCTCTCGTGTTTTGATTGATGTGCTCTTGCTTCGGTTGGTTTTGATCTCTCCTCTTACTTTCTCTTGATCTTTTTGTGCCAACGACGTGTAAGAGATAGAGTTAATATCTGAAAATCTATTTTCACCAATCTAGCCACTTTAATAGCAAGTTCATGAGGAAACCCGTTTTTGCATGACTTTGGCCTCTTTGAGCGATTTCAGGATCCGAGGGTTTTTGGCTTGATTTCTCTGGTATTCTAACTTGTTGTGATATGTAAGAATACATCTAGACCTATCTTGATCATCATCCACACACAAGCAAAGTTTTATTCACCGATTTTAATTTTGGCTTGGTTTTTATGCACTTTTCTTCAAACTAAAAAAGGCCTCAATTTTGGTTATGATTTTCATGATCATTTGTTGGAATAGGTTTATAATACCCTAGAGAATATCCCTACAAAATTTTATGTCATTGGATCTATGGATCAAAAGTTTCATCGATTTTAGTTTTTGAAATTGTGCTAAATTCACTATTTATTTGCTGATTTCCCAGTCAGACTGGGGTGACGATGGCGTTTAGACCGCACGAAGGTTAGACCACCCCCTGTGAGAGAGGTCAGACCGCTGGTGTTGAGTATTTCATCGAATTTCGATTTGTTGAGTCCTTTTGATCTGTGACTTTAGGAGAAGGTGATATTCTTTGTAACTTCCTAGTTATCTGAGAATAAAACATAGAATAATTAGGAGAATTTTAAGTAGGCACCGTTTACACCTCTGTTGCCATCCGATCCAACAAGATTGGTGGTATGTAAGGCCGGCAAGGCGCCGGTGGCGGTGTGACCAGATCCAGTGGAGTGTAGGGTGACTGCCAGAGCGTGTGCTTGCCTGTGATCCCATGAGGGGGATGTGTCGCCACTAGATTCGCTTCTTCCCCACCTCCAACTGCCGATTATGGAGGCCTCTTCTCTGGATCTGACCATCCTCCACTAAGTCTAAATGCTTTAATGTAACACCCCCATTTCTAGGGACGTCGTGAATCTCTTGCAACTATCTAGGACTGTTCTGCTACGAGGTATTGCAGTCGAGTGTACACCATTGCAAACACATGCTCAAATTCAAAAGCCAACTTTATTACCAGATAACAGCTTATCAATCAAGTTTTACAGCGGGACGTGCGACCCTTAGATACATTACAACACAAAAGAACACCACAGGCGTGCCTCAGCAGAGAACATTTATTGTACGAGAAATAATAGTGTGTAAATAACATAATAAAAATATTGATAAATAAATAATTAAAGGAATGTTGGTTCAACATGATCAAAGACTTGTGATTTGCCTTGAGGATCAATATATTCTACAATTTCATATTCTTCCGAGTCTGGTGCTTACAATTGAACTTCTCCTTCCTGGACTGATTGATCTTCAGTGTCGTGTGTTACCACAAATCAAAAGAAAATAAATCAATTCCATGTCGAAGGGTTGAGCTAGGAAGAAAGAAATAAAATAAAGAAATAAAATCCAGAAAAATTAAATAAAATAGGTTTTGGGATTAAAGGAGTTTGGTATGGGAAAATGGAGCTAAGGAATGGATAGATGGATTCGAAACGATCGAAATAGACATATATATGTATTTTAGGGTTTCATGAACAGTAACGGGTCTGGGTACTGTTCATCGTGGGTTTTACTATTCACAGAGGGTTTGGTCCTCATCGGGTTGTCGCTGCGTACTCGGAGAACTCTACGAGTACTCAGGTGGTCTTTGTTGGCACAAGACTTGCTCATGAGCAAAGGTATTTGTGAAGCTGGAAGTCGTGGTCGTGGTTACGTGGTTGTAATGACTCATGAGTAGTCGAGTGCGAAGTCGACAAAGATCAGACAATGTACGAGTTGCTACGGAGATCAGACGATGTCCAAGTAGTTGCGCGGTTTGGATGGCGTCTGGGTGGCTTAAGAGATCGGAAGACGTTCGAGCAGTTTAAGAGCATCGAACGACGTACGAGTGGCTTAAGAACATCGGACGACGTACGAGTGCCTTAAAAGCATCAGACGGCGTCTGAGTGGTGTGGCTCAAGACTCGAAGCGGCGTAGTCGAAGTTTCTCTCGATTACAAGGTGGTTGAAGATTTCCGACGGTGGGGCGATCAGAGAATCTGTGGTCGAAACAACAATCGACGACCAAGAGTGGGTTCCTGGTGTTTGGAGGTTTCCATTTTGGGGCTCGGTAGCAACTGGGAGTTGGCGTTCACCAGTGGCGAGGTCTCCTCTCTTCAGGACATTTGAATGGCACATGGCTTAAGGATGGGTTAAGAGGATAATAGTGTTAGGATTTGGGCATCTATGGGGTTAGAGGAAGCTCAAGGAAGTGGTGGCTTGGGTCGGCGATGGCTGAGGCGAGCTGTCTACGCTGAAGTCTCAAAGTCGGACAGCGGTGCTAGTCGCCAGCACGATAAGGGGCTCGAGGGGCTAAAGCAGTGGTTTAGTGGTGTTTCTGAGAATATAAAGGTGCTATAGGCGAGAGCAATTGGATTATGATCAATTGAATAAGCAAAATCGAAACTTGGCTTACTTTGAGGTCTTTGGGTGGTCGCCGGCTAGGCTCCAGTCGAAAGCTCAATTGTGTTGTGGTGGTGGCTCACTGGATGCCTGTGCGATGTCTGGAGGGGGTCTCGGCTTTTATAGCCATCCCATGGCGGTTCGGCACAGGGGCGGGGCTAAGGCGGCGGCGGCGCATGGCAGAGGTCGGGAAGGTGTGGGAGGGCACAACGCAGCTAGGAGAGGGGAGGTATAGGCTGTCTCGGGCGCATCATTGCGGTGGTCAAAATGTGATGTGGAGTGTTAGGCGGCGGTTGTGAGAGAATGAGAGTAGAGATAGAGCAGGGAGGTCGGCGAGGCGGTGGTATGAGGTTTACGACAATGAAGGAAAGATGTACGATGGCTTGACCTGACAGAGGAGAGGTACGGGTTGTCTCGGGCGCAGCATTGCGGCGGTCAAAAGCGATCAGAGGCGAGTCAGGTCGGCAGTGAGAGGATGAGGGCAGAGAGAGCGAATTTGGACGGCGGCGGTGAATTTGCCATGACGGCTCCACCAGGTGAGAGCTACGACCGTCAAGAAGTGTGTCAAGCGTCAGGGTTGTCGTACACTGACTTGGCAGTGGCTGGCAAAGTTGCAAGGCGGTTTGCGGTGCAAAGCAGTTGGTCGGGAGGAAAACAGAGTGCGGGAAGAGCTACGGTGACGAGAGTTCTGCTGGCTGGGCTGACAAGTTATCGGTGCAATTAAGGGGTGTCAGAGTCTTGAGAGACGTGGTGGTACAGGCTCTAACCAGTTGGCAGGAACGTGGCAGCGGCGGAAGTAATGAGAAAGGCGGCGGCGAAAGATCAAAGATGATATTTTCGATCGATGAACAGTGCTCTCGCGCGAAAACGGTTTAAGGAAGCGATACGACAGGAACATTGAGGTTTGAATGACTAGGATTGATGTGGAATTTGGTCAGGACTCACAAGAAATCAAATTCAAACAAGAATTCTAATTAATTTTGAAATTTTGGTTTTGTTTCATTCGGGCTCCCCGAGTGCACCTCCGCCGGAGTTTGTATCCGCCTTCGTCGACAAAGGATCCACCTGCTCCAAGCCCGCCGACGTCATCATCTCCCATCTCCGAGCTCCAAGTGGCCCCTGATTTTTGATCCCATTCGAATGAATTTGATCCCCGGATTTGATGGGGGAAAATGAATTTGTGCTGTATTTCTTAATTTCTCATATTGGATCCCAGTTTGTGCGGCATCCGAAATGTCCTTTTGACTCGTGTTCATTTTCCTTGAGCCCGAAAATGTGTAGAAAGAGATGAATCCCGGATCCGAAATTCGATAGAACCTTGGTTCGTGCAATTTCTTGACGTTGAAAATCCTGAAAAAAATTTCCTGGTTCGTGTATTTTTTCCTTGCAAAATCTTGAAGATGAAAACGAAAAGCTATTGGTTCATGCAAGAGAGAGAAGGCGAATGATTGACTCATGTAAGAGAGAAGTGAAGAATAGATGTATTTGCCTAATCACGAATTTATTTTGGACCGTATTCCCCCCTCCCATCTGCACCAATCTCAGAGCCACTCTGTGGTGTGGATGGTCCATGTACATGCATATGTGGTTTTGCTTTTTCAGACATTGCAAGCGGAAACAGAAAGGAAGGGAAAAAACAATCTCATAAAAGTATGACTACAATTTCATTTAGTACTTGTTATACAAAACATGTACATCACGCTTACGGTTTATCATGACATCGAAATGTTTTAAGGTTGTGCTCAGTGGGGCTTTTTTTTGGCTTTTGACTTTTTTATTGTAGCTGACTTATTTTGTACTGTAGCAGCTGGTAGTTTTTTATCGTAATTAAATTTTAAAAAATTAAAAATAAAAAAATAGGTTATTCTATTACGGACAATGCAAAGAAACACAGAAAAAAAAGGAAGGATGAAAAAGTCTCTGAAAAAGCTAAAAGCTAGAAAAACACAAAATTAAAGATGGCTTTCGTGCCAATAAATATTTTCCCCTCTCACGAACGATGAGTTGCAACAGTACAATTTTCTCCCTACATTGCATGTGCAAATTTATAGCTAGGACCTAACCTTGCTTCCATTCCACTGCCTTCTGTTTTTTCCTTTGAAGGTTCCAATTCCACTATTTAAACAAGCAAAGTCTCAAGCAGTTGGCTTGTTTCATGGGTTTCGTCCGTTCGAAAAGGACACAACCGGACCACCCTATGGCTACACCGCCAGCCTTCCTTCCCATGCAAGCCCAGCTGGTCACTGACCAACAACTACTGGGATCGTAATTAAAAAGCCTCTCCATGCCATGTAAGAACTGTATACATATAAGTAGCTGGTGGCAAAGCATTGTGCAGGCTAGTGAGAGCTTGTAGGATCATAGAGACATGACCAAACAAAATTAGGCCATGTAGCAGAAGCAGAAGAGTCACACATACATGAACAACATGTTGTAGCTACAAGGGCATTTCGGTAATTTCCTAATTGAAAAAGAAACCACAACATTCATGCTGTACGTCCCAGATCTTAAGCTTGTACCATGCACTGTAGTTCCAGTCTGCTGATTGAGAGCTCAGTTGAGACCAACCCTAATTAAGAATGATGTGTTATCCAAACGAGACCTAACTTAATTGCTTACTGAATTCATTCAGATGATATAGGTTTTGTGTACAACTTTATCTTTGGTGGTTCTCCTAAAATGAACCATTAGAGGAAAAGGAGGCCGAAATGGAGGCAAGTATAAACCACGAAATTAAAATATTTTGTTTATGCTCTAGGGATTTTAGTAACTCGGACACGATTGCTCGAGGAGAACCTATGCGAACCAAATAATTAGTTTTTCGATCGGACATTTTGGCCGGCGACGAAGGAGGATCCAGATCGATACGTATGAGCTTTTCCCTAGATCGATCCACAGTGGTGTGTAGGGCTGAGAGAAGGCTCACTCTGCAAGCTACTCAAGATAGGCTTGAGCTCAAAACGAACCGTGATTAATTTGGTCATGGACTATACCAGTGCAAGTGTGCTCTTGCTTATTTGGTCAAGTTGAGCTTGAGGTCAGCTTCAAGGTCCGAATTAACCTTGGTCATTTCGGCCTCGTGCCTTGCTTAGCTTTGTGTTTACATATTACACCATGGTCTAGTCGATCACCAAGAGAAAGAAATATATATATATATATATATATATATATATATATATATATATATATATATATATAGAGAGAGAGAGAGAGAGAGAGAGAGAGAGAGAGAGACTGAAGTGTGGAATGATTCGGACATTTATGAGCAGAGGAAAAAAAAAGGAAAATCAATACGAAGAGGGGTGGGTTCTTTGAGCTTACTGATAAGCGTGCGCATGAAATCCATGTCAAAAATATTGATTACATGTCCTTAGTCATGAGTTTTGTTTGCATAGAATTGTACGTCTTTCTTGTTGTTAGATATTTTTTTGATTTGATCTCATCTTTCCTAAAAAATAAATATTCTTCATGTACTCATGAGTGCTTGAGTCATGGTGTAACATATATCTGACATCTGGGTCAAGGAACTATTAAGAAATTAACATACCGTATGGAAACAATACTAAATGTTTAGTGTATAAAAACATAAGGAAATTAACATACCGTATGAGAACATTTCATTTCATAATTTCACCATTCATTACATTACTAAATATTTCATTCCATGCTGGTTGTTTCGTATGGAAATAGTGCATGCTAAATAATTAGTGTATACGAAAGGCGTGTCTGGAAACATTCCGTATGGAAACAAGCCAAGATTTGCAAGCACACATAAGATTAGGAGGATCTCGGCATTAACCTCCTCGATCTTCTTCCCATGCCGAGATTTGCTTCCCATGCCAAGATCTGCTTCCCATCACCGATTTGATCATCGCCCCGTTGGCTGAGCCATCGTCTTCTTCCATCAGTGCAAGATCAGTATATTCATTCCATATCTCACCAACAGCACAATCTAACCCAACTAATCCACTCGAACCACCGACCTAGCCCAACCCACTAGCATTCAGAAGGCTCATTATCCGGTCGATAGTCGTAAGGTACAGTAATCGGTCGATAGTCGTAAGCTACAGTAACTAGTCGGTAGTCATAAGTTACAATACCTGGTCGGTGCTCGGAAGACCTGTGTGGTCGAAGACTGGTAGTATCAGCTTTGTGTGAGCGGTACGACCGAAGTTACGGTAAGAACTGTGGTCGAGACGCCATGGTCAAAGTGTTGTGGTCGAAGGACTCGATGTTGTAAGGAGTCAACTTAGTCAGGTCTGTATGTGGGCATAGACTTGGTTAGATCTGTGTGTGTGGTTGTAGCTATATTAAACCAGTCATAAAGCTACAGTAAACTAGTTGATAGTCGTAAGCTACAGTACCTGATCGGTGCTCGGAAGACTTGCGTGGTCGAAGACCTATAGTACTAGCTTTGTGTGAGCGATACGACCGGAGTTGCGATAAGAGCTGTGGTCGAAGTGCCGTGGTCGAGGGACTTGAAGTCGTAAGGAGTCAACGTGGTCAAGTATGTGTGTGGTCATAGACTTGGTAAAATATGTGTTGTGGTTGTAGCTACAGTAAACCAATCGTAAAGCTACAACAAGCCAGTCGATAGTCGTAAGCTATAGTAACCTATCGGTTGTCGTAGGCTATAGTACCTGCTTAGTGCTCAGAAGACCTGCGTGGTCGAAGACCGGTTAGTATCGGCTTTGTGTGAGTGGTACGATCGGAGTTGTGTTAAGAGCCGTGGTCAAGATACCGTGGTCGAAGTACCATGGTCGAAGAGCCGTGATCGAGATGCCATGGTCGAAGTACCATGGTCAAAGGACTCGAAGTCGTAAGGAGACAACTTGGTCAAGTTTGTGTGTGTGGTCATAGCTACAGTGAACCATTCGATAATCGTTGGTCGATAGTCGTAGCCACAGTAACTGATCGATAGTCATAAGCTACAGTACATGGTCGGTGCTCGAAAGATCCGTGTGGTCGAAGACTGGTAGTACCGTCTTTGTGTGAGCGGTACAACCAGAGTTGTGGTACAACCGTGGTCGAAGAACCGTGGTTGAAGTGCCACTATCGAGGTGCCGTGGTCAAGGCGCTGTAGTCGAAGGACTCGAAGTCATAAGAAGTCAACTTTGCCAGGTCTATGTGTGGTCATAGTCTTGGTCAGGTCTATATGTGCGGTCATAGCTACAGTGAACCATCGATAGTCGTAGGTCGATCGACGCAGCTACAGTAACTGGTCAATAGTTGTAAGCTATAGTACCTGGTCGGTAGTTGTAAGCTACATACCTGGTCGGTGCTCAGAATACTTGCGTGATCGAAGACCGATACTACTGGCTTTGTGTAGTGGTACGACTGGAGTTGCGGTAAGAGCCGTGGTCGAGATGTCGTGGTCGAAGGACTCGAAGTCATAAGAAGTCAACTTGGTAAGGTTTGTTTGTGTGGTCATAGACTTGATCAGAACTGTGTGTGTGGTCATAGCTACGGTGACGCGATACGATAGTCCTATAGTAAGCCTTATAGTTGTAAGCCACGATGGCGGTCGGTAGTCATAAGCTGCGTGCACAGTCGATGCTCAGAAGACCTACGTGGTCAAAGACTGGTAGTACCGGCTTTGTATGAGCGGTACGATCGGAGTTACGGTAAGAGTCGTGGTCGAGACACCGTGGTCGAAGTTCTGTGATCGAAGAGCCATGGTCGAAGTACCATGTTCATCTAGACATCAACAACATCACTGATCATTAAGAACCCAAAATATTATATAGCACATAATTAAATGCTAAAAGTAATAAGGTGTTATGATATAATGATCATGGAGCTTATTTTCCACAATCAACTAAATTTAAGAAGATGGGGGAGGACATCACAGACCTTGTGTTATTAGAGGCATGGATGTGTTGTGCCGACATAGTAGGTCACGGGCAGCGTCGAGTTCATATATACTCATAATCGGTTTGTCATCTAGTTCTTCCATTATATGTTAGTGATTGGATAATTAGTGACAACCGGATAAGTAAGCTTTTCTTTAAAAGCTTATCTTAGAATATACAAATATTACGTACATGACGTATACTCACAAATGAATTTTTATCTCATTATTTATTGAGATTGTCATAAATTACCAAAAAAAGAAAGATTGTATAATCTAGTCTCTCCATTATAAGTTAATGGTGAAGTTTGGTAATTAATGACAATTGATTTGTGGACTAATATTTTTAATTAGTTTGATGAATATGTTAGGTTCCACAAATGAGGATGACTTGGGATGACTTCATGGATTGAAGATTATCAAGTCAAGACAGAAGATTGCATCATGTGTTGAAGGCTATCAAGAAGAAAATGCATCATGAGTTGATGCATGTCCAAGAGGAGATGGTCATGTGTTAATCATCAAGTCAAGTGAAGACCTATCATGTGTTGATGGAGGTCAAGTGAAGGATGGATCATGTGTTGATGCATGAAAAGACGATAACCCAGACTTGAAGTGTAGATGTGAGTCATCAAGCTTCAAGAGGATGCGCAAGGTAAAGGCATGGCTAGCTTGGGCTAAGGATGTGTTCCTAAGCTTTTACCGGTCTTGGTGTTTGGTTGGAAGACCGGGTTGCTAGTATAGGTTGTCGTGCTATTAAAAGAGGTCATGTCTAGTAGCTTGAGTCTCATCATGTGTTGATAACTTAACCTCACTTGCTCTAGCTCTTCTTGGCATGAGACTTGTATTTACGAATATGTTTTGCAAATAGTTGTGGCTCATGTGTTGAATCCTTGTAACATGGGATTATACATTGCAAATATGTTTTGCAAGTGTTTGAAGTCTATGTTTCTATTCTTTGTAGTATAAGGCTTATATTTGCAAATGTGTTTTACAAATAGTTGAAGCTCATATATATAATCCGTGTGTCATGATTCTAAAAGTGTGCAAATATATTTTGCAACTTGTTGGGAATCATGGATAATCCTTGTGTGCATAATACTGTAGTTTGCAAATGAGTTTTGCAAAATTTGTTGAAGTATATACATTTCTCAGGGAAATTAAAACTACTATAGTGTATTCTGTGGTACTACCACTGAACAGAATTACCACTGTTGTAATCACGAAACTACCGCGTTCGCTGTGGTCGAAGACCTATGTGATCGAACTGACGTGATTAAAATAATGTGATCGAAGACCGAGTTAGTGGTCAGAGATTGTATGATCGAAGACTGACACGGTCGAAAATCGACATGGTCGATGTGGTCTAGACCTGAGTGGTCGAAACCAATGTGGTTCAAGACCAGCGTAGTCGGAGACCTGTGTTGTCGAACGGGACAACGTGGTCGGAGAACAACGTGGTCGAACCATCCAACGTGGCCAGGGACCAGTGTAGTCGATGATCGGTACTTTCGACCAGCTCTGTGTGAGCGGTCCGATCGGCTCTGTGTGAGCATCTGACTAGCTAGCGGTACTACCAGCTCTGTGTGAGCGGTACTTTTGAGTTTCGGAATGACCGGCTTGTGTAGTGGCACATTTTCTCCAGAGAGACACCTGTGTGCAGTCTTCTCATCCTTGAGGAAATCGGTAGTTCCGCTCGAGTCTGCTGATACTTTCGATGATCGATAGTACTGGGACTTTGCACGTCGGAACAATCGAATTTGCCTACAACGGCTAGTTTTCTAACCGTTGTAGAGGAGGAAAGTGCCAATCGTGGTGACTGTACTTTTGGATATCCTTTTTCGGGTTTTGCTTTCGTGACTTGTTTTTGTGGTGTGGGTATATATACCCCTTGTGGCTAGTTGGAGTAAGTTTTGTTGCATCCTTTGACACTCCTTTGAGCTAGTGTGAGGTCCTCATCTTAATTTTGTATGTGTTGCACCTTATGAGCAAGGAGGAAGGATCTACATTGAATGTGTTGTATCTAGAGGTGGTGTGTATCCACTTGAGCGGTGTGCATTCGTTGCACGTGGTGAGTGTCAAGCGGTGGCTTGACTAATTACTTTGGAGCTTGCCGACTCCTAGATGGCATTGGAGACATCGCGTGGTGATCTTCTAAAGAAGCATTTGAGAAGGCAGCAAATTCAGTGGTGTAGTGTTCGCCATCTCGGGGTGGAGGAAGAGCAACCTTAGTGGATTGAGTTGTTTTGTGTTAATTTGTGGAGCTAGTCCAATTCATTTGGGCTAACCTCAACGTTGACTAGGGGAGATCGGCAAGTCTCCGATCACCACGGTAAAAAGCGGTCATGTCAATTGTGGTTTTTTTCTTGTGCTCAATTTACATTCAAGCAATTTACAATCATAGAATTAAATGGATTGCTTGTCAACCTAGAATTACAAACCTTGTCATAAGCCTTAGAGTGTTGATGCACTTAGGTGAACATAATTAATTTAGGCGATATTTATGCTAAACCAATTTGACATATACATATATCTTATATAGTTTAGCTAAATAGAAATTGATAATAATTATAGAATTTTTATCGCATATTCACCCCATCTAGTATCCTCGATTTACAAGGAGGCGGGCACGAACGTCGGAGGAGGGGCGCAGGCACGAACCGGGGGACTGAGTGTGGCGAGTGGCGCCGCGAGAGTGGAGTGGGTGGAGGTGGCAATGCGGTGAGTAGGGGAGACACGAGGCGGAGGGTGGCGGAAGGGGACGGAGCGGTGGAGCAGGAGGCCAAGGGAGGAGGGGGTAGAGTGGTAGAGGGTGGAGCGCATGGAGTGGTGGAGCATGGGGTGGTGGAGCGGTAGGGCGTCGCGAGCGGGGAGCATTGGGGCGCCGATGGATTGTGGGCGTGAGGTGACGCCAATAGATTGCGGGCGTGATGCGGGGCATGATTACGGGGGCATGAGGCATTGGTGCTCGGTGTAGGCGAATCGTGAGGTAGGATTGGCAAGGCCAACTTGCAATCGTGGACGTTGGATGAACTGAATAAATAGTGTAGATATTCAGATGTTAGGACCAACTTGCAATGTTAGTCGTTGGATTATATTGATCTAACCATAAGGAGAGGACGGTATTAACGTGGTTGGGTGACAAATGATTTAATCAAACTGGTGTTTTTATATTAGTATAGATGACTTAGCTTTCTACAATAACTAGCTTTTAAACAGAGTGTCTTTGCAAGACGGGATCTATACGTCAATTGTAATAGACACTGTTCCAACTTCATCTATATCGGCCAAAATTACACGCACGTATCTCTCTTCTTACTCTCTCTCGCAAATAGCTAGAATTCGAAAATTTAAATAAAAAATCGTAGCCTAAAAGAACGCACCTGAGAATACCACTTGGAATTAAGGAGGTCACATTGGTCATGTGCAGTGGCGGATTCAGGATTTCATCATGCGTCGGGCTAAATTGTAACATGCTAACATCCTAAGAACGAATGTGAATTTAGACTCACACCACGACATAATAGAAGTACGTCACAAATACAGATTTAGCTCAGTGATTCAACACAAAACATAATAACAAAAACATGGCAAAATATAAATAATGTAACACAGTGGAGATACAATTTTGAGTACCTAAATAACGAAGATTTGCTCTCATCCTAGGCCGCCACTTCTTCACCAACAGTAGGACAAGAACTAGAACCTACAAAGACAACATATGAGAGTAAATCAAACAGGTGCATGAATAAATACGAAGAACATGAAGTTTACATTTATAAGAAGCCAACTTACAACTAGCATGAGATGACAATGTCTTGCTCCTCTTCATTTCGTTTACCTAATTAGCTAATCCCTAAATAGATAACAACAAAACACATGGCATTCAATAATTCAGATTTTCAATACTCATACAACATCCCTCCCTCCCCTTTAATTTCAGATCTAGCACTAGTCATAATTTGAACCATATATTCAATTCAATTAGTTTGTCAATTCCAACACTAGTCCACCATGGTCCATTAGGAGTTTAGGACTCAGGAGATTCAGTAATCACTAATCAGGAACACTTGAACAATGAATAGGACATACTCATACAGACTATACATTCATACACTCATACTGGTAACTACCATATGTCATACAAAATCCCTAATATGATAATATCAATTCACCATCTCCGCCCAGTCCCCACCAATGACCAATTCGCCATCCAACCCATCCCTAATATCAATTCGCCATCTCCCCACCAATGATCAATTCTTACAGTTCCTCCAGATTCCAAAACACATACAAAATCTAAAAAAAGGAGGGATTTTCACCTGTGAGGTTGTGACCTGTCGATTGGGAACGATTGGATTTGGATTTTTGGAGCTATGAAGGGGAGCACGATTGGAGGGGAGGGCCGAGCCGCCGAGGGCCAGGTGGGGTGGCACCACGATAGAGTAGACGGCTTGCGGCATCACCACCGGCTTGAGGTCCGGACTCGGGCGATGGAGCTTGGAGGTCGCATCACAGGCACCGCCGCTTCTTGAGGCCTAGACTCTAGAGCGATGGAGCTTGGAGGTTGGAGTTGATTTAAAATGAATTTGATTTTGGGTAGATGGCCCGTGTCATCAAATTGTACGTAAAATGATATTAAATCAAACTATATCGAAAAACTCGATAAGACAAGGAGAGGATCCACGCCAGGCGATGATGTGGGATAGTAGGAGGGAGGCGGGCCAGCGGCCGCCCGGAGGTCGGGAGCCGACACCGCGTAGGGGCTAGGGTTTCTCTTTCTCACAACTTCACGTGGCGTCGTGGCTGCGTGCGGGCGAGTCGTGAGCGGTGCGACGCCTCGGGTTGGTTTGTTGGTGACTTGCTGGACTGGACCATGGACGAGTGACTTACCGCTTTGGGCTGTAATGAATTCCCGTTGGGCTGGGCCACTTCATGCCATCTCAGGCTAGGCTGCAATGCCTCGGGCTGAGCCTCTAAAAAGTGTACTCTTTAGTCCATATAAATTTTTTTACACTGGTTATTTTTCTAGGTCTTTGCGTATAATCTACCTAGCCTAAGATCTAGATCCATCTCTAATCATGTGCTGGAAGACCATAGAGATAGAATCCCTCTCTGTCTCTCTTTGCTTGTCTAGCCATATGCATCTGGAGGCTGAGGAGGCCACCATCTCGCACGGAAAACGCTCTGGCTACACACAAAGGCTGCCCCTTTTTAGCTGTTGGCTGGCCATTTCTTTCTTTCTTTCTTTCAGGGAAGCGTCCGTCCCGTCGATCTAGCTCCTCCCGGCGTACGTACTCGCCGTCGTGCCCAGAAAAAAAAGGGTCCCTTCTTTTCAAAGTAACATACAGCGTCCCAGTTCCAGTTCCAAGCAAAGCAATACAGCGCATACAGTTGTACAATGATTCGTTCATGTTAATTTCGGAACAGTACGTGCACGGGAATCCCAATCTTCGACCGCCATCCGATAGGATGGTCCAGCTAAGCGCGAGCGGCTTGTGTGAGATTGATTGTACGTGCGATTTTGAGTTCTGATTGTATGTCGCCCAATTAAAAAATAAAAAAGAAAAATATCTTAGAAAGAACTAGGTATCCTAGTCATTAAAAAAAAATAAAGTACAGCTAAATTCAAATCAAAGAGGACTGGAACCTAAGGGGTGTCGTCCAGTTCACACCTCCCATTTGTGTCGGTTAGGGATGGAAACGGATCGGATACGGTCGAATAGTATCAAATACGAATACGAATCCATATTTTTAAAACGAATACGAATACGAATTCGAATATTCTCAAATACGAATTCGAATATTCTCAAATACGAATACGGATATTTTCGAATACGAATATCGGATAAAACGGATTTCTAGCGATTTTCACCGCTTTTGATCGTTACCGGTTTTAAACCATCTAAATTCAAATTTTGAATCACAAAATTTGTACGAATTTTCATGGATTCTAGAAACGGATCGAATACTTAATCGAATAGTCTCGAATACGGATACGGATACTGAATATTCTCGAATACGAATGCGAATACGAATACTCTCAAATACGGATACGAATATTCTCGAATACGAATACGAATATTTTCGAATACGAATTTTTGCTTACCATATTCGTGTTTTCTCGGATACGAATATCGGATAAAACGAATTATCCGTTACCGTTTTCCACCCCTAGTGTCGGTACGACGAAAGGTCTGTATATAAGATTGCAAGATAACATAGGATATATTTTGGGTCTCTTTTTTCGACTTTTGAAATCGATTTTTCGCTTTTGCTATAGTATTTTATTTTCAAACGGAGTATTTTGGGTCTACAAGTTAATTGCAGTACACGTTAAAATCTCAATATCTGTACCATCTAAAATCGCAAGCGAGTATCTCTCTCCGTAATCTCTTCCGTAAACAGTTAAAATTTAAAAATTTCAGTAAAAAATAATAAATCACCATCATAAAGAACAGATCCTTTGTTTGAAGCACGTGGTTACCATTGCTTGTCTTACCAAAAGTTTTTGTGGCAACTTCGACCAAAGATTCACCATTGCACCCTACCGCGTAACAGTTGATTTCCTGCCACTCGTTAGGCAGCCAACGATGGGCAAGGACAACGGTTTATGCAAAGGGCAAAGAGACAAAACAAGATGTAGGCCCTATTTGTTTTGGATTCTAGGTAAGCTAGCTACTTCTAGTAGCTAAAAGCTCCCCTAAACAGTCCAGATTTTAGGCTAGTTATCGATAATCAAAACTGGAAGCTGAATTGTACTAGAATCAAGAAGTCGACAACCGAGCTTCTCAGATTCTACAGACTAATACCCTTTGATTTGAAGCTAATTACCCGCAAATGCCACTAAATAAAACCTCGCCTCGCCGCCGCCCGATTCCCCGCCCGAGTCCCCCGCCTGCTCCTCCCGATCCCGCCCCGCCCCGCCCGCCCCGCCTGCCTCCTCCCCGCCCACCCCCCCTCCTCCTCGCCGCCTCCCAACCGCCGCCCGCCTCTCTCCTCCCCTCCTCGCCGCCCACCCCGATCCGCCGCCCGGATCCACCGCCCCACGCCTCTCCTCCGCCGCCCACCCCGCCCCTCCCCCCCGCCCTCCCAACCCCCGCCGCCTCTCTCCCCCCGCTTCGGCCATTCTCAGTCCTCCGCCCCTCCTACTCCTCCTCCCTCCCGCCGCCCACCCGGATCCGCCGCCCAAATCACCGCCCGGATCCGCCATGCCACATCCGCCGCCTGGATCATCCGCCGCCTCGTGTAATCCGAATGAGGCACATGTCTTTCAATTTGTGTGATGTGATCATGTATTTCAACCTCGTTCTTCAAGGTGAACCTACTTGGGGTCCTATATTGTCATGAGATGTATGGGCTTTACCGATGATTTGCCCGGTGTGTGAGATGTAGGTAGCTTCAAGTCCCGTTCTTCATTGTCATGAGATGTATGGTCGAGAAGAAGATCAAGGTCCGTGAAGAATGTGGTAAAGGAAGCTAGTAATCCAAATGGTGACATATCAACTTCATCCACTTAAAATTATTCTCCATGTATATGATATCAAGATTCGTGAACAAAGCACCATAAACTCATCACTATGAGATTTGAGTACTTGGCAAAGTTGAACGTTGTCTCGTGTTGGAATTGAGGATTCAGAGGGTTAGACAATGATATCATGTGCAACCTATTTCGTGATGACACGGTTTAGAGTCGCCTCATCGTGTGCATCTCAAAGCAATGATTTTGATTGCTATACACATGGTTCCCTATTCGATTGGACCATTTGGAAATGGTCTTATTTTGCAGAGAATCGTGCCCTGCAAATGAAGAAGAAATCCTACAAGGATGGTGGCGACTCGGGCAACCGTGGGGAAAAATTCAACGAACTAATTGAGAAGTCGAATCGAGGTGGCTTATCTCCGCTTGTCATCTGCGTACAAGTTATGGATCCATTATGTTATCGGTTTTGAAATTAAAACTACTATAGTGTATACGTGGTACTACCATGAGAACGAATTACCTTTGTTGTAATCACGAAACTACCGCGTTCGCGTGGTCGAAGACCTATGTGATCGAAGCGGCGTGATTAAAATAATGTGATCGAAGACCGAGTTAGTGGTCGAGATTGTATGATCGAAGATCGACACGGTCGAAAATCGACATGGTCGATGTGGTCTGAACTGAGTGGTCGAAACCAATGTGGTTCAAGACCGGCAGTAGTCGGAGACACTGTGTTGTCGAGCGGGACAACGTGGTCGGAGAACAACGTGGTCGAACCATCCAACGTGGCCGAGGACCGGTGTAGTCGATGATCGGTACTCGACCAGCTACGTGTGGCGGTCCGATCGGCTCGTGTGAGCATCGACTAGCTAGCGGTACTACCGACTACGTGTGGCGGTACTTTTGAGTTCGGAATGACCGCTTGTGTAGTGGCACATTTTCTCCAGAGAGACACCTGTGTGCAGTCTTCTCATCCTTGAGGAAATCGGTAGTTCCGCTCGAGTACTGCAGTACTTTCGATGATCAGTAGTACCGGACTTTGCACGTCGGAACAATCGAATTTGCCTACAACGGCTAGTTTTCTAACCGTTGTAGAGAGGAGCGAAAGTGCCAATCGTAAGCTGACTGTACTTTTGGATATCCTTTTTTTCAGGGGTTTTGCTTTCAGCAGCTTGTTTTTGTGGTGTGGGTATATATACCCCTTGTGGCTAGTTGGAGTAAGTTTTGTTGCATCCTTTGACACTCCTTTGAGCTAGTGTGAGGTCCTCATCTTAATTTTGTATGTGTTGCACCTTATGAGCAAGGAGGAAGGATCTACATTGAATGTGTTGTATCTAGAGGTGAATTGTGTATCCACTTGAGCGGTGTGCATTCGTTGCACGTGGTGAGTGTCAAGCGAGTGGCTTGACTAATTACTTTTGGAGCTTGCCGACTCCTAGATGGCATTGGAGACATCGCGCGTGGTGATCTTCTAAAGAAGCATTTGAGAAGGCCCGGCAAATTCTGAGTGGTGTAGTGTTCGCCATCTCAGGAGTGGAGGAAGAGCAACCTTAGTGGATTGAGCTGTTTCAGGTTAATTTGTGGAGCTAGTCCAATTCATTTGGGCTAACCTCAACGTTGACTAGGGGAGATCGGCAAGTCTCCGATCACCACAGAAAAGCGGTCATGTCAATTGTGGTTTTTCTTGTGCTCAATTTACATTCAAGCAATTTACAATCATAGAATTAAATGGATTGCTTGTCAACCTAGAATTACAAACCTTGTCATAAGCCTTAGAGTGTTGATGCACTTAGGTGAACATAATTAATTTAGGCGATATTTATGCTAAACCAATTTGAGCTAAACTTATGCATCTTATACTTAGTTTAGCTAAATAGAAATTGATAATTAATTAGAGTAGAATTTTTTAGACTGCATATTCACCCCCATCTAGTCGTCCTCCTCGATTTAACAAGGAGAGGCGTAGGGCACGAACGTCGAAGGAGGGGCGCAGGGCATGAACTGGAGTGGGACGGAGTGTGGCAGAGTGGCGCTGCGAGAGTCGAGTGGGTGGAGTGTGGCAATGCGGTGAGTAGGGGGAGACACGAGAGCGGAGGGTGGCGGAAGGGGGACGGAGCGGTGGAGCAGGAGGCCGGGCAGGAGCGGAGGGGGGGTAGAGCGGTAGAGGGGTGGAGCTGCGTGGAGTGGTGGAGCATGGGGGTGAGGTGGAGCGGTAGGCGGGCGTCACGAGGCGGGGAGCATTGGGCGGCCGATGGATTGTGCGCATGAGGGGCGGCGCCAATAGATTGCGGGCGTGATGCGGGGGCGTGATTGCCGGGGGGTGAGGCATTGGTGCCCGGGTAGGCGAATGCGTTGGATTCTACTCTAATTAATTAGTGTAGATATTCAGATGTTAGGACCAACTTGCAATGTTAGTCGTTGGGTTATATTGATCTAACCATAAGGAGAGGACGGTATTAACGTGGTTGGGTGACAAATGATTTAATCAAACTAGTGTTTTTTATATTAGTATAGATGACTTAGCTTTCTACAATAACTAGCTTTTAAACGAAGTGTCTTTTCAAGACGGGTTCTATAAGTCAATTGTAATAGACACTGTACCAACTTTATCTATATCGGTCAAAATTACACGCACGTATCTCTTTTCGTACTCTCTCTCTCTCTCTCGCAAATAGCCATAATTCGAAAATTTAAATAAAAAATCATAGCCTAAAAGAACGCACCCGAGAATACCACTTGGAATTAAGGAGGTCACATTGGTCATGTGCAGTGGTGGATTTAGGATTTCATCACGCGTCGGGCTAAATTGTAACAGGCTAACATCCTAAGAACGAATGTAAATTTAGACTCACACCACGACATAATAGAAGTACGTCACAAATACAGATTTAGCTCAATGATTCAACACAAAACATAATAACAAAAACATGGCAAAATATAAATAATATATCATAGTGGAGATACAATTTTGAGTACCTAAATAATGAAGATTTGCTCTCATCCTAGGCCGCCACTTCTTCATCAACAGTAGGATAAGAACCAAAACCTACAAAGACAACATATGAGAGTAAATCAAACATGTGCATGAATAAATACGAAGAACATGAAGTTTACATTTATAAGAAAACAACTTACCACTAGCATGAGATGACAATGTCATGCTCCTCTTCATTTCGTTTACCTAATTAGCTAATCCCTAAATAGATAACAGCAAAACACATGGCATTCAATATTTCAGATTTTCAATACTCATACAACATCCCTCCCTCCCCTTTAATTTCAGATCTAGCGCTAGTCATAATTTGAACCATATATTCAATTCAATTAGTTTGTCAATTCCAACACTAGTCCACCATGGTCCATTAGGAGTTTAGGACTCAGGAGATTCAGTAATCACTAATCAGGAGCACTTGAACAATGAATAGGACATACCCATACAGACTATACATTCATACACTCATACTGGTAACTATCATATGTCATACAAAATCCCTAATATGATAATATCAATTCACCATCTCCGCCCAGTCCCCACCAATGACCAATTCGCCATCCGACCCATCCCTAATATCAATTCGCCATCTCCCCACCAATGGCCAATTCTTACAGTTCCTCTAAATTCCAAAACACATACAAAATCTAAAAAAAAGGAGGGATTTTCACCTGTGAGGTTGTGACCTGTCGATTGGGAACGACTAGATTTGGATTTTGGAGCTATGGAGGGGAGCACGATTGGAGGGGAGGGCCGAGCCGCCGAGGGCCAGGTGGGGTGGCACCACGGCAGAATAGACAGTCGGTTGCCTGGCTTGCGACCAACTGCATCACCACCGCTGCTTCTTGAGGTCTGGACTCTGGAGCGATGGAGCTTGGAGGCTGGAGCAGACGGGCAGATGGGCCGCGTCGCCGGTGTTGGAGGGAGGCGACTAGGGGTGGAAAAAAAGCTTCTTAGTGGGGCTTGTTGGCTCGGTTTAAAATTACTTCAATTATACTTGTTAATTGGTTAAATATTAAAATGAGTTGATTTAAAATGAATTTGAATTTTGCTCTAGCTCGGCTCGGCTCATTAGCTCGTTTCTAAAAATACTTTCAAATTGTACGTAAAATGATATTAAATCAAACTATATCAATTTTAGAAAAAACTCGATAAGACAAGGAGTTGGCTCAATATCCACCCCTAGAGGCGACGCCGATGCGATGACGTGGGATAGTAGGAGGGAGGCAGGCCAGGCGGCTGCCCTGGAGGCTGGTGGCTGGGAGCCGACACCAGCGTAGGGGCTAGGGTTTCTCTTTCTCACAACTTCACGTGGCGTCGTGGCTGCGTAGGCGAGCCACGAGCGGTGCGACGCCTCGGGTTGGTTTGTTGGTGACTTGCTGGACTGGACCGTGGACGAGTGACTGATTAGTGATTACCGCTTTGGTCTGTAATGAATTCTCGTTGGGCTGGGCCACTTCATGCCATCTCAGGCTAGGCTGCAATGCCTCAGGCTGAGCCTCTAAAAAGTGTACTCTTTAGTTCATATAAATTTTTTTTGCACTGTTATTTTTCTAGGCCTTTGAGTATAAGCTACCTAACCTAAGATCTAGATCCATCTCTAATCATGTGCTGGAAGACCATAGAGATAGAATCCCTCTCTGTCTCTCTTTGCTTGTCTAGCCATATGCATCTGGAGGCTGAGGAGGCCACCATCTCGCACGGAAAACGCTCTGGCTACACACAAAGGCTGCCCCTTTTTAGCTGTTGGCTGGCCATTTCTTTCTTTCTTTCTTTCAGGGAAGCGTCCGTCCCGTCGATCTAGCTCCTCCCGGCGTACGTACTCGCCGTCGTGCCCAGAAAAAAAAGGGTCCCTTCTTTTCAAAGTAACATACAGCGTCCCAGTTCCAGTTCCAAGCAAAGCAATACAGCGCATACAGTTGTACAATGATTCGTTCATGTTAATTTCGGAACAGTACGTGCACGGGAATCCCAATCTTCGACCGCCATCTGATAGGATGGTCCAGCTAAGCGCGAGCGGCTTGTGTGAGATTGATTGTACGTGCGATTTTGAGTTCTCATTGTATGTCGCCCAATTAAAAAATAAAAAAGAAAAATATCTTAGAAAGAACTAGGTATCCTAGTCATTAAAAAAAATAAAGTACAGCTAAATTCAAATCAAAGAGGACTGGAACCTAAGGGGTGTCGTCCAGTTCACACCTCCCATTTGTGTCGGTACGACGAAAGGTCTGTATATAAGATTGCAAGACAACATAGGATATATTTTGGGTCTGTTTTTTTCGATTTTTGAAATCAAATTTTGGTTTTTGCTATAATATTTCATTTTCAAACGGAGTATTTTGAGTCTATAAGTTAATTGTAGTACACGTTAAAATCTCAATATCTGTACCATCTAAAATCGCAAGTGAGTATCTCTCTGTAATCTCTTCCGTAAACAGTTAAAATTTAAAAATTTCAGTAGAAAATTATAAACCACCGTTGTAAAGAACAGATCCTTTGTTTGAAGCACGTGGTTACCATTGCTTGTCTTACCAAAAGTTTTTGTGGCAGCTTCGACCAAAGATTCACCCTTGCACCCTACCGCGTAACAGTTGATTTCCTGCCACTCGTTAGGCAGCCAACGATGGGCAAGGACAACGGTTTATGCAAAGGGCAAAGAGAGAAAATAAGATGTAGTACGAATATATGATGGAGAAGAGAAAGGTCGCTACTTGAGAAGATAAAGCTGATGGGCTCAATGGGCCCGAACGAGATCGACCGAGGCTCAGGTCAGCTTTCACGGCGCTGGCGCAAGGCTGGGGCCCACCAAAATTCCCTGGTCCACGTGTGGCTTTCTCTCCTTCCTTCCTCGAGCGAAGGGATGCAGGGTCCACGTCATCCGCTGACGCGTGGGCCCGGCCAGGCTAGACGACGACGGGGGATGCATCCGGCTACTCGTTGCTCTTGGCGGCTTTTGAATGAATTGATCTGCTGCGAAAATTTTCTATTCTAAATGGGATATAGGTCCGTTCTGAGCTGTTCTAGTTTTTTTTTATTTTGGTTTTTGGTTTATTTAAATTAAAAGCTACTTGAAACACGTTGATTTCTAATTTTGACTTACTTAAACTTTTTTATTTTTTGCTTTTGTCCCTCTTATTTCTTTGCAGTGTCCGTCACGATATAACGGTTTATTATTATTTTTCCTTTTTTTCTCCAAAAAAGTTATCAGCCACTGCAGTGCAATTTTAGCTAAAAGCTTAAGTTATGAGCCAATTAGAGTAGAGCCCAGTTTTGGCTTTTCTCTTCTTCGAAAGTCAAACAGCTTTTCAAGCTCAAAATTGTGTGCACCGTCCATATCGGTGTCTCCGTCGTCTGATACCGTATCAAAAAATACATACAAAACTATCAACCACAGCCAAAAACATCAAGTACAACCCAAAAAAATAGAGCATATATAATAGGGGAATTAATCATTTGCCACTATAAAAGATATGCCATTTCAGGTTTGCAACTCATGTTTCACTGATATGTGACCACAGAATCCACATGTTAGTGAGATGTAGAGTAGCAAATTCTAAAATGCACATTGTCGGTGTTTTAATACTGATCTTACGTATGATTTGTTTAGATTTAGGAAAAAAACTCTTGAAGACTCAGATTATTGTCATGTAGAGTAGAGACATGAGAATTTTTATACAGGTTCGGATCTTCTCTTGGAAGAATAATAACCCTACGTCCTGTGTGGCTATTGCTCAGAGGATTGATTATAATCGAGGAAGTAATGCGAATTACCTTGCACTATCTCTAGATCCGATCCCCTCTTCTCTCCGACGTCAATCTTTATATAGTTAGCGAAGCGGCGACCGTTGTTTCGCGCCAAAAGACGCCTCAATGCTTCAGGTGATAATCGTCCGACGGAAGTTATTGTTAGAGAGGTGTGATGGCCCGTAGCGGCGGTTGTTGTCAGAGGGATATCATGTGTGGTTATTAAGAATAAGCGCACATTCTAACAGCCATATCAGATGGACCCATGATGTAATATGTCGTTGTAGACAAGGAAGTCAGAGATAGATTGGTCGTAGGAAGGTCCACGACCATGAGATGGTCGTAAGACAACTTACGACTATGTGATCGTAGAAAAACTTACGACAATGAGGTAGTCGTAGAAGAACTTACGACTATAAGGTCGTAGAAAAGCTTATGACTGAGGAGTAGTTGTGGAAGAACTCATGATTATGCGATCGCAGAAAAGATTACAACCACCCTGTGAAACCTCTTTCTTATCGATAAGGGGTATATTCAAAGAATATAATGACGTAATAAATAAAGTATTATTATATCCTCGTTATCTAGCCCCTACTTCAAGTGAATGTAACTTACTTAAGAAAGAAAGATTGTAGACAAAATATGGTTGAAAGCAAAGCCTTTTCAGTTCTCTTCGATTGGAATCGAGCTTGGTCAAGAAGGTAATTTCGTTTGAGTTGTGAAGACAAGCGGACTTCAAACAGAGGAATTAATGAATTCCAATCAATTTTCGTCGATCTATCCGCAAGATTGGTTCCCGAGATAACCGTTCGTTTCCCGAGATGGCACAGTTATAAAAAGCTTACCTTAGGGTAACTTTAGGTATCCTTATTTTCCCTTCTGCTCCTATCTACTTCTCGCTTTCCATCGCCGACCAAATCGACTTCTTCCTCCAGTTTCTATCAAATCCAAACCAACCACTTGGGAAAATGACTAAGCTATCATCCAATTGGCCGGTATCGGAGATGGATAACGCAAAATTGAGGGTATTGAAGGAGGCTGAGAAGATTCCTTCACGAAAATTTGTCAGATGGATCAAAATTGCTAGACAAAACTGGCCATCGGGGGAGATTGGGCAAATCCTGGTGTTCCAGGCATACTGTAAGTGCGGCCTTCATCTTCCAGCTCATTGCTTTCTCACGGTCGTACTTGAACACTTCGAGGTCGAATTAGTGAACTTGGTTCCCAACTCGATTACCATGCTTAGTATATTCATGTACTTGTGTGAGGCTTATCTGCAGATTCCTGCGGACCGCGACCTCTTTCAGTATTTCTACAAAATGAGTCAACAGACTGGAATTGCCAGGAGTTGCAGTGTGAAGCTCCAGACGGCAGGACAGAGCAGCACATCCAGATGTTCACCCGGTCTTCATGGCCATACTGGAAGAAGAAGTGGTTCTACTGGGAGACGACTAGGAAAGACAACATTTCTTTCATGGGGAAGGCTATAGAGAAGAATACTTCCTGGAATTTTGTCCTTAAGGACCTTAGTCGGATAGCCCCTACATCTTATCCATCAAAGAGATAAGGAACAAAGGACTCATCGACTGGCATGTGGTGGAGGACTTCATCACCTGTCGTATCAGCCCCCTGAAGCAATGAGCACATTCCACGTGGATGTACTCGGGGGCCAAAAATATGATCAGAGACTACGAGGATGGTAAGTAATCATCGTTCTCGCTCTCGTAATTAGGTTCTGAGCACTGTGTGCTGACCACTTCATCTGTACAAACAGATCTTGATTTGGGGTAAATTGACTCCCGGGTCAAGCTCGTTTGCGAGAAGGCTCCGTCACTTGAAGCGGAGGCTCCTTATATTCTGGTGGATTTATCCACTGAAGAAAAAGAAGAACACCTAAAGGTAATTGAAAAACCGATATGGTCTTTAGGACTAGGTACTCATAGAGAATGACTAAATAGTTTTCTTCGTTCTTATAGAATATAGGCGTGAACAACCGTCAGGACGACCGAAGGGTCGAACAGATGGTCATCGGAGAAATGATAAAGAAAGCTAAGGCTCCTCCGACCAAGAGGCGTCGACTGACGAAAACCGTTGACAAGAAAAAATGGAGCACTAGCACTGCCGTTCCTCTTGCCATCCTTCCTCCTGCTGCTCCGACCAACCCCATCAAGAAATTCTTTGTGTCCTCCCTCAGCTAGGGAGGTGGCGGCTAAGGTTTCGACGGGTGTGTTTTTTGGGATACCTCCCTCAGCCCCCACACATCTCCTTATATAGCCTCCAATCGGATCTATATCCTATACGAGTAGAGATCGAATCCTACTTAGAAACTATCATCCGTCCCCTTATCGATCCAGCCCATTAAGTGTGCGACCCTATAGGTTCATGTGTATTTGGCCATGGGCTGAAAACTCCTTTCCGACCCATAAGTCAGTTGCGGTCCCTAGCAGGACATAATGACTCCCAAATACACATAAAGATCATATCGGACGAACCTATATAGTGCTTATGTACCAATCCCTTTGCCTCATGATACCAGATCGAACTCAAGGCGAGAAACGTGCCATCCTATGATAGCTCGATCATTCACTCGAACATGTAGTGGATTACTCAGTTGTGATTGACTCCTCAACCACATTTGGCATGGTCATGCACTTTCTTAATCCAACCACATCGAGGGGCCCAGAGATATCTCTCCTGTTATATATAAGGGGCAAATTCCATCTTGATTGCTCATATTCCTCCGCATATTTCATAGCAAACCCGAAAGCTACATTTATTACCACACAGTTACAGAGTAGTGTTTGGTAACCCCTAAGCAAAATATTACACATGTAGGAAACAATGACGACATCAGGTCTAAGGATCCTACATACACTATGTATAAGATCAACTAATGACACTTAAGAATATAACAATTTTCGTAGTGTCTCATGATGGGTCAATCTAACATCATGTTCTCTAACATGAGTCCATATTATTGATTTGATATCTCATATCCATGATCCGTGAAACATGATCATCAATCAATACATGTGCTGATCTATAAATCATAATCGTCTCACATAATGATATAAGATCAGGGATAATTTAGAATAACATCAAAATATGAATAAAGAGTTTTACGAATAAGTCACATACTTGTTGATCAATATAAAAAATATTTATTCAAAGAATAAAATAATATTTTATTCAAACATTCATAAACAATATCGCTAACATTATATTCTCGTCACACATCTTTACGGTGGCAGATACCGAAATATTCCATATATAATTGCCTCTCCGAGATGGCGGCCGGCCGGGCCGACGCGCCGTGCGTCACCCGCGCGCGCCAACCGCCGTGCGTCGCATCGCATGCGCGCGCTCGATCGGCACGCCGCGGGCACACACACCATCATATCTATCCATCCAAAACGGCAGTCTCTCTCTCGTGGTGCAAAAGATGGCCGACCAACTTGCGTATATGTGCACCCTTATGTGCCATGCATGCACCGCTGCCGTGCTGCCGAAGTAGGTTTGTTGCTTAGCCGAATGGGTAGAGTGTACTACCTAGCTTAGGTGGTGATCGGTTCATGCATGAAAATTGTAGGTGGTTGAAAAAACCGTGCTGCTTATTTAACATAATTAAATTTAAAAATTGGAAAATATAAAAATATGTTAGCCCATCAGCCGAATACGAGAAAAAAGAACCGACAAAAAAGCTCAAAAAAAAAATCAAAAATTCAAAAAAAGACGAAATTATGAATAATACAAAAATAAACTTAAGTCATAAGCTTAAGCCATATTGAACACAGCCTTAGCCATCTACCACCTAGCTAGTTGCCACGCCTGTTTCAGGCTGACCTAGGTCGATCCATCGACCGGTCGGCCTCTCCCGCTCCGGGAAACGGAGAAGACGGCGTGCACTTGCCGGCTGCATGCGTGCGTGCCATGTAGCACGAAGCATTGCCGTGCTTGACGGAAAGGTTGCCTTGGATGTATCCCAGCTTGCCAATTCATCATACGGCGATCCACCAGCTGCAGCACTGTCAATGCAACATCATTCATGTGACATAGTGCAGTGTATTCCCTGGTTACTCCCTCCCTTCAAAAAAATATATATATATGATATTTTTGATATTGATACGGTATGTAAACATACATGCAACTTTATCAGTAATTTTATATGATTATACTCATAAAATAACATAAAAATATTATATTATATAAATATTTTTATGACTAATATAATGATATCATTTTTACATGGCTAATCTAAATATTTTTTTAGATATTAATAGTCAAAGTAAGGAAGTTTGACCCCACGTTTCCTACAACGTTACAAGTCGTAATTTCTGAAGGGAGGAAGTACGTACTTAATTTGAAGATCGATATCGATCAATGCCATGGTCGATCGTATACATGCATATAATGTATACGTCTGATCAAACAATTTACATGTAAATAGCTTAAATAGCAGTGATCACTAGCTACTAATTAAGCAACATTAATGCTGCAAAACAGGGACGCCAGGGTGCTACCGTTAAGGGCTAGCCGGGGTAGGTTCCACTTCAATTCCCCAGCGATGCATGGAAAGCGCATAGTACTCAGCTCCTGATCTCCATAGTGGTGAAAAACAATCCCATTGCTTAAGAAGAAGAAAAAAAAGATTGCTGTGATTATTGCGAAAAAGTTTCGGCCAGCAGGTTAATTTGTTTTCTCCCAACAAGTATCGCAGCTTTCCGCAGGCAAGGCATGCTGCATTTTATTTTATTTTATTTTTTGACAGAAAGAATTTAAACTTGTAAACCAAACCATTATAGCACGACACGTTAGCCTCTCTCAAAACAAGCACGAGCCGCTAACCAAGCGTCCTGCTCTAAATTAAGGGTGGATTTTTAAAGCTGTAATCTATAGTTTATGATTTAAATTTTAAAATTTTGGTTGTTCGTGAGAGATAGTACGTAAAGAAAAATAGTCGCATGCGATTTTGACCGATACAGCTGAATTCAGTATATATTTTACTATAATATTTCTGTTGATCCCACTTTAAAAATACTCACCGTTTAAAACTAGTTACTATAACATAAATCATAAAACCATAAGTCATAAGTTGAAAAGAACTCAATTTCTCGCATATGAACACGCGTAGTCAGGAGGACGAAAACCCACTAAATTAGGCGATTACCTTTACCGGTTTTTCCAGTAATCTCTGTGTGCTGATAGCCAAACTGCCCAAGGTTTAAGCACTTCTTTTTGTTGACACAGGGTTTAACAATTAATTAAGTACTAAGCAAATACTCAAGGTTGGCAGAGTGGTATTAGCCAGCTAGTTCCCAGAAGGAACTTCTCTGGGCCAAATCCCATTTCATCTCCATGAGATCAGCCTCAGATAGGTTACACGTGTTGTACGCACACGAATCTCCGCGTAAAACCCTCTCCCATCTCTTTTTCTCCCCCAAATCTAAGCGCAGCCAGGAATCTCCCTTCCCCTTTCCCCACGGATGGCACGTCCGCCCCGTTAGGACCAAAAGACCTCATCGTTGACTGCCGGCAGGCCTATCGTGGCGTACAAGGATTCCATCCGCTGCCACCGACACCTTTGCGTCGCCTCCCCAAGAATCTCCATCGTCCCCACCGATGGAGAATCGGCCGCAGGCACTCGAGTCGGGTTCGGCTTCCCCACCTCCCTCCTTAGCTTAGCCGCCGCCCTACGCACACTTCATGTGCCCAAGCCGTGATCACAGTGGCATAGTCGTGGCACCGTGGTCGAAATGGCCGTGGTTGTGGCGCTTCGTGGTCCAAGCCGTGGCCGTGGGTCATGGTGCCGTGGTCGAGTGGCCGTGGTCATGGGCCACTTCGACCACGGCGCCCTTTTTTTTTGAGCTGTGGTTGGTGGCTTTTCGTTGTGCCTTTTGAGATGACAGCATATGGTGGAAACATCGATATGGATGGTGCATACGATCTTAAGCTCGAGAAGTCGTTTGAAGAAACAGTTGTTTGTTGCTGAAGCTAAAAGGCACAAAAAGCAAAAAAGAAGGTGGCCGATGAACTCTCTAATACAGGCACAATATAATTAATTCAGCTAGTACATACATACGGTTGTCCCATATCCATGGCCATGTAGCGTGTTTTGTTTAGAGGAGAGGTTATTTTCAAGCCCTAGGCCTACCCCTTTCGGTTTGGTCGGTTGTTACAATAAACATCGCGCCGTAACCCTCAGTTGGCAAAGCAGTACTAGCCAGGCCCTTCTCTCGTAATCCCCCCCCACAAAGACAAATCTTCCAGGCACCGATCTGGATTAATTAATTCTAACTCCAAATTGGACACCAAGATCAGTAGTGCATGTGCCGTCCAGCTGCTGCTTCTTGCCAAGCGTATTAAATAAAAGGGCACAAGATGCATGCATGCATGTTTGATTGATTAGTTAGTTCATTAGGGTCACCGACCATCGCTCATTCCGTGCCGGCTTCAAATACATATAGAGTTACTACCAATGCACTATTCTGCGTCTGTATAATATTATAAGCGACATATAGAGTTAACTCTATATATATATAACCGAACAAGAACTCTATATATATTTAACAGTAACTTCACTCATACATAGCAGTAACTTTCTGGCATGCATTCTACATTGCGCTCAGAATAGTAATTATATATAAGACGCTGAAATGGGACACCATGGTGTCTGGGCACCATGATTTTAAATACACGAATTCAACCCAAAACCAGATATATTTTTTAAAAATATCAGTTTTAGGGTATATACCCATCTATAACAATTCAAATGAAATATATACCTTTTAAAAAAAATAATCGAATTCAAAGTTTTAAACAAATCTAGATCATATGTTTTGCTGATTTATATATATAATCATCACATACCTACAATCAAATGATAATTAAAAAAGGTAACTACAATTTTAATTTCAATTCAAACTTATTTGAACTAGTTAGTAAACTAGTTAAACTCGATATCCAAAAAATTCACAATTTTTTGCACGATAAATAGGGTAAATACCTATTTTAAGTCATGGTGCCTAGGCACCATGGTATCCCAGTTAATTGCCTATTTCCTACTTCCAGGTGTAATTACACCCATATTATCTTCCATCCATCTTCCTTGGGATACTCATCTACCGATCGGGTTTGTGGGCACAAGAACCACCGGTAGCAAACCCATACAATGAGGCATTCGATTCGGCTAATTGCAGGATTTACGGTACTAGCATGATTTGCGGTCAGGCCTGCATGGCTGTGCAAAACTTTAATTCAAAATTCATACATGCATGTATCTCCTAGGTTTTAGGCAATTAACTGGTGCATGGTTCATGTATATGGTGCATGGCTCATGGTACAATTAGCTGGTGCATGGTTCGTTTGGAAAGACGAACTTTGTTAAAGAAAGTAGTATACACACGTTGGAGTATGGAACTTTTTTCTTGCAAGGGAGTATGTGCTTTTGTATGATCATACTAGCTAGCATATATATGCCTTATGTTATATAGTATCGCTAGCAAGAATTGAGTGTAGGGATAATGTTAGAATGATGTATTAGTATAACTGATTAGCGAGGGAGTATGTCATTTTTTGGAAAAAAAGTTAACGAGGGAGGATGATCAATACCACTGTTCAAGTACATAATATATGCCACTGTTCAAGTACTACTGATAAGCTTGAAGTATATTGTTTCCTAATGCACTTGTGCATACTCCTTTTTTGTACATGTAGATACTCCAACTGCAGCCTCGTTGGCTCCACCCTCGACCCACCACGGCCGCCCATCGCCGCAGAGATGTTAATCTTGATGCCTGTTAGTAGGAAAGTCAAAAATATAGTCCGACGTGGTCGTTGCACCGTGGTCGAAGTGTTGTGGTCATGGTGCCGTGGTCGAAAGTGTCGTGGTCGTGGCGCCATGGTTGAAGTGTCGTGGTCAGAGCTACAGTGAAGCGGTCGTAGCTATAGTGAACTGGTCGTAGCTACAGTGATCCGGTCATAGCTACAGCGAACCAGTCATAGCTAGTGGCGCTGAGGGGCCAAGGGGAGCTTCGGGGCGATGGATTTGGCTCCAGTGGCGACGAGGGTGGCCAGATCTAGCACCGAGCGAAGCGGGGAGGAGGGAGGAGCTCGGGGGCTACGGGAGGCCAGGTCTGGCGCCAAGGGGTTGGGGAGGAAGGAGGAGCTTGGGGGCAGGAGGAAGGAGCTAAGGGCGGTGGAGAGGCTGGATCCGGCTCCGAGGGGACCGGGAAGGAGGGAGGAGCTTGGGGACGACGGGGAGGTTGGATCTAGTGCTGGAAGCGGGTAGCAGGGAGGATCTCGAGGACAAGAGGGAGGAGCTTGGGGCGACGGGGAGGAGGAAGGAGCTCGGGCGCGGCGGGGAGGCTGGATCTAGCACCGAGAAGGCCGGGGAGGAGGGAGGAACTCTAGGGCAGTAGGGATTGGCACCGAGGGGACCGGGAAGGGGGAGGATGGAGGGGGTGTTGGTCGGTTTAATTCAACAGAAAATACAAAAATCTCGAAAATCTCTCGATGGATAACGAAACTCTTGGAAGATACTCACTGGCTGGTGTTAAAAATACTAAATGGATCGGGTCTTCCTCTCACCATGTCTTTTAGCTTCGTTAGTATCTAACTAAAGCACGGATCTCAAATTGTTAGAGTTAATAATCTTGTTTAGTTGTATTCAAGTCAGTTTCGCTGTATTATATGTGTTCGAGTCATGTACGAGTTTGTTTCCGCGTACGAGTCAGTTTTCGAGTCCATCTCAGAGTTGTAGTTGTCTCCGTGTCATAGTCATAGAGTGGGTATAAAAGGCAGAGTAATGTAACGAGAGGGGAACAAAGCGATCGGTGTGATCGAATGAGAGGGAGAGAAATAAAGAAGAGAAGAAGGAGCTCTAGAAAATCGGAGGTGTTCGTGAAGCTAAAGACATGGTCATAAACACTTTGTGACCACAATGATCGAGTCTTCAACGTGGTCATAATCGAGTTACGACTACTGTGATCAAGTCTACTACGTGGTTGAAGGAGTAGGGTTTGCAGTCAAAGTCTCGAGTTCTCGTAAACCGAAGTGGTCATAGCTCGGTTACGAAAACGTGCAGCGCAGTGTGGATGTGGTCGTAATTCTTGTCAGTAGAAGTTACGAGTACGTAGTGTGGTCGGAGCAAACACAAGTGGTCGTAACTACGCTATGTGTGGTCATAACTTTCACTTGGTCGTAGCCATCTATGAAGTGGTCGTAAATCGACTTAGCGTGGTCGTAACGACTGTAGAGTAGTTGAAGCGCAACAAGTGGTATCAGAGCCTGCTGATCTTGATGATTTCGAAGATCACAAGCGATCCCTCCAGTACCCTCTCCTAAAGATCGACAATTACCAGGTGTGGGCAGTGAAGATGAAGGCGGCCATATGCGCTCAAGGAGTCTGGGATGCAGTCGATCCGAAGGGGAAGGATAAGGAGGTGGACGATAAGGTGAATCAGGCAGCTTTGACCATCATCTACCAGATGGTGCCAGATGCGATGATGCATCAGCTCATCGACAAGGAGATGTTATAGGAGGCGTGGGAGATGCTGCAGACGATGCATGAGGGCGTTGATTGTGTGAAGGAGGTGCGGTTCCAAAATTTGCAGAGCGAGTTCGAGAATCTCAAGATGGGAGAGACCCAGTTGGTGGACGAGTTTGCCGGCAACCTGACTTCGTTGTACAATCAGATTAACTCTCTTGGTGACAAGATGGAGGAATCTGTGGCGGTGAAGAAGTACCTGCACATGCTTCCAGAGAAGTACATACCTGTTGTCACCACACTTATGTACTCCTTCGATCTAGACAAGAAGAAGATAGAAAGACATCACTAGATCACTCAAGGTGCATGAGGAGTTACTGAAGGGTTTCAGTCACGTAACGAGCATGGATCACAAAATCATAGCAAGTAGGCATTGCTAGTAAAGGGCGATCCGAGAGACGGTTATGGCTCATCAAACAACCGCGGGAGGTGGCACGGTCGAGGTGGCTAGAGTGGTTAAGGCGGCAGAGGTGGCCGTGGAGACAAGACTGGGCAAGGCAGTGGTGACAGATCCCATGATAAGTCACACGTCAAGTGCATTGAATGTGGCAAATATGGATAGTACGCGTCAGAATGCCACAACCACATAAAGTGTTTCAACTGTAACGAGTATGAGCACTATGCGTCGGATTGTCAAAGCAAGAAGAAGAACGGGGAGGTGAACCTCGCCCAAAATGAATAAGAAGATGAAGAACCGGGACTACTTCTCTCCTCATTTGTTGAAAAGACATCGGTCATGGTGATACTGAATGAGGAGAATGTAGTTCTAAAACTATGCACAAAGGACGGCAGCCATGATCACACGGATTAGTGGTACTTGGACAATGGAGCAAGCAATCGCATGACGGGAGATTGTTCTATGTTTCATAAGCTCGATCAAAAGATTTGGGGCAAGGTCAAGTTTGGCAACAGCTCCACGGTGGAGATAAAAGGCAAAGGGATGATGCTGTTGCAATGCAAGAACATAGATAAGATGTTATTGACAAGGATTTACTATATACCAAGTCTGTGCAATAACATACTTAGTCTCAAGCAGATGACAGAAATAGGGTGCAGGGTGGTGCTGTAGGATGAGTTCTTGCGTGTATATGACAAGAACAAAGATTTATTGATGAAGGTGAAAAGATCTCCAAGTCGATTATACAAGATTTCTTTAAAAACTTGTAAATTGATTTGCCTGAAGAGCAACTTGGAGGTGTCAGGAGTAGGGATGGCAATCAGGCGCGGCGGGTGTGGGTAGTGCTCACCCATACCCATACCGGCGACCTCGATTTATGACGACGGGCATACCCGCGAAGGACGACGGGTGAAGAACCTCGCCCATACCTATCGCCGCGGGTACCCGTCGCCCGTGGGTATGCCCGTTTACCCGCAAACTGAGAGTCACCATGTGAGAGTTGAACTAATGACATGTACATATAAGTAGCAGCAGTTGCTAGGAAATATAATAGCTATCAAAAAGTTTATAACAATCAATAGCAATTAGAAATATGCAAAAGTTTATAACAATCAATAGTAATTAGATATATTGCTATGGCTGCACCACCTGTCAATCTATATCGTGGGTAAACTGGCGAGGCGGGTACTGGTGGAGCTTACCCATACCCGTGCCGTTTACCCGACAGGTAGAACGTTCTCCCCATTTTCATATCCGTGGGTAAAGAAAATATCCCATACCCAGCTCCATTAGGGTATTTACCCACGGGTATACGGAAAATGGGCACAATTGCCATCCCTAGTCTGGAGGTGGTAGGACCCGGGGGCAAGACTCGGAAGGCATAGCTGGGGGTAGCCAAGCAGGGCATGCAGGTGCGCATGCAGAAGGCCAAGATGGCGGGACCCAGGCGTGTCACATGCAGCTGGCACATGAGGCGTGCATGCAGCATCACGTTAGCAGCCACGGGGAGAAGGGCATGTCTATGGACTCCACACACGCAGATGGTAGCAAGCCACACGACCACGCACATGCAGGCGCGCATGAGGAGAGCAACAGCTCTGGAGGCACATGCGGGCACATGCAGGTGCGGTGGAAAAAGTGCACGAGGTCTAAGAGGAAAATTTGGAGTACAGGTTGGTATAGTCTTTTGTGGTTTTGTAGAGAGAACGCAGGAAGCGTTGGAGACAGGAGTTAGAAGTTGTGTAGTCTCAGCTAAGATATACGCGGGAAAGCGGGCAGACTTGGTCCAAGAAAGAAGAGCGGGAGGCTCAGGTAACGGCGAAGCCAATGTGGCTGTGGCTGTGGTAGAAGGTGCTCCAACTCAGGCAAGCGTGCAAGGAAGGACGGGATCAGTCCAGGTGCGAGATGCCGCAAGCGTTAGATTGTGCGAGGCTCAGGATGGCGCAAGCACAGGCGGTAGGGCGGTGACGGCTCAGGCTCACGGGAGTACAAGTAAAAGGAAGAAGCGGAAGCAAGAGAGAAGATCGGCGTGATCAAGGTAGAGAAACAAGATTAAGGAGGTGATTGTTAGAGTTAGTAATCTTGTTGTATTATATGTGTTCGAGTCGTGTATGAGTTTGTTTCTGCGTACGAGTCGGTTTCGAGTCCATCTCAGAGTCGTAGTTGTCTCTGTGTCTTAGTCGTAGAGTTGGGTATAAAAGGCAGAGCAATTTAACAAGAGGGGAACGAAGCGATCGGTGTGATCGAACGAGAGGGAGAGAAATAAAGAAGAGAAGAAGCAGCGGTTTTGGCTCGAAAAATTGGAGGTGTTCGTAAAGCTGAAGACGTGGTCATAAACGCTTTACGACCACGACGATCGAGTCTTCAACGTGGTCGTAATCGAGTTACGACTACTGTGATCAAGTCTACTACGTGGTCAAAGGAGCAGGGTCTACAGTCGAAGTCTCGAATTCTTGTAAACCAGAGTGGTTGTAGCTCAGTTACGGAAACATGCAGCGCAGTGTGAATGTGGTCGTAACTCTTGTCAGCAGAAGTTACGAGTACGTAACGTGGTCGGAGCAAACACAAGTCATCGTAACTACTCTGTATGTGGTCGTAACTTTCACGTGGTCGTAGCTATCTGTGAAGTGGTCGTAATCGACTTAGCATGGTCGTAACGACTGCAGAGTAGTCGAAGCGCAACACAAATAGTCAGCAACAGTGGATGGACGGAGTGTAACTACACCTAGGAGTAATTAATATTTTTCATATGTATATGTATATGTATATGTATATATATATGTATATGTATATGTATATGTATATGTATATGTATATGTATATGTACATGTATATGTATACAGGGGTGGAACCAGCCTAAGCCTCGGGCTGGGGCCAGCTGCTCTTGGGCCAACTCTTGAGTTAACTTTGTTTTTTTATGACTTTTCATGAATTTTGCATGGGCTTTGGTAGCCATACCTCGGGCTACAACCCATGTAGCCGAGGTCTGGTTCCGCCACTGTATGTATATGTTTATGTATATGTATGGGTATGCGTTTTAGTTTGCCTCCCCCGGTTTATATTATGCCTGTAGGTTACCTGCACAACTCATGCTGTTTGGTTAATTAGCTTAGCTCCACTTAGCGAGCAAAATTTCACGTTAACCCATGCATGTCTTTATAAAAGTGGTTACCTTCGGATATCATACGGGAGCGATTATTTCTTTGTTAGAAAAAAAACTATGCGGATCGTAAAACAAATTCAGATCACCCTCCATCTTTACTTATGTGGAAAAATAACACAACTACTCAGCATTTTGGGTGCCTGCAGCTAGTAACTCAAATGGGAGAACACAGTACATGTATGTGCTCTCATAGCTGTCTCTGATCTGTGAGCATTTGAAAAGCCCTCCAATTAATTAACTGACCAAGATTAGTTCTAGGAAAGTTGGACATGGCATGAGTGCAAGCAATATAGTATTGTGTGACAAGCCATGTTTGCAAGATTTGCAAGCCTTTAACAATAAGATTTGATCCCAGGAGGCCATGTGCAGCCTGTCAGGCAGGCCCAGAGTGAGGAGGGGATAACTGCACCCTCATTCTGTGCAACTTACCAGAACTGAGACCTCCATAGATTCCACAGCACTGTACTAAAGAAAAATCTGTAGTTGTTAACAAGCATACTGTTGTTCTTGACAAAGAAACAGAGCTGTTCCTTTGCAACCATTAACTGGCTGAAGTGCTGCTTAAACTATGAGAAATCAAGTGATTGTAGTAGGGCTTCAGTTAGAAAACTGTGGTTTGAGAGGACGGGATCTCTCTTTGGCATGCACAAGAAAAAAAAGACTGTTCAGACCTTTTTATGTGAAGGTTCGGTGTATGTAGCTCATGAAGAGGCTCTTCTTTTGTGCCACATTGGTCAGAGCATATTTATAGTTTACTGTGGCCTGCATGCATGGATGGCAAGATAAAAGCATCAACTTAATCATTGCATCCTATTTCTATAAGGGCTGAAGAAACCATTGCAGTTTCGGGGCTTGCAGAGAGGGAGTTCAGCAGCCATTGAATTTGGAGTTCAGCAGCCATTGAATTTAGGGTCAGATAGCACAAAAGGTGAATCAATTGAAGCATGGCAACAGCACGCATACTAAAAGGAAGCCAATCTGCTTGGCCCAGATTGAGATTTAGGCCACGGTAAAATCTATCTACCCCTCAGCAAGGAACACTTGCACACATGCATCCATCCATCCATCCATCCATCCATATGCCAATAAAAGTTGTCATGCAATGCAAGGATGTTTATGGCCATGGCCCATGGTGGTGGTGGTGGTTGCAGAAGCAAGCAGCTAGCCCAGCATGTGAGCTGAGAGGCCAAGACATAAATGTTGAGGGGGGGAGAAGAACTGAAGTCTGAAGAGAACCATGCAGCCCCCTCTTGTGAACCCTAAAACTAAAGTGGAGAAAAGTAGATGGGGTGCATGCACACCTGTCCTACTTAATACAGATCACCCTCCATCTGTGAATGTGATGCATGGCACATTTGTTTATTTCATCACTCCCTGATGGTCAGATGCTTCACTCAGTCACATCTCTTTGGGAGTCATAAGTAGCACTCACTAGCTTGCTACTAGAACTACACCACTGCACCCCACATTGCTCCTTTTCTTCTGAATCGATCTGCCCTTCCAACTCAACAAACTGGTTTTGTACTCTGTGAATTTTGATGCTTGTTCTCCAATAACCACCTCCCCTTGTCCGCTGACCTCAAATGAAACATGACACAAACAATCACACAACATTGCTAGCTCTCAGATTAACTAACTGAACCTCCTATGTTTGTATTTATTAACACAATGTCAATAGTTACCTTTGTTTGTTCAAATCGACATAATTGGTTGCCTCAAGATGAAGCTAGGGTCAAGTGTTGCAATGCCTCAAGATCCCGAAACAAGAATTGTTTTAGTTATCCTTCATGGCAGTAACTAGATTTGGTCTGAAGAGATGTGCCAAGGAGGACCAAGGTAAGTAAATACTAGATAGGGCGCCATTGGTTCTTTCTAATTAAACCTGCCCGTGAGCAGGTGAAATGACCATCTGGGCAGTTAACATTGTTTGACTGTACTGTTGTTACGGTAATTCATGAAGACCTTGCAGGATTGGAGGGGAAAGCTAGGAGATGGAATGGATAGATCTTGCATGGTTAGGACTAGTACTAGCACAGGAAGAGTGATTGGTCTATGTTAGATCGGGATTGAGTAGTTATTAATTGGGAATTATATATTGTCTCATGGACCAGGCTAACCAGAGTGTTTATTTTTATTTGTTTTTGTTCAGAGTCTTTGCCTTGAGATATGAATGTATTGTAGACAAATGCAAGCAATGTAGGTCAATTATAAATTATTGAAGGGATCTATCGCTTTCTCTATCAGAAGAAACATAGTTTTTTATTGTAATTTTCAGGGATGAAACAATACTTAACAAGCATCCCTTTGGGTATTGCATCCACAAAAAAGTGTTATGTTGAAGTATGTGTGAAACAGTTTGCTTAATTTTTCTGTGAGAATTCAATCTTAATTTTGGGAGTAAATTCTTTTTCTGTGAGAATTCAATCTTAATTTTGGGAGTAAATTCAGTACCAGGATTTGGCTCATTTATTGTAGAATTTTTCTTGGTGGTGTTAGGAGGATGAAATTAAAACTAACAAAAAATACCTAGTAAGAACAAAAGGATTAGACCAAGCAAAAGATGACACATAATTAGGTGAGGTCAGGTACACCTCTCCCTGTACCAGGATCCAATTCATGGTGCTTTTATTGGCTCCCTCTCCTTTGATCTGAAGCCTTGTAAGTACACAATTATGCATGGAGCTAGATGGATACATACATCCAAGCATGATGCATCAGGCAGACTGCCACATTATTTCCCTTTCCTGTCCCAATCTAACCCTCCTTCAGTGACCCTGGTGCAGCCACTGTTTGCTCTTAATGGTGCCACTTAAGCTGTACTATAATGTTCTCTGGGAAAGGCTGCAGCCTTTCATGAAAGCACACACCCCCATTGCAACTTTTCAGGTAGCTAGCTAGAGAGCATCTCACAAAATCCATCATGCAAATCATGACTTTTTTTTTGCATAGGTTCTTCTGTGTTTTCAAGAGAGCAGATGCATGCATCCATGCACATGAGCTCCAACCACCAGAAGTTTAAGGGTTTGCTGCTCATGGCAACTACTGCCTTGATCTCTTCCCCTTGGCATGTACTACCATGTAATGTGACTTATTGGAAAGTTGGAGGCACAGCCAGCACCCTGGCTACTCATAGATCTGAAAGTGGGAACACAGCAGAACAGGACATCTCATTCATTAGTTAGCTTTTGCAAGGTCCTTTTCCTTCTATATATGATAGTTTTTGCATGGTCCTTTTCCCTTCTATGTATCCTCTTTCTACTTTACCCCCAGAAAATATTCTCTTCTCTCTTGTTAGAGCTTACATCTTGGATATGGGATTATAAACTCAAACGCCATGGATAAAAACCCTATCACAAACACACGAACCTGCCAAAAGCAACACAAAATACCGCAAATAAACAACACGATATCATTCTAGCGTATAGGAAATGCAGCCGTAGGGTTGCAAACACACCACTACAGCAACATATTTATAATAGCTATTTCTGCTGACGGCGAGTTTTCTTTTCGAGTAACATATACACAAATGTTAGCTTGCCACATGCCTTCAAATTGAAACCAAGAAGCTATCTAGGTTTGTGAGCTGTGAGCACGGGTAGAGGGCAGGAGGAGAGCAATGTAGAGGATATGGCTGCTCATTGCCTGCTCCAAGATGACAGCATTGCCCAAGGAAAGCCCATGTCTCCCTGTCCCCAAGAAGCCCACCATGTGGGGGCTCTTGCCTATGTCTTTTGCCTGGATTGCCTTGCAGTTGTGTCCACCTTCCTTTCAGCTTATGACTTCTCCTCAATAAATAAATATGACGGTTTCTCTACCATCTTTTTGAAGCAGTTTATCGGTATTTGGTTCGTTCGCACAAGCGCTCGCACTGCGGCCAAAAACCATCAGCCGCACTCGAAAAGAACCCATCCAAAACCACGCTAAAACATGCCAAAAAACCGCCCAAATCGGTCACCGCCCGCACACCGACGTATCCATGGCGACCACCTTCACGTTCGGCTCCTCCACCGCCGCGGGATCCACTGGGTCCTCACCCTTCTCCTTCTCCACCGCCCCATCTGCCTTCTCATTCTCCTAGCCCATCGTGGCCTCCTCCTCCCCTACCCCCGCCCCTCTTCTTCTCCTCTACCACCGCCACTTCCTCTGCTCCACTTTTGCCCCATCCCTCTTCACAGCCTCCCCTACCTCCGCGTTCGTCCCCACCATAGCCTCCTCCCCATCCCCTTTCGGCTTCGGATCCACTAGTTTCTCATTCTCCTAGTGCACCACCGTCGCTTCCTTCGACTTGTCCGCCCCATCCATCTTCGACGCATCCGCCACCTCTACCGCGGCAGCCACTCCTAGCCTATTCGGCACCGCTTCCTCTGTCGCAACCACCCTCAGCCTCTTCGGCACATCAGCCACCTCCTATACGGCTACCACCCCGAGCCTCTTCAACTGATAGAAATAGGCCCATATGAGTAAGGCTCATTTTCTATAATTCTATCATATTGCTAAGGCAAAGTGGGGGAGACTAATTTATTAGGTGAAGCCATTGCCACTACTTGAATCATGTGACACATGGATGGGATAGCGTGAGGAGGGCTTTGGTTGAACACACATGTGCGCACGCATGCACGTGTGTATTCGTGTATTTTCGCATGAAAAATTACATTATTTATGACTTGCAACACGCAATCGTGCCGTGACGTGGCACGCCACTTGGCAGACCAAGCCTACCTTTATTTTTGATGAACCGTGCATTATCTCTCTCCTTTTTGAATTGTCCTAGAGCTGATAACCATATCATAAATATCATTATGTGGTTGCATAATGCAGTTACCACAACATAATTATCATTATGTGGTTTCATGATGCAGTTACCAATGAGATAACTCTGTTTAATCGTGGTAGTTTCTAGTGAGTGATTGCAGTGCCCTTAAAAGGGTTTGGCGACGTCTAGAAAAATATAGATTATTCCTCCTCCATTCTTCCATTCCCTCTCTGAATAGCTGTGTTGTAATATCAAGCTTCTCAACCACGCCAACCTTTCTTCTCGGTGTGCACTGACAAGAGAGGAGAGCGGGATCTCCGAACCATTGTCGCAGAGAGAACCTACATGGGGAGTCAATAAGATTTATGGGCAGCGCAACCTGTGCGGCCGATTGGTTTCTTCCTCGACGTCAACTACTTCCACGACTACATCGAGCCTGTGCTGCTTCCTGTTCTTCATCAGACCTAACTGTAAGTCATTCGTGTTATCGATTGACTTGTTTATATTCTATTTTTGCATATATTTTGAAGTACAATAAGTTGCCTACTGTTAGTACTGATTTATGCATCAATAGTTATGTGTGATATTTACCTCTTAGTAAAATCTGAAATTAAAATAGTGCTAACATTTTCAACATTCCAAAATTTTATTGTGAACTTTGTTGCAATACAACAATGGCTGGTGCTTCTGATGCTATGAAACCTGAGTAGTTTTTTGGTCAGAACTTTTGTAGATGGCAAATGAGAGACAAATTTTGGTTTATGTCTGTGGAGATGTGGTGGGTTATCTACCTGCATTATCTATTTACAATTGAGTAGTTCATGTAGTTCGAAAATACGAACAACACTACACTTGGCTGCATTCTAACCAACTTGGCTGCATTCAAACAATTTTGGCATATCAGCTCTACGATGTGTATGTGGATTACAAGTCCACCATAGAGTTATGAGATACACTAGAGCACAAATATGCAGAGACAGAGGCATGTCGTTGGCTCTACATGTGTGAGCAATTCTTTGACTTTAGCATGGATGAGGCTAAGTCCATAGTTGGATAAGCCCATGACCTCCAGCTACTGGTTAGTAAGATTGTGCACCTAGGCTGTGTGTTGCCTTCTAAGTTTGTGGCTACGGGTATTGTTGCTAATTTTTTGCTTCTTGGTGGGATTTTGCCACTAACTTGAAACACAAGAGAGAAGATATTTTCATTGAAGATCTCATTGCTACCCTCAATGTAGAAGAAAAGGCAAGAGAAAAAGATGCAAATTTCATAGAGAAAAAGACTGATGCAAAGAAGTGCAATCTAACAAACTAAACAAGTCAACTAGTTTTAAGAAGAAGAAAACTGAGAAAAAGTATTTGAGAGACATCACTTACTTTGTGTGTGAAAAAGACGGTCATATGGCGAAGGACTATCGCTTCCACAAGAATAGAGATGGTGAACAGCCAAAGAACAAGGCTGTCAACATGATCATAGGCGAGGCCTCGACTTTAGAAGGGTATGGTAATTCACATGTTATCTTTTAGCATGTCAATCCACTGATTGGTGGGTTGACACTGGTGCAAATATTCACATATGTTCTGATATTTCTTTGTTTCCTTCTTACCCAGCAGTAGGGGCTTCCTCCATTCTAATAAAAAACAGGTCGCGTGCTTCTATTCTTGGTATTGGCATGGTAGATCTGAAGCTTACTTCAGACAAAATTGTTCACTTGAAGAATGTGCGCATGCTTCTACAATAAATAAGAACCTCATTAGTATAAGCTAATCTTTGAGTCTAATAAAATTGTAATGTCTACGTTTGAAAACTTTGTTAGTAAAGGCTATGAGAGCGAAGGCTTGTTCCACCTAACGACTTTAGAGTCTTGTTATAATATGAATGTTGCAACTAGTTTAAATAAATGTGAGGTAAATATTTGGCATTCTTGTTTTTGCCATATTGGTTTTGATAGTATTGTTAGAATGTGCAGATTATATTTAATTCTAAAATATGAAATTGTCAAATGATCAAAGTGTCAATCATGCGTGCAAGCAAAGCAGTCTCGAAAACCCTTCAAGGGATTAAAGAATGAAAATAATTTGGCACTGTTGTAGGGGTGGCCCCCACCTAAGCCCAACCGGCCTGCTAGGACGTGGTAAGGCCTAAGATGGGACATGTACAATGGCATATATACCCCTATGGAGGGTATTCGGATGTAAGGGTATAGTTGTAAAGTGTTCCTCATGTAACCATATATGTGTGTGGAATCCAAGAGGGAAAAACCCTAGAACCATTGTTCACCTACTCTCCACTACCATCTCTCTTTCTGTTTGGCCTGTAGCCACAACAGGCACCATTAGATCTTGTTTATTCAGATTTGTGTGAAATAAATGGACTGTTGACAAAAGGAGGTAAAAGATATTTTCTAACTTTATTGATGATGCAACATGCTATTGCTATGTGTATTTGCTAAAAACTAAAAATAGAGCTTTAAACTAATTTAAGACTTATAACACCGAGGTTGAGAACCAATTAGAGAAGAAAAGAAAAAAGATTGAGGTTTGATCGTGGAGGAAAGTATGTCTCTCATGAATTCTCTAAATTTTGTCCTTAGCATGGAATAGTCCATGAATTTACACCACTATATTCACCCCAATCAAACAAGATAGCTAAGAGGAAAAACCAAACTCTAACATACTTGGTTAATGCCATGTTAGAGAGTGCCAATATGTCTAAGGCATGATGGGGGAGCTATATTGATAGCAACTTTCGTCCTAAATAGAGTAATCACTAAAAAGTAAGATTACTCCATATGAGGGATGAAAGAGGAGAAAACCTAATATAAATTTTCTGTGAACTTAGAGGTGTTTGGCAAAAGTCAATATACCATTGCAGAAAAAGAAAAACTTGGACCTAAAATAGTCGATTGTATTTTTCTATAGTATGCTCATAATAGCACGGCCTATAGATTTTTAGTTGTTAAATCAGAAACTCCTGAGATTGTTGCTAACACAGTAATGGAGTATAGATGCTTCATTCTTTGAGGACATTTTTCCTACGAGAATTGCAGGCAATACTTCACGAACTAAGAATGTTCAAACTGAAAATATTGAAAGTGAGAATAATAAAACTTGAACTTTCCACCGTTTCTTGACCAATATGTGATATCCGTTAGGAGGATAGCAATCTAGTCGCAGAGCCTCCTTGTAGGAGCAAGAGACAAATGGTTGAGAAAACTTTGATGACGACTTTATTGTATACCTCATGGATTATGTGTCAAAGACTCTTTCAATGACTTATGCATCTTCTGATGTTGAGTATTGGAAAGAGGCAGTCTGTAGCGAGATGGACCCTATCATGGCTAATGGGACTTGGGAGATCATTGATTGTTCTATCGGGTGCAAATCTGTGGGATATAAGTGGGTCTTTAAAAAAAACTAAGGTCTGATGGTACTATTAAGAAGGCAAGACTTGTGACCAAGGGTTACACCCAGAAAGAGCGAGAAGATTTCTTTGATACCTATTCTTCTATCGACAGATTAACCACCATCAGAGTGCTCCTTACGTTAGCATCTTCCTATAGTCTACATATCCATCAAATGGAGGTGAAGATAGCTTTTCTTAACAGAGAATTAGAAGAAGAAATCTATATGGATCAACCGGATGGTTTTATGATTTCTGGACAGGAAAATAAGGTATAGATTATTAAAATCCTTGTATGGCCTAAAGTAAGCATCTAAACAATGGCATAAGAAATTTGACAAAACTTTGACATCCACTGGTTTTGTTGTGAATGAAGATGATAAATGTCTATATTACTATTATGGTGGGGGTTAAGGAGTGATCTTATATTTGTATGTAGATGCCATACTTACATTTGGAACAAACAGTGTTGTAATTGACAAGATCAAATATTTCTTATCTCAATGCTTTGATATGAAAGACTTAGGAGAGGTAGATATTATTCTGAATATTAAATTGATCAAGAACGAGGATGTGATCACTTTGAACCAATCCCATTATACTAAGAAAATCTTAAGCCGCTTTAGCTATGAGAGTTGTAAAATTTCTCCAATACTCTATAATGCGAGCATTAAGTTTCGAAAATATCAATTAAGATATCAATTAAGATATTTACAAATTATTGGTTCACTCATATATTTAGCTAGTGCCACAAGACTTAACATTCATTTGCTATGAGCAAATTAAGTCGGTTTACATGTAATCCAGGAGATGATCACTGGGAGGCACTTGAAATAGTGTTACACACTTTAGAGGCATAACATCTTTTGGAATTCATTATATTAGATACCCTTCTATATTAGAAAGATACAATGACTTCAATTGGATCTTTGATGCGGATAAGATCAATGTTATAAGTGGCTATGTGTTTACTTTAACTAGTGTTGTATTTTTATGTAGGTCTTGCAAACAAACCACATTGACAAGGTCAACTATGAAAGTAGAACTTGTAGCACTTGACACAACCACTATTGAGGTTGAATGGCTGAGAGAGTTTATGTTGGACTTACCATTGATTGAGAAACCAATACCGGCAATCCTGATGTACTGTAATAATCAAACAGTGTTGGCTAAAGTTATAAGTACGAAGGATAATATGAAGTCCTCTAGACATGTGAAGCGTAGGCTTAAATCTGTCAGAAAACTGAGAAACTCCAGAATGATTGCTATCAACTATATTTGCACTAAGGAAAATCTAGCAAACCCTTTTACAAAAGGGCTAGCACGGGAAGCGATTTCGTTGCATCTATGGACATGAGAATGAGGCCCATTTGAGTTACATCACAATGGTAACCTATACCTTCTTGATCAGAGATCCCATGACTTAGGTAATGAAAAACAAGTTGATGTTATAACAAGAGAGTACATATTCATTATACCCATGTCCTAATAAACAAAGTACCCTTGACTATATGGTAGATTGGCATAAAGTCTTAATGTTTTATATTGTGCAAATGAGAAAAATGCATTAGCCTGCAGGATACGTAGAAATAATACACCTACATGTGTCTATCTATGTGGTCGCAGTTCACGAGAATGGAGCATTTTCTAGAAAGCTCATGAGCATATTAGAGAGCATGACCATATAACGCTCTATTTAGGTATGGTTCATTGGCAGCCTAGTATCAATTGAGATTTCAAGTGAAGTCTGATCACAAAAAAACTATGAATTCAAGATATAGTCTATTCATCAAATGTGAGAAGATGAATCTTATTATTATATATGCAAGTTCAACCTGTATGTGACTTACGATAAAAGACTGGTATATTAATAGTACTTCAGCATAATATCTTTGACATCCTTTTGCTATCTGCTTTGGAATTGGTAGGGGATTGTTAGAAATTGGCCCATATGAGTGCGGTTCATTTTCTATAATTTCAAACTATACATAGTTTAGTACCATATTACTAAGACAAAGTGGAGGAGACTAATTTATAAAGTGGAACACTTACCACTCCTTGAATCATATGACACATGGATGGGGATGGCATGAGGAGGGCTTTGGCTGAACACACATGTGCGCACGCGTGCGTATTCGCGTATTTTCGCGTGAAAAATTACGTTACTTATGACTTATAATGCGTAACCGTGCCATGACGTGGTGCGCCACTTGGCTAGACCATGCCCACCTTTTTTTTATGAACCATGCATCATCTCTCTTCTTTTTGAACTGTCCTAGATATGATAACCATATCATAAATATCATTATGTGGTTGCATAATGCAGTTACCACATCATAATTATCATTATGTGGTTTCATGATGCAGTTACCAATGAGTTAACTCTGTTTAATCGCGGTAGTTTCTAGTGAGTGATTGTAGTGCCCTTAAAAGGGCTTGAAGACGTCTAGAGTATTCCACCTCCATTCTTCCATTCCCTCTCTGAATAGCTGTGTTGTAGTATCAAGCTGCTCAACCACGCCAACCTTTCTTCTAGGCGTGCACTGACAAGAAAGGAGAGCGGGATCTCTGAACTATTGTCGTAGAGAGAATCTACATGGGGCGGCAATAAGATTTCTGGGCAGCGCAACCTATGCGACCGCTTGGTTTCTTCCTCGACGTCGACTACTTCCACGACTACATCGAGCCTGAGCTGCTTCCTGTTCTTCATCAGACCCAACTGTAAGTCGTTCGCGCAATCGATTGACTTGTTTATATTATATTTCTGTATATATTTCGAAGTACAATGAGTTGACTGCTGTTAATTTTGATTTATGATTAATAGTTATCTACGATATTTATCTGCTAATAAAATCTAGAATTAAAATATTGTTTATATTTCAACATCAATACCACCTTCTCTTCTCGTTAGCATAAACCTCCGCACAAGGACCAGAAGCCTTTAGTCACGTGAAAAAGAACCCACCGTCTCAAATACACCGATGGCTACTTGGCACTGGCTGCCGCCGCCGCCGGCTCTACACTTGCATACATCTTCAGGAGCAGATGAATTCGCTTCACGAAAGGAAACAACCAACTGCTGAATGCATGGTTAGTTTATGATTGGACTGATCTCTCTCTCTCTCTCTCTCTCTCTCTCTCTCTTCTTTTTACTGCCCTGCAGGGAATCGCAGGTTAGTCAGGAGCATACAGTGCAATGCAAGGAAGCACAGTGGTCATCCCCTCTTGTTTCTCTCTCTAGAGAGGGGGGAAAAGGAGAGGGTGAGGGGAGAGGGACAGGGCCTGTGACCGTCGCTGGCCTCCCACCAAGGCGGTGCGTGCTTGTGGGGCTGACTGCTTCTGCGACCACTTGGCTGATTGGTTCCACGGATTGCTAACATGGAGCAGCAACATTAGCTAGCTGGAAGATGGCACTTTCGACAGGCATCCTGTTCTTGTATGGTCCCCCTGGTGCTTTAATTTTAAGGAATAAATTCATAGAGCAATTTCTTACCTCACACGTCCTTGTATGGTGACATCCAAGGATTTTGAAAATGCAACAAAGTTATAAGATTGGACCAGCTTAACAGCGATTGATTTTAAAATGGAAATTTGTTCTGCAGGACACATTTCACCGTCTTGGATCAAGCGGCGAACTTTGGTTATATTTGTTGGTTGATAAACCGTCGCAATAGACCACAGTGCGTGGACACAGTGACCTATCCATGGTCATAGATTGTGCAATAGCGCAACCAAGGAAAAATATGTCGGTTTAAAAATTTTGTCAGAGGATAGCGATAGAATCGGTAATGTTGTTACCTTTTTCAGATATTTTTGGACGAAAATTTTGAATTGAACTTTTTGACATTTTTAGATAGGTTTTAGATGGATCTGAAAATTTTTAACTGAATTAAACTTTTATTAGGACCCACCCATAAGCAGCCGTTACAGGCAAAATTTCGACATATAATTTTCCTGTGCTATACAGGGGATGGAGGATATGATCAATGAAAAAATTGTCGTAAAAAATGTACTGAGTTTGGCTTTGACATTAGTTTATACATGCTACAATAACTAGTTTTTAAATGGTGTGTTTTTTCAAGATATGACCAATGAAAAAATTGTAGTAAAAAATGTACTGAGTTCAGTTGCACCGGCCAAAATTATATGCGATTATTTTTCTCTGCATACTGCCTCTTACGAACAGCTAGAATTCAAAATTTTAAACCATAACCATAACCCCAAAAAACTGTCTCCTCATTGGATTCCCCCTTGCAAGGGGTGTGTTTTGATTATGGTTTATAATTTTTAGCTATAATCTATTAATCTAATGAATATTAATTACTAAAGATAAAAAACAAAGCCAGCTGAAAAATCAAAAGAATCGTACCCTATCCATTCCTCAGTACTCCATCTTTGTCCATCCTACTCTCTCTTCCTCTCCCCTTGCACAGTTCATAATTGATCTAAAAATGATACTACGACAGGAGATGGCATTTCAGTTTTGTACTCTATCTAGTAGTGTTACATATGTGGTTGTAGGCCAAAACAAAACTGAATGTTATGGTAAGCCGGATGTACTGTATGTCTGTACGTATATATCTACCTAAAGCTACTAAACGAAACAAAGCCGAATTTAGCACTGTTGTGCACGTATTTACAAAACTAACCGTATACATACCGTATTTACAAAAATGGCGCTTCTGTCGTTTGGTGGGTGGGCAACAGCGCCGGCAAGGCAACACGTGGCGAGACCGCCTGCCACCCGGTGGGGGACGGTAGGCAGGTATATCGTTTTGTGAGGGGGCGGCAGGTGATTAAGTCGGCTGATTAGCTGGCTTAATTACTTGTCCTAATTTTTTATATTTAGTATTTATTTGAATTTTTAAATATATCAAATAAGCTTAAAAATTACAAAAACTTTTATGTATAGACTTCTGACATAACATACCTCATGGTGTAATTTTTGGGTAATTTTATACAATGTGAATATTGCTAAAAAATTCATATGATTTTGATGCTTTTATGAGTTTTTACATATAACAAATGAGCTCCAAAAATTACAAAATTTTATGTGAAGCCTCCCGACATAGTTATAGTTATTGTGTAATATTTTAGAAATTTATGTGGTCTGAATTTGCCACATTTATTCAGGTTAATTTAATCATTAATTTAACGATGCTCAGGCATATTTTGAAGTGCCTGACGTCTGTGCTTCGCGTATGTGTCGGTCAATCGTGCTATATTTTCTTTTCTGCTATCTGGTTCGCACAATTATCACTCTATGTGTGTCGTGCCCCCACACGCTCTCCCTCGTTCGCACTAATGTCGTTATATCCGTGTCGTTCCCCCTCACCTGCTCCCTCGTTTACACATTTGTCAGTATTACCATGTCGTCCCCCCCCCCTCATCCGAAGCGTTGATCATGACAATGGGTCTTCAATGTATGGGGTGAGTGCACATCATTCACTTTTCGCTCGGCCATAGATACGAACATCTCGCAGTTCGTTGTTGCTTATCTCAGTCACTCATCGCAGAAACTCATTGTCATGATCGTCGCTCAAAATTGGGAGTGCGTTGATCATTAATTCGAGAAGCCAATGTATAGCTCAAAATTGGTAGTGCCGATTGCTTCTCCCGAAAGGCAGGTAATTTTTATGATATGCTTTCGACGTTATTCCCGTAATCTTAGTCAATTAGTGTTATTTGTTTAGTCATGATTAATGTAGTTTGTATTATGAAATAACTATGTCGTAGTAATCTAGACATAGTTTTTACTATTTTTGTGTATGTACGATACCCATAATTTGTTATTGAATGAAATATGTAATTAAGTAGTCGTAATTATTGTAGTGGCAATTAGTTAGGGGTAAATAATGAGTTAGTGGTAAGTAATTAAGTTGTAAGAACGACGGTAATGAATGGCTCATCATTTTTTCGGATGAGTAATCAAATTATCGTTAGTTAATGAAGTATTTGTATGTAGTTACACGCATCTAATCACTGACTTGTAGTGTGTTGTTGTCATTATCAATCTTCGCACTAATATTTTGTATGTCCTATTTGTTGTAAGGTACTCTCAAAATTAAGAGTGTGTAGCTAATTATTTACAGAAGGCAGTGCATAACTCATTAAAGACGCGACTGTGTTGATTGCTTCTCCCGAAAGACAGGTAATTTTTATAGCATGCTTTCGATGTTATTCCCGTAGTCCTATTCATAATTAATATGGTTTGTATTATAAAGTAAGTTTTACTATCATTATTAATCTTCGCACTAATATTTGGTCTGTCCTATGTATTGGAAGGTATGGCTTTACCGGAGCTTCTCGAACACTCATACGATGAGAAACACTGTTGCCACTCATCGATGACGGGTGACACAGCTGGTCCTTCGCCCTTTAAGCTACAGGGCGAGGGATCCGTGAGCGCTGGACGAGTGCTACGTCCCAACCTTGCCGGTCATGGGCTTGTTGCCCTTTGCGAGACTAGTCTCCACCGGACACGAGTTCAGCATCGACGACAGCCTATTCATGGCACTGGTGGACAGGTGGAGCCCCGAGACGCACATATTCCACTTTCGATGGGGTGAGATGATGGTTACTCTGAAGGATGTCACGTTCTTGACCGGTCTCCCTCTTGGGGGTAACACACTTGTTCCAGCCCCTACACCGCACGGATTGGAAGGAGTGGTGGCGTCTGGGTTCGGTAGGTCTATCCCGGAGAGTGCACGTGGCGTCCCCCGCATTTGGCTGAACAATTTCAGCGTGTGCCCGTAGGATGCACCTCGTCGTATTCCTTATTTAGCTCTTTGGTTGGAGCATGTTTCTAGTCACACACGGCGATATTTACAACGCTGAGTTCATCGGCCTCGTCGAGTCATTGGTGGACGCAGAGTTTGGGGCGATGCCTCGGTACAGCTGGGGATCAACGGTTGTGTGTGCCACGTATCGGTGGTTATGTGACACTTGCCAACGCTAAAAGATCAAACTCCATTTAAGTTAGTTTTGGTGATAATGATAAATACCATTATGAGATTATAGTGATGATGACAAATGCATGTAAGATACTAACTTTGTTTATTGATTATAATATTACTTAGTTTCACATGGATAAAAAGGTGAAATCATTGAGGTATGCATTTGAAATCATATTCTCATATACTAGTGCATTCTTTGGATCCAAAATATAGATTGAACTCCACAAATAGTTCAAATTGAATATGTGCATATGTCTTATTTATACACACTTGTATGCACACATTTAGGGGGAGCCATCTCTATGTTTTGAGGATTCATAAGTATTGATCCATGTTTCCTTTAATATGCATAATTATGATTTTTACTTTGAAATACATTCTTGAGTATATATAGCTTATGTAGTTTATATATACTCATGTGCAATCGGGTTGTCATTTAACCTCTCCGTTATGTGTTAATGGTTGACTGATTAATGACAACCGGATAAGTAAACTTTACTTAAAAAGCTTATCTTAGAGTATACATTTATTGTGTACATGTTGTATACTCAAAAATCAATCTTTATCTTATTGTTTATTGAAATTGTAATGAATTACCTAAAAGGAAAAATTGTAGAATCTACTCCCTCCATTATGAGTTAATGGTGAAGTTTGGTAATTAATGGCAATTATTTTGTGGACTAATATTTTTCATGAGTTAGATGAATATGCTAGGTGCCACAAATAGGGATGACTTGGGATAATTTCATGTGTTGAAGATCATCAAGTCTAGATGAAAGATGACTTAATATGTTGAATGCCATTAAGAGAAAGATGCATCATGAGTTGATGCATGTCCAAGAGGAGATGATCATGTGTTGATCATCAAGTCAAGTGAAGGCCATCATGCGTTGATGGAGTTAAAAAAATGATGCATCATGAGTTGATGCATATCAAGACAATGACATAGGGCAAATGTATGACTAGTTAGGGCTAAGGATATGTTACTAGTCTTTTACCCGTCTTGGTGTTTAGGTGGAAAACCGGATTGCTAGTATAGGGTGTCGTACTATTAAGAGGGGTCATGTCTAGTAGTTTGAGTCTCACCATGTGTTAATAGCTCAATCTCACTTGCTCTAGCTCATCCTGGCATGATGCTTATATTTGCAAATATGCTTTACAAATAGTTGAAGCTCATGTGTTAATTCTTGTAACATGAGACTATGCATTGCAAATGTGTTTTGCAAGTGCTTGAAGTCCATGTTTACATTTTTTGTCATATGAGGCTCATATTTGCAAATATGTTTTGCAAATAGTTTAAGCTCATTATAATTCTTGTAACATGTGACTTAAATTTGCGAATGTGTTTTGTAAATGTGAGAAGTCCATGTACCAATTGTTTGTGTCATGATTTCAAATGTGTGCAAATGTGTTTTGCAACTTATTGGGAATCATGTTTGATCCTTGCGTGCATGATACTATAATTTGCAAATGTGTTTTGCAAAATCTGTTTAGATATTTGCACTTGTCAGGAAAATCAGAACTACCGCTGTGTGTGTAGCGGTACTACCGGAGGTCAAAAGTATCGGCTCTGTGTGAGCGGTACTACCGGACATCAAAAGTACCGACATGTGTTGCTTGGTACTACCGGATGTGATTGGTCTGAATGGCTCTGCGTGAGCGACTCGTCCGATCATCGGAAGTACCAGCTTTGTGTGAGCAATACTACCGGAAGGCGGAAGTACCGGCATGTGTTACGCGGTACTACCGAACTTCGGAAGCTCCAGATTTTCCTACGGTACGTTTTTTTCAGAGAGACACATGTGTGGTGGTCTTCTCCTCCATGTGAAATCGGTAGCTCTGCATGTGTGGAGCGATACTTCTGATGATCGGAAGTACCGGAAAATGAACGGTGGAACTTTCGATTTTGACTGCAACGACTAGTTTTTTGATCGTTGGCGAGGCGAGCGGAAGTACCGGCTTTTGGCCGGTGGTACTTCCGATTTCCCTGATTTTTCAGGGATTTGGCTCCAACGGCTAGTTTTCTTGTGTGGGATATAAATACCCTCTTATGGCCGGTTGGAGAAGTAGTTGATTGACTTATTTTTGTTGTCTTGAGCTATTGTGAGGCTCTCCACTCAGGAGTGCATGTGTTGCAATTTGTGAGGAAGGAGAAGGGATGTAGATTGCATGTGTTGTATCTAGAGGTGGACTTTGTGTCCAATTGTGCTTGTGCATTTGTTGCACGTGGTGAGAGTCAAGCGAGGGGTTTGACTTATTACTCTTGAAGTTTGCCGACTCCTAGACGGCGTTGGAGGTGTTGTGTGCGGTGATATTCTCAAAGAAGGTTGTGAGAAGACCTGGCAAAGTTGTGAAGGTTGGAGCTCATCTACCCGAAGTGGGAAAGAGCATTGTTATCCTAGGAGTGTAAACCTTGATCTAGCTTAGAATTGTTGGCGCACTTAAGTGAACTTAATTCATATAGGCGTTGTTTGTGCTAAACCAAATTGAATTAAGCTTCCACAATTGTTTACTTGGTTTAGACAAACAGAAAAGATATTGAATTGTTAATAATAATTAGAAGAATTTTTAAACCATCTATCCACCCCCTCTAGTCGGTGTCCTCGATCTTACAAGTGCGCAACTGCTGGTACCCCCAATCTAGCTATCTGCCACGTGCTTCTGCAACTGTGGAGTTGGGAGCACTTCCCTATCAGACATCTGACCATCGTGACACCAGTGCACCCGTTCGATGAGTTCGCCGACCTGATGATGGGCCTACTATGGGCGTCCGGTAGACTGCTGCCTGTCTGCGGTGGGCGACGGGTAAACCGTCGAGGTGCTACTTGTTGTGGCACAATGAGTTCGAATCGTTTCACGACAGCGATATCATATGGGGTCCATTGACTGTAGATTTTGTGTATTGTGTATTGGCGCACAGGTTGTCTCTGCAATGCCTGGAGGATACGGAGCTATGGGCGACAGCACACCATCTGGTGTTCTCGTACATGGTGGAGGCTTACACGCCACAGCGCGTGATGCGACAGTTTGGTTTGCACTAGGTTGTGCCCCATCTGGATGGCATATTTCTACCATAAGCCGTACACCAGTGAGTCAAACTCCACCCGACTAATGTGTACACTTTGTATGTCTTGCTATGTAACGTCGATGATTATAGAAATGCAGACAATCAAGGGCTGGTCGATATGGTACGGACTGGTGAGCACTACAGCAACAGTGGACGATGGCATGGATGGACAGGATGCACCTCAATGTCGTCATGGAGCAGCGTATGTACGACGCCCAAACGTACGACGAGTACCTGGAGTGATATGTACCCCGGTCACGTAGCAGACTCACCATTCCTCCAGCGGATTGCCCCGAGCAGATCACGCACGAGGAAAGTCTGCAATGCTCGATCGATCCCCACAACGCTTCGTGGTGGCATGACAGCGTAAGACAGTTCAAATATCTTATCGTTTCATTCAATAAATTCATACTGATAGTTATTGAACATGTTTTATATGTCACTTCAGTTGAAGCGGGCTCAGCGCATCGCAAGCTCGTCGGAGGCCGCCATCAGCAGCCTGAAGACACCACTAGCCCTGCAGAAGACTATGAAGTTCATCCTAAAGCAGGCCAAATAAAATAGTGCACAACCTAAAGTGCGGTTGTTCCACGGATCACACTGTGCACATAAGACACCCTGTGGGAGCACCATGCTCACCCGCCAGGTCATCGCGACCTAGCGAGTCCGGCCGGCCATCGCAATCTACTGAGTCTACCTGGCGTCGTAGTACTAGCCGCCGATCATCCGTGCGCCGTACCGAAGAGGAGGTAACTTACGTACGAATCTACATTTTGTTTTTCTATTAGGCCTTGCGTTCCACTAACATCATGGCATTCTCCCGCTGCGGGTCCGTCGTTGAGATGCATCACTTTTGACATCCGCACCACCTGCACAGACTACCGCTCCCCATTGTTCATCTTCGCTGCACATTCGGGAGGTATGAGATTTGCATTGTACATCCGGAATATTTATTGTGACTAATATTGTTTCATTTTGCAGCCTCCAATTCAACATGGGGTGATGACGAGTCTACCAATGATGACACGGACCTCCCACATGTTTCCAGAGAGCACTACAGCGCCAGGGTTTGCAGCGTACGCAGGGCAGAGCTCAGCGTTCACAGCATACCCAGGGTTCGGACACTTTGGTGGGCAGAGCTCCTCCGGCTTCTCTTCCACTTCGTATGGTCAAGGCGAGAGCTCCTTCGCACCACGAGGGGGATTTCTAGAGTCCTTCATTCACGACATTATTGCGGGCGGCTCGCAGTTCGGCATGTCTTAGCTGGAGGACTTCGACTCTTACCAGACCCAGCCTACTATACTTGAGCCTACTGGACCACAGCCGACCACTGAGCAAACAGAACGGTCCCCATACCTCCTCTGACCTAAGACGCAACCTTCGGACCGACTGACGTACCCTACGAGACATGCTCGTGCTCAACGGAAGACAAGGCTACGTACGGGGAGGCAGACGCGGTGAGGAGGTAGCAGTGGCTTAGATGGGTGAGCTATACACATCCAGTGTGATGTATTTTTTGTACTGCTATAATTACTTTTACTTGTACAAGAATTCCTAATGTATAAAATTGTAAAAAAAATCGTGAAATATTCGTATATTCATGATTAAATTAACACAGATAAACATGGTAAATTCAGACCACATAAGATTCCTAAAAAATTGCACAATAACTATGACTATGTCGGAAGGCTTCACATAAAATTTCATAACTTTTGAATCTCGTTTGCTATATGCAAAAACTCATAAAAATATTAAAATTTTATGAATTTTTGATAAACATTCACAATGGATAAAATTACCCAAAAATTACACTGTGAGGTACGTTATGTTGGAAGGCTGTACATAAATTTTTGTAATTTTTGAGCTCATTTAATATATTTAAAAATTCAAACAAACACTAAACATAAAAAAAATTAGGGCATATAATTAAGTTGGCTAATCGGTAGCTTAATCACCTACCCCTCTTCTTACCGGACGGGGGACGTCCCCACCAGCAAGCAGTCGCTCATTGCTCGCAGCGGGCGGCAGCGCGCCGCCGCCAATGACCTCACCACATATCGCCTCGCCGGCACTGCCGCCCGCCCACCAGATGACAGAAGTGTTATTTTTACAAATACAATATACATATAGCTATTTTTATAAATACAATACGCAACAGTTTCAAATTCAGCTTTATCTCGCTACTAAACCAGCTGTACATTTTAATGTTGTAAATGACTTCGCTTACTGTACAGTCAAGTCTCCCCACTTCCGTCGCCTACTGACTTTCTCACCCCCCTCACAGGAACGTCACCGTCAGAAATTTATGCTGATATTATTCACCTGGAGCACGAGAAAGTTCCATATCCACAGCCACTGGTCACCAGGCTGTGTAGGCACTTGATTATATTGGCTGATTTATGACTTTTAATTGAAAATAAAGACTATGTTTATTTGAGTTTTAGATTTTGGCTCTGAGCTTTTAGCTTCGAAATTTTGTTTTTTTCTAGTTTTTTTGTTTTTTCTTTTCATCTGTTTGCTTATATTGTCTATAATGACATAACATTTTTTATTTTAAAATTTAATTCTGAAAAGCTAATAACAGCTACAATAAAAAACCTTAAACTATAAAAAAATCAAAAGCTTAAGCTTTAAACTCAAATGAGCACTACAGGTTAAGTTTGTTTTCATATATTGACTTGTGCTCTTGGCGTATTAAGTTTGTTTTCATATATTGACCTATGCACGTACTATTTATTTGTGTGCCCATGTTATGTGTCGTGGTCCATTACAAACTTAATACGCCACCGCGCCAGCTGGTGACTACAATTACTGCCTTACGTATGCAAACGGACCGGACCACAGCTTGCAGAAGCTACAGGAATATCACCTTACATGTGAATTGAATTTCCATTCTACCATCTTTTTTAACATGGGTAATAAGCCTTGTCGGTATGAGGTTCTGTTCTCCAGTGTTATATTTTTTATCTTTTAATTGAAATGGTACCATACCGGTTGCTAGTTTTTTTAATATATTTAATAAAAAATAAAGAAAGAATAGAAGAAAAAACGTCTTTATATCTCCACATACAATGCAACGGAAAAGAGAAAAAACCACGTTAAAAAGTTAACATGCTCAAAACAACTTTTAACTTCTAGAAATCAGAAACCATCGCTGTTTGAACCGAAGTATAAATCTCCTATATGAGGGCTTGTTCTTTTTCGCTGCGGTTTATGCCATTTGGCTGAAAGTTTTGAATTTTAGCTGTTTACGACAGAGATTGTTACAGATATTAGGCTTTTAACATGTACTACAATTAACTTATAGATCTCGTCTTAAGAAAATACTCTATTTAAAAATTAAATACTATAGCAAAAGTCAAAAACCGTTTTAGAAACCCTAAAGAACAACCCTGAGTCTAGATTTGTTATCTTCTCTTGGGTTCCCATGCTGACCAAAGCGCTCAGATCATAGGGCAACGCTAGTCACACATATGGCACGCTACCGAAGGAAATCATGGCATATTTATATTGACTTCTGTTTAAAAAAACTCAAAAGACAATATGAATATTTGACTTCTCTATTTCTCTCGTTATCGTCTCGTTTTGGGATAAGGCAGGGTCACAGGTACATCACGCATCTTACTCCTCTCATTTTCATCACACGCACATATCTCTCCCTCACTTTTTTTCACCGTTCACTTTCTCATTCCTTCTCATTCTAAAAGTTATTTTATTTATTTATTTTTATTCATAAAGTATAGATAAATGCGAACGCCCCCTGGTACGCAGACACATGCATAAAACGGTCACTGCATATCCGGGAGGAGAGTGAGAGACCGTTCCTCCGTATGCCACAGCGCCGAAGCCGTTGAAGCCCGCACACTACACAGCGACCGCGCCGCGCATGAGACCTTAGCCCGGCAGTGTCACAGGCCGGGTGGGCCCTAACTTAGGATCTTAGCTCTCGGTCTCAACTCTCAGGCTGGCTGGCTCACCGCATCGCATGCGTCTTTTCTGCGTGACAAGTAACTGATAAGCTAACAACGTCATGTTTTGCACTGCCCCTCCCTGCCAACTTACGCGTGTGGCCAGAGCAAAGATCAGAGAGAGAGAGAGAGAGAGGGTGGGGCTAGGTCTGATTGACTTGAGCAGCTGAGCTGAGCTCCAGGCCAATATTCCTATCTGCTGTTCTTGTGATGTTGCAGCTGTGTAGACAGGCATCATTGCAATTCCAAGAAGCCTCTCATGATCTCGTCCGTTCCACGTACATACATTATGTAGACATTGTCTTCACTTTCCCCCACTATGAATGAATGAGTGAATGAGATCACATGGCACCCCAGTGCCTCCCGTTCCTGATCAGGAGCCTACCCTTGGCTGCTGCGTGCACACTTGCACAGTGTTCTTTGCCCCTAATCAATCAATGCATGCATTGCATGCACTTGCCTTGCAAGGCCTTGCAGGAGCTCATGTGGGGTGTGAGAGGCTGCAAGAACATAGCCATCTTGAGCTCCCCATCATGAGATCGGGAGGATGTAGAGGGAGGCACAGTGGTTCTAACTGAGGATGGAGCGTTGCAGTGACGGCAAGCTTGCCATTTTCTCTGGGCCATTTGTCTCCTGGTGCTCATCGAATTGGCATGGAGCTGAAACATTCCTGCCATCCCAACCAAATACATTATACTAACAGTGCAGCAAAAGGCTCTAGCAATTTCAAATACAAATGTGTCCTCCAGTGCATTGGTCACACAAAACACTGCAGCTGGCCGCAATGTGGTATAAGGGCAGCAGCTAGTGCCATCAGAGTTGTACCATAAAAAATCCAACCAAGAACAGCTTGTCCACAACCCACAAGATAGATTTTCAAATCAGGCTAAAGAAAGCCATCGCAAACCAAGCAGAATTAGTTCGGCATAGTGAAGCCAAACTGCAAACATGCATATTCACTTTAAACAGTTGTAGTCAGTAGTCACAACAAACATGGATGGTTTATCAACAGCAGCTTCCTTCCAACAGCCAGAAGAATTGCAGATGGGCCTATGTTTGACGACCAAACAGGGCCCTTCCCAGAATGAATGTGTCGGAGACTACTGAGTAAATACCTGGGTCCATCTGCACGAGGCCCATTACAACTGGTGGTACATTCTGAGCAGTCAAAATTTGACATCCCAACAAACATGACTGTATTCATGAACTCTACAAGCTACAGCCAAGTTTGGATAAAGATATTATACACAAATAAAATTTATCCTGTTTCGCCAATCCGAAGAGGGCCTCAGTACTGAAATCAAAAACCCTAAGCAAGAGAACATTCTGTAACCTCTGGATGGCTCCGAAGCAGCTTCTTTGGGACTTATCAGCGGAGGCTGTCCAGTTTCAAATTGACAGGAACATACACTATCGTTGCAAGCAGGTTTGAGAAAAGTGTGATGCTCATCATACAGAAAGCTTCAACGATGAAAACTACCCATTGCCATTTGCAAAAGGAAGAACACAGACAGGCCTCTCTTGCTACAGTAAATCTAGAAGAGCTGGTTGCTCCGATGAAGCATTGGAATGAGGGGTCCACGATGCTTGGGAGAGAGCTGATTGCCCTTGATTTCTACCACGCCCTCTTCCAACAGCAGTGGATGGAGGAGGGGCAAGCTTGGGTGGGCCATGTGTAGAATTCGTTAACAGTGACAGTGATCCAAAATCAGATTTTGGTTGCATGATGCTATGGCCTGCACTGGAACTACTTGGATTGGGGAGACCTGTGCTCAGTCCTCCAATTGGATTTCCAAATCCCAGAGCTGAGTTGCCCTGGTTCACATAGCTGCCGGTTAAGTTCATGCCCATTAAATTGGTACTGTTCGGTTTTGCTAACCAGCTCATTTGGTTGGTTTTCATTTGCCCCAAAGAATTATTGCTGCCACCAAAGCCTATGTTTCCTGTGTTCAATCCAGAAATACTTTGTTTTGTGCTTGGTGGGTGCTCAACCGCCGAAATAGCCGCAGCGCTGCTTGGTTTGGGGGGCCAGTTGGCAAAAGGATCAATATCATCAAGTCCATCGCTAGACAGTCCTCCAGATTTAGTCTCCTTGTTAAAAGGCAATGCCACATTAGAGTCAGATGATGTGCTTTTTCGAGGCGGCCACTCAATGTCAACAGGAACACATGAGCCAGAAGTTTGAGGTCCTGAGTTGGGTGCAAGAGATTGAGACGATGGAAGTGGTTGTGCAGGTGGGATTGTAGCTGCTGTAACCTGAGAGACTGTGGATGGTTGCTTTGTTTGAGTACTGAAATCGAAAGGGTGTGTCGAGGGTTGCTTTGTTTGAGTGCTGAAATCAAAAGGGTCTGTCGAGGGTTGTTTTGTTTGTGCACAGGAATCAAAAGAGAGTGACGGAGCACTGGTTTTCTTAGTAGGGCCCCAGTCTTCATCCCATGCAGGAGTGCTCTTTGCAGCTGGTATTTGTCCAGTTTGTCCTACGCCTCCTGACATTGGTTCAGAATGAATCCCATTCGACAAGGAAGGCGATACTTTTACCTCTGTATTCCCATTATTGGCAACAGTTACACCACGCTTCTCTTCTATCTTGCTGCAGAAGTAGACAGTAGTTTAGTTGATATATTGATTGCCGCATGGGGTATCAAGGAAGATGGTAAATGGTACCTTGTGATATCCTTGACAAATAGGATGTACTTGGCAAATTGCTGTACATTCAGTTGTTGTGCTGTAAGCAATGGAAAGATGAGAGGAGTCACATGTTCCGCAGCAAACTCAACACCGCACTGTATCATTGACAAATGAGTTACATAGGGTACTGGTAAAAGCTAAATCAATCAGCACAGAAAAAAGGGTGCTCATAATTCAGCAATAGTAAATACAAGAATATCAAGAACTAACCTGTTTAAAAATTGCGTTAGCAACTCCAAGGGTGCACATAAGGGTTGGCGCAGAATGGTCAACAGCTGTGCAACGACGAAGGGTCTGCAAGATCTCCAGTATACCTACTTTATCCAAGGATGGAACAATATCTCCTAAACAGCGCAAGGCATTTACTCGCACCTATATTTGCAGGGAACAATTAAGATCATAAGAAAGCAACAAAAAAAATGGAACAACATAAAGTACAGAATGCTGCCTTCGTGAAAGTGAGGTGGAATTACTAAAGCCAGCAGCAGATATTCGGAAAAATTGAGTATATAGAAAGAAACAGAAATATAATGATAGAACACTAACATCAATTAAAAACTAAGAAGGCCCAACAGATGTACTACCACATGACTAAAAATTAAGATCTACGCTACTATATATTGCTAAACATTAATCCAGAAAACCAAATCGACCAGAACAACAAACTTACTATGGATGTTTGGTAGCAGATCAAAAAAGAAGCAAAAGATCTAACGAGCTGCACGATAAAGTGCACAACAACACAAGAAAATCATATATTCAATATCACATGGCCCGTATCCTTTATTTTTCTTTTCGGTGTGCAATATGCATGCCAGAACAGGAAAGAAGAGAGCAGTTTTCCCATTTATGTAGCTATTTTATACAAACTAGCTCCTTTTGTCATAATGTCATTATAATGTTTTAATGCATATTCATATTGATATGATCAGAACTAACAAATGATTACCAAAATTATGAAATCAAATCATATATTATGCATACCGCAGCAACTGTTGTCTTTAGAGCTAATCCATGTACACGTGGTAGCACTGCCTGTTTCAGCAGCTGCAAGAAAAAAACCATTGAATGAATACACAACGTGGATGCTTTATTCATATGCTAAGTTCATTCGTCAAGCAAGAAATCATTTGAGCAATAGATTTAGAAAAAAATACACAATACTTTTTCATTGATGGTGGAGGGGGCACAATCAAATGATTAATATACATTTTAGAAAACAAAAAAGGTAACCTTCATGTCAAGCTGACGAGATAGTGGCACTGTTCGTCGCAAAACTTCTTCCTGTAGCCGGGGATCGGTGTCATCATAGGCCCGTACCAGCATCGGAAGAACATGTGATATCAAATGTTCCTGTGTGGCCTGTGAGGGGAACACAAAAACAAAAATCTGGTCACAAATCCCAAAGGAAAATAGAAACAATGGCAAATTCCAATAACTAAACTATTTGTTAGTAAAGATCCTTTGCGGGTTAAGATTATCGCTGCATTCATTCATATATAAAAGCCAATGGGGTAAAACAAGGAATAACAGAATCAGTTCAACATTTCACAAAATAACCATAATTACCTTGTTAATAATGAGATCCGAATGCTTCACAAGCAAAAGAAGTGTTTCACCTGATGCTGAAGTAAATACTGGAACAAGTGCAGGCAGTGTTGAAAGCTCAAAATCACCTTTATCCTGCAAGGGAGCAGAAAACAACATATTTTCAGAAGTCAACATTAACAAAGAAATAACTAATAACATAGCTTGAAATGCACTTTGCTTTCAAAAACTCTATGGACTGCAGAAATTGAGGTGTCATAATGGAACTACAATAGTTCAACACTGGTAGGCTAGTGGGTGTTGCAACAAGAATGATCTAAACACATAAAACGAGGACCTACTCTAGTTTAAAAACATATAATTAGATGAAAAGTGCTAGCACAATGAGCAGCTGCTGAGATTATGCAAAGTGTTACAGAACCATAACATTTTGCTATCAGATAATAATCAGATAAGAAAGTATGGAAGTTCATACTATTTGTCAGACAAAGAATTAGAATTGATGTATTTGAAGACATAATTAAGAAACAAGGAAGATGACCTGAGATTCTGCTATTGTCAGAACCATCGGCAAAATCATTGGCTGCATAACCATGTTGCGCAACTCAGCACAAAGAGGTGGAAGAACCTGGTTGCAAAATGTGAATCAGCACAAATAGCCAGTAGATCAACAAACATTGTAAAGCAGCTTTTTTCTTGACAAAAAAAAAGGTTCCATTGCACACATTTGCAAACATCAGTCATAGATAGATTAACTGAAATTGTAAACCAAAAAAAAAACAAGAGAATGTGGATAAAATGGATCAACCAATAAAGCGATTCAATTCTGTAATAAAGAAGTGAAAGTCAGGAAATTGAAGTGTGGACATCTTTTTTCTTTGTTTTCCATATCACAACCTTTAGTTGCCAGTCTCTTGACATTTTTGATAAAATAACTAAAACTCTCTAAAACTTAGCTCTTTGGTCTTGATCAGAGCTTCATATCAATGAGGAAAACTGAGCATTGGATAGTGGATTGAAATGAAAATTTTATAGAGCTTGAGTACTTAATGGATGTTCATGCAATACATTTATATCAGGCAACAGGAATAAGGTGGAAAAAAAACCTCCACACCTTTAATTGACCACACACACAGGTTACAATAACTTCTATGAAATATTACAGTGACAAAGCAAACCACATACTTTATAGCGAAGTACTCGGGAATCAAAGTCCTTCCACATATCCGATAATGCCTTCAAAAACTCTGTCTTCTGCATATTATCTCTCTCCTGAAAGAGATGGTGTATTAAATCAGAACCATCTCTAGCTACCACATTGTTCTGTTATCTCTTTCAGACAAACAGCATTCTAGGGGATAATGGTCCTGCTGCTGTCTTGCCAGGTATAACTGAAGCTTAAACTGGTCAAATTGTGATTCTCAGGCTGCAAAGAAGCTTGCTTGATACACATAACAGTGAAACTCGAAACAAATTGATCTAGGAAAGGAATTGAAGGAATAATAAACACATACAAGCAAATGGTCAAGGAAACGAAGAGCGCGCAACCTAGTATCATCCCGGAAGAAAGAAGAGCCTGTCAGACAAAAAAAAGGAAATATTTCAAAAGCATTTCAACCAACTACTAGTACTGTCTGCAATTAGCACCATCAGTGGGATCATCCAAACACTCCATTCTACAAGATCTTATGCCCCAAATAAGGAAAAAGTGATACTTTACCTGTAAAGGCCATAACACTAGGGCGTGATACTGCATCAATTGACAGCATCCTTTGCAAATCCACCACCAAATCAGCAGGAATGTTAGAGAAGGCTTCACTTGTTAAATATGTCAAGGAATTCATGTACTGCAAGAACAGGGGGGACTTCAGAATATTTGCCATATAGGCAACCATAGCAGATGGTCTATTTGCAGAATTAAAAGAACAAAACATGTAGCATCTGCCGTTCAGACCATTGATACCAAAAAAAAAAACACTTAGAATGGGTAAATGCCATCATCCAGATTAAGGACATACCATTTTAACATTGTTATGGCAGTCCAGAAGTGGTCTACGAGCAACCAGATGGTAAGCCAGACATCCAAAACTAAACATGTCACAGGCAGAGCCAACTTTAGAATCTCCACTTCGGACCAATTCTGGTGCAGTATAATTCAGAGATGGTTGAAGAGGTAAAGCTGTATCCTCAACATCATAGTCCTAAAGAGAAGTCAAGCGGATAAAAAGGTTAAGCAGGGTTTAGAAAGCAGGTTCTAACTTTTATAAGTTGCTAACTACAGCGACAATGTCAGCAAAAATAATTGGTGTGCAAAGCACATGATTAGTTGCAAAGGATTCTCAATTTTTCACTAATAACTTAATTGTGGAGTATCGTAAAAAAATTTAAGGACGGCTCTATGGTCCTGTATTGTGGATTCTAGTTAACATTATCTTTACCAGTTCTAGTATAATATTTCTGTTATGGCTCTAAGAAAGAGAATATCAGTTAGTTAATATATCCAAATAAGTAACTAGAATGTCAAACTAGTGTAAATTACTTACTAACCGAATAATGAAATTGCTGTGATGATGTCAAACCACCTGTGGCTTGGTCAACAGAAAGAGCAAAACCAAACCCACCAAGCTTCCAAGATCCACTCGAAGTTATAAAGACCGTCTGCAAAAGAGACCAAATAATTACAGTGTAGAACTTACGACAAGGCACAATGAATGTCAAGTATGCCACACTCATAAGCAGCAACATCACACTCATGCAGTCATGCGGCAGCAGGAGAATACAGATTAAAAACTGTTTCGGTATTCTGCGGAATCATTTGCAGGTATTATAAGATTTCATGTGCTAGCAAGTCATCAGTTCAGAAAGCAACATTTATTAATTAGTTCCATATAAAGAGAATAATTTGAAGGAATCAATATGAGAAATATTGAATCGAGTATGTTTAGTAATTAGTACTAAGTGTAATTACAAAACAACAGGATATAATGGGCAGCAGCCTAGATCACAGCATGGTACAGATGAACTTGACTTAACATTGTAAAAGGGAACTTCACGCTAAAGCAGGATCACTTCATTACATAGTTGAACAATTACCTAAAATAAAACCAGCAAGACAACAGAGGATTATAATGGGCGCATGACAAAGCATATCAATAGCATGAAACGATCATGCAGAAACTATAAGCAGAAGAAATGTGCTACATTGCAACCTCAGGTGATATAGCTCGATGCGCAAGATGGGCATTGTTATGAAGAAAATCCAACGTCTCTGCAACTTGCAGCAATCCATGTTTAATCTCCAGTAGCCCCAATTCCTGGAACACAACCAAAACTAAGTAAACCATAGTACAACTGAAACATATGATCATGTTCTGGATATGCAACCAATTGTCATGCACCATTGAACACACAAAACTGTAAGCAAGATAAATCCACAAGCACTCAATTCACAGAGCCGAAAATATTTCTGACTCGACTGATCATTACTTGACAAACTTAGTCAATAGCAATCCAACTCCATGAAATACCACATGAAACTAAAAATCTTACAATGGAAAAAATTCAATACTATCTGATTTAAACCCAATGTTTGGAAAGTCAATCCTGTTTGTCTCCTTCGATCCTACCAAACGACAGTGGCGGAGCCACTGTGGGGTCAAATGAACCCACAGTATTTTTACAAATCAGTGTATTAGAAATAAAAAATTATATAACTGCCCAGATTAACCCCACTAAAGCTCCATTTGGCATTGCGGTGGATTATGATAATCCCATTTGCTGGAACCGCTTTCAGATATATTGGTGTTTGGTTAGCTGTTTTTTTTCTAGACCATGTTGCAAAAGGAGATATGTTGTATTCCAAATAACAGAAAATATGTGGGTAGCTACTAAAGAATATATATGAATGCGAGAAAAAAGGAAGGGACCAACATTGTATGACATAAGTTGTTAAATTATAATATAATTTTCCAAACAATGTGCTAGATTTTTCCCAACTGCTTTTCCACAGCAGCTTATAAAATAAGAGCAGTGCAGCAGAAACTGCAAACTATTCCTAAAGGAAGTTAATTGTGTAGAACGGTTGTTGTGAGCTTTTAAAAGTATAAATGACCCCACTTGATATATTTTCTGGATACGGCACTGCAAAACGCTGCATTAGAAACGTAAATGTCATCTTCTCAGCTCATGCATTGTATTGCACAGATCTATGTGATGTTAAGTAGTGATCTAATTTAGATACAATTGCCAATTTACCACTCATCAATATGACACCAACACTAAGCATCTCAAGTCGCCAGCTGGTAATGAGTGGTAACTAGTAATTATAGTAACCATGCCTAAACTGATACTACTAGGATCCTATGTCCTTCAATCAAATCACCAATTTCCCAAATTCTAGCCTTGGAAGCATCTAATTAATTGCGGATTTCCAACGCTAGACGTCTAGCAAGCCGGAAGTCAAACAAAAGCGTGAGGCCTCACTCCGTACCATGCCCTTGATCTCCTTGGGCACGTTGTCGATGCAACCGAGCGCGTTGGCGACGGAGGCGAACACCGGCTCGGTGGCCATGGCCATGGCGGCCTTCGTCTCGTCCAGCGCCTGCACGACGTGGAGCACGCCCGGGTGGCGCAGCCGCACGAGGCGCGTGGCGTCGGCGCGGACGAGGTCGAGGAAGTCGTCCTCCGCCGTCTTGGAGAGCCCCGCCCGCGCCCGCGCCTCGGAGAGCGCGCGCTTGTCAAGCACCCAGACGGAAACGACGGGGTAGGGCGCGGAGGGCGCCCCCTCCCGCGCCCGCGCCGTGTAGATCCGCCACGCGAGGCCCGGGCCCCCCGACCCGGCCTGGTCGAGCAGCTCGTAGTCCTGCAGCGGCCGCGGGCCGGTGACCTCCTGCACCGTGGTCGTCACCGTCTTCTCGATCACCGCCGACGCCTTCGCCAGCGCCTGCGTCAGCGTCTTCATGTTCAGCGCCATCGCCTCCGCGGGTGCCTGCGCCGGCGAGATCTGGGAGCCCGCTCCGCTGTTGTTACCGCCGGAATTGCTGGTGGATTTGCTGGGGGAGGTGGCTCGCTCGACCGGTCGGTCGGTGGCTGCGCGTGTTTGGTAATTTACGGGTCTTCTCCATTTTATTTCTTCTTTTTTTTGAATTCTTCTCCATTTTATTCCTGATTTTAATCGATTTTGGGGGAGTCGACTCACGTGGGAGTAGAGATGGCAACGGGTATATACCCGACGGGTATACCTATTCCATACCCGTGCATCTCGATAGGTATAACTCTACCCGCCACGATACCAGACACTTTACACGGTATAAAACTTACCCGCATACACTTCTGCGCGGTATTTATACCCGACGGATAACCCATACCCGATAGACTAAATAAAATAGGACAGATGTTTTTGTCTGTGCTGCAAAGAAAGAGCCAATATACTTTGGCTATCACAAGCTCACAAGCCAAAATTCGCTATTACACTAACTTCATCACTCATAATGCAATCCGTCAAGGTGATTGACAATCAATCAACATGTGATCAAAGTTTAGAAGCTAATTAAAAATCACAAGCGCATTTTGAAATGAAGAAATAAGCGTAAAGCAACATGAAAATGGCATCTTGAATCCAAAATTGATCGAATGTACAAATAAGATAAGAAGAGCACCTCACAAGACGGCGATGAAAATGCAAGATCGTTTTTTCAGATTCGCCAACCGTCGGTGCCGATGCGGTGAAGCCAATGAGGGAGTCAAGCAATGTCCTGAACAACTCAAAGCAACACATAAAGGATATTAAAAGGAATTCATCCCGTTTAGTGGAAATTAATACTTGTCTTTTCTAAATTGAATTTTTTCTTGCAATTGACAGTTTGTACACCGGGGAGGAGGTCGGCCTGAGGAGGCGAGGTGGGGAAGAAGCATGAGCGGAAGGAGGAGGCGAGGCATGAGGAGGGGAGGCGGAGCCGGAGCCGGAGGAGGCGAGGCGGGCCGGAGGAGGCCGTGAGGAGGAGGCGAGGGCTTTGAGGCGAGAGGAGGAGGAGGCCGGAGGGAGGAGGGAGGCGGAGGCATGAGAGGAGGAGGAGGCGAGCGGGAGCCGAGGAGGAGGCCGTGAGGAGGCGAGGGCTTTGAGGCGAGGGTGGAGGAGGAGGCGAGGTCGTGAGAGGAGGCGAGCCGGAGGAGGCGAGGAGGCTGGGATCGGGATTTGGGAGGCGAGGGAGGCTGGGATCGGGATTTGGGAGGCGAGGAGTGGTGAGATCGGAATTTAGGAGGCACGAGATCGGGGCCGCCTTTGCCCCTGGTATGCCGTGGCTCACCCTAAGATACCGTGGGTCCGCCCCGATATCATGCATGCATGTATGCTTCATTGATATGGTATGCGGGTATATTTTACCCACGGTATGTGTACGGGTAATATACACCGCACTGCATTCCGCAGACACCGATGGGTAGAGATTTTGCCCATCAAGATACCCGCGGGTGAAGATATCTTTCCATACCCACCTCCTTATCGGGTAAAACCCATCGGGTACTCGAGTTTCGGGTACCCATTGCCATCTCTACGTGGGAGGCCGCGAGGAGGATGCTTCGTCGCGAAGGGGAGGGGATGGAGAATCTCGACCGTTGGTTTTGCGTGGCGGATGGGATGGAGGGCTGGGATCCGGTCGAGGGGCTCTTTTCCTAGCAGGGGCTTGGTTAATTAGGAACACGGCTTGTATCTTCCAGGTGCACAATACAAAAGAGAAGGCGGGCACGTCAACAATGTTTGAAGGCGCAAAGCAGTAGCTCCGGGAACAGTGCTTTTGTCTCTTCCTTAGGCATTTTGCAGCCGTCTTTGCGAGAAACCAAGGAAGGGTGACGACCTGTTGGAGGACACCCCAAATTCCAAGTGTATTTTCTTGTGTTGGTCAGAAATGAAGGTCTAAAGTTTTCCTTTGGACGAAGATTTCAACGCGAGAGCTTCACACGAACTCTAGGGATTTCTGCTGGATGAGTCCTATGGTTCCAAACAGGACCAAAGTGTTGTTAATTATTTCTGGTGCCAGGTTGCAAAAGCGTGAGTTTCCTCTGGTCAAGTTAGAACTAGACTAGGTACATATGAGTGTTCTTTTTTTTGCTGTGGCTTATGGTTTTTAACTGAAATTTTTGAATTTTGGTTGTTTACGATACAGATTACGAAGAGACCAATACTCACTTACGATTTTGGCTGGTACAGATGTTAGGCTTTTAACGTGTACTACGTTTAACTTGTAGATCTCATCTTAAGAAAATACTCCGTTTGAAAGTTAGATACTATAGCAAAAGTTAAAAATCACTTGTGCCCAGCCGAACAGGCTAACATTTTTGTACAATTCAGCACTGAGCATAGGGCCCAAGACACACAGCACTCAGCCTGGTTCTCGACATCGAGTTGGACCATGCTAGCCCAGAATGTTGTAGTCAATACTCACTAGTCAGTCACTCCACCGACAAATTTATAGCAACAGAGGTAAACCTCTTGATTCGTGCATCCTGCGGCACAGCACAAACGCCTATTCTTTTCCTTCAAAGCGACGGATTTTGATTTTTTTGTTATAGTATCTAACTTTTAAACAGAGTATTTTTTTAAGATAGGGTCTACAAGTTAAACGATCTACATGTTAAAAGCCCAACATCTGTACCAGCCAAATCGCAAGGGAGTATCTATCTCTCCGTAATCTGTATCGTAAACAGTCAAAATTCAAAATTTCAGACAAAAGCCATAAGACCCAAACAGACCCAAAGATGGTATTTTCACAGTTTCTGGCATGGTCCGTTCCTACCAGGCTTAAAATAACATCTCAAACCACCATATCCATCCACTTCATTACATCACGTCTTTTGTTTTTTCTTTTCAGCTCCTCCAGAAACCAAAATAAACGAAATAACTTGAAATAGTGTGCGATGTCTTAAAAAAACATAGCTAAAATCTATGAGCCGTAGTCTAAAAGAATAAGACCTACTTCCATCGATGCTAATCATGCTCCCACCAACAAGTTTAGATGGAACCGCAGGCCATAAAACATGATCATACCCCTACCATCCAATCCAATCCAATCATCCATGCATATGTGATGGATCCTAAAACGCAGACCTTTCTTTTCTTGCGAGACAGATTCACAACCTTTGTGATGAAATCCGGTGCACGCCAATCACCTGCAGGCATTATACCCTGCACCCAGCCAGCTGCACAAGCTGTTGCCTGCAAGTCTGAGCCTAGTTTCAAACTGGGTCGAGCTAATGCATGGCACCTGCCATGCGTTCTAAACGTCACGAGCATGTGAAAACTCTTGAGATGCTTCTTGACCCATCTCGTCGGATGAAACCGCTGGACAATCTATTCGCGGTCGTTGCTTGCAGCGCCGTGTATTTCTGTTCGATCTTTCACACAAGAAATGTTCAGTTTGTGATATCAGCTGAGCTGAACTTGTTCAAACGCCAGTTCTGATCAACTACAACTCTGTATGTGTACTCACTGAGATACATCATTGTTAGCAACCGTCGTAGCATGTTAGCATGTCCCTTGGCTCTCCTTGAGTTTAGCTAGCTAGTGCTTGTCAGTTATCTAACCGTGTACATGTATATAGGCGCAAGCCTGAGATCAATACAATTCGAGTTGTCTCTCTGCTCTCTTTCTATCGTTTACAAGGTATCAGGCGATTTACGATCCTAAATTTCCGCTGCTCCGCTGCCCTCCGCTTTTGCAACTGCTTCAACGCCATGAGTTCATCTTCTTCCTCGTCGACTGCCTCCAACAACTCCGACGCCGAGTCGCTGCTCCCGCACATGCTCAAGCGTCAAACCGAGGCGGCCGCCCCAACCGTCGTCCACGGCATCAACATCCGATCGCGTCCCGATCATCCTTGATCTCAACGACGCCAACTACACCTCTCGGGCGCGTTCTCGCCGTCTTCGCCAAGACGGCCTCCACGACCACGCCGACGGATCCGCGCCAAGGCGGCGATGAATCGGGTGCGTAATGATCGCGCCATCGTCTCCTGGTTCTACAACCGTATCTCCCCCGAACTCCTCGCCATCGTCTCCGAAGACGCTGACACCGCCTCCTCCCTCTGGTCCGGCGTGCGCTCATTGTTCCATGACAACAAGGCCACGCGGGCGGTCTACCTCGGCGCCGAATTTCGTAACTTCTACCAAGGCGATCTGCCGGTGCTTAACTACTACTCCCGCATGAAAGCCATGGCCGATCGCCTGGGCGGCCTTGGCTCTCCTGTCAATGACAAAGATCTGATCTACAATATCATCCGCGGCCTCAACCCTCGACTGCACCACGCCATCCCCCACATCACCTTGCGTCGTCGTCTCCCGTCGTTCCTCAAGATGCGTTCCATGCTGCAGCTCGAGGAGCACCGCATCAACGAGTCTGAAAAGCTCCAGGCCGCGGCTGCCTTCCTTGCGCAAGCAAGCTCGGCCGGCGCGACGTCGACCACGTCTCCTTCGAGCACCCAACTCCAGGCGGTCGTTGCTCTCCTCGCACAGAACGCGCACGGCGCGCCCACCATGGCGCTCGCCGCGTAGCACGCGCATGGCGCGCCTGCATCCACCGTGCGGCGCCCGCCCACAAAACCATGCTGGCTCCTTCAACTCCGGCCGCTCGCCGGCGCCTTCCTACTTCAACAAGAAGAAAAAGAAGAAGGCGGCTCCCTCCAACCCCGCCCCACCTCCTGGGTTCTGGCCAAGCACGAACCCGTGGACTGGCATGGTGCAGGCATGGCCATTCCAAGGACCATCGCGTCCCTACCACCTCGCTGGTGTCCTTGGCGCCCGGCCTCCCTCCACAGCACCTCAGGCCCATGTCATTTGGCGAGTGGCAGATGGATCCTCAACTTCTTGCGACGAACAATCTCTCGCTGCAGAACCCCACCTCCACCGGCGACTGGTTCCTCGACACGGGTGCCTCTTCTCACATGGCGCAAGGCTCCGGTAACCTCTTCTCCTCTACACCCCATTCCTCCTCCACTCGAATCATCGTCGGTAATGGTTCTTCTCTTCCTATTACCCATACTGGTCATTCATCTATACCCACCTCATCTCACCCTCTTGCTCTTCATAACGTTCTGGTTTCCCCCTCTCTCATCAAAAATCTTATATCTGTTCGCGCACTTACACGTGACAATCCGATTACAATTGAATTTGACAATCTTGGTTTCTCTGTCAAGGATCGGAACACCAAGGCGGTGATACTCCGCCGTGATAGCACCGGCGATCTCTATCCTCTGCAGGTGCCGGCTACACCCACCACACATTGCTTCGTTGCCGTCTCTGCTGATACCTGGCATCAGCGGCTTGGACATCCTGGCGCCGAGTCGTTTCATCGTCTTTTACAATCCTTTGAATTCAGTTGTAATAAGGAATTGTCTAACACTTGCCATGCTTGTCGTGTGGGCAAACATGTGCGGCTTCCATTCAAACCATCACAGTCCAAAACTGTTGCTCCTTTTGAATTACTTCATTGTGATGTTTGGACCTCACCTGTCTCGAGTTTTATTGGTTTTCAGTGATACTTAGTGTCGCCGATGATTTCACTCACTACGTGTGGACGCCCCTCCCGCCACAAGTCCGACGTCGCTTCCACAATCATGGCCTTTCACGCCTTCGTCCACACTCAGTTCGCACGTCCAATTCAGGCACTCCAAACTGATAATGGCCGCGAGTTCGACAACCATGCCTTACGCAGCTTCTATTCTGCCCACGGCATTCTCCTTCGACTATCTTGCCCGTATACATCTCAGCAAAATGGCAAGGCGGAGCGTATCCTTTGCACTCTGAACGTGTAGGACCGAAATGGCGACGAGAGGGGTGAATGTCGCCGCTTCAAAGATGTCCCCGATAAATCAAATACGATTTTTTCGAAGGATGCAAACACAACACCACACGTAAAATTAAAATTAATTTCCTTGAAATTTGCAAGCATGCGACACTAAAAATTCAGATAAATCGAGACCACCAAGAAAAATTCAACTGAAAATATCATTGTTTGATCTGCATGCAAAATAGTCAAAGATCAGCCAAGAAATAAAAAGAAAACGAGCAACGTTCAAGATCAGCCTCTGTTAAGAGCAGACAACAGAATTGCTATTAAAAGTGGAAAATAGAAAAGGGAGACAAAGACTGAAAGAAGCAGAGAAAAAGAAAAGCACATAGAGATCGAGATCAAACTTGTCCATTGTCCAAAAGGAAAACCGAAAGTAGTAATCGCGGTGAGAAAGAGAGCAATTTTAAGTACTCAACCTGCCGCAGATGACCGAAAGCAAAAGAAAATTGCACTTAAAATCTGGCATCGAACATCTATTTGTTCTACCCGAGCCAAAGAACATCGAATATCAACCCAAATATCTCATGGATTTTAGGAGGAAGGCACAGATTAAATAAAGAGCTCAAGCGAAAATTCAGACCTAACAGAAATACATGGAACATCAAGACAGTAGTTGGTAGAGAGCGGGACAAAGAAGAGACTAAAATCTGAAAAGAGAAGAACCCAGATGAAAGACAGAAGAAGCACAGAGACTTGACGAAAACAATATGAACAGAAATACTTGAGAGAAACAAAGACAAAAAAATGATAACAGGCACAAGAGGAATGACTTCAACTAGAAACATCACGGCCAAAACTAGAAAACATAAACCGAGAGAACTAGCTAGGAGAGGTGCAAGCAATGGAATGCTCTCATGATTTCACTAGCCCAAAGACTACCGCTCGATTTCACATGAGAGAACAAAAGTGCTATGCAATCACTGAGAGGAGAACAAAATGTAGAGAGGAAACAAAAACTCAGAAAGGCTTAAATCAAAATTTCTTGAAATCAATACAGAAACATGAGAGAAAAAGTAATCAAGAGTTTACATCCAATTCATCTAATCTCTCAATCCATCCTCTCACTCTCAATCCTCAAAAACACCAAGAGCCTCACATGCTTCTTGGGAGAAACACAATACATACAAAGAGATGAATAAGGTCTCAAGTGTCCTAAGGGTATGCAGCCCCAACCTCTATTTATAGCCCTTGGCTAACGGGTCTCCAACCCGTACGCCGGCTAAACCCTAACGGAGCTGCCTCCGCCAGTGTGCCTTGCGAAATTCCCGTTTGCCCTCCCGCACCTTCCGGAAGCTTCGCGCTCCTTGCCTCGCACGCCGCAACCATCTCGAGTCCACGCCGCCTTCGACACATCCCGACCGCTCGACCTCGGCGCCACCGCGCCTAGTCCGGCCCACCGTGTCTCGCCACGACTCCGCCTCGTTGACCTGCAGACACACAGACAAGAAAACACGTCACATAGCACCGCTCGATACATGAACGTGTAAATAGCATAAACAAGATCAAACATGTCGCAATATCAGAATATACATCCTAACCCATACGACTAAGTTCGACCAAAAGTCCGACTGAGCTCGTTACGCCACGCAACGTCAAGATCCGAACCAACCGACTCAAACTCGACTTTCCTAAAGCGTCAATTACTCATCATACACAACGGATGACCTCCACATGGTCTCTCAATCTCCCTTGATGAGTATATTGACAAACCCGTAAAAAGCATAAAGTTGAGTTTGAAGAGTCTAACATGGTCCAAAAGAAATGAATGAAGCTAATGACCATGTCGACGTATGAGCAAAAGAAAGAACAAGTTTTCCGAAAGCTCCCAAAATGGCTTTTTCTACCACTATTCTCCCCCTTTTGGCAATAAACACATCAAGAATGCAAGAAGGAGAATAAGTCATGAAAAATGATAAAATGACTGAAATTTGATTATTCTAAGCATTTAGAGCCATGAGAATTATCCAAAATGACCATAATGTATTACACCAAGCCATAATATACAAGTATGCTACAAAGATCATGACTATGTATGTAAAGTGAAGCTAAGCAAAATAAGGCATAATCTGATTTTTAGTTGAAGTGCTTAGCAAATCAAGTCAATCATGATTTTAGTCTAGCTAGAAGTATCCATGAATGATGCAGGCCATGTCAATAAGCTAAATGGAACCAAGAAGCTAGTGTTGAGTCAACTAGAGTGCTACTAGTTCAAGAGTGATACATTTGTTTAAGTACTTGTAGCTTTTAGCAATTGAGCACATTTGACAAATTTGGACTTTAGAAATCACATGATTGTTTCCAACCATTTTTTGTTTAGTCATGTGCTAGACCTCAAGCCTTATGCGACCACTTCAAGCAATGAGCTTAAGAACATGATCTTGGTCATCCAAATCTCCCCTGAGTTCATGCCTTGTGCAATGGCAAGCCGTCTCATGAGAACGAATTGGTGAGATCAGTTTTTTCGCACAAAAGAGATCTTTTTGCTTTTAATAGATTGTACTAACTTATGTGTCATCAAGAAACTAATATAGCTCAATCTATTGCTCAACAATGATTCAAGACTCAACTCACCTATTTGACATGGCATGAACCATAAAAGATAACACAAAGCTGACTAGTCTCAAATATGAACATGACATGAATTAGGTCAAATTTAGCATTTTAATTAACCTATCATGGCAAAGACTTGACTACACATATAAAATCATGATCAAATTAGCAATGGAGCACAAATCATGGCAAGATGTAATATAAGTGAAAACATATCATGAATGGATAATAATCAAGGCTCCATTAAGTTATGTTACAAATCAAATGAAGAAAATACAGCTCCCCCTTAACTTGAGATACAACTTTTAGTTCAAGTTGAGTTATTGCATTATTAAGATCTAGAAGTTCCCAAATGAACTCCCCCTGAACCAAAGCAATAGATAATAGAAGCTGACAAATAGATCAAGAAAACAGGCAGTCCTTAAAGCATAGATAAGATAGAGAATACTAATGACTCGGACTAACTCTTATCTACCCCATATGACTCGTGACAACAAATGCCGAGAAAACACACACTAGAGAGCAAACACGCACTGCCTCACCCGAGAGTGGCCCAACCTCGTTAGAACCTAAAAGAAGTGAGTGAGTTCAACCTAGTGAGATAAGAAACAACTATCCCGAAGCATAAGATAAGAGCAAGAAGTCTAAGCAACTCAAGAAGAGATACACTCTAACCTATGCTAGAAGGACTAAAACCCAATGCACCGCAGATGCGATGCAATAGTAAGGAAATGAAGCATAATAAATATGATAAAGCAATAAAGCCCAAAGCTCCCCTCACAACAAGTCCATAAGGACAAACCACCCCAAGCTCTCCCAGAGTGAAAACCTCGTGCTATCCAAAGGCTTGGTGAAGATATCGCCCAACCGGTGGTCACTCTCACAAACCGAAGCACGATGTCACCCTCTCCACATGGTCTCAAGAAAGTGATATCGATATCGATGTGCTTGGTCCGAGAGTCTTTGCACCGGGTTCTTAGCAATGCTAATCGCAGACGTGTTATCGCAAGAGAGCGGAACACGGTCGATAGCAACCCAAAGTCCCGCAGTCGAGACCATCCAGGACTCGGCCGCAAAGAATCGGTCATAAAGAACATACTTGGCCTCTGCGTGGTGGACTGCAACACCGGATCGCTTCCTCAAGACCAAGAAACGAGAGAAGCCAATGAACTGGCAGTGCCGGTGCTCTTCCTATCTATCCTACGGTACCGGCAAAGTCTCGCATCCGAATAGGCTCTAAGGGATAGACAGGATGAGGAAGAGTACCGATACCATAGTCAATGGTAGCTCAAGGTACCGAAGATGCGCTTCACCACCGGCGGTGAGACACGCGAGGAGAAGCTCGAATCGAGCACATAGACACACGAGAAGTGTATGTCCGGTCTCGAGGCGTGAGGTACAAAGAGAGCCAATCATGCTTCAATTCCTTTTGATCGATGGCTCACCGTCCTCATCGGGTCTAGAACTATTTGTAGAAGCCTTATCTGAGTCGACACCGGCTTTCCATCACTCATGTCAAATCATCTCGGGAGGTCTCGAGTGTACTTGCCTTGATTCAAGAAGGTACCCTCCCGAGTCTCGCTTGATCCGAAGCAAGGAAGAATGTCAACTCACCCATCATGCTCATCTCAAACTCGGTGCTCATGACATCCGAGAACTGTGAAACTAGAGCATGGGAAGAGCCGCCAAAGATGATGTCATCGACATAAATTGACGAAAGGAAGGTCATTGCCAAGCCGCGAATGAACAAGGTCTTGTCAACTTTACCCATTTCAAAATCATGTCTCAATAGATAGGACTTAAGCCTCTCATACCAAGCTCTAGGGGCTTGCTTAAGTCCATACAACGCTTTGGAAAGCTTGAAGACATGACTAGGGTATTTGGGGTTCTCAAAACCTGGAGGCTGTCTGACATAGACTTCTTCCTCAATGAAGCCATTGAGAAAGGCACTCTTGACGTCCATCTGGTAGAGCTTGAAACCCTTAGAAGCCGCAAAGGCAAGCGTGATTCTAATGGCCTCAAGTCTAGCTATGTGGGCAAAGGTCTCCTCAAAATCTAGACCTTCAACCGGGAGTACCCCCGAGCAACCAGCCTAGCCTTGTTTGAATGACTACCCCATCCTCGCTCGCTTGTTCTTGAACACCCACTTGGTTCCAATGATATTGTGACCTCGAGGGGGCTCAACAAGCGTCCAGACCTTGTTTCTTTCGAAACTTTCGAGCTCCTCATGCATGGCATTGACCCAAGACTCATCAGATAAAGCATGACAAACGTCCTTGGGCTCAAAAGAAGCTACGAAGGCGAGTGGAGATGTAAAAGCGACACGCCGACTTGGAGCGTGTGACTGCTCAAAGATATATCCAATCATCTCGCTCGGAAGGATGAGATTTTGAATATGTCTTGGAGGTCCTGGATGAGATGAAGAAGTGGCCTCTACCTCGTTACTCCCGACGGGTAGGAACAGAGCCACTAGCTCCGTAATAGCGGTAGGGGCGATCACCTCGGTGCGGTGGAAGAAGGCACCTCAAGGGGTGGATGAGGGACTGGATCGGGTAGACAACCCTCATCTCCATCATCCTCATCATCCACGAAGATGGTCTCGGATCGCTCTAGTGAACTCGAGATATCGGGCCTAGTCCCTGACCGCCTCATCGAAGGTTACCTCACTGTGTTTCTACCATTTTGCTAGATTCGCAGCCTCGCACCCTATAGGCCCGCCAAGAAGTCGAGTAGCCTAGAAAGAGTCCATCACAAGAACGTGACTCGAACTTATTCAGGTTCCCAGACTTCAGAATAAAACACTTGCAACCAAACACACGAAAATGGGAAACACCGAGCCGCCGTATCTCAACTCATAAGAAGTGCGGTGCAAATGTGCCCAAGAAAAACTCGTCAAACATGGCACGCGGTGGCTATAGCTTCACCCAAAACTTTCGCGGTGTAGAGTACTCATCAAGCATCGTCCCGCCAACTCGACCAAGGTACGATTCTTCCTCTCCACAACGCCATTCTGCCGAGGGACGATAGAGAAGAGAAGGCGGTGCTCTACACTGCCTCACCACGTAAACTCTCAAAGTAGGAATTTTGAACTCCATGCCATTGTCATCGCGGATCGCTCGTAAGGCACCCGGAAGCTCAACAGAAAGCCTCTTGAAAAGACCTCTGAAATGTGTAAACGCCTCATCCTTCGAGGCTAAGAAAACACCCAAGAGTACCTCGAGAAGTCATCGACCACGACAAGGACATACCACTTCCCACCGCAGATCGCACTCGAGTGGTCCAAGCGTGTCCATATGGAGCAATGTCTCGGTGCATCGGTCATAGTAATGTGACCGGAGGATGGAAGCGGCAACCATCTTGCCGCGTGCGGTAAGGAGCACAAACTAGATCTTTGACCATCTTGAGTTTCGGCAAACCACGAATGAGGTCGTGACCGCTCGACCTCGCCACCGCACCTAGTCCGGTCCACCGTGTCTCGCCACGACTCGCCTCCGACCGCAGACACACCGACAAGAAAACACGTCACATAGCACCGCTCGATACATGAACGTGTAAATAGCATAAATAAGATCAAACATGTCGCAATATCAGAATATACATCCTAACCCATACGACTAAGTTCGACCAAAAGTCCGATCGAGCTCGTTACGCCACGCAACGCCAAGGTCCGAACCAACCGACTCAAACTCGACTTTCCTAAAACGCATCAATTACTCATCATACACAACGGGATGACCTCCACATGGTCTCTCAGAACGACGGCATACGCGCCCTCCTCCTTCATGCTGCACTTCCACCGGTTTTCTGGGTCGAGGCTCTACACACCTCAACGTTCCTGCTTAACCGACGGTCGTGCAAGCCCAAATCTCTGTCCACTCCCTTCTCTCTTCTCTTTAACTATGCTCCCGATTACACATCCCTGAAGGTCTTTGGTGCCTATGCTATCCAAACACGACCTCCACCGGCCCTAACAAGCTATCGCCCGATCCGTGGCATGTGTTTTCATTGGCTACCGCAGGATCACCGTGGCTACCGTTGTTATGATCTCTCGACGCGCAAGGTCATCACTTGCAGACGCCTACTTCGACGAGGCGGTCTTCCCTTCCGATCCGGAGCCGCAGGCTACCGCCAATGACCGTGTTTACGACCGTGGCACCCGATATCGATGCCAGCGATCCGGTTTCCACGCAACCACTTTCATTCCTGCACGATGTCCCGGGGTCCAGTGCACGGCGCGCGAACCGGGCGATTGTTTCTACGACACCACCGGTTGCTCCGGCATCCCCTTCGTCAAGCTCGTCAACGCCACGCCTCGCGTCATCGGCCCCGCACCACTACATCGCTGTCAGGCCGATCGCTCCGTCCACCCCGGCCGACACGGCGTTCTTTGCCATCGAGCCGGCCGCTTTTTACCTCGGCCGACATCGAACCCACCGTGTCTCATCCGATGGTCACCGGATCGCGCCAAGACGCTCAAGCCGAACCCGTGATATGCAAAGAATCGCCACCACAACACCGCTGTCCCCGCTACCTCGCCGGTGACTCAAGCTCTGAAGGATCCAAATTGGCAAGCGGCCATGCAAACCGAGTTTGACGCCCTTCTTGCCAACAAAACCTGGGAGCTTGTACCTCGTCCTCCCGGCACGCACGTCGTGAGCGGCAAATGGGTGTTTCGCCAAAAGTTCAAGGAAGACGGCAGCTTCGATCGATACAAGGCGCGATGGGTGGTTCGTGGGTTCACTCAACGAGCTGGCATCGACTATGGTGAAACATATTGTCCCGTCGTCAAATCGGCCACGGTGCGCACGGTGCTTACGCTGGCTACCACGCGCGGCTGGCCTGTACATCAACTCGACGTAAACAATGCTTTTCTCCACGGCGTTCTCGACGCATCAGTGTATGCTTTGGCAATTACCGGCTTCGTTGATGCAACACGCACGACTTCGTGTGCCGCCTTCAAGAGCCTCACGGCCTCAAGCGAGCACCACGGGCTTGGTACTCCTACCGGCGATGTTTCGGCTCCATGGGCTTCAGGCCAAGACGGTCTGACAACTCCCTCTTCGTCCTTCGACAAGGCCAGGAGTCGGTATACCTTCTTCTCTACGCCGACGATATCGTGCTCACGGCTTCATCGAGCGCACTTGTCGTATCATCGCGCCATCCATGCTGAGTTCACCATCAAGGACATGGGTGCGGTCCACTACTTCCTCGGCATTCATGTACAGCGCAACGCGAGCGGCTTCTTCCTCCAACAAAGAACAAGATGCCTCGACCTTACGGGCGTGCCAAGATGACCAATCTGGCGGTCGTGCGACACACCAGTCGACACTGCAGGAAAACTCTCCAGCAACGACGGCGCGGCCCTGTCATCCTCGGACGCTTCGGATTACAGAAGCATGGTTGGTGCTCTCCAATACTTGACGATGACGCGCCCAGATTTGCAATATGCCGTCCAACAAGCATGTCTCCACATGCACGCTCCAACAAATGCGCACCAGGCTCTCGTCAAGAGGATTCTTCGCTACATCCGTGGAACAACAGAACTTGGCCTTCATCTGCGCCGTTCCGACAAGATGGAACTCGTCGCCTACTCCGACGCGGATTGGGCCGGCTGCCCTGATACACGGCGTTCCACATCCGGATTCTGTGTATTTCTTGGTGACACCATGGTTTCCTGGTCTTCTAAACGGTAAACAACGGTGTCCCGTTCAAGCGCTGAAGCTGAGTACCGCGGTGTTGCTAACGCTGTGGCTGAGTGCACATGGCTCAGACATTTGCTGGGTGAACTCGACTACCCGCTGGCGAAAGCAACAATCGTCTTCTGCGACAATGTCTCAGCCTGCTACATGAGTACCAATCCAGTGCATCACAAACGCACTAAACACATAGAGCTTGATGTGCACTTTGTCCGGGAGAAAGTAGCTGTTGGCCAATGTAAAGTTCTTCATGTACCTACTACGCAGCAGCGCCGATGTAATGACAAAGGGTCTACCGACGGCGAAGTTTCAAGGAGTTCGAGAGACGATCAAGCGCCACCGCAACGACACTCACACCTGCTGCGGGGTGTTAGCAACCGTCGTAGCATGTTAGCATGTCCCTTGGCTCTCCTTGAGTTTAGCTAGCTAGTGCTTGTCAGTTATCTAACCGTGTACATGTATATAGGCGCAAGCCTAAGATCAATACAATTCGAGTTGTCTCTCTACTCTCTTTCTATCGTTTACAATCATACATGGGCGATGTAGTGCAATGCATTGGCTGTGACTTGTGACTAGTACTACCACAGATTTCTCATGCCATTTGGTCAGGATCTTCGGGATGCACTGTACACATTCATGCAGTACTCATGCATGACGGATGTGCTGCAGCAGGGCGTTTGGTGTTGACTAGGTATATGTGTATGGAAAGAAAGGTGCACCATGCCCCGGTTCAAGGACCATGTACTTGGTTCCATTGTTTGGCCACTCATCATGACCATTAACGTGCGGTGCTACGTGAGATCGATCGTCTTGCAGGCTAGCTCAACTGGCCAACCAACTCCATTGAGCGTTGCCCTGATCTCTTTTGCTTTTCAAAGAGAAGGCATTGCTCTGATCTCACATGGTGCACTGCCTGAGATCAGCTAGAGCACCCCGTATGGCCGTAGCCATCCAGATCAGTGCATGCTGCGAACCAATGAAGGTCTCTCTCAAGTACTGTGTGATCTGAGCTATACTGAAGCAAAGAACACCATAGCAATGAACTATGCAGATGTTCAGTCAAAAAAATTGAACTATGCAGATATACCTTACAGCATACATTGAATGCTGCTGCGTAAATTGACTTGAAATATTCGACAAATTAACAGCGAACTCCATTGTATGGCATTTAGGTGGTTAATAGAAATGATTAAAACTAGTGTGGGAGGCTACATGCTTGGTTTTTACTGGTTGGGCAGGTTAAGTTGAAGGATCTTCTGAAGAAATTTGGCTCCAAAATCCCCAAGATTCGGATAGAAGAATTTCCTCTACCAGTCAGTCATAAAATAAGCCCTCTGTTTCCGTAGGACAGATGGCGAAGATTAGATAGGGTGAATAATATTTGCCTCCTTTTCTACTTCAATAAAATTAACCTTCTTAGAATTCGATATCTATTGATACTTGAAAATGAGTTTTTATATCTACTCTCTAGCCATTCACAGAGTCTAAGGATAACAAAAAACTCAAGACTTAGTCACAACTCATCTCTAAAAAATTCTCTATAAGAACTACAACCTTCTGTACTTGGCTTACCATAAGCTTCTTCAAAACTTTTGCCTAAACCAACACCTCTCGCTCCTTATATACTGAAGGCTAACAAGAAACCATATCCAACTCTTTAGTTGGGTTTCATCCACTTACATTGGTTAACCCGTTAACCCAGACCATATCAGGTTTTACACTCACATATACATGCTTCTCAATGCGCACACAACCATTAACCTAACTAGTGAAATCCTTGACCTAAACAACATCTCTTACTTCTCCATGCACCATGGTTTGATCAAGTATTAACCTTCGTTCGCCTTGAAGCAACCCCATGCTTCATCTTCGACTTCATATGGCCCTAATGACTTCCCACCAAGTCTCTCATGCGTCCGGATCCCATCGAAACTTTCTCGCTTGCAAACGAACACAAGTCAATTAGCGCACCACATGCCTCTTCTGTACACCATGATGGCACCCAGCTTCCTTGATGTAGGATCAAGAATAACCGACTAGAGGAGGGTGAATATGAGGTTTTTAAATTCTTTTAACTAAATCACAGTTTTAGTAAGTATGAACTTAATTAAAATTGTTTTGCACAAATAGAGCTTAAACTCTCTAGGTTTCACTAAGACATCGCAACTCTAAGTCTATATTAGATACAATTCTGGTTACACAAGATAATTCAATAATTACTAGAAATGTAAACGTGGAAAGTAAACACATGAGAGGTAAACCACAATGAAGACAAGTGATATTTTCTCGTGGTCTCGAAGACTTGCCGGTCTTCCTTAATCCACGTTGAGGTAATCCTAAACAGATTAGACCGGCTCTATGAATTAAGCCTAACCACCTCAAGTTCACTAGGGTTGCTCTTTCTCCACTCTGAAGATGGTGAACACCACAACACTCACAAACATGTTAGGTTTGTTCACAAGTTTCTTTGAAGAGATCACCAAGAGTAAATATCCTCCTCGAAGCCATCTAAATATCGGTAATCACCAAGAGTAACAAGTCATGACGCTTGCTTGAAGGTTTTAAGTACCACAAATATCAACAATGATGTGATGCACTTGAATGCTCTCAACAACCTCAAAATACGAAAATGGAGAAATGAGTTGAAGAGAGTGTAATAAAGGCTAAAGGGTATTCAATGAGATCCACGAAGAAATCATTGTTGTTGGTGGGAGGTATTTATAGCCTCCACCCACTAGAATGACCGTTAGAATAGAAATCTCCAAAAATCAGGAAATACGGTACTACCGCCATATAGTGGTCGGTACTACCGCACATACTGTTTAACAGCTACTTAAAGTTCATTAAATGCATATAAAGTAGCCATTACTTCAAATTCAGTAGTACCACACTCACAAAGGTAGGTAGTACCGCACCTCAACTGTGGTAGTACCCATTTCCAGAGAAGAGAAAATGCTTCAAAATGCACATCTCTGAAAATTAGCTATTGCCAACTAAAGTCTGATCATACCGCAATTTGGTAGTATCACTCTCACCGTGTGGTCATACCGCCCTGTGGTGCTACCTTTCCACACAAGCAGTAGTACCGATCCAAGGAATGACTAATAAAACACCTCTCTAGAAATAAGCTACCGGTATGTAACAGCTGGTAGTACCGATGCAATGGTATTACTGTCAATATGCCTACGGTCATACTGGTTTTTCAAAGAAAATTCAGAGAATGCTCCAAATGAAGTTATAAATACATGCATGAACCATAATTAATCAAAGTAGCACAAGATTAACTTCAAACTACTAGCCATGACCCTCTCTTTATAGTATGGAATATATCATACAAATCCGATCTTTTCAACCAAACACCAAGATTGGTAAAAACTATAAAGAGGTCCTTAGACTACAATATACCTTTGCCTTGATCCATGTCTTGATCCACATCGATTTTTATCACATTTGCATGCCTTTTCCATGACGTTATTAAAATCTGAACTAAACCTTTAATTATCTTAATAAATAAGTTAGTTTATTTAACCATTGTTGTTGTTAAGTACCAAAATCATTTTTAAGGGCTTAAATGCTTCACCTGACCATTTTGGACCTCAGCTCCTCCCTGAGCTTAGTCCCGATTCATCTTATCATTGCTCATCATTTCCATCATCGGTAGCTCCTGCTTCAGTTCCTTGTCTTTCCGGCTTGTAACCCCTCCGTTTGCCTCAGTCATCTTCTAGTGACACCTTGATCGTTCTAGGCCTTAGCTCCTCTAGCTTAGTCCTAATCTCTTGACCACTCTAGACCTAATCTCTTAACTTAGTCCCGGTCATGTCCGTCTTACCATGACCTAGTTTCAGAGTCCTGCAACTAACATCAAATCATCATATAGCACTGTACAATAAGCAAAATCATCAATTTATACAATTGATGAACCAATAACCCTTAACTTCGCCTCCAAGTATCTTCACATGCTTTAACACGTAGGTCGTAGTGCCCAATGACTAGCTAACACATCTTCATGCATTCAGACTCCCTAAACAGTCTCTACGTGTATCAGTCTCGTCACTCGATGTACCACATGCACCAACTCGCTTTTTTATAATCCTTATTTTCTCTGTACTTTCCACTTTAGCTACATAGTCTCACCCAGACTTACTTGCCTGCACGGACTTTAGCTCTCCCATCTAATCCCGGTTTCTTGCCATTGACCGCTAACGTTCTTTAAGCCACATACACATCCAAGCACTAGTTCTATACATTTGACTCACGTTAGTCAAAACAATACGTCGTGCAATGCACCACAACCAAACAACGGAACCCATACTGTGCACATTCAAACCCCTTATAGCTCCCAAGCCACGAGTCAAAACTAAGACCATCATGGTTCACCCAACCATGTCACACATAGCCTTCACATGCATCTCACAGCATATAGACACAACCCTCAAGGCAACAACACACTCAACCATGCTCATACATTGATCCTAACCTCCTAGGATCAAACCTCAAACCATAATGCACAATTTCAGCACAAAATCGTCAAAAATCGATTTGACCGTCATTGCCAGGTTGGTCAAATCACCGGCACCATATTGGTCAGTGATGTAGTGTTTGGTTGGTTTGACCGCTTAAGAACACTAGAAAATAACATCTTTGGATTTTCGATTAAACTCTATCTAGTTTCAGCTCAAAACTTCATTTTTGGTGACACTTTGTGTAAGCACATACCCAAATACACTTACACAAGTGTTTGGTGTGCAATTTTCAAAACCCATATAGTCGGTCCGACCGTTTGCCCTGTGACAGTCAGACCGCCTTATACCTGACAGTGACTCTGAATATCGTAAACTCCTAAAATCAAACTCAAACTTCGATAGTATTTACATAAGAAAGTCAAATACTTATTATACACCATAGTATGACCTCCATATAGCGTCCCAGCTTCTCCCAGAAGATCATCTGAAAAGTGGAAACCGTAGCCATCTGTCTGTCATTAGTTACACCTTGCTCTATTTACCTTTGAACGTGTACGGCTGGCTTCATGTCGTCTATAGAGAGAGAGGGATGGCATTGTATGAAGCCATGGTAGTGAGGCCAACTCCAACCAACTGGTGTGTGCGGCCCGGTCAATGGTGCAGCTCATCAGAAATCTCTGCACCGCACCGCACTCCACTTCTCCTCCTCCCACGGACGTTTCTTGTCCCCCGTTGCTGCCTTACCGTGTGGCTGCCTCGCAAGGCAAGCTGCGCACCAACAACCAGGCGTTAGGTCACCAATGGATCCGTCCAATCCAGCAAGCCGGGTGCTTGAGCATGGACGACACGGGTCACACCGCGAGCAATTTGAAAATGTTATATGGCAGATTGACAGCGACAACTTTTAGCAACAAAAGAAGATTCTTGAAAGTGATAAGATGCAGAATTTTCGCTGTCCTAATTCAGGATCCTAAATCCAAACGCGCTTATCAAGCACTCTGGCATTTCTGAATTCATTCGTTACCTGGTTCATGTTGTTTCTGGACATACTTTTTCTGTATTCTATATATGAAGGTACTGCAAAACAGCATTTGCGCAGTACAAAAGCCATCAGAAGTAAAGTGAGATCATGGTCTGATCGTGGTTTACTGAAAACCGATCAAACGGATACAGGGTCTTGGAACCCACAGATACACTCTTATTTGTCCCTGTATTCGTTTGGGTAGTATAAACTAGTATAGCAACCCAACTGACTAGCCGGTTTCGTGAACGATCCGAACATGCCCTAGAGAAACAGAGAGAAAAATAGGCGGGTGAGTTGAACAGTCCCGGTACACCAAGCTTGGACGTTAAGCCCGCAACCGGCACGTACGCCGAAACCGAACCGATCGGACGAAACGAACGCGCGCATTGGGGAAAAAACGTTAAAAACGCCCGTGAGGTAGCGCGAGCTGACGGCGTCGCACTGTTCCCCACCCAGTTAAGAGCGCGCGCGCGCGAAGCAGCGCAACACACACAGATACATAAGGCGGACGCACAGGTTGGTGTGGGTAGCTCAACCCTCTCCCACCTTCCCTAGCTTACACTCCTGCTCTTCTCCCCTACCACCCGAGGCTTATACGTCTCTCTGCTGATGGCGTCTCCGAGGGAGACGGTGACTCCGCCGATGTCGCTGGGGAAGACTGGGAGTGGTCGCCGGAGGCCGAGGTACCATCTCGAGACGAGGGCGCTGTCCCACGTGCCCGGCGCGCGCCGGGGCCTCGTTCTTGTGGGGCGGCAAGGGAGGGGCGGCGGGTGCGGCGAGCGGCTGCTGCTGAGGGGCGTGACGTGCGAGGCGCCGCCCGGGAGGTGGTGGCGATCGTCGGGCCGAGCGGGCGGGGAAGACGACGCTGCTGTCGGTGCTGGCGGGGTCGGCGGACCCGGGCAGGGTGGTGTCGGGGCAGGTGCTGGTGAACGGGTGCCCCATGGACGCCGCGCGGTTCCGGAGGGTGTCCGGCTACGTGCCGCAGGACGACGCGCTGTTCCCGATGCTCACCGTGGAGGAGTCGCTGCTGTACAGCGCGCGGCTGCGGCTGCGTGCCGAGGCGGGAGCGGCGGAGGCGCGGGCGAGGGAGCTGATGGCCGAGCTCGGGCTGCAGCACGTCGCGCGGTCGAGGGTCGCGAGCGTGTCCGGCGGCGAGCGGAGGCGGGTGTCCATCGGCGTCGACCTCGTGCACGACCCGGCCGTGCTGCTGCTGGACGAACCCACGTCGGGCCTCGACTCCGGCTCCGCGCTCCACATTGTCAAGATGCTCAGGGACATGGCCGCCACGAACGGCAAAACCGTCGTGCTCACCATCCACCAGCCCGGCTTCCGCATCCTCGAGCTGCTCGACCGCGTCGTCCTCCTCGCCGACGGCGCCGTCCGGCACCACGGCTCCCTCGCCTTCCTCGAGGCTCGCCTCGCCGCCTCGGCCCACTCCATCCCCGCCCACGTCAACGTCCTCGAGTACGCCATGGAGACCATCGACAGCCTCAAACCCGACGTCGTCGTCACCACGGTCACCGCCACCACGGTGCCCACAAACCAAGAAGATGCCACGCCGGTGCCCACGTCCTCGTCCGCGCGCAGCGCGTACGCGAACTCGTCGGCTGCGGAGGTGCGCATCCTGGCGGGGCGGTTCGTGAAGACGGTGCTGCGGACGCCGCAGCTGTTCGCAGCGCGGATGGTGCAGTCGGCGGTGGCCGGCGCGTTCCTCGGCACCATCTTCCTGGGCACCACCGACCTGCAGTCCCGGCTGGGCTTCTTCGCCTTCAGTCTCACCTTCGTGCTCTCCTCCACCACCGAGGGCCTCCCGGTGTTCCTCCAGGAGCGCCGCATCCTGGAGCGCGAGACCTCCCGGGGCGCGTACCGCGTGTCCTCCTACGTGGCCTCCAACGCCGCCGTCTTCCTCCCCTTTCTCCTGGCCGCGGCGCTCCTCTATGCGATGCCGGTGTACTGGCTCGTCGGCCTCGCACGCGAGCCCGGCCGCTTCGCCTACTTCTCTCTCGTCGTCTGGATCGTCATGCTCACCGCCAACTCCTTCGTGGCCTGCCTCAGCGCGCTGGCGCCCAACTACATCGTCGGCAACTCCGTCATCGCCGGCTTCATCGGCTGCTTCTTCCTCTTCTCCGGCTACTTCGTCGCGAGCAAGAACATCCCGCGGTACTGGGTGTTCATGCACTACATCAGCCTGTTCAAGTACCCCTTCGAGGCCTTCGTTGTCAACGAGTACGGTGGCGCGCGCGGCGGCAGGGAGTGCCTCGCCGAGGCCCCCGGCGGCGGCCTCTGCGTCCTCAACGGCGCGATGCTGCTGCGACAGCAGGGCATGAAAGAGAGCATGAGGTGGAGCAACCTCGGCGTCATGCTCGGGTTCGTGGTCGGCTACAGGGTGCTCTGCTTCGTCTTCCTTTGGTTCAGGTGCCACCGCATGAGGAGGTGAGGAGGCGCATGCAGAGGCGGGAAAGAAAATGCCACTGCCATTGCCATTGCTGTTGGCATGCATGCAAATAGTAAATGGTCATCTAAATTTGATTTTTTTTTTGTTGTGTTCTTTTCAGAGACATTTTATTCTTGGTTTCGATTAGGTTGATACGGGTATATGTATATGTTTGGGAGATATTGATCGAGTTATAGTGGAATTGGATGTTCTTGTGTATCAACAACAGGCGGAAATGGTGTATGATGCTAAGGGAGAAATAATCTGATGATCAGGAGGCTGTTTTTTTTTTTTACCTTTTTGTCTCTGTTTCTTCCCAGTTACAGGGAAAGTGTCGCATTCGTGTTGGATTTGCTATTTGGTAGTCTATTCGCCTTTGTGGCAAAGTGGTAGCTGAGAAAAGCGAGATTAAGTTGCCAATCACATGAGGTGGGACAACGATGGCAAAGGCCGCGCAGCAGGTCGGAAACATGCCTAATTTGTATCTGTATTGGAGAAAAAAAATACAGTTTCCCACAAATTCGAGTGTTAAGCGACCGGGGTATAAAGAATTCACATTATATTGATTAAGTGTTAATCGACCGGGGTATAAAGATAGCTATGGTTCAAATGTTTGTAAAACAGATAATCTTTTTTGTCTGATTTCTGGTTTTAAATTATGTTCGATTGGAAAATCCTCAGGGTGATGAAGGAAATCTAAGCTCCGGTTGAGTCTTGTAGAATTTTTTGGGGAATCTAGGACCCACATACCATTTATTTATAGTGCCAATGTTACAATCGGACCCTAACACGGATTCTAATTAGACTATATATCCAAACTTTTATTAGTCCCTAATACTCTTATTAGACGCTAATTCTTTTAATAGACCCTAATACTAACTCACCAACAAGTCTAAAAAAAGAATGGAAAAACATAGCATTTCAGTCTAAAGAATTCATTCTCATCATGTTTTACTAGTAAAGGGGGATTATCTCATGCACTAATAAATTTGTACGATAGTACAGTTGATATGAAGTATCCACCCTGATAACTTTCCACAATCAAATGTATCACAACCCAGCGACCTAACCAAAGTCTGCATCTCATAGCCAGTAAAAAAAGAGGGCAAAACTAGTTCAGTACTCATTCCAAATAAGAAGCGATATCATCATTTGCTAATGGACGCAAACCGACACCTCGGCTCAATTGAGGTCTATCTGGTTCTCCTGTAAACCTCATGGAATTCCCATTTTGAGATACATAGACGAGCCAACATAAACAAGGGAACACTTTTGATTTATGCTGGTCGAAAGTGCAAGTATCACAAAGGCAAAACAACTAATCGTGTCAATGACATGGAGGACTTGGTCATTTTTTTATTTTATTTTGAAACGGAGGGGCTTGGACGTCGCTTGTCGTTGTCACGGCATGTGGTATGTAGTTGAATTCGAACTTTTTTGAGTGGTATGGGTAAAAAAACAATGGATGTTTATCAACTAGAGTACAGCATAATCCTAGACGAGTATACAGCCCCCCAATTTGTTGTTCTCTTTGTTTGGTACCACAGGAACAAACAAATACATGTCAAGATTTCTATTTGGAAAAATGATCTATCATCAGATGTAATGTAATTTTAGTCAGTTACAATATATTTTAGCTATAAAATATTTTTTCCGGCTGAAATGAGCAGGCTGAGATATCAATGGATGGAGAGATATTTTGCGTGCGGCGCGCGGGTCGCCGTCGCCCATCCCACCGTCCCGAAGAATGCGCTGGCTTTGCGGCGGTGTCCGCCACTGCGGCGTACGTGCTGCGCCTGCCACATTCGATATCCCACTGGCCGGCTCCTATCTCTACTTGCGCTCCCAATTCCAACCAACGAGTGCTTCTGAACGAGCCGGGTACGCTACATGGCATGTAGGTCAAAAGTTGTGCCAGAGAAATGGAGATGACGCTGTGGGCGCACTCGCGAAAACAGCAGACCAGTACAAGATATGTCGCGCTTCTGCCCTTTTTTGTAATCGATCGAGTGCGAGAAAGCCTTCAGTGTGTTGTAGTCGGCATTGGCATATATATATATATATATATATATATATATATATATATATATATATATATATATATATATATATATATATATATATATATATATATATATATATATATATATAGGAAGCCTCTTTCTACACCCGGTGTAGTTACTCTATGTCAGATCTCACAACGCTAGAAGTATCTCGCGAACGGAGGTATGTACATGTAGTATACGAGTATTTAAGACTATCTAGGTGGTATGAACAATTTTTCAGAGGTAGTATGTACATTTTTTAGACATACTCCTTTTATGTGTGTATATGAAGGTATTTCTAAAATATGGTAAAAACTATGGTTTTCCTTGTAATTTTTCTTGTGGTTCACACCTGGAGTATCTTATAATTACTATACGAGTATACCTAAAGTGATAAAGGAGTATTTTATGTTTGTTTAGGTGGTATATTAGAGGTGGGAGTAACTACACCGGTGTAGAAAAGATTTTCATATATATATATATATATGACTGTTGTTTGCACACGGTGCCTAGGCACCTAATTTCTTAGACGTTAGATTGATTTAGATACTGCCAGATGATAGTATATACTTGCTAACGGGTATACCCAATAAGCATTGCAGATATAGTAACATGTGAAAACAGGAAAGCGAAATCAGTGCCAACGTTAATGGACAGATATAGTAACCCCTGATTTGGTGGGAGAATCAATACCCAAATCAAAAGATGGACCGTATCCATGCTCTGTGGGACAATGTATCTTGGAGTTTCACCCATCGTAGCATGCATTGACTTGTTCGGTATATGGATTGAGGACATGGGACATCATTTATATTCTTAGCTTGGGGTTACATACGTGATTGACTCTTGTAGTTGATGTATTTGGTTTTCCTTGGTTCAAATTGTAATCAATAATTGGATGTATTACGATCATTTCTTTAGCATTGGATCCAAGATTCTTCATAAACGTATAGAAAATAGCAACTTAAAACATCGTCTTCCGTATAAACCGAGATTCTAGGCGACTTGTTGTGCACAAAGTTCATCCATCAAAATCCAACTTGGATAGGTATCGGGTTTGGAAGGATATCAAAATGTTTGGAAACATCGTCTCGAAAACTAAACTTAATATTAAGCACTTTGATGCATGTTCCGGATCATCCCACTTCCACCTTTGTCAATTGTATCGCTTTGGAGTTTTGGAAGGCTATCAACACGTATCTTTATTAATGACGTCGGTATCTTAAATTGTCAATAGAAATGTATCGACTGCGGCTGTTCATTTTTCCATCCGTAGTAACCAAGGGCAAGCTCCAAACATGAGTGTCAACCGATCTTGAAGAAGCCATGGAAGAAATGATTCGATAATTCAATCATTTGTAGTTTCTTTGTCCCGAGAATTCTAGCTTCTTTTGTTTTTTTGATTTCATCATGGTCTGACAATTCTCAAGTACATGATTATAGGGATTCGAGTATTGAGTTGGGCGACAATTGGAATAATATGTCAGAGACAAGTCCATTAGTGTCAACCGTTCTACTGATGAAGTCATGGAAGAGATGATTCGGTAATTCAATCATTTGTAGTTTCTTTTTCCTTAGAATTCCGGCATTGTTTTTTGATTTCCTTCTTCGCTTCACTGAGCATGTTAGAAACTGACCAGACTGCCAATGGGATGCACCGCGATGTTGGAGGTGTGAACTTGCCATCTAGAACTCTGCTGCGGGGGGGATTCACGAAATCATCTCCGTCGGAATCATCCAAAGGAAAACTTGTGAGCAACTCGGCGAGATGGTCGTGCACGGGAGGAAGAGATGCCCTTGGTAGCCTCGGCATAAGGACGCATGGCATAAAAGAATTCAGCGTTAAGAATCTCGCCAATCACATGCGAGAAAAACGAGCGATAACTATCAAATTAAAACCGGATGCAACAACAAACCGATGTAAAAGCAAATGAAGTGAACAGAATGAACTCGCGATCCGTCTTTACTTCATTGATCAACTCGAGAAAATGAATCACTCACAATTCACCAATTTGTTCTTGCTTCTTGACCTACAAATGTAATTGATGAGTTTACAACAATAAAAAGCATCCACCGATCGCATGTATGCGTGCGGTCATAGCTATCGCTTAGTTTCCAAACCATGGCTCCTAAAATCACTCAGATGCATGTACGTGTATATGGTAGTTAATCAGATTGCTTCCAAACAGCTACTCCTTAATTCATTCGGGATTAATTGGCCACTAATTAATGACCCATTCAAGATGACGGTTGGCTTTGCTTCAACGGGTTGTCATTGTTTTACCCGTTTCATTAGGCACCAGATGAATCACAATCTTCGAGAAAGGATGGACGATAGATCGGAAGGGAGCCTAGGCACCAAGGTGCAGCTTGTAATTTTTCTATATATATATATATAGGGAACATATCCAGTGCTAATGCACTATTCAGTGCTAACATGTGAACTTCGTTTGTGGACCATCGAATGTACTTCAAACGACCTGGATCTTTGAAGGTGGAAGCACCCAATCCACTTATACATTTTTGTGAAAAAATCCCTACTGATTCGCACTTTTTTTTCCGGCCCCCGCCTCCCCGTCTGCCTTGCGCGACTCCTGACCTCCCTCACGGTGCCTGTTCTCCCTCACGCGAAGACCAATCTCCGCGCCCGCGCCGTTCCGTGCGAGCTACGCGATCGCAATCAGATCGATCGCTGTGTGCATGCATGTTCCGTGGAGGGAGATAAAGCTCAGATCGATCGCATCACTGTGTGCATGTATGTTCCGTAGAGGGATATTTTGTTAATGCATCATGTTACAATATCTAGGTACGGAACCATGCATGTAAAAAAAATATGTGGTTAGTCACCTGGTACCTGAATCCTAAATGAATCGATTGATCTCTTAGATCAATCAGCGATCGATCGATCTGAGCTTTAGGATATAAAATACGTGAACCATGCATCTACTTCAGGACACACAGCGATCGATCTGAGCTTTATCCCTAAGGCACCGTGAGGGAGATCAGGAGTCGCGCGAGGCAAACGGGGAGGCGGGGGCTGCAAAACAAAAGTGCGAACCGGTAGGAATTTTTTCACAAAAATGTATAAGTGGATTGGGTGCTTCCACCTTCAAAGATCCAGGCCGTTGAGGTACATCCGATGGTCCACAAACGAAGTTCACATGTTAGCACCGAATAGTGCATTAGCACTAGATATGTTATATATATATATATATATATATATATATATATATATATATATATATATATATATATATATATATATATATATATATATATATATATATACGCGTTAGAGATCCGTATGTACGTAGTACAATAGAGTCATAAAATAATAAGACGGAACTTACTGTCTAACTAACTTCATATATCAAATATTGAAGAGCAAAAGACAAAGAGAGAAGGGTGGCCAGAATGCACGAGGAGATAGGAAAAGTGGAGGGTGTGTGTTATATCCTGAGAGAGAGAGGAGGAGGAGAGAGATGAATGGTCCATATTAAATCGGATGGCTGAGAAAAGAGGAAGGAGAATGACCAACCACCAACTCCTTTTTTTATAATAGTAAATAAATAAATATATATATATATAGGAAAAATCCTAATTACTCTCGGGTGTAGTTACACCTGGGACATCCACCATTGCTGATGTTTGAAGATCCGTGCTACGGACAGAGTTTAATGGAGCTGGAACACACGGGTTTGAGAAAACCTGATCCAATCTGGTATTTTGAACCACCACATCCAGAACGTAATATCATATTTGGCAACCGTCTAGGCATTGGGAAGGGAGTATCTATGTGAGTTTCGCTATCCATCCGGAAGTATCCCGGAGTATGCGCAACCTACCAAATAGCAGAATGGGATTACGGATGATTCAATCATGAGTTATTAAAAAACTAGATGTTACTTCCTGTGAACTACACTAATTCTTAAATATACTCTATACTTCGTTCTCGCTTTTCATAATATACTCGATACTTCCTATACTTGACTAATAATCCACAATGCAACATGGCAAATGCATTGCATACACATATAGTAAAGTAGTATCGTGTTCAAAAAAAGAGGAGTATGTACACATAACAATGGAGTATGCACGTACGGATAACATACTCCATACTCTAATATAATGGAGTCTCTCCCGTAAAAAAAAAGGAGTATGCACATACACTTACCCGTTTCAAACGTGCATGTTGCTGGCCGATAATCATGTGCCTTCTTTACGTAATTACTTCATACTCGGTTAGTTCCACCATATCGGGTACTAGTGCATCCACTAACCCGATCGGCCAGAGACATGGGGAGACAAATGGACGGTAGATATTTAGGGAGTAACTATACCCGGGTGTAGAAAAAAGACACCTCTATATATATATATATATATATATATATATATAAAAGCAGAGCTGTATTAAAGATAGAAGGATAACTTGTAGGACCAATGCCAAACGTGATTGCATGGTAAATAACCAATTATGTGAGTTCTAGACGCCGTTTGACATGGTGAAGCCAAATCAAACTCTCGATTTTTGAAAACAGCTTTTAAAATATCTTAAATGTAATTTCAAAAATTCTTATTTATTTTTTTCACCGGGAACAGTGTACGATAGCCCATGTATGTCTAGTTTTTTTTTTACATTTCCCTTTTCCCCTCTTTTTTTTCGATATTGGCTAAGTATTAGTGCAATATTGAAATTGCTTAGTTATGTATTCATAAGACGTGATGATTGTTTACTAATGTAATTATCAGCATCAAATAAGCTATCATTTGCCTTAGGGGCAATACATATATTTGCCAAATTAGCTCAGTCAGAAGCTCCAGCTGAATAAACACCTCTCACTTTCAGCCGTTTCTACTTTAAGCCGCTACGATCACAAAACCAAAAACTCTCATTTCAAACGCCCCTAGCCTCAAGGACTCACTTCAGTTAGTAGGGGAGTTAGACATGATTTTTTTGCATTGCAGAATTCGTTTTCCTTTTTTTCTTTTGACAACATAACCGTCAATTAATATACAACTATTGTATTTTGGCGTGTACATCGTAGTCTTACACTACTACTGCATTTTCTGTAGTATACTTGTGGTTGTTATGACTAGATGTTGGGATTGGGAAAGGAAAGGTACGGGTCTAAGTGACATCTCCAAAACAGGTGAACGACTATAAAAAAAATTGTTCTCCAAAGAAGAAAAAGGCAGCTCATCTCTATACCAGAAGCATTTCGAGAATATATTACGGATGAATGAAATCGAGTATAACAGGTCCATACATAACCCAATTCTAGAGAGCGCATGTTGGGATTGGAAAACGACCTTAGCTCGAAGGAATTGACAGTGACCGGGAAAGAACTATGGGAGATCTTTCTGCCGGATTTCCAGGTGCGTGATGCGACAAGAAGTCCATAGATATGGTCTTATTTGTAACATATATCAGATTAATTAGTAGTAATTTCGCAGAAAATTTACAGGGATGAAAACAATACATGTGAGTTGACGTAAAATTTCCTTCAAAGTTGTCCGAATCCAAACAGGTCCTAGTATATACATTGAAGCGTACTATCATTCCTCACAGAGAGATGGCCATGATATGTGGAAATCCAGAATTTCTTGTTCAGAATGGGGAAAACCATTGCACTGTGTGTTAGGATATTTGATCAAGTTGCCAGTAATGAGTGCAGTAGTTAGGTATGATCTCTGGTTGTGCGTGTCAGACGTTCGATGCGTTCACGCGGGAACGGTTACTTCATTTTCGTCAGTTTCAGTTAGCAGTCGTGCGCCATGGCTGGTTCGTGGGATGGCACAAATCGTGTAGGTCGTGGCATGCGCATAGGGGGGCTATGTTGACCATGTTCTGTACTCGGTTGATGCTTAAATAGAGTCATCAGAAAAGCTGCCAAAGTCAAGCAGCACAAAATCCTCGTGTTTCCCTGAGTGTCGTGTGCGTATCCACTATCGACTATCGACTTGCTGCGACAAGGAGTGGGCGTAAACTACTAAGTACTCGTGGTCGTAAACGAGTGCTCGTAGTCGTAACGAGTACTCGTGGTCGCAAGTCGTAACCGACTATCGATTTGCTGCGACAATGAGTGGTCGTAAACTATTTCGTGGTCGTGCAACTGCGGGTGTGTCCGTTCTGACAAGTGGTATCAGAACTAGGTTTTGTGATTATGTGGTAGGCATATCTTCATCGTAGGCTCCGCCAGAAGGTAGTCGATGACTCCTTCGCAGTGAGGCCGTTGCGCTCGTCTTCACCTCCTCCACGCCGATCGTGGCACCATGACGACGATAGCTGTGCACTTGCCCTCTAGAGCATCGTCAAGGAGGCCTTAGGCTTGTTGTCTACCTCATACTCTGGACTCGAGATCATCAAAAGGTTGGATGAAGATCTGGGAATCTAGGATTCCGTAATCTCCCGCTGTCATTTTTTTGGTGCACCCAAACTTCAAATTTTATTTATGGCTTGTCGGCTGCCATTGACATGGAAGTGTACCCCATCAATGCTCTTTGGATATTGCGATGCTTTAGTATGATAGGTTTTGGTTTATTTCCTATGACGCAAACCTCTAGATAAAATAAACCTCTTTAATCAGTTTGTTGCGGCTGGAGTGGAAATTTACCATGTTGGAGGCAAGAGGTACAAAAACAGTGAATTTTTTTTGGTAAATACACATTGTTTGATCAGGTCACACTTCCTTGGTTTCAGTACTTCCCCTTGTACAGAGTCTACTCTAATGCTCTAAGTTTGCATATCTGTCGCATGATCTATGTTATGACTACTTAGTACTGAATTTGCATGTGTAGTGACTCCAAGGATGCGCTGTCGACAAGGTTCCTAGACTGGATGAGCGGTGGTGCCAAGGAGAACCACTACAACATGTCGCTGGATTACGGCACGCTGGTCGTCACGGACAGGAGCCACGTCGGGTTCAGTGAGGTCGACTACGGGTTTGGTGAGCCGAGCTATGTGTTCACGCCGAATGACGATGTGAACATTGTGCCGTCCGTCGTCTACCTGAAGCCGCCCAAGCCGAAGCAGGGCTGAGGGCTGAGGGCCTATTTTTTTCTGCGGTTTATAGCTTTTGGCTAAATTTTTTGAATTTTAGCTATTTACGGTACAGATTATGGAGAGACCGATACTCACTTACGATTTTGGCTGGTACAAATGTTGGGTTTTTAACGTGTACTACGTTTAACTTGTAGACCCCATCTTGAGGAAATACTCTGTTTGAAAGTTAGATACTGTAGCAAAAGACAAAAATCGCCCGACTTTTGACTTGCCAAACAGGCCCTGATGCTGCAGTGTGTGGAGGAGCAGCACTCGGCTGTGTTCCGCGAGGAGTTCCAGAAGCTTGCGTAGAGAGGGGGTGTGTTGTGTTCCACAGTGTTTACATCCACACTTCACATAGTTGGGTCGTGTTTGTATTTTGTACCCTTATATCACCGTGTTACACTAGACTCAAAGCCATTTTTGACACTCTTTTGTACCGTATTTATAAAAGTAGCAGTATGCCGATCGTATTTACAAAAATATCGTTTTTGCCGTCCGGCGGCCGCGACTGCAAGGCGACAGGAGCAGCCTATCGCCCAGGGAGGAGGCGGCAGGTTGCCTACCGCCCAGCTACCGGGCGGTAGGTAATTAAGCCGGCTGATTAGTTGGCCTAATTATCTGCTTAATTTTTTTCCATTTAGTGATTGTTAGAATTTTTAAATATATCAAATGTGCTCAAAAAATTATAAAAACATATGTATAGCCTCCCGACACAACGTTCCTCGCAGTGTAATTTTTGGGGAATTTTATCCATCTACAAAAATTTATACAATTTTGATACTTTTATAATTTTTTACATATAGTAAACGAGTTCTAAAAATTACGAAATTTTACGTGAAGTGTCCCGATATAGTAACAGTTATTATGTATTTTTTTGAGAATTTTATGCGATCTGAATTAGCCATGTTTGTTCGGATTAACTTAACCATGAATTAGCAGACCTATTTACCTGTCTAATTATCTGTCTTTCTATTTAGTATTTATTTAAAATTTTAAATATATGAAATGAGCTCAAACAATTACGAAAATTTATGTACAGCATTCTGACACAACGTTCCTCACAGTGTAATTTTTGGGAGTTTTATCCGTGACAAATGTTTCTCCAAAATTCATACAATTCGATATTTGTACGAGTTTTTATATATAGCAAACGAGCTCTAAAAATTATGAAATTTTATGTGAAGCATATCGATGCAGTAATAGTTATTATGTAATTTTTTTAAAATTTTATACGGTCCAAATTAGGCATGTTTGTTCAGATTAACTTAACCATGAGAATTTTTCATTAAATTCTTGGTTAAGTTAATCCGAAGAAACGTGACTAATTCGGACTACATAAGATTTCCAAAAAACTATATAATAACTACTACTATATCCGGACGCTTCACATTAAATTTCATAATATTTAGAGCTCGTTTGCTATATGTAAAAACTCATAAAATTATCAAAATTGTGTGAATTTTTTAGCAACATTTATCATGGATAAAATTTTTCAAAAATTGTACTATGAGGAACGTTGTGTCAGAAGGCTGTATATAAATTTTTGTAATTTTTTGAGCTCATTTGATATATTTAAAATTTAAATAAACAATAAACAGAAAAAAAATTAGGCACATAATTAGACCGAGCGGCAGGCCTGCCGCCTGGTGGCTGGGCAACATCGTCACGCATCGCCTCACTGACGCTGCTGCCCGCTCCGTCGACGGCAAAATAAAATATGGTACGAAACAGTGTCAAAACTAGTTTTGACACTATTACACCATACATGCATGGACATTGTCGAGAGAATGGTGTTTCAGTTGGGAACAAATGATTTCATACTTCTTGGCCTCTTTTGAGTTGAGGAACTACTGTCTTCTGCAGTTATGTGGTCATTTGTTGGTCATATTGACACCATCCATACATTACGTTGTATTCTGTAAGACGCCAGGCTCCAGATGATCCATCTGACATGATTTGATCAGACGTAGGGAGAAACTACTCATGTGCTTATGGTGCCGCTCATTTGGACTGAAATAAACTAGCTTATAACTATTGCATTGTAGCTAGTTAAAATTATATTGTATAGCTGATGATGGCTTATTTTGCGTAACTAAATTTTAAAAAATAAAATAAATAAAAAATAGGTTAGCCCATTATGGACAATGCAAACGAATACGGGAAAAAGAATCGACAAAAAAGCTCAAAAAATACCTAGAAAAGAAGAAATTTAGGAATAGTGAAAAATAAATCAGAAAACAGAAACTCAAGCAAAAAATGAGTGGGGCCTATGCATGAACATCTGAAGCGAACATGTGTGACGAAAGATGAAATCTATGAGTGGAGTATAACCATGTTCAATCCGGCCCGTTTTAGAGGCTTTTGGCTTTTTGCTAAATGCATTGTAACGGCTGTTAAATTTTTTGAATCATTCAATTAAAAAATAAAAAATATTACTATATCTTTACGAATAATATAAAGGGAGGGAAAAAGCAAAGACAAAAATTCAAAAAAACTAAAATATGTTGAAATTAAAAACCCAACACATTTATTCTGACTTCTGGCTTAGAAGCAGAAGCCTGAAGCCGGGATAAACGGGGAGCCTTGTAATTTAGATCCAACATTAGTAGAGTATGGTCAATGTTAACCGAGTCAGAAATAACTCCCAATCATCTGACGGACCAATGTGAAGTCCACTAATCTTCCACAGACGAAAGTGCTACTACCATACCACTTGCATACAGATCAGATCAGATCAGATCTGCCTAATATTATCTGAAAGTTCCCAGCAAAAAAAGAAGTCTACCAACTTTCATCAGAAATTCAGAATTGGGCTCGTGCCAAGGACACAACCACCCCATTCATTGCAAGGGAAAGCAGCAAGCACCAACGCATCCCCTGCTTCCACGCTTCCATTTCTCTAATCCCCACCCACCACTCCAGTAGTCCGGTCTCCACTGCACCAACCGACGACGCCATGGCCGCCGCCGCCGCGCCCACCGTCGCCAAGTCGCCGCCGGAGCTCGTCCCGCCGGCGGGGCCCTCCCCCGGCGGCACCCTCCCGCTCTCCTCCATCGACAAGACCGCCGCCGTCCGCGTCTCCGTCGACTTCATCCAGGTCTTCCCCCCGGCTGCTGGCGCCGGGGGCGGCGGGGACCAGGACGCCGCCGTGGCAGCGATGCGCGACGGGTTCGCGAGGGCGCTGGTGCCGTACTACCCGGTCGCCGGCCGCATCGCGGAGCCGGCCCCCGGGGACCTCGTGGTGGACTGCACCGGCGAGGGCGTCTGGTTCGTGGAGGCCGTCGCGAGTTGTTCTCTCGCCGACGTGAACTGCCTCGAACGCCCTCTGCTCATCCCCAAGGAGCACCTCCTCCCCCGCCCTCCCCCCGACGAGAAGCTCGAGGACCTCATCCTCATGGCTCAGGTTAGCACGCTATTGATCACACCTCATCTCGTCTTCTCCCGATCCAATCCAAGAAATGAACTGACATTAAGTTGCTAAATTTGAGCGCTGTGGTAGGTGACGAAATTCACCTGCGGTGGATTCGCCGTCGGGATCTGCTTCAGCCACCTGGTGTTCGACGGTCAGGGCGCGGCGCAGTTCCTGAAGGCGGCGGGCGAGCTGGCGCGGGGGCTCCCGGCGCCGTCGTTGGCGCCGGTGTGGGACCGCGACGCGATCCCGGATCCGCCGAAGCCGCCGCGCGGGCCGCCGCCGTCGTTCACGGCGTTCAGCTTCGTGACCCAGGTAGCCGAGATCTCGCCGGAGAGCATCGCGCGCATCAAGGACGAATTCAAGGCCGCGACGGGCGGGCAGGCCTGCTCCACCTTCGACGCGGTGACGGCCGTGGTGTTCAAGTGCCGCGCGCTGGCGATGGCGCTCCCCGACGACGCCGAGGTCCGGCTCGGCTTCGCCGCCAGCACGCGGCACCTCCTCCACGGCGTGCTCCCGTCGGTGGACGGCTACTACGGCAACTGCGTGTACCCGGTGGGGATCACCCGGACCAGCAAGGCCATCCGGGAGGCCGCGCTGGCGGAGGTGGTCGGCGTGATGCGGGAGGCGAAGGAGGCGCTCGCCGTGCGGTTCACCGACTGGATGCGCGGCGGCGCCAAGGACGACCACTACAACGTGCCGCTGGACTACGGCACGGTGACGGTGTCCGACTGGAGCCGCGTCGGGTTCAACGAGGTGGACTACGGCTTCGGAGAGCCGGGGTACGTGTTCACGCTCAACGACGACGTCAACATCGTCGCGTCGGTGATCTACCTCCGGCCGCCGGCGCCCAAGCGCGGCATCCGGCTCATGCTCCGATGCGTCGAGGAGCCGCACGCCGCCGCGTTCGCCGATGAGCTCGCCAAGTTCGCGTAGATGCTTCTTATTGGCCATGTCATGCTTGCATCTGGTTCAGAGACCGGAAACACTACACTAGAATTTTGTGATGTGTGTTCTTCTCAACGTGGAGACGTTTAGATTGGCAGCCACAAGGGGTGAATAAAATCCATAAAACTAGTATGAAGCAACTGCTTTCATGGTTTCTTATGACCAACAAGTCTTCAAATTTCAGCAGCCAAAGGGTGGGTTCTTATGGGATCAATTTCCAGGAAAAAAATTTCACAAATAAACCCTCCTAGCAGGCAACTAGCTCGTTGAATATAACTAACAAGTTTGCTTTCAGTAACTTCGATTGAAATCTTTCTTAGCTCCATGTCGATTTTCTTGGTTTTGTTTTGGCTTACTTTAAGGTTGTCTTTTGATTCTGAGTTGATTTTGAGAGAACGGTTGTCAACTATTCTCAATTGATTAATAGCTGAAAAATTGTAACATAAACTTAAGAAAGCATATGTCACCTTATGAATGACACCCCTTATAACTGGACTCTATTCTTTACAAAGTTTGTTGCTCGACACAAAATTAAATTAAGCTAACATTTTAAAACCAAATTAAGCTAACAAAGCTGGGTTAAAAGCTAGCCTAGTTTGATCTTTAAAAAGAAGAACCAAGCCTAGTTATCTATTTATTACTAAAAGTCGACGGCAGCTATCGTAGAGTCACTTAGAAAAAAAAGAAATAACTAAAAATTCTCATAAAAAAACAAAATATTCAACCCTTAATCCTGTGAAACTTATTATAGTACACAAACTAGAACCATTGGATTTCTACACAGTTGTACCCTTGATCCCTACGCGTACGGCGGCGTCAGGCTGTAGGGACAAGTGAGCGATCCGCGCGGTGCTCGACCGGCTCGCGCGTGCTCGGCCTGCCACTCTGGCACCAGGAGGCGTACGCGCACCCGGCGGTGGAGGGCGCCATGCTCTGGGGGTTCTAGGAGCTCTTCATGAGCCGCAAGTGTGCGCACCTCGTGGATGCCGCGAGGGAGATCAACGAGGCGGAGCACCGGTTGCCGCAGTTGAAGCGCGAGTGGCTCACCCGTGCGCACGGCCACGCCGACGAGAACAACGAGTTCAAGTTCCGTAGGCACAACGACGCATACCATGTCGACGTAGTCACGTTGACCTGCTAGATCTCTTAGGAGTTCATCGTCGACAAGGATGATTCGCCCCTGATGCACAACATTAGCGTGTGAGCAATGCACGCATTCGATGGATATATGACACTGACGAGTGGCGTCCGGACTAATGTGTAACAAATAAGGGGCTAATCAAATTCATGCATTTATCAGTTTGATCGTGATATGCATACAAACACGTGATATATGAATCACAATTCACAACTGATTTTTTTGTGCGGATCCGGTGGTGCGGTGTCCGGATCCAACGATGCGATGGCCGAATCCGCCTCTTCGCCGCGTTGAGAGGACACCGATGCTACTGAAGAAGCAACAGAAGAAAACGACGAGGAAGAGGAAATGGATGCGTGCTGTGAGTGCGTGCAACATAACCGTGCCAGACGCCCACAGCTAGGGGTGAAAACGGATCAGATTCGGACGGATATTGTTTAAACTGTATCATAACTCATATTTTTCTCCGGATTCGGAGTCGAATACGGTAAGACCGGATACGAATACGAATTTGGAATATTCGGAGTTTCGAATACGGTACCGTCGGGACGGATATATAACGGATTCGGCTCGGAAACGGATAATATAGGCGGATGTTAGTTCTCCTTGCAGGTTATAGCTGGTGCATGCATATCAGATATACCAACCTACCACGTGCAACCATGTCCCAGGTGAAATTAGAAAAATTACATAACATAAAAAAAAGCCTTTTCCATGCAAAGAAGACCTTTATATGGGGGAAAAAACAAAAATGCACAGTAACGCCTCTGAAAATAGCAGCAATATAATAAGATAATTTCAAGGTCATTATCCCATTACAACAATAGAAAGGAAGGCATAATATCAAGCTTTGTGGTAATATGTTTGGTGATCAAGCCATATAGTGTGCGATGCACTCTTATCAGGGATAAACTCAACATATGAATCCCCAAATGGTGTCAACTGTCAAAAGCCAAAGAAACATCTGGATTTAGTTTCAATAACAAGATTCCTGATTCATGGAGGAAGGGTCCTATTATCATTCAGAAAACAGACACAACACACACAGTACTGAGTGTTGAGATGGGCCAAATTGGCACAAATGTCAATTACGTAAAACAAATCACAGAACTTATAAGATGGGCATATGCGACACACAGCTCAGCTAAGACCTCAGGGGCAGTCTTCCCAGACACACATATCATGAACACAAACCCAAACTTGTCCCTGTATTTGGCATTCCACCCAACCAACTCCTACAGCAGGTGAAGAAACAAAATTGAGTCCACAAATCAGATCACAGATGTTTGATTGAAATGGACAATGAGATGTAATTGTAACTGCATGCAACTAAATTTGTTTCCAAGTAAACTGGTTTAAGTGAGATTCTACTCTACTTTACATTAGCCATGTCCAACTTCAGAGAATATTGATGCTTAGAAATATATAATATTTCTTTGGTAGAAATGCTCAGCTTCAGAGAAGGGCTAAATCCAGAGCACAAGGAATATCAGCTAAGAGAGCACCTACATTTTTTCCAGAGTCTTACACTACACTCTACCTTGCCCAACTTACAGACCAGACCCAAAATGCCTTCAGAGCATGAAGTTTTGTAAATTCACATATCTTCACAAAAACAGTCTGAGCAAATAATTCAATATCATTTCTCCATGAAAATCACACAATAGCTATATTTGCTATATTTAAGGTATGCAGTTTCCTGAAGGAAATAATATGAGCAAATAAATGAAGATAGGAGCATTTGTTGGTCTCAATGAAAATCACACAATAGCTATATTTGCTATATTTAAGGTATGCAGCTATGCCATTTCTTTTTCAGCTTTTCAATAAGCAATTACAGTTAGGGGTGAAAACGGGTCGGGTTAATCCCGACCGATCCGGCACCGAATCCGATTGGTACCGAATCCGGAGAAAAAAATATGGGTTAGGATATGGTAACAACAATATCCGTCCGAATCCGATATCCGTCCGAATCCGATACGTCTTCAAGTTTGATTTCAGGTTAGTGCTACTATTTGACGTTTCATTTTCTTTTGCAATGGTAAAATAAAATCTTCCACATCGCTATTAAGTAGTAACATCAAGTTCTTGACAAGACGTCCTTCTACTCCATTTGTTGTCTTGCATGCATTCCTTACAAACAAGTAGGGTGCAAACGGCTCGGGTTAATCCCGACCGATCCGACACCGAATCCGATTGGTACCGAATCCGATTAGTACCGAATCCGGAGAAAAAAATATGGGTTAGGATATGGTAACAACAATATCCGACCGAATCCGACCCGTTTTCACCCCTAATTACAGTAAGTATGTGCACTGCCACACAGGTTTTTCAGCACAATCATCTACTTACTACTGCTTACCTAGCAATTGCATGCTGCAGTTGTCTTTCAAAGAACCTATAAATTGGTTTCTGGATTTCAGCTTAACATTTTAGGGGGAGTGAAACAGCAGATGAGATAAAGTATGTGCACTGCCACACTGGTGTTTATACAAACATCGCAACTTCCCTACAGAAACACAAGAGCATGGGAAAATTAGACAAACCGAGCGGCGAGCGGGTGCTCCAGCTTGAAGGAGCTCCTGGCCATTAGCCCATCACGCTCCCTTCCTTCTTGAAAGTACCAAACTAAAGCCAAAATTAACCACAAAATACACACCGATCGAACAAGCTGGCAAAAAATCACTAGGAAGCTGAGCGAATCCTTACGAGTTGAACCTTGAACGCATTGCGGGTTGGCGGCGGGTCGACGAGCGGGAGGAACGGCGGATGGGAACCCTAGCACGTAGCCGCCACCAAGGGACCATGGTCGGCGGACGGGGAACCCTAGCACGCATCGCTTGACCCAAGGGACCGCTGGTCGGCGGCGAGCGGCGGCGGTGGGAACCCTACCACCGCTCGGCCGCCACCGCTCTCCGCGACTCCGCCTCTCCCAAATCTGAAGTGAAATCTCCCGAAGACCACGTGACGGCGTGACTGTGAGGACTGAGGAGGCGTGACCGCGTGAGCGTGAGGCGTGCTGCACACTGCTACGCCTCGCTGATGGGCTTGGGCCGCTTGGCACTGCAGGCTGCCGTTGGGCCGGATATCCAAAATTATATTCGGGTATTATCCGATAAAATTTCGGATAGTATCCGTATCCGTCGGATAGTTCCGTTCCGAATCCGAATCCGTATCCGAAAAAAACTATCCGAATCCGACTCCGAATCCGATAATTATCCGACACAACTATCCGAATTCGATCCGACTCGGATTCGGTGATCGGTCGGTCGGAAAATATTCGATCCGTTTTCACCCCTACCCACAGCCAATGCTCACGCCCCACAACGTCGTCGAGATGTTGCGCCTCCTGTCCTCCTCACCACCCCACTCCACCCCTGTGTGCGCGCGCACACGACCACTAGCAGCTTCAGGACAAAGAAAAACACAGAAAAATGGAGGGAGAAGCTAAAGAAAAAAACCTCGGATGGGAGCGGGAGGAGGAATAGGCTGCGACGGGGGAGAAGGCACCGGCTGGGTCTAAGCGACAGGGAGGAGGCGCTAGCTCGTTTCGGCTTTAGTTTCTGGTTTCTAGTTTATTTTTCATTATTCATAAATTTCGTTTTTTTGAACTTTTGGTTTTTTTTAGCTTTTTTGCTGGTTCTTTTTTCTCGTATTCGTTTGCGTTGTCCGTCATGAGCTAGTATATTTTTTATTTTAATTTTTAAATTTAATTACGTTAATAGGCCACCTTCAGTTATAATAAAATTTCTGACGCTATAATCATAAACCACAGCTTTTTAGTCCAATTGATACGGAGCATAAGAGCAGAAGGCGAAGCTACAGCGTCGGGAGGAAGTGCTGAGAGTAGAGAATGGCATTGAAGTGAGTAGTGTTTGGAAGGTTTAGCGCGTGCATGTAGAAAAGTCAACGGATTCTGACGGGCAGAGGGAACAGCACAAATGGAGAAGAAAAGTGAAGAGACAGCTAAGTGAAGCAATGTGTCACGGTAGGTGGATGCAGTTAAAAGGATAAGAACATAAGTGAGGCACATGTTGTACAAAAAAAAAGACATAGGATCCTCAAACAAATACAAGCTATGCAACAGATACTTGCAGTGTGCACACAACATTAAGGCATATATACATGTGTATTATGTAGAAATTAGGTTATATATATACACTCTATAATAGAATTAAAAACATTTTTTGGAATAAAAAAATAGTTATTTAATTTTCAAAACCCGTACATACCTCAAATTCGAAATCAAAATGAGATGAAAATTAGCAATTTGATTTGTACACTATTTGTGGGTTATTTTCGGTTTATGATTTATGACTTATGCTTTATATCTTCACTCAACAAACAAACGCTACGGTTTTTCTAACGCCTTTTACAAACAACTTATACATATAACCTTTTCAAAGCAACTTATCGTCATATCAACATAAATAAATAACAATAGAAAATAAAAATAAAAAAATATCAATGTGAAGCAAACCTACATGATTCTAAAACTCGGCAAAATAATTATATGAAAATTAGCAATTACAAAAGCGGGGTTCATAGGCAAAATTAATATGACCATTATGGGAAATTATGACACACAATGACAAAAGGGTCAAATGGAGTTTTGAAAACATTTATTTTTCAAAAAACTAAATCACATATATTATATGTATTGTGCCAAGACTTTAAAAAATACTTTAAGAATGATGTTTGCAAAAGTATTAATATTTTGCTATGCACATGTTTTGGGAATAAAATTTTAGTTACATGTGACAAGTATTACAAAATAAAATTAGTATTCTCTCTTATAATATAAAATATTACAATATTACATATGGATTTCCGTAGTGAACTATTTTTCAAAAAACAAGTTCATTACAGAAGATACTTGTGTAAGTGTGCGGACTGCCTTGCTAGTTTTAACTCGAAACCAAACACGGTGTTCTACATGGCAAGTGATAGTGTACTAGTTATATACACGCCAAAGCAACTGGAATTTTTTGCACTTTTGGCATATTTGCATCTGGTATTTGTAAAGATATCCATATGCATGTGGAATTGGTAGAAATGGCATTTTTGATGCCCCGTCATTTGGTAATAAGACCGCAAATGACAATTTGGGCCATCGGGCGACCATTGGGCGGTAAGGGCTTGACACCTGGTCACCAGGCGGCGCCTTCCTTGCCGCCCCGCCACTGGACAACAGGTGATTAAGTAGGCTAATTAGCTGCTTTAATCACCTGCTGAGTTAGGATTTTTTATTTACCACTTGTTCGAATTTTCAAATATGGCAAATGAGCTCTAAAAATTATAAAATTTTATGTGTTACCTTCTGACACAATGTACTTCATAGTATAATTTTGTGACAAATTTATCCTACATGAGTGTTGCTCAAACATTAATACAATTATGATATTTTTAGGATTTATTACATATATCAAATGAGCTCCAAAAATTACGAATTTTATATGCAGCCTTTTGACACATTCAACCTAATTGTTGAATTTTTTGGAAAATTTATGTGCTATGAATTTTCTATGTTATTTCATGTTAATTTAATCGTAATTAGCAATATGCGATGCTTATTTAATTAGCGATTGAAACCGCCTTCATGCGTGATTGCAGTTGGTTTGTAAATTATAAATTGAGGTAATGGTTGAATTTAATTCAAACTTGATTTATGGATTTGGAACTTTAGGATTTGGTGCTAAGATCATAACAAAGAGACTTCCTTTTTGAAGAATTGAATGCGAAAAGACGACGAGATTTGATGTTGCAAATTGGAATACTTTATAATAAAGCTGAAAATATCATGGCGCATAGGGTTTGGTTATGATTATAAGAAATAGCATCATGCACGATGGAACAAACTGAAGTACTCCTACGATACATATGTGCCTTTTTGGAATGGAAAAAATTCGATCTTCGGGGGACTAGTTCGGAACGACCCAACCTACTGCGTGGACTAGAGCTATTTTTTCTTCCTTGAAAGATCGGTGTTGAACTCATCGGTGGCCTCTTTGGTCTTAGCTATCATTTTCCTCGTTTTCTCGTGCTCCCTCTCGCGAGCCTCGTGCTCCCTGCGCAAGCATACCTCGAGATGAGTTTTCATCTCCCAACATATACACTCAGTTTGCTCGTCGTTGCAGCGCTCCTCCTCCCGGATCTCGCAGGCCCTTTTGACATCCTACTCCTCATAGTCGAGAGTCCACTAGTCATGTGGGTGGATCTATAGGTCGATCCACTTGTGGTAGCCACATAGCTGTTTCGGACACTACGAGTAGATGGGAGAGGTTGTTAGTGTGTACTTTGAAAAAGAAATAGTAGAGGAATACACTGTAACTGGTCCTTTCTGACTTTTGATAGCTGCTTTTGTCCCAATGGTGGTCCGGATAGTCACTAGAGTAGTTCGCACAACCTCAGTAACGCATGCCCAAGCTGAGCCGCTGATTAGACTTGAAGAACTTGCATGGGTCTCTACACCAACAGAGGGGCAGCGTCCCCCCTCAGGCGGGTGTTGTGGCAAACGCTCTGTTGGAATGTTTAGGATGGGGTTGCTCCTACGAGGGGCATCATTTTGGGAGGTGACCTCCTGGCACGCTCCACTTGTTTGTTTCGGGCCGTAGCAGCCCTTACTTGTTTGTTGCGGGCCACAACAAACCTTACTAGTTTGTGTATCTCCTCTCATTCATCGGAGTATAACCGTGAAGAAACTCTACCGGGAAAGATATAAGAAGGATCGATGTCGAAGGAACATTCATCGGAGTATTCCACTTGGGAATGGAAGATGGTTAGACATAGTTGATCAAGGAATGTCATGGCTAGATCTTAAGTTAATAGCTCCTTTTATTAATTTGCATTATTAAGGAAGTTCCACGAGTTGGGTTGGATTTATGATAGACATGCGAGTCTAAAGGAACACTTGGGCATTATTTGATGAGTGTTAACAACTAGAGATTAGGTGTGAGTTCAACATGTGAAGAGTACTTTTAATTCGTCAAGTTAATCCTGGAGTCCATATTTTACTAGAGTTTCCTCTTAAGGTTGTGCCTTCGATTGTTGATACATTAATTATCTTTAATTATCATTGGTGATTTTAATTCCAGAGATATTGGTAAGGTGATTGTTATTTACGCAAGATTGCATTTTTAACAAATCCCTCTTGAATTAGATGCTGATGGCAAGATTATATTTTAATCAAGATTTCTAATTTAAATTTGTATTTCAAATTAGATGCCAAGGGCAACTCGATTAATTACCTTTTCTTTAACTTAATTACCATTTGCTCAAGGTTATAAGTATCATTAATGTCTCTGATTAACCACTGGATTTGAGATAAATATTAGTGAATCCCTTAACTATGATTGAGAAATCTTAATCATACACAAGGTAAGCTTTTAATTCAAATCTCATTATTTATAGATAATTGTTAGAGACTTCAAATTCAAATGATTTATCTCAATTACATAAGCATCATTTGAGAAAGAGGCCTCAAGACTTTTGATATATGTAACCATTATTTATTATTTCATGTGACTTGATTTTGTTACACCAATTATCTTTAATTTGCATTGATAATTTCATATCTGGGGATAAAGATATAATAGTTCTTATTTGGACCACAACATGCTTTGTTAGGATCCACGATTAATATTGGAGTTTCTAGAGCAAAACTTAAGAGCATCAAAATTATCTTTGAATAGTTTCAAATTCTATTTCTAGGTAATCTGTAAATTTAAATTCTTGCATCTTTATTCTAAATTTCATGATCCAACTTTAATCTTATTTTTATTTATAAATCATGTTTTTATCAAACTACTTAATTAAACATTTCTTAGGCATGGGCTTCAATATTTATCCAAAAGCTGAAGGATTATGTTGACCTACAAGCATTACCTGCCATATATTGAGTTGGGCCCACGTGTCATGCACTAAGGAGAGAGAGTGGGAGGGCCACACAATAAAAGAAAGAAGGGGCCACTGTTGGGCCATAACAAAAGAGCCAGGGGCAGTTGAAACAGAACATGGGGGGAGGGGGCTCATCGTCGACGAGCTGGTGGGCAGTAGTGGTTGCTAACTCGAAAAATGGGTTGCCCAACATGAGTGGGTTCTAGGCGTGGTGGTGGTGCAACTCAAGTCGAGCTCGGCGGTGGTTGGTAGCAGCACCAGGCGATCGGGCATGGGGAAGAACGAGACAACAACGATCGAAGGAAGGGGGGAAGAAACGTGAGGGAGCGTGAGCATCTAGGAGGGAGGTAGAACTCACCTGGGCAGTTGGTGGCGCCAGGGTGTGGCTGAGGAGGGCTGGTGGCTTGAGCTCGGGGTAGCGCGGGGAGGTCCGGTGCGGTAGCCTAGGGTGCGGGAGGGGACTTGGCGACGGTTGGGGAAGCTCCGGGGTGCCGAGAGGATGCTTCCATGGTGAGGTGTTGAGGGAGGTCCGCGCGATGAGGAAGTGGCACCAAAGAGAGGGGCGACGGTCGGACTTAGGGAAGAAACGCCGTTCTGGCGAGCTCGACCTGCGAAAACCCAATTAATTGGGAGGGGAAGGAGAGAATTCTCGGGAACACGTTTTGACGCAAGCGCTTTTGGGCAAGGACCATCGGAGTGGTTGTAACGATGACCAGCGCACGGGGTGGCGTGCAAGCATGGGCGGCTTGGCTCGAGAAGAATGAGGAGGAAGATGGGGGAAAGAGAGGGGGAGCAAGGCTTTATAGCTCGGGAGCTGTGGTATTGCTATTGCTCAACAGTGGGAGGTGGCGCGACCGGGTCACACGAGCGTGGTCGGGCGACGCGATGTTGTCAGGTGCACGGCACGGGTGGGCCATGCAGGCGGCGTGCGTTGCTCACGATGCGGCGCATGCGTCACGGCGGGGCCGCTGTCGGGCTGGAGGTAGAACAAAGGAGAAGAGGGAGAAAGAGGGAACAAAAAAGGAGGGAGAAAAGAAAGAAGGGGGAGGGGGCCTGGTGGCAGGGAAAAGGAGAGAGAAAAAGATGTGTGCCCTCAAGATTAGGAAATCTGATTTTGCTTTGAGTTTCCAATTTCGAGATTTTAAATTTGTATTTCAATTCAAAATGAAATTTTGATTTTTTGGCTCAGACATTGAATACAAATTTTAATATTGTTTTGCTTTTGATTGATTTCGAAATTTCAAAATTCGGTTTGAATTCCCAATTCAAATTTTGTTCAATTCAATTTTTCCAAATACTTGGCTCATGCTCTTAGATCTTATTTTTGTTATTTGAATTGCTTGACAAAACCAAATAAAAAATCTCAAATGAACACCGAAAATTTTAAATAGCGCCAAAAAGCAACAAAATTTTAAATTCTTCTCATCTTCAATAATCCCCATATTTGGGATGTTACACGCTCCTCCATCTCGCAGAATAGCAGAGGCAGCGTTGGTTTGAGTAGTGCACTATCATTTTATAGCTCCAAATCGGGTTGCTTCTGAGTTCTCTCGGGATTCGGAGGCAAAATTACAGGTTCCGGGCAGAAAATTCCGACATGCTACTGCAAAAGAAAAGGAACATCGTGTATCCATGTTACCATGTATTTGTATGGTTTATGACATGATGATAGCTCTCTGTACAGCAACACAAGTGCCGGAAAAAGTCACAACTGATGGCAAAGAAAAGAAAGGAGCAGTCCGAGTAAATATGTTGTATGTACAAGATACATGATTCATCCTGCAGCCTGGAAGTCGCCAAAGTCATCGTCCACACTTTCTTGATTGGCCTTCTCTCCTGCAGCTAATTGCTCCTGTGAAGGGGCTTCTGCTTTGGTAGGGGATGAGCCAACGGCCTTAGTGACCGGTTGTTCTCGAGAAGGAAATTCTGCTTTGAAAGGAGGAGCATCAGCTCCAGTATCAGCAGTTTGTTCTTGGGAAGGAAATTCTGCTTTGAAAGGCGAAGCGGCAACTCCAGAATCTGTTGGAGAGACAGGTGAGGGTGGAGGTGGGGGGAGTTTGAGGGAGACTGTGCCCTCCTTGGTGTTTGTTTTCTCATTAAACGAGAGCTTGTTGAGGCCTTGCTCAAAAAATGCAGATTTTGTCTTGGTGCCAGTTTCTTTCTGCATAAAACAAAAGCAAACCCAAACATTGAGATGCTACATAAAGAACATGACTATGAAAAATAAGAGAGAAGTCAAGAAGCTAGCTATCAGAGGCGTGTGTAAAAAATTATGAGAAGCACTTTTATTTACACAATTTCTCCTACAGGCACTGAAAATATTCTACAGTGCAGTTGAGTAAGGCTCAGTTTTTCTCAAGTTCCTATGTACGAGGCTAAGAGCAGCTCAAACTGATATATCTCTGAATATGCATGGGTATGTAATGTTCTCAAACTGTGTTTTTAGGTTAACTCAAACTAAATGAAATCTATGAATGAATGAAAACAGAGGTAGTAAAAAATAGCTAAACATCTTACACAGAAAATAGTATAGATCAACATAGCTTAGGTTGACAAGGATCCCATAACCCATCTGTTTATTGCTAGCTGGCCAACTCAACCAGAAAAGCAACTCAGTAAACCGGCGAGTTTGTATGAATACAGAAGTACTTTACACATTGTTGACACATCTGTGAAAGTGTAGATCTATATTTTGATTCAAGAATTCTCTCTATAATGCAATGGTACACCTGGTTGACATGATATAGACAATTGATATGTTGTAATCGACACAAGTAGTAACATTTTCATCTTAATGCATTTGACTTTTTGGTATGTGCCAAAATGTGCTCTATATGAAAAGACAATGCTTGAAATGGACAGAACGTTCAAGTGTTCAACGTCATAAATATTATATATCAGGTATGTGAAACCAAATATTGTAAACAAATATAAAATGTACAGTGTTAATGCCAGTAGATGTTGAAAAATATGTGGATTTTTCATTCGTATCTGTAAATCCACCTCAATGTGTCAATACATTTTTTGGCAAATAATGCAGTATCAACATATCCACATTATGCCATACTATTGCCACGTGTCAGTGCTTGAACAACCTGGGGTACTACTACTGACTACTGAGTAATGAGCTCATAAGAAATCCTATATTCTAGTTTTGAAGACCTTCAAAAACAATTTCCCATCACCAAGCTCTAGTTCTCATTTTCTCCTAGTAAAATAAGTCAGATGAAAACTTACATTTTTGAGCTGAAGAACCAAAGTTTCCCCTTCTTTGAGGCTGTAATCCACTGATGATGTCTTCTCATAATGCTGCACCATCTCTTCAGCGGTCTTCTTCTTGTTTAAATATCTTTGATAAATTAAGAGAACAACAAATCATACTGGAAAATGGTCCATTATAACAAGTTATTGCACAACAATAGTACCATTCACAACTACAGTTACAAAAAAAGACTTCCTTGTGGACAAATACAGAAATATTTCATATAACTTAAAAGAACATGCTTGCCAACTGAAAGTGCATCCAAAGATCTGATTGCATGGCCCGAGGATCTGATTGGGTTCATTTAATAAAATCCTATAGTAGTGAAATGGTTGAAGATTTAAAACAATAATCTACCACGTATATGTGCTAAATGGAAATTATTGATCATATTAGACTAGTCCAATGACATTGCTTGGATCAAATGGAATTCCACATATATAGTCCCTAGTCAATGAGTCATTGCATGGCAAAACATTTGTGACTTTACAAATTACAGGCTACATATCATGTTTCAAGTTAATGAACACAAGGATACTTCATATGGTCATGTAGAGCAGCTTGGAAGTCATATGCTTGAGGTCTTTCCCGGAAGCCTAAACCTATAAAAGCATGACGCTGACGCCCATCTGCAGTCCATAGCAAGAACTGTTATGCTTCTATATATGAACCATTGTGAGAACTGGTGCTGGCGACATCAAATAATACGCTCACCATCTCAACATTACGTATCAAATATTATGCTCACCATCTCAAGTCTCAACACAGCATATCTACTGCGCTCACCAACACAACACTAAATATCATGTCTGTTCTTTTCAGCTTATGCCTTATGACTTCCCTTGAACAAACAAACGGGATGACTTCTCCGCCGCCGTTTCGAAGCGGCTTATCGATTTTCGGTTCTTTCGCACGAGCGCTTGCACTAGAGCCAAAAGCTATAAGCCACAGCCCAAAAGAACATGCCCTCAAATACTATGATCGATTGATCACCAACTCAACAGTAAGTAAAATGTTTACAAATGAAGGATCTTAGAACTCAAGAGAAAGACAGCTTATTACCTATGTTCTCTTCAACACGAAGTACAAAATATCTGCAGGCACAATATTGAAGCAACAAGAATCATTTCAGGTTCTGCTTGTACAGTCTCTATGCAGTATCTTACGAACAATAGAACTACAACGGCACACATTTCACCATACAACATACAATTAGACTGCCCTGTAGCAGCAAAGAGTACAGACCTGCTGCTATCAATTACAGGTTCCACTGGATGTGGTTCACCCTCTTTGAGAAATGCCCTAGCGTACAGTTCCCCTGAAATGCATCAGAGGAATTAATATTACACACGTTACCAGCACTGCCAACAGCACTAATGAGATTACAGTACCAGTGTTCTTGTCTTCCAATTTGATAATGCATTCTTCTCCCTTGCTGACAACCTTAAGCGCCCCTTCCCAAGCCCATTTGTTGACGTTCCACTCATCAGCCCTGGATGTCACTAATGTCACAAACCATTTTCCATGGTTCAACAAGGCATGTTTGGTTTGAGGAATGGATTAATCCTATGATGGGTTAGTACTTAGTCCATGATGAGGTCACTCCATGATTTTTGTGGGATGACCCCATTACTCATTTTTCTGTTAGCATTGTGGTTATGAGGAATGAGGTGGTGATGGAACTACTCATTCCATTCGTCAAAAACCAAACAAAAAGATGACATCAACCCATTCCTCAAACCAAACAACCGACAAGTGTATCTCAGCTTACACTAGATCAGAAGAGAACAAGTGCAATCATGAAGTAAAACAATCCATGATCTTTGCATTCGCGCGGCGCAAACAAATGGAACCAAGAATTGGCGAATCAAGGCAACCTTTAGCTAATTCAGATTTTTGTAGTTGACCTAGCTCCTTGCGTTATTCACCCATGCATACAGTTATAACACAAGATTATAAATCCTACCAAGCCCACTATCAGATTCTTGGGTGACCTAAGGGGAGGAGTACCTGTAAGAGGCAGCCGTCTTCCTAGGAGGTATCTGCGCAACAAAACCCCCAAACATCAGGTCATCAGCAGCGCATTTAGGCACACCAAGTGTTCGACGAATCGCCCCCAAAACAGGTAGGGGCACACTGGCACAGGATACGTTACTAAATTGTCCAAGAAATCAAGAAGCGGAACAAGGGCGCACCAGGTAGACGTAGCACTCGGCGACCTGGAACAGCATGAGCTCCAGCGCCTCGGTCTCCGCCTGCGCCTGCTCGCCGCCGCTCGCCATGGCACCAGCCGCCGAACCAGAGCCGGAGCTGACCACGGACCAGCTGTCGCGCAGGGTCTAGACCTCTCTCTATGCAAAGGCAGGGCGAATCTCACCGAGCGGGATCGGATGGGGTTGGTACAGGTCGGACCCAAGCCCCAAAAGCGGCGAGGTGGAGTGTGAAGAGGAATTCCTGGGGCAGAGAGAAGAGGAGACACGGGATGAAGGGGAATGGGATACTGTGACTATATGGTGCGGCTCATTTTGATTTGAGCTTTTAATTTTTAATTTATTTTTTATTATTTATAAAATCTATCTATTTCTGAATTTTTTGAGTTTTTTGCCGGTTCTTTTTTCGTATTCGTTTGCGTTGATGAGCTAACATATTTTTTCTATTTTAAAATTTTAAATTTAATTACACCAAATAAGCCACCTTCAGCTATATTATAATTTCGATTAGCTACGATCATTTCATAAGCCACTATTTTTTCACCCATAAACCACTATTTTGCTCCCAATCAGTTTTAAGGTTCAACTTTATACGAAAACTAGCATTTAAACAAGTTATTTGTTAAGATAAAACCTATAAATTAATTATGATAGATATTATTTTAACTTATCTATATCAGCTAAAATAAATATCTTTCTGCACTCTCTCACATAAATAATCTGAATTCAAAAGTCAACGTCACAACCTATAGTCTAATGAACCTAAAATCAAGACGGAAACAGCAGGTGACTTTCAATGATTCCTAGCCGTCCGATTCAAAAAGAACCATCTACGTCAGCTGCTACAGTATTGGCTACAGTAGAAAGCGCCATCGCCCCAGTGTTTCTGCTACAGATCTTCGCTACGATGGTTCTCGCACAGTAGCTCGCTGCAGTAAAACGTGCCATCACAGTGAATTACAGTCCTCACTGTTGCGAACCGTTTATCACTGCGCTCCAATGATTTAGACATTCTTCCAAACAGTTTTGGGTGCCGCTCGATTAGACTAAAATAAATTGATTTATGATTGAAACTGTACTATAACTAATAATAGTTTCTTTAACGTAACTAAATTTTAAAAATAAAAATAGATTAAACAAGTTAACCTATCACGGACAATACAAACGAATACGAAAAAATACCGGCAAGCAAGCTCAAAAAAGCAAAAAATCAAAACATACGAAATTTATGAATAGTGAAAAATAAGCCAGAAGCAGAAGGTCAAGTCGAAATATGCAGGACCTTGATCTTTTAATTCTTAATTTATAGAAGTCGGTTTTCCAACAGAAGAGTTTTTAATGTAGTTTATATAAAACTATTTGTAAAATTTATTACAGAAGTTACTTTGAACAGAATAGCTTCTCAACCAAGTATCCATTGCCCCCCTTAATCTCTCTTACAATTAGTTAAAATCAAAAATCAAAGCTAAATCTAAAGGTCATAGTACTTTTAAATAGTGTCTTAGCTCCTTCGTGTGAGAGCAGCCGGCTATACGGAGGAAAGTCGGGGGCTTGGGTTTTCTACTTTTCTTTCTTTCGAGGAGGTATATCCTACTGTCCGGCAAACGGCAAGTCAACCAACGAATCAGAGTTTGATTGTTTGAGGCTAGTTTAGAACGCGCGAATTTTTCGGAATCAGCTTGGTCCACGTGAAATTCCTGCAAAACAGGGCTAAATATTACAAAAGTTTGACTCAGCTGCTCAAGATGGGCTAGACTGCAGCAAGGTGACGCCGACGCCGTGCACGTAGGTGCTGTGTTGAGGCCGTACATGTACTCTTCGGGTCTGTTCTTTTTTGCTGCGGTTTATAGTTTTGGTGAAATTTTGAATTTTGGTGCATTTACAGATCTGATTACGAGAGACCGATTCTCACTTACGATTTTGGCTGGTACAGATGTTGGACTTTTAACGTGTACTACGTTTAACTTATAGACTCCGTCTTGAAAAAATACTCCGTTTGAAAGTTAGGTACTGTAGCAAAAGCCAAAAATCGTCCAGCTTCTTGCCTGCCAAACAGGCCCTTCAAGGGATTTCTTGAGTGTGCATTGACACGTGCGTGTTATTGCTTAATGGATGCACATGCCACGACGGGCAATTTCTCTCGGACTCTTCCGATTTCTTTCTGGCATATGGACTAAATGTATGAGGTAGGCTTCGATTTGATAATCATTTGTTCATTCTGGTAATTAATAATTCCAAACCCTTTTGATTTCATAAATTGGGTAGAGCCCCTGGTAGTTTCAAAATTTCTAAGGCAATGGGTCTCAAAAAATTGCAAGCTCAAAGCTTCATTTTGTGAGCTTTGATTTGATCTCTAAGCTTAGTTTTTCGAAATTGTTCAACATTTCAAGACCGTTTTGTGAGTTAGATAAGGACATTTGCACATTTCAACAAGTCTACCGTAAGATATCCAGCTCTGCTAATCACACAACAGTATCTACAACCCATTTGTGGGTTTCGTAGCAAAAAATTATATATTCTATCAAAGAAAGTCCCTTGCGTTATGAGATCCCCAGTAAAGAGGATTAACTTGGCCTTTACAAATAGCTTGATGCATTGTCTCCTTCAACCCTTTATACAAAAAATGGCAAAAAGGAAGGAAAATACATGGACAAACCCATTGTCTTTATCCCGTAGAAACTACCATATCACCGAAGACCTTTAGCATCCAGGGTTACGGGCCGACTATAGATCATATTCCATAAGTGTTACCCATTTTTGTTTTCGGTTTAGATCTGTCACTGTTTTCAAATATGAAATCAACAAAAGTTGCCACGAAACAGAGGATTTCCACTTACAATGCAAGAAGCAAAAAGAAATAAAAAAGGAATTCAAAAAATAGAAATCTGCACCAGCCGGGAATCGAACCCGGGTCTGTACCGTGGCAGGGTACTATTCTACCACTAGACCACTGGTGCTAGTTGTGGCAACCAATTTCTTTTTCATATATAACAACTAAGCCATGTTCTTGCCAGTTGCCAAAGACTAATCGCGTTTCAGGAGATTGTAGATTCGCATACGCTGCGATCTATTCAGTTCGCAGGCAGAGTTACCGCAGGCTCTGGTACAAGGATCATTCGACATTAATGGCCTCGCTTATTTGAATTTCAGTTTTTGATTTCTAACTTCTACTTTTTTTAGATTCCATCTTTTTCTAGATTTTTAGTTTTTAGGCTTTTTTTTGCCTCTTTTTCCCATAATCCTTTACATTATCCATGATAGGCTAATCTATTTTTTCCATTTTGAATTTTTTAAATTTAATTATACTAAAAAAACCATCGGCAGCTATAGTACAAAATAAACCAGTTACAATGCCAAATAGTGAAAGATAAGCTGAAATAAGCAGCATCATTGTATGCATGTGTCTTTCTAAATAAATATTAGATGTACACCATTTAAAGGATGGGAGTTACTTATCAGTACAAAAATTTCACTTAAAATATTTAGACTTGTTAGTTGATAGATATCCTTCGCAGGACGGATAGTAGTGAAGATGTCCTGTCCTTTGCGGGACGGATAGTAGTGAAGAACACGAGAGGGAGATTTTCTGAAAAGAAGGAAGGATAGAGCTATGGATTGATGCTATTGTCTATCTTAAGGTTAAAGGACTAACATCATGGCACATGATGAGGGACTACTCCATGCGTCGAATTAGTCCCCTAAAATCGCGTGATCATATCATGCTATGGTATAAGGGTGCAAAAGATTCGACTAGGGACTCCTCGGAAGATAAGTATCGAGAATTCCGACCGGTTACATCATTTTTTGTTTAGTATATTTTTCTAACTTTAAGCTTTTCTTTCTGTTTTGATTTTTTTAGCTTTATCCCCTTTCGAAGTGAAAGAGATGGTAAAGACAATCTGCGAGGGGGAACCCCAGCAAAAGATGGAATTTCTTTGATCCGAGCAGTTGCCTCTCCGAATGTTAGGATCAAAACACTTAAGATAATAGAAAATCTTGTTCGTCTGAATTTCCTTTTTTTCGACTAGTGTATCGTAACATTCTTAACATGTACAGATAGTAGAGTCAGATGGCATAGAGCAGGAGGAAAACACATAGAAGACTATTCCGACCTCTAAGAAATGAGGGATTATCAAGAAGTCGTATGGGACATCAGGATCTTCTTAGGTTCCTCCAACCGTCAAAGTACCTGAGAAAAAGGTAGAAATCCTCTTGTAGGTAGATTTTTACTACAATTTCAAGAGTTCTTCGTACAAACGCACACTTGCTCTTGTGCGAAGAATAGATAAGTTGCCCTCAGAGCCACTGATCGGTGGTACCACGATGTCGAACTCAGAAACAACACCTCCAGATCCTCTGTGTCAATCGTACTAGTCTAGAAAAAGCTAATGCACATAGTGGTAACAAAGATACATATCATGCATACTGATAAAATTTATTAATTAAAAGAATACTGGTCTTATGGCTAAGTTTTACATCTTCATGGCCCACATGCCAAATATAAAGGTAAATAACAGTGGAAGATCGTAAATAAAGAGGAGAAACCCAATAAGTCCGCCCACAAGCAAATGACCGTGAGATGTGGCCTACTCGTCCTGATCCTCACTATAGTCGAAGGCATCCTCCTCTGAAAAATAGAATTAAGTAAAGGTGAGCACAAAATGTACTCCGCAAGTTACATGGAAAAATGCATTATTAATGTAAGGGCAACAAGTGAAGTCATAATAGGGTTATTTGAGCGTAAAGCTAAATTTGAATAAATACAATAAGTAGATATAAATTGATGAATTTAATACAAATAAGTAAAAATAATAATTTAAACAAATTAATACCGTTAGTACAACTCCAACCTAAAACTAACCTAACCACGGGTATCCCACCCGGACCATCTTTTTCCAAAGAGATTCTAAGAATTTTCATTTAAACCATATGTTGAAAAACAAGTCTAATCCATGAAAAACTTTACTCGACATGCTCATGACCGTGGGCACGGATATCTAGGATAATTTATACACTCTGTAGAGGTGGTATAACTTTACCCATAAGAGATAATCAACTTATATGTTGATCGTAACGTGCTTCCATAGGCGTGCAACTAAGTGATTATCACAAGATCTTTACAATACAAAACCGTCAATCTGGCCACGCCCCCGCTAAGGTTTCACCCCAATAAAGAATCCACTAAATTGGGGCCCCTCTTGTGCCATGTGAAACTTCCTGAGGCCTACGCCATGCTCAGATTCAACCTATAGTAAGACCCATAAATTAGTCAGACAAGTCTATCCTATATCAGACTTGTGGTAGTACGATGAGATTTTATAGCAGTAGCTCACAGATCAATTCTTAATTGGCTTAGGCAAACTTTCCACACACCCCTTGTGCCACCGAGCACCCATCACCTAAGCATTTGCTTATGTCTAAACCATGTTTTTAATTTTATTTGGCAAACATACACCTTCTTGACTCACTAAAATCAAGAATATATTTTAATAATCATCATTTTATGTGAAAATTTATCCCAACCCTAGGATTATTTCTAAGCATGTCTAAGCATTGCTACAAAGTTTTTCAGCTGATACTAGTGTACTAACCAGAGTTTTATTCTAGAGTGATAAGGTATCTAGGTGATCAATGTCAAATGTGGTCATAACAAGTAGGTATTAACTATGTATTTAAAATTGAAATTGAAATACATTAAGTAAACATAAGCATGCAGAATAGTTTAAAATAATATAATTTTATTTGCAAACTAGAATCAATATGATCAAGATGTGTAACTTGCCTTGCTTCACGAATTGGTGAGATTCGTCACTGAAGAAGTACTCCTCGGAAACGTCGTTGTCTACACATGAAAATAACAAAACAAACTAAATAAAAATAAAATCCAAATAAAATCTAAAATTCAAAAGAAAGGCAGAAAGAGTAGATTGGGATTTTAGATGAATTCAGAAAAAATAGGTTCATTTGGAGCTAGGACGGACGGGAACGAGCTCTCGGAAGTTTACAAACTAAGAAAAAGAGGAAGAAAGATTTATTTAGAATTTTTGGATTTATTTTTATAAAGAAAAAGGGATTTATGACATCAGCATAACATTTAAGAATTTCAGCTAAATTATTTTCTAAACAAAAGGTGTTGGAGTCACTGACAGGTGGACCCAGGTCTATGGACCAGGTACACGGGCTTTGCCTAGTCCACGGTGGACCAGGACCATGAGAAGGATGGCATGGCGCTTGGCTGGCATGTGGTGCTTGCGTGTTGGGACATGCGGCGCCAGGTGGTGGTCATGTGGTTCTGTGCACTGATGTGGCACGTCGGTAGGTGGGGGCGCGTGAAGACTGAGGGCTTGCTGGCGTTTTGGCGCATGGCGGAGGGCGACAAGGGTTTCACTAGGGAGAAAAAGGGATGGTTTTTCACCTTGGCACGAGGCTTGGGGATGGTCGGAGGTTGTCGATGGCGAGTGAAGATAGTGGTCGATGCTCGGCGTCCAACAAGGATGGTATTTCGGCGATGAGCTTGCACGGTGGATTGGTGGACGACATCAGCGATGGCTTGATGAAGCTTCCTATGGTGACGACAGAGCTTGGGGAGGCTCGGAGCGGCGGAGGGAGCTTGCTAGAGTTCTTGGTGGGGCTCAAGAGGAGAGTGCATGTAACATCCCAAAAATTTAAATTTTGAAAATGTGAAGCTTTTGAATTATTTTTGCCTTATATTCTATTCAAATTTGGATTTTATGGTGTTTTGTTAAAATTCTAGGTTGAGATTCCAAAAATTGAAGAAAGTCCCAAAAATAAAACCAATATTAGTAATGCATGAAAGCGAATATGCAAATAATAGAAAACTAAAATTTTAAATGCGAATCTGAAAAGATGATCCAGCATGAGGTGGGAGAAATCTAAGTTAAAATATAAAATCTCAATATGGAAATAATAGCATACAAAAACCTAGAATTTGGACATTCGAAAATTTGTAAATACAATTTGTAGCAAAAGTTAAATAAAATCGAAACAGAAGACTGGTATATTTTGTATCAAGATAATTGAACCAGGACTTAAATTAAAATTTCAAAATTTCTAAAGCTTCTCATTTTCTCTCATTATTTTCCATTTTTCCCTCTCTTACATGTGGGCCCCACCTCTTTTTCTCTCTCCTTCTTTTTCTTTCCCCCTCCCGCTCCCTATCTCTACCCGGTGGGCCAGCTCCCGAGCGCCCAGCGCCTCTCCCCTTTTTCCTTTCTTTCTTCCTTTTCTTCTCTGCGCCGAGCTGCGCTCTGCTCTCTTCTTCCCCGCGTGGCAGCCATGCACCAGCCCTCGCCCACCGATTTCCCCTGTCGCCCCCGGTTTCTCTTGCGCACCCACCGTCTCCGCAACCCCTGTGAGCATAAGTAGCTCCCCACACACACGCCACTCTCTGCCATTTCCATCTCTCACGCCATCTCTCGCCATTTCCATCTCTCTCCTCTTCGACGGAGAGCTCACTGTTAGTCACTCCCAAACAAGCTTTTGTACATGTTCATTTCATAACATCTCTCCTTCTAATCACCACCAAAAATCACAAATCCCTTGATGCATGTCATACCATTGCAATCCTCAACGCACGAGCAACCCATTCATACAAGTAGTTTTTGCATGCAAGGTCGTTTGAGCGATTTCGCAAGAGGTGGCGGTGCGGCGATGGTGGCCGTGGCAAAGAAGGTCGCTGGGGACGGCTTGTGGGCGCAACACAGCGGTGGCCGGCGGCCAGCATGCCCATGCAGACGGCGGCGAGGCCGAGTCGGCGATGCTGCGGCGTCAAGACCGGCGGCGGCTCACGGTGGCGGTCGACGGGAGGAAGAGAGGAGGCGGACATCGGAGGCTCGTTGCGACGCAGCGGCCGAGATGGCGAGCCGCCGAGGCCGATCGGCGCATGCATGCGACGAGCCATGCATGCTCGTGGCGAGCTCGACGGCGACCAAAGCGCAGCCGGTGGCAGCGGCAACAAGGCGAGGAAGACCGCGGGCGAGTTGAGCACCGAAGACGACGGCGTCATGAGGGTGCCGAGGCGACAGCCGGGCTCGGCGCGGTCGGACGGGAGAGGGAGGAGGCCGCCGGCTGGAGAAAATGGAAGAGATTAGAAATGGAGGAGGAGAAGGCGCTGTCGGTGGAGAAAAAAGAGAAGAAAGAAAAAGGAAAGAAAATTGAGGTGGGTCCCACTGTCATAGCTTGATTATTTTTGGATTTAATTTAATAGAGAAATTTTGAAAGGGCATAGCTTATTCATTTTAACTTCAAATCGACTGAAACAAAATTTTAAATTCATCTAAATTCAAGATCTGTCCAATGGAACCAAAGTCATAATTTTTGAAGCTTATTTGAATTTAAAAAAAATTTTAGAGAGGCTAATAAAATCCTACTAGGATTATTAAGGTTTCATATTGGATTAATAATCATATTTATGACTTGAATATTTAAGTAAAGGTTAGCTATTAATTAAAGTCACAAATAAAAGATGACTCTAGTTAAGTATTCAAATGTAACCTAAAAGGATATTTCAGATAGAATTAAAAAGGGAAATAAATGGAATAATATGTTTAACTATAAAAGCAAATTCTTCCAATTAAAGATTAACCATAATTAGAATATATGCATTACCATTTAACATGCAATCATTAAATAAATTTTGATAGTGGGCTTAAGCAAAATAGCAAGATGACCATGTATGAAAAACTTTGCCTAGGTAAATAAACTAAAAATAAAAGCTAAGTCTAATAATAACTGAAGTGTAGACAAATTAATAATGGTGTCGTTAATTAAATATTAGTGTTAGATTCTGTAAATAATAATGTTGGACATAATTGAATATAGTAGGTTAGGACTTGTATAAATGGATCCTAATCCAAAATAAGTTATGCCTAGTGATAAATAAGTATACATAAAATGTCGCACCATAAAGTACTTTCAACTCACATTCTAAAAATTAACTCGGTAAGCTAAAAATTGTATATGTCACTTCTATACAGCATATGCCATAAATATTAGCGCTCGACAAAATGATGCTCCGCTAAAACTTGCGTACTGATTCATAGGTCTAACCTAGCTCATGGAACTTCCTTGATAAATACAAAAATAATAAAAGAAAATTATTAATATAAAGGCTGAGTCAGTGTATTATACTATCAACCTTGCCTCAAATCGCCCAAAGCACCCATTAACTCAAATCACCATTAACTCATAATAAAGCTAATTTGATTTCGTTTGGATTTATATGGATCTTTTTAGTTATTTGCTTTTATTCGTGTTCAGTCATTTAGCACGTAATTAGAAATTGGAGTCCTGAAGAACCGAGGGATCAAGCATGGTCAAGAGCGAAGTGAACATAAAGACCAGAAGCTCCAGAAGAAGCATTGTGTGAGCTCAAGACCAGCGGTAAAACCGCGCCAAAGTAGTCAATACTTTGATCATGTTGAACCTACATTTTCGCAAACTACTTTTGTTTAAATTATCAAATTGCATGCTGTTATTTTATATGCAACTACATGTTTAATTCGAGATTCTAGTTATATGCCTGTTGTTTGCCTTGATTAATATTATACCCCCTTTTTGAATATTGATTATCCGAACCTTGTCGCCCTAGCAAAAATTATAGTAGTAACCTTTCGAAAATAAGTCCGTAATTATATGCCATGCTTAGTACTGCATAGATATTCATGGGCGTGAGAACGCCCAAGCATCATTTTCAATCATGAGAAACTGGTTTGGGCAGTCATGGTGATAATGACTGGTATTTGTGTTGGATATGATTATTTTATGCTCCCAAAAACCTCAACTTGCTCGAATATCGGGCGGATGATTTGGGAAATTTGGTATGTGGTGCGGTGGGAGCACAAATATGGAGTGTGGTAGAACCGCCCAGGTAATACTAAGGACTGAATCTTGTCATGAACTCTCACGTAAAATAGTGCAACCACATGTCTGTAAATTACAACTTGGCTAAGTAGCGGTATCGAAACTCCCCGACTCATCTCACCGGTAGTGGGTAGACGTGGATATGCAAGGGCAAAGGAGGCCTAAAGGGACACCGAGTGGAGGGTGACGTTCACCAGTCGTACTAGCATTGGGGAGTGGAGCCGCATAATGCTAGTAGCCGTGGTGAACATCCCGTGTAACGTATGGGACCCACCGCAAGTGGGAGCAAACCCATAGGGTGAGATGACTAGAGGAACTAGATATTCGAGCGGTCATGTGATAATCTATTTGACCACGACCAAGGAATCGGGTGGGGCAACAGTGGATTATCGCTTGTGGTGAAAGTGTACAAACTCTGCAGAGTCAAAACTATTCGAATAGCCGTACTCACGGTCATGAGCGGACATGAGAACTTAACCAGATATAGTTCTATTTCAAAAAAAACTTTGTGGGTGGGAATAGAAAAGTGGCGGGCAGTGCAAGGCCCTGATTTGTGTTGTCCTGGGTGTCGCCCCAGTGATAAGTTAAGCGGCTATAACGCTGAAAGATTAAGCATATGGTGCAGATGCCATGTAATGGTGGATGGAATCTGAATCGCTACTATTATTGCATCCTCATACATGTTATGTTTGTGCAAACTGCTAAGTCTCAGGGAATTTCTATGTATTGTATTTCAAAAGCAAAATCATGAAAATAGTTCACATAAAATAAGATGCCAGGAAGAATAAATAGAGTCGTAAGAACAGAAAGCGGCTGTTTGTGGTAAACGCATAAAGATGTTGGTGGATCCCTGTCGATCATAAAAAGAGAACGACAGTGAAAGATTCTAGGAGAAGTAATTTGGTGGAGCTTAAATGGATTGATAGGCCAGATAGAAGATTTAAATAATTTTTGGAGAATTACGAAGTGCAAGGGAAATTACGGGATTACGATACGGACAAATAGTATGAACCCTTAGAAGAGGCTGGGAATAATGTGATTGATAGGATTTGATCAAAATACTAGAAGGATGAATTGAATTTGTGGGTATATCGGAGGAATAATAATAATTACCGGAATATAATCTGGATCAATGATTTTGGGGAATTAGAAGAGTGTAAGGGTAATAGTTGGATTAAATGGGATTAGTAGGACTTGATCTAGATGGATGAATTGAATTCGAGGAAACTTGGAGATACGACAATTGGAGTATAAACTTGATTAATGATATTCTCGGTGGAGCAATATTGATAAATTAGTTAGAGACAATTAGTGACAAATAAGTTTGATTATGGAAAAAGCATATTATGGTTTTGGGTGATTAGCAGAAAGGATTGAATGATTAGAAAGTACTGGTACGAATGATTTCGGTGGATTAAAAAGTATCCATGTTAGAGAATCATTAGAAATTAGAAGTGAAGAGTTGGTGATTAGTGATTGCAAGATTGGGTTATTAGGAATCCGGAATACAAAGGTATGGGTGGATTCAAAATAAATATATAGAAAGTACACGATCAGTGGGTTAACTAGATGATGTCACTCGCTGTTGGAGTCTTAGACAGCAATCAATTAGGAAAGGATCAGTTCGGTGGATCAAGTAAAGGAAGTGTGTCTTTGGTGGAGTAAGTCAAAGATGGCAAACACCGTATGGAGTTCTAAGTAGTAGCAATGACTCTATGATTCAATAACGATAATGTTACCCAAAGCGATTTCTGGCAAATAAAACAACCCTAGCCTTTCCTTTGATAATCCTTGCATATTATTTATTTGCATTACGTGTATTGGCTCATGAGCACGGTGGTTAGTGTGCTCACACTCGCTCTCACAACAAATCCAGAGTCAAGAATCAGATCACTGCGCCTCAGCAACACTATTGGTCATGAAGATGAAGAAGATGAAGATCTCAAGGGCTAGGTCGCGAACCTCCAGTTGGCTGCCTGTTGGCACGTCCTGAGGGTTCTCCATGTGTGCTTCGTTCTTCCGCTGCTGCAATTCAATGATTTCGGCCTAATCGGCCCATGAGTAAGTTTACTATTATATTTATGCTTCCGCATGGTATGTATTTGATATTCATTTTTGTATCTGTGAGCACTATCTACTGATCCAGGAAATAGTGCAATTAATCACAGAGGATTTCGGATTGAAAAACCCGGGTCCGACAGTGCATGACTCTAAGGGGTTTAGCTGCACTAGGACACAAAATGTGGGTGGTGGAGGGATAGTGCGGTGCTAGGAGGTGCCAAGGGAGGGATTTTATAACCTTGGGGGCGCACGACGCATGGATTCCTCTTTGGAATTACAGCGGCACGTAATTGGGTGATCGAAGAAAGGAAGGGGCACACATAGGGAAAGTGGAGGCGAAAATTGAGCAATTTACGACCGAACAGTGATGTTTCCATTTGGGTGGATGGCCAAAACCGAAAAGGGAGGAGGAATTGGAGGCGGCAAAGGCGGCGTCTCACGAAATAAGAATGAAGGCAGGAGGAAGAAGGACATGGATGCTAATAGGCGGGGCCGGGAGGTAGTAGGAGAGGGTGGACTGAGAGGTGGGCCCTTGCGGCAGTGAGGAGAGGAGACACGCGGGAGAGAGCAAGCCGGATGAGCGCACACTACTACAGATGGTGTTATCACGCACGCGTCGCATTTATGTGTGAGTGGTAATAAGTGGTATCAAAAATCGCGTGATAGTTAAAATATAGATGTTTTTTCAAAAATCGTCGTGATATTCTCGCTATCACCGACGGTTTTGATATTAACGATCGTGATATCGTATATATCACAAACGGTTGTTTTAAACAACCGTCCGTGATAGCAGAATATCACAGACGATTTTTGATATTAATCGTCCATGATATCGCACATATCATAGACGATTTGTTTTGAAAACTATCTGTGATATTTATATATCACAGACGGTTCGGAACACCAAACCGTCCGTGATAGCTATTTCAAAAGCTACATTATTTTTATTTTTTGGCTAGCCTTAGGAAATGCTAGCCACGCCCTCAAACAAGCAAGAAGATCACACACATATATATATATATATATATATATATATATATATATATATAGTTAGAGATCCGTGCGTTACAATAGAGTCATATGGCGTGACAAAGACGGACCGACTTTTTGCGATGAGAAGACCGAACGTGCCATCTTTCCTCGGTGACATCATATGACCGCACTTTTCAAGTAATTTGGTGGAGCTTAAATGGATTGATAGGCGATAGAAGATTTAAATAATTTTGGAGAATTAGGAAGTGCAAGAGAAATTACGGGATTACGATACGGACAAATAGTATGAACCCTTGGAAGAGGTCGAATAATGTGATTGATAGGATTTGATCAAAATACTAGAAGGATGAATTGAATTTGTGGGTATATTGGAGGAATAATAATAATTACCGTAATATAATCTGGATCAATGATTTTGGGGAATTAGAAGAGTGTAAGGGTAATAGTTGGATTAAATGGGATTAGTAAGACTTGATCTAGATGGATGAATTGAATTCGAGGAAACTTGGAGATACGACAATTGGAGTATAAACTTGATTAATGATATTCTCGGTGGAGCAATATTGATAAATTAGTTAGAGACAATTAGTGACAAATAAGTTTGATTATGGAAAAAGCATATTATGGTTTTGGATGATTAGCAGAAAGGATTGAATGATTAGAAAGTACTGGTACGAATGATTTCAGTGGATTAAAAAGTATCCATGTTAGAGAATCATTAGAAATTAGAAGTGAAGAGTTGGTGATTAGTGATTGCAAGATTGGGTTATTAGGAATCCGAATACAAAGGTATGGGTGGATTCAAAATAAATATATAGAAAGTACACGATCGGTGGGTTAACTAGATGATGTCACTCATTGTTGGAGTCTTAGACAAAGAATCAATTAGGAAAGGATCAGTTCGGTGGATCAAGTAAAGGAAGTGTGTCTTAGGTGGAATAAGTCAAAGATGGCAAACGCCGTATGGAGTTCTAAGTAGTAGCAATGACTCTATGATTCAATAACGATAATGTTACCCAAAAGCAGATTTCTGGCAAATAAAACAACCCTAGCCTTTCCTTTGATAATCCTTGCATATTATTTATTTGCATTCGTGTATTGGCTCATGAGCACGGTGGTTAGTGTGCTCACACTCGCCTCACAACAAATCCGAGTCAAGAATCGATCATCGCTACCAAAGAACACTATTGGTCATGAAGATGAATAAGATGAAGATCTCAGGGCTAGGTCGCGAACCTCCGTTGGTCGCCTGTGGGCACGCCCCGAGGGTTCTCCATGTGTGCTTCGCTCTTCCGCCGCATTCAATGATTTCGCCTAATCGGCCCATGAGTAAGTTTACTATTATATTTATGCTTCCGCATGGTATGTATTTGATATTCATTTTCTGTATCTGTGAGCACTATCTACTGATCCAGGAAATAGTGCAATTAATCACAGAGGATTTCGGATTGAAAACCCGGTCCGACAAAGGCATGACACTAGGGGTTTAGCTGCACTAGGACACAAAATGTGGGCGGTGGAGGGATAGTGCGGTGCTAGGAGGTGCCAAGGAGGATTTTATAACCTTGGGGCGCACGACGCATGGATTCCTCTTTGGAATTACAATGCACGTAATTGGGTGATCAAGAAAGGAAGGGGCACACATAGGAAAGTGGAGGCGAAAATTGAGCAATTTACGACCGAACAGTGATGTTTCCATTTGGGTGGATGGCCAAAACCGAAAAGGGAGGAGGAATTGGAGGCGGCAAAGGCAGCGTCTCACGAAATAAGAATGAAGGCAGGAGGAAGAAGGACATGGATGCCGATAGGCGGGCCGGAGGTAGTAGGAGAGGGTGGATCGAGAGGTGGGCCCTGCGGCGGTGAGGAGAGGAGACACGCGGGAGAGAGCAAGCCGGATGAGCGCACACTACTACAGATGGTGTTATCACAGACGTCTGCATTTATGTGTGAGTGGTAATAAGTGGTATCAAAAATCGTCTGTGATAGTTAAAATATAGATGTTTTTTTTTCAAAAATCGTCTGTGATATTCTGCTATCACTGACGGTTTTTGATATTAACAGTCTGTGATATCGTATATATCACAAACGGTTATTTTAAACAACCGTCCGTGATAGCAGAATATCATAGACGATTTTTGATATTAATCGTCCATGATATCGCACATATCATAGACGATTTGTTTTGAAAACTATCTCGTGATATTTATATATCACGCAGACGGTTCGAACACCAAACCGTCCGTGATAGCTATTTCAAAAGCTACACCAATTTTTATTCCTGGCTAACAAGCAAGAAGATCACACACACACGATATATATAGCAAGATATATATATATATATATATATATATATATATATATATATATAGAGAGAGAGAGAGTTAGAGATCCGTGCGTTACAATAGAGTCATATGACGTGACAGCACGGACCAGCTTTGCGCAGTGAGAAGACCGAACGTGCCATCTTTCCTCAGTGACATCATATGACTGCAGCACTTTTCGCGATGATATGGCAAGACGCCGCCTTTATAAGTGAGAAGACCAAATGTACCAGCTTTCCTCAGTGACATCACATGACGACGCAGCTTTTCACAGTGACACGACAGCATAGTTTTCTCCGTACACGAATTCTCAGTAACATCAAAATATCAGTTATCATCGTATGTACGGATCGTTCTCCGGTCAATCGTTCCTAAAAAATTTTCCCAAAATTTGTTACACACCTACAACATACAATGAACATAAACTTTTATTACAACTCTAGCAGATTATTTTTCAGTTAGAAACTACAAATTTACAAAATTCATGGGAGATTGAGTGTAGTCGCCCCCGCATTGGACGAATGGAGTCTATTTCTGTAAAAAATATTGCTACGGATATATTTACGTAATTTTAAATAAAAATAAATTATTCGAAAAAAATTCGTACGAATGACCCTCGAAACTCATCACCAAGAGATTCCCCAAATTGAGAAATACTGCGGCCGCCTGCTCGATAAAACCCCGGTCGATCACACTCCACAGATCGCGTCGCGTCGAGTCGAGTCGAAACCGTCCTCTCCTCCCATCCCCGCGCCGCTACTCTACGCCGCCGCCAAACCCTAGCTAGGGTTTTGTTCTCCTGTCCCCTCCTACCCGCGCCTCCCATGGATCCCTACTCCAAGAAGCGCAAGCCCGACGAGAACGGCCCGGCCGTCGCCTCCCCCGCCGCCGGCGCCGCCGCGCTGGGGCTTACCCGCGACGATCTCCTCCTCCTCCTCGAGCCGCTCTCCCGCGACCAGCTCGCCGACATCGCCGCTGCCGCGGCGCTCGCCTCCGGGTCGCGCTCGACGCCGTGCGCGCCGCCGCCGACCGCGACCCGGCCCTCCGCAAGCTCTTCGTGCGCGGCCTCGGCTGGGAGACCAACTCCGACTCGCTCCGCACCATCTTCTCCGCCCACGGCGACCTCGACGAGGCTGTCGTCATCACCGACAAGTCTACCGGCCGCTCCAAGGGCTACGGATTCGTCACCTTCCGGCACGCCGATTCCGCCATCCTCGCCCTCAAGGAGCCCTCCAAGAAGATTGACGGCCGCATGACCGTTACGCAGCTCGCCGCCGCCGGCTCGGCCGGTGGGGCCTCCGGCGGGGCCGCCGGCGCCGGTGGCGCCCCTGCGGCCGACGTCTCCTCCGGAAGATCTTTGTTGGGAACGTTCCCGCTGACATGCCATCCGAGCGCCTCCTTGCGCACTTCGCTGCCTATGGCGAGATTGAGGAGGGGCCGCTGGGGTTCGACAAGCAGACGGGCAAGTTCCGGGGCTTCGCGCTCTTCGTGTACAAGACGCCTGAGGGTGCACAGGCCTCACTGGTTGACTCGGTGAAGGTGATCGATGGGCACCGGCTTGTGTGCAAGCTCGCAATTGAGGGGAAGAAGGGGAAGCAGTCGCAACCACAGCAATCTGGGCCTGCTGGGCAGCAGCCGCCGCAGATGCTCCAAGGTGGCCTGCAGGACATGCCGGGTTCTGGGATTGGGCTTGGTGGACCGCAGCTGGGTGCACAGTATGGTGGCCCTGGGAATGGTCTGTCTTCGTTTGGTGCATTTGGTGGTGTTGGCGCTGGTCTTGGTGGTCCCAACCCATATGCAAACCTGCCATCTTCCATGGCAGGTGGTGGTGCAACTGGGTTGGGGTCGTTAGGAAGCCAGGTGCCTTCCGGGCTGGGTGGTGCTGGGGCTGGCGCATATGGGGCTGGGGGATTGGGTGGTGGTTCATTTGGGGGCTCATCTCAATTTGGTGCTGCTGGGATGGGGGCTTATGGGGGTCTAGGCATGAGTGGATCCTCATCACTATACCGCATGCAACAGGGCTCAGGTGGGCTGCCCTCGGCCGGCTATGGTGAGGGTGGGAACTACCCTCTTCCAGGGTCTGGTTTCCGGGCTCAGGACCCTCAAGCTGGGATGTCACCTGGGCCAGGTGGTAGGGCTCCTCCTATGTACCCGAATGTGCCGCCTTATTTCTAAGGTAATTTTTACACCCCCTTCTATCGGTATTACTTGAATTTTCTAGCTGATTACAGTTGGTGTATGCTTGTCTGGAAGTGGCATAGTGTTGCGAAACATGCAGTGCTGATAGATGTCATGCTTTACGACTTTTTTTAATGAAATTCTATTGTGTTATGACTGAACGCGCCGCCTGCCTGTGTTTGCACATTATGATTGCTGCATGCTGTGTTTGCTTTCATGTGAATGTGTGGTGTGACTGAAATGTAAGATTCCTTCCCAGTTTAAGTTTTGACACTTTATAAGAGAACTGAGGCAATGTTATACTAGAAAGTGGTGATTGTTGAGTATGGAGTGTAGAATTTAAAGGATGCTAGGTTAAGGATGTCTTACATAATATATTCCATACTCTTATTGCTAATTAGTTTTGCTGTGTGTTTTCCTGTTCTGAGAAGTGTTCTTTGGGTGTATCCTTGTGTTTTTTTTGGTAGCATCAAGGTTACTCCCAGAGTATAGTAATCTGATTGTCCTGGGCATCCCTCACTCTTTATTGGTATTTTGTTGGTGTTTGTGTGTTGCAATAGTTGATTTCTCTGCTGCGCCTTACTTTTTTCTCATGCCCTTGTTTAAAGTTGGACTCTAATTTGTTGCCAAGGTATTTGTCTTGGGCTATTCAAGCTTTGCTGTTATTTGATATTCTTTGTTATCATGACAGATCTTGTCTGTCTACGGGGATTTAGTTGATGCAACACTACTGGGGATTTAGTTGATGTAACACTACTGGTTATTACTTGATTGTAGCATTTCAAAGTTGAAGCGATCACAACTGTTTATGGGTGAATCAGTGAATTCATGAGAAGCTGTTTAGTATGTATCACTTAAAAGTGAAATATAGGCACATTAAACTCTGGTCACCTACTGTAGGTGGAAAACATCCATTTACCAGATTTACTGTTTGTCGTTATTCTTTATGCTATGATATTTCCCCCATTTTCTTGCTCTACAGAATAATTATCCAATATATTTTTACCCAAAAGCTCTTCAAGATTACTGTATAATTTTGAAGTTATCATACCTGATTGCATTTTTCATACCAGATTTATTGTTTATTGATATTCTTATGCTATGATGCTTTTTTTTTCATTTTCTTGCTCTCCAGAATAACCATGCAATGTATTTTCACTCAAAAGCTCTTCCAGATTAGTGTAGTCTTCAAAGTTGTCATTTATTACATTTTTGTTTCTGCATTGTATTATGTGTACAAGTTAGGATTAAGCTGCAGATATTAGGAGCTTGATGAATTAATCATTATATTTCCCCCCTTTTCTTTAATGTTAAATTACATGCATTTTGTCTGTATATTTGTGCTCAGATGAACTATTGATTGAATTCTAGTGAATGTGTGACTCAGGTGTGTGACAACTCTTGGGAGAATATGCTTTGAATGGTTGTGCTGAATTCAGAAGTGTTGTCTGCTTACATGGATGTCTTGCATATTCTGGCTACCTCTGATCTGGAAATCGGTTTTCGCTCTCAATTTTCGCTATTAAGAGATGAATCAAACTAGCTTAGTGTTTTCTGAGAACTCTTCATTAGAATGTACTTATGGCTGCTTTGCAGTTTCCTGTTTACATAAATATGCGAGGTATCGTTTTACATTGTTGTGTATTTTTTATCGTCTTAATGTCTTACGATATCCAGTTATTTATGATTATATCTGGTGCTCGGTTTTATTGTGTGGCCTGTTATTAGTGGAAACTTGCTTGATGAACTGTGGGCTGTCGATATGTATGATTGATGATTTGTAATGATATGTTTCCTTAGAATTTTAGAGAGAGAGAGAGAGAGAGAGCTATCTGCATACAACTGCAGCTATATCAAAAAAGCCATATTGTAGTTGTATCTTTGTGTCTTCAGGTGCAGATAGTTATTGGATTTGTATCCGCTTGCCCACTTCCATCCCCAACTCCTTGTCCAGCATCTGTAATTGAATTGAGCTATCTTGCTTTTTGTTTAAAGTCGAGACAAGGTTATTAGGCGGTAGGCGAGGTAAGGCGACCCACCCCTCACACCTTTTAAGCGGTAGGCGTGAGGCGAGGCGACGCTTTAGTAAGCATCATAAGGCGGAGAAAACGAAGTTCGAGGACTAAATTAGAAGGAATTTAAAGATTTAAAGGACTTATAAGGATCTAATTGTAATTTCAGAACCCTCGAGGACTAAATTGTAAAATTTTCATTATAACCCTAACCTAACCCTACTCCTCACTCCACCGCCTCCTCCCTCACTCATTCCAGCGACGCCCCGTCCCTCCTCACTCCCCCGCCTCCTCATTCCAGCGACGCCGCCTCCCTCCCTCCTCACTCCCACCGCCGCCACCTCCTCCCTCACTCCCACCGCCTCCTCCCTCCTCCTCATTCCCACCGCCTCCCCTCACTCCCACCGCCTCCTCCTCATTCCAGCGACGCCGCCTCCCTCCTCACTCCCAGCCGCCGCCTCCTCCTCCTCTCTCACCGCCTCGAGGCGAGGCGGCTCGACGGCGCCTGAGGCCAAGGCAGCATGAGGACGCGAGATGGAGGTCCCGCCGCCTAGGGTTCCGAGCGAGGTGAGTACTTTTCGCCCTTGTCTCTATGGTTTAGCCGCCGCTCCCATCTCGATCTGGTTTTTCTAACCTAAAGGACGAACGGCAAGGCGGGCGACGCTTGGCACCCCGAGCCGCCTTACCGCTTAGGCGACGCTTAAGCGCCGCCTAAGCGACGCCTTAATAAGCATGGTCGTAGATATTTGATTTAGCATTGAATGAGAATTTCTTCTCAAATCAAGTGCACTGATTGCATGCTTGTGTCCTGCTCCAGTGACTTTGTTTTTTAAATTCAGTTTGCACGGATCTCATTTACATGCGAGTGCTTGGTAGGTTTAGTTTCAAGAATATTTGCAAGTTTTGAGGCATGGAGGAACATGTTGATGTTGGGTGAAAGTTTGAGCATTGAACCAAGGAGCCTCGTCGTGGATGCCTTTTTTTCCCTTCCATTTTTAACAGTTTAGAAATTTATTTCTGTTGACAGATTTCTTCTTAGGTATTATTTATCTCTGAGCTTAGCGCAATTTCCATGGCCTGTGTTGTTGAGAGTTTACATTGATTGTCACACAAGAATTTGTGTTGTTGATAGACTGCTGTTTGACACTGTCTATCATGGTTAATGAATATTGGTGCTGATTTCTGTAGTGAGAAATATAGTTGGTGTTTGTGCTAGTTTGTTGTGGAAGTGGATCTCTTTCTGTAGTTGGTTTGTCAATTTCTTTTTTAGAATGATTTGCCAACTAATTTTGGTCTCACTGTTTTGGGCACTATACCGATTCTAATGGCGTGGTTTGCTGACGGTAGAATATATTGGCCCAGTGTGACTGTTTTCTTGTGGTTTAAGCTTCAATATAAGAAACTACCTATTATTATATGAATATATATCGTGCTTGTTTGGTTCTTGTGCTGTGCCATTCAGGCAAGGTGAAGCTGCAAGAAGTATTTCGCTTTATCCTAGCAAGTGTACGTCAGAGGGAAACCTCATCAAGGAGGCGAGCAAAAGTACATTCCAGGTATATCGGGTAGCCCCGGTAGGCACCAGTGGCTGCAGTCAGCATATATGATTGGTTGTTGCCGTTGCTCCATGCTCTGGGGCTTCCCATCCCTGTTGATGCGTCGATCCGGTGCTCGGAAAGACGGGTGATGTTCAGATATGTAACAGGCGTCCTCATGTTCTGTATGTTCCTCTATGGATACCAGGCTTTTGGGGAACAATGGAATGATTGCTTCATTTGTGATTGGGGATGTCTGATTGTAGCACCAGCTTGCACTGCATCGTACGTACCGTTGTACATTAGATCAGTCAGTAGTGTCTTGTGTTTGGATGGTTGCCAGAAATGTACCTCTTGTGTTCAGGGGAGACGCTTCGGAAGAAGACCCTGGTTCTTGCTGGGTCTACATTGTGATCGACCCATCTCGCCCTTGTCCTCAGTGCTCTATTGAAGGCTTCCTCTCCTTCCATCTCGACCAGCTTTCCGTTTCTTTCGAGGTGGTCCCACCTGCGGTCAAAAACAGCTAACTGGCGAGAGAAGCACACATGAAAGATTATCTGCTGAGAGTTTGAGAAGACTTACGCCCTGAGCTTGCCGGTGTGAGTCCACCAGTGGCCGGTGTTGAACACGATGACATGTGCACGGAGCCAACGTGGCCGGGAGCTGGTCCAGCTCGAGCGCCCTGGTCCGGTCTTGCTTTGTCTCAAGCTTCACCAGGAACGGGCTCCAGAAGAACTCCACCGAGCAATTGTAGTCCTGTATTTTTTTTGTTTCATGATGTAAGAACAAGGATGCTGTGCAGATAAAGAGCCTGGTATATGCTTTGGATTATAAATCTTTACTATTATAAAAGCAGTTGGTGGTAAGTCTATCCTTCTTCAACCGCTCTATTCACTTAATTTCTTACCATTTTTCACTTTTTCAACTGATCAAAGCAACTCTTTTCTGTAACATGGGCAATTTCAGCCTAGTGAACTGATGGCCGCCGCACCGCACTGATTCTGGGGTGTTGCCTTAACAAGAACACATCTGGAATTTCTTGGCCATTAGTAGGTCAGCAGTATCTAAACAGAATGTCAGCTACAGAAGCACTGTAAGTGCGGGAACCAAGTTAGACACGACGTACCATGGCGCGGAAGATCCTGTACTCAGAGGTGACGTCGTCGATGCGCGTCCACAAGCGGTCCGGCACCGCCGTGTAGAGGATGCAGGCGAGCGGCTCCCACATGTTGCGGTTCAGTGAGTCGCCGACGAACACCACCCGCCTGTTTCGGCACTGTTCCAGCGCCTCCGCGTCGCCCAGCCTTCGATCACCGATCCATTTCATACAAGGAAATGTCAGAACGATTAAGGAGCTAGCGTGCGTGCGTGCGTCTATGCGCGGATGACGCTTGTGATATAATGCCGCCAACCTCGTGCCGCCGTCGGGCTACCCACCGCCACCGCCGTAGCCCGAAGTCGGTCGGCCGTTCCTCCCAAGACGCCACCGGTCGCTCAGGATGGGCACTCCACCGCTCAGACATGCTGGTACCCGCGGGTCGTGCACCCACTTCCCGTCGAACATGTCGCACTCTTCCTCCTCCGTCGGCATAGGGCTGACATCCTCCTCCTCACCAAGATCGCCCGCACTCGTGTCAGGCGGCGGCACCGGCGATGCAGCCACAACATTGTGATGATTCGCACCCGGTGGTGGCGAGCTGGAGGCGGCTTGCGCCAGCCTGGAGTAGCGCTCCCATGGCTCCGGTGGCGCCGTGAAGGACGGTCGGAATGGGCGGGAGCCGAGGAGGAGGTCGGCGGAGAGGAGGGAGAGGCAGATGAGGGAGGCGGCGAGAGCCCATCTCTGGTGTTAGCCGCCCTTGCGAATCTCTCCAATTTTCTAGCTCTAGCTTCAAATGGAATGGATTGGGATTTGATGAACACATGATGTTTTGGTGCTACGTACTGCTTGCAGCTTTTCTTGTTTTCATCTCCTTTTAAAGCAATACAACGAAGAATGCAAAACGGAAACAGGAAACTGAAGCCATGCACTTCAATGCATCAGTTCAGATGTCCAATATGCTCATGCAAAACTGACGGCATGACTCAATGACTTAATGCAAAAAACTGAATGCATGCAGAGACTAACAAACTAGCTAATGTGCAGGATTAAATGGTCATTGCTAACAATTCTCCCCCTAATCCTGCTGCCATGTGACAACCTCGACGATGCCCGCCTTCTTGCAAAGTTCATGAAACCTGATGCGCTCGAGTGGCGATTAAATGAAGCTCGTCGGAGTCGAACTCCACCGGCTCCAAAGTAGCGAAGATGTTGGCCATGCTTCTGTAGTGCCGCGGTGCCCCGTGATCGTCATCGACGTCGGGTTCAGCAGTTGGGGGTGATATGAACTCGATGGCGGGTTCTGGAGTGCGTGGCGAAGCAGAGTCATTGGGAGCCGCCGTCTCCAATGTTTCGGTGTTGCTGCCTGGCCTCCCGGCGCCATGCTGGATGGCACAAAGGAGGAAACCACCTCGTAGTGGACAGTGAACGAATCGCTCAAGGAGGCCACAACGGACTTTCCTGAAGCCGACCAATCCCACTTCGCCGCTTCATCGAACATGGCGTCGCGGGTGACACAAACACGCCGGGATGCCGGGTCGTAAGCACGATATGCCTTGGTTCCCGGTTCATAGCCGAGGAACACCATGGCCTTGCTTCGGTCATCGAGTTTCTTCAAATGCGGTCTCACATCCTTGACGTAAACAACGAGCCCGAACGTCTTGAAGTAATGCACGATAGGTATTCGACCGTGCCATGCCTCATATGGGGTCTTGTTGCGAACACTCTTCGTCGGCGAATGGTTTAGGATGAAGACGGCAGTGGACACCGCCTCACCCCAGAACTCCCCCGGCATGTCCTTCGCCTTCATCATGCAGCGCGCCATGGCCACAACCGTCTGGTTGCGGTGTTCGACCACGCTGTTCTGCTAAGGGGAGTACGGCGCCGTGAGGTGCCGTTGGACACCCTCGTTGGTGCAGTACATACCAAACTCCACGGAGGAGAATTCCCCTCCTCGGTCAGTGCGGAGTACACGCAGCTTGCGGTTGGTCTCGACCTCGATGCTGGCCTTGAAGTGCTTGATGGTTGCAGGGGCATCACTTTTCACCGCCAGTAGAAAGAGCCACATGTAACGGGTTAGATCATTGATCAACAACAGGAAGTACCTCTTGCCGCCATGGGTTGCTGGCGTGATGGGCCCGCATATATCACCGTGGACGAGATCGAGGCGCTCCGACGCGCGGTACACCGCCGCGACGGGGAACGACGTTGCTTCGCTGCCGATCGTGCCGTCGTCAGAACCCGATTTGGCGCGCTCAAGCTCCAAGAGGCCTCGCGCCATCTCGCCGAGCGAGCATGCGGTTTAATCAAGTTGAGGTGGCCGAAACGCGCATGCCATGTCCAGGCCTCCTCCTTGCCCCTTGCCGCGAGGCAAATGGGCTGTGCAATGTCGACGTTGAGCAGATAGAGACGTCCAGCGCTCCGCCGAACCCGGCATAGCAGCCGGCGTTAGGGGTTGCGCAATGTGAGAATGCCATTATCGATCTCCGTCTTGCAATGAGATTCGTCCAGCTGGCCGAGGTTGACGATGTTGTTGCGGAGGCGCGGGATGTAGCAGACACCGGTGAGCGTGCAGTGATCTCCGTTCTTGTAGGCAAAGAGCACAGTGTCGCACCCCTCGATGCGGACTCGCGAGGCGTCGCCGAACTTGACGGAACCGCGCACGCTGGTGACGAGTTCGGAGAATGCGTTCCGTGTGCCCGTCATATGATTCGATGCACCGGTGTCCAGGATCCATTCTGGATCAACTGGTTCTCCCTCGTCGCGGAGAGTGACAGTTGTGCGCTCCCCGTTTAAAACAAGCTCGGCGCCTGCGGGCTCGAAGTCGACGGCGAGGGAGAGATTGCAGACCTGGGCCATTAACAATGTGGGCTCGTCTTCGCCCTCGGCCTCCTCTGTTTCGGCTTGGAGAAGATTCGCCTGGGCCAAGTTCTCACGATCCCGCTTCGCCCTTCGACACTCCTTGGCCTAGTGGCCCAGTTTGCCGTAATAGCGGCATTTGTCCTTGGAGATACCGTGAGCACGTGGCCTGGGATGGCCCAGACTTTGGTTCCCCGTCTCCCCCGTCACGCCCACGGCTGCGCCGTGCGCGCTGGTGTGAGCGCGACGTGTTCCCGCTGTTAGCAGCAGCACGAGAGGCGGACCTACCGGTCTCCCTGGTGTTGTACGACGACCATTCCTTCTCCGTGAGTAGAACCTGGTCTCCTTCCTCATCGTCCGACTCTCCACGGTCCTCGACAACGTGGAGCCGGCCGATGAGGTCCTCGATGGACAGAGTGCTAAGGTCAACCAAGGTTTCAATTGACAAGGCGATTTGGCAATACCTGCGGGGAACAGCACGCAGTAGCTTGCAGACCACCTTCTCCTCCGACAACTCCTCCCCAAGGAGGCGAAGGTCGCTGACGACACCCTGGAGCCGGAGACTGAAGTCCTCCACGTGCTCGCCATTTTTGAATCGCATCGACTCAAAAGTCTGGCGTAGCTTCCGCGCCTTGGATTCACGCACTCGATCCGCCCTAACCCTCATCGCCTTGAGGGCGTCCCAGGCTTCTTTGGCGTTGTCCTTCTCGACGAGCGGCCGGAGCATTTTCGAAGGCACCACACGCAGGATCGCCGAAAGGGCCTGGCGATCTTCCTGGTATGGCATATCACCGGTGTCGATGGCGTCCCACAGTCCTTGAGCCTGCAGGTTGACTCGCATCAACACCGTCCAATCGGAGTAATTTGAGCGTGTGAGCGTGGGGTAGGAGATGGAGCCACTACTCTCCTTCACGACCCGCTGGACAACGAGTTCACGCTGGCCGCCATCACGTCGATGCGGGCGACGCGTCGGTGGGGATATCGAGCGTCCACGACCGTGTCGTTGCGGTGTACGGGAGTGGCTTACAGCAAGGACGGGGGCCGACATTTTGCTCTGATACCAATTGTCATCCGCCCTTACGAATCTCTCCAATTTTCTAGCTCTAGCTTCAAATGGAATGGATTGGGATTTGATGAGCACATGATGTTTTGGTGCTACGTACTGCTTGCAGCTTTTCTTGTTTTCATCTCCTTTTAAAGCAATACGTTGAAGAATGCAAACGGAAACAGAAACTGGTTATGCACTTCAATGCATCGGTTCAGATGTCCAATACGCTCATGCAAAACTGACGGCATAACTCAATGACTTAATGCAAAAAACTGAATGCATGCAGAGACTAAAAAACTAGCTAACGTGCAGGATTAAATGGTCATTGCTAACATCTGGCGCAGCGAACAGTATACTATTGAGGCTCGACTTGGTGAGTAATGAGTTCTCAAGCGGTTGATTTAATCCAACAAGCCTCGCCACAAGATTTGCAACACCTCAGATTCGCCTCAAGACTTGATCGCGAAACAGTGGCTTGACGCTTCGACGACCAGGAAACCAAGTTATCACCAAAGTAGATACAAAAGGAGGTGTGGAGGCGTGGAGGATGCCGGAGGCCGCGGGAGGCACCGCCGGGCCGAGGCGTGGAGGCGCCGGATCAAGTGAGGCTCTCCAGATCTGGTGTGGTCGTGTGGAGGCTTGTGTTGTAGAATAAGAAGTACTAGTTAGAGAAGAGGAGAGGAAGAGGTAGGCGCAGGAAGGAGTAGCTCTGATACCATGCAATAAGAATATTTGTATTGCCACTGATGTTTACATTACAATGCATGCCTAATATAGACTAAGAGCTGATTACATGAGTGGTGGAGCGTATCCAGCGCTAGCTAATATGTTGCTATATGTTAAGGAGAACGAGTCTTCTGATTCCTGGAGCACGTCGTCACCTATCTGTTATGTGATTCTATTATTCGAGTTATAAACTAAGTTAAACATGCATGTCTATTAGTTGATGATGAAATTAAGTTGAATTGCCCTAGCTGTTAGTTGAGTATGAAATTGATTTGAACATGCTTGTTCTGGGATATGTGATAGAAATTGAGGTGTACCTGCATATTCTGGTATGCTAGCTAGGTTTTGGTAGTCTGGCATTCCATTTTAGCTACTCTAGCATTCTGGGATCTGTGATAGAAAATTTTGGCATCCCATACCACTTGTAGTGCAAATCACATCAACATTGCCATTTTAGCAGAGCTGTAGTATATTGGCGCATATTGGGCATTTGCTATAGCAATTGAAGTATTTTTCATTTCACAGTTCATACTTCAGAGTACAGTTTTATAATGTAGTAATTAGAGTATTAAAGATATCAAATGCTCAAGTAGCATGTTTTCCATGTTACCGCTAGAGGTTACACTTTCAGCTGCTATTTGTTGGAGTCTACCAGAGCTTACAATCTCAAATATGTTGCTGCCAGAGCATGCACCAATAGTCTGGCATTCCATTTGTGTTGCTGTTTCTGCTATTGTAGTTAGAAAGTGTATCTCACTAGCCTGTGTGCACATATGATACTGCCAGAGCTTACAATTTGATTTGAATACCATGTTCCATAAGAATTGAAGGCCATGTTCTCACGACCAACTGAAATGTTTGCAGATATCATCATCCAGTGAGACACGCATGATGACAGAGTGGATACCGACTCTATCTCCATCGCTACAAGCTCATCTGTTGCACTGTCTGAGCAAGCCGTGTTCTACCTGTGGGGAATGACGAGGGAGAGTCCTCATCTCACGGGCCCCGACCAATGCCCAATAAAACCAGTCTAGAGTGGGTCAAGGAGCAACTTAACAACCCACATTCATGCAAAGACATGTTCATGATGAGTAGGTCAATCTTTAATGAATTGCACAACACTCTTGTGTGGGATTACAATCTTCGTTCGACTCGTCAAACAAGCTCTAAAGAGGCGCTTGGAATTTTCTTTGGATGTGTGCCGCCTCTCAGTCAAATTGGCAAGCACATAATAGATTTGAGCATTCCACATGTCATGTCAGCGATCACGTCAACGGGGTATTAGACACGGTTGCCAATTTGGCATGTGATATTGTACACCCAGTGGAACCCACAGTTCTGCACTATCCATAGGAGGTTGAAGAGCCGCATTTTGAACCTCATTTCAAGAACTGTATTGGGGCAATTGATGGTATGCATGTGGTAGTATCGGTTCCTAGTCGTGTAGCACTGATGCACTACAATAGCTAGTCCACCACGGATATTGTAACATCCCAAAATTTGTGATCTTTAAAATTTTAAATTTAAATTAAATATTTCAAAGTATTTGGATCTTATTTGAATTTTTCAGAGAATTTAAAAATCAATTTCTAGAATTAAAAGAATTCTTAGTATGAAAATATAATACCAAAATAAGTTATAAATATTTTATCTAAGTCCAAAATATCTCCAGGAACTTCTGTGAATTTGTCTGGAATTTTTGGAATTTATTTCATATTTTTCTGAGCTTTAATGAATTTCCTAGGCTTTTCTGAAATTTAAAAATCAGAAAAGAAAAATTAAAAACCCCAACCCTCCCTCCGGCCACCACGTGGACGGCCGGGATCCGCCCACGTCGCCACCCGGAATCCCGCCTCCCTCCTTCTTCCTCTCTCCTCGGCCCCACCCGCTGCCTCCTCCTCCCTCCTCTGCCATTGGCTGGCCCTACTGTGGGCCCATCTTCCCGGCCGCCTCCTCCTCCTCGCCGCCCGCCATCTCCGCGCCTCCCTCCTTCGTGCCCGCATGTCGCGCCTCACTCCCTAACCGCCTCCGCCTCCGCGCCCACGCCCATCGCCCACCTCCCCACTTCCCCAATCGGCCGCAATCGCCGCCACTCCCCACTCCGCGACGAATTGCCGCCGCCTACCCTCCCTAGCCTATAACCCCGAGCACCCCTGTTCTCCACTCCACCCCCCACTCCCTCTCCCCATCGCCCATCGCCGCCCAAGCACCCAAGCGCCGCCGCCTCTCGCCACGGCCGCCCGCCATCGCCGAGCTCCACGCTAAGGTGAAATGAGTTCTCCTCCTTCCCCTCTCCGCTCCCGCCTCGCCGCCGCCGCGCCCCGGTCGGCCTCTCCTCGCGCGCCTACGTGGCGATCGACGTGGCGCCACTCTCCGCCACCTCTAAGCATCCTCGCCGGCCGGGCCGACCCGGCATTCCCCGCCACCTCAGCCTCCCCCTTTGGTCCATGGACCCGGTCCACAGATCCGGGGCCCACTGTCAGTCGGCCCACCCCAGGGCTGACGTCAGCGTGACACAATAAATCCATTTTCCCGTAGAAAAATAATTCGATCGAAAAAGAAATTCCTTGCTAACGCAATAATTCGATTTTCCTTTAGAAAAATAATTCTAAAAATCCAGTTTATTCTTTTTCCCTGATTTTAAACTTCCCAGAGCCCGTTCTCCTTCATCCTAACTCCGATTGAGCCCATTCAAATTTCTAAATTCATCAAAAATTCCAAACTATCCATTTCTGCCATCCTTTCGAATTTTTGAAATTTATTTGGTATTTTAAAATTTAAATTTCAAACTTTAAACACCCAGTTCATTTTCAAAACCCCAGTTCCATCTCAAATTTTCTGTGCACCTCCAAAATTCAAATTCAAACTTTGTGAAATCCCCATAAAATCTATTCTACTTTTCTGTACTTAAATATTTTATTTGCAATAAATCCTTTTTCAATTAATCTTCCAGATATCCTTTCTTCCTCGTGTGAACTCCGAATTCGTTGAAACTTTCTCCTAAATTCATATAAAATTTTGAACTTCCTTTCAGTAAAAATATTATATTTTTGTAATTTTATTTGTATTTATTTGTTCGTTTGTGTTACCGTTCTGCGCGTAGAATCCGACGTTGTCGAAGAGCTCTCAAACTCGCAGCAAGAAAGTCAAGATATCACACACGAAGGCAAGTCTCCTTTGAACATCTTGTACCTATGTTTACCAAAATCGTTTTATTATTGTAAATTTAATGCATTTGCTATGTTACATAAAATGATAATTTCTGTTGTAAGGATTATAGTTAAACCAATAATTGTTATGCCCTCATTTGATATTTACAACCATGTACCTTTGTCACCATAGAACTCTTTTGTCTCAGTATTGAGATTATTATGAATTTGATAATCTTAGAACGGTAGTAATTGCTTAGACAAGCTAGTCGGTCAATATAACCCCTCGGGTGGAAAATTTATACGAATGATTTCATCTAGTAGCAATCAGCATTGTTGTTGTTGATAAAATAAAATGGTGATAGATGTTTTAGACTTGGGTGGATGGTAAGATTGGTTTGGTGCAGATTTAGCAGGAGAATTCGAAAAGTGTATGTTCCACCCAAGTCAATTAAGGACCGACGCTTGTGTTTGTCCAAACTGAGCACTACCGTACAACCACATGTCTATATGGGTATGACCTAGCTGATTAAGTTACAATAGACTAGTTTAGGTACCACCAGTGGAAAGTGGGTGCCAGGGTGTACTGGTTATTCACAGTGAGGGACATGGTTTACTGTACTCATACGGCGCAAGAGGGGGCTTCTGAATGTGGTGAAACCTTAGCGGGTGGTGACTAGCTAGACTAGAGTAAGATAAATGCTTTGTGATGAATTATCTGGGTCTCATGCCTAAGGAAGCATGCTGGCTATTAAGATAGCTTGTCTCTTGTGGGTAAAGTTGTACAACCTCTGCAGAGTGTTAAAACTATTCGAATAGCCGTGCCCACGATCAAGGGCGGGCAAGGAATGCATTCACATGGTAGATTTCTGGTTTTAAAATAAAGTTTTGGGAATCCGAGAGTGGATGGAACTCTCGGGGTTGTTCTGGCGGATGAAGTCAGTGTGGGTGGTTGGAACCCGTAGATTTGAACCTTGGTGGATAGAACCTTCACTATAAAAATGCTTAATAGTTTCAGTCACGATAATTACTTTGTTTAAATTATAGCCTTCAAAAATATTTAGTGGTATTGGAAATAAAATATTGCTTTGTGCAAAATAACCATATGACCCCCGTTAAAGCTTTACATCTACTGCATTTTCCCAAGACTTGCGGAGTACTTTATGTACTCACATGCTACACTTAAAATAAAATCTCGAGGAATACGAAGCTCGTGAAGGAGACTACGACTACTTTGCGTGTGGATTCGATTTAAGGATTTCCTGAGTACTAGGTTATGCTTTCCCACCAATTGCCTGTAGCATATTGATGGGTCTTTACCAAAGTTTATTTTGCTTCCGCTGTGTTTTGTTTATTTGCGAGGTCTTGAAACCTCAGTTGTAATGAAGAGACCTTTCGATCTGTACTCTTTATTATTGTAATATTCGTTGTTGGTTATGTAATCATCACTGTTTAACTATATGCACTAGCTTTGATCTGGGACTAGTGCTGTAATACACAGAGGGTCCGAATTCGGAAATCCGGGGTCCCGACAGATACACAAGTCAAAACGTGCTCGCGGTTTGTGACTTTGACATGCGATTTACTTTCGTGTGTGATGGGTGGGGTGGCGCAGCGCATGACACGAAAGTCTTGTAGGATTCCGTGGTGACATATGTGAACTGCTTCCCACACCCACCAAGAGGGATGGCAATTGTGCCTGCTACCCTGTACTGTGGGTAAATACCCTAATGGAGTCGGGTATGGATGTATTCTTTACCCACGGTAGGAAAATGGGGAAAATCTCGCCCATCGGGTAAACGGTATGGGTATGGGTTAGCTCTCACCTGCACCCATTTCGCCTGCTTACCGTGAAATAGACCGATGTGGGCCATCCTAAAACAAGAACCCTAACTCTCCCCGCCCGCCTGAAAACCTCTTCACCCGCCCCCTCGGTCCCTCTCGCATCTCCGCCCCTCTCGCACTCTCCTCCTTCATCCGCCGATAACGCCGGCGCCTCCCCCCACCCGCCGCCTCCTCCTCCGCCCCAGATCCGCCGCCTCCTCCTCCTCCGCCCCAACCCGCCCCGGCCTCCTCCGCCCCATCCATCCTCCTCCTCCGCCGCCTTGCCGCCGCCGCGCCTCCGCTAGCCTCGCCTCGCCCGCCCCGCCCGCCGACGCACCCGGCCGGCCGCCTCCCACATCCTCCTCCCCTGCGGCCGCCGCCACCCGCCCCACCTCCAGATCCAGATCCGCCCATCCTCCTCGCAACCGCCCACCGCCCCGCCCTCTTCCCGACCGCGCCTCCCCAATCCCACGTTCTCCTCCCGACCGGATGTTGCCCCACCGCCGCCGCGTGTTCGTCCCGTCCTCAAGATGCCACTGGAGATGCCGAGGCCGAAGCGCTTGGAGACGAGGCGGAGGCCCCTGCCGCTGCTGTCGCGCCTCCTCGGCCGCCCCCTCCTACTCCCGCCGCCGCCGTGCAACCACCTCCTCCACTGCCCCCACCGTGTGTTAGCAAGTGTTCATGAGTGGGTTTGTGCAGGATAATTTATTTTTAGGAAGAATATCATCCTATGCTAGAGCCTCTGCCGAAGTTTCTTGTTGTCAATTTGTTGTGTCCGCAAAGATTTTAAATATTTCTACAACTTAAGTGTTTAATGTGACCTCGAAAATCGATCACAAACCGAGTATCATGTTCTTAAACATCTCGCTTGTCTTATGCGCATCACTAGCCACTTGTTTTGAGTATACCTGGAACCTTTGGAAGAGCGATGTGCAGACTATATTACAAAATATTTCTATGCTCTCGCAGCGGAATGACATAGATTCCATTTTGGAGCGATCAAACGACCTTATTTTGATATGTGATCGGTGGTTGCTTTGTTTAAAGATCATTCGGCAACTAATTTTTTCAGGTTATGCAAGTGATTCAACAACAGCACAGGTAGTCAGATTTACTATGTGCTATTATTTCTTTTGCTCATAGTTTTACTGTTGTCTTGCCTTGTTATTTGACTTGGCATTTAATCTCATAGCAAAACTGGGATTGAGCTGCACTACTATTAGTTCGCGGGTAAACGGGTATGCCCGCGGGCGACGGGTACCCGCGGGCGACGGGTATGGGCGAGGTTTTTTACCCGTGGTCCTTCGCGGGTATATCCGTGGTCGTAAAACGGGGTCGCGGGTACGGGTATAGGCGAGCACTACCCGTACCCACCGCGCCCGATTGCCATCCCTACCCACCGGTAGGTACATCTGTTGCTCGTTCTTACCTACACATTTCTATATAGATTTCGGTGCAGTCACTAACTAGTCCTCGAATTGTAATTCGTTGCAGGAAAGTACTACTTGGTGGATTCCAGTTACCTGAACAAGAAGGGGTTCCTTGCTCTATACAAGAATCAGCAGTACCACGTGCTGGAGTTTGCATGAGGTGGACTACCGGTTGCGATCAAAGAAATTTTCAATACCACCACTTCTCCCTTCGAAATGTGATCGAGCGCACATTCGGCGTTTGGAAGAATAAGTGGCACATCCTATTGAGCATGCCGAGCTACAACGTAGAGACACCAAAGAAAGTTATAGTGATGAATATAGCATTGCATAACTTCATCATCGACTTAGCGATGCCTGATGACGACTACATGGACATCAATGATGTGAGGGATCCGTCCTAGGTGAGGACGGGGATACGGAATCTCCGGCTGGCAGTGTTGGGAGGTATAATAGACCCATGAATGTGTTCTGAGATAGCATCACGTGCACTTTGGTAGGATGAGTTACGGTTTCGCATGTTGTACCTTGCTATGTTGTAATTTTGTACTTTGCGCTTTGCATGTTGTAGTGCATTACGTATTTTATTATATCACAATTCCGTAAGTCATTTATTTTCTTTCTTACATAATGCACCCAGTAAAAAGTTAAAAGCCGTAAGTCAATACGAACGTCTCAGTTTCTATCAGTTACTACTATTCATCGGTCACTATTATTCATCAATCAAATCTAAAAGACATCGACAAAAATCAATACAACAGACCCTAAGCATTTGGGATATACAAATCACAATAAGGACATCATCTACTTGCAAACTAAACTTTTTATGAAATCAATGTGACGCGTCGAACTCGTCGTACTTTTAGGTGAAAATACAAAAAAAAGAGAGGAAAGATTAGTGGCGCGCTAACCCCACGCGTACGCAGCACATCAACTTGAACCGTGCGGACCAGTGGCACAGCGGGCAGCATGCACTCCGTCGCACACACGGCGGAGACTAGTTCCATCCATGCTCTACCCGGATATATACGGCAGGTTTAACAGTACGTAGCGAGTGGAGCCAAAGCAAGCTGATCCACGCACTGCACAAGCATAACGACTGTCCATTTCAGAGCGTGTACGTAGGTTCGGTTCCACGTTTTGTTCTTGAGCAGCTTTTTCCACACCAGTCATACTTTATGTCAATTTGATTCGGCTTTACCACCCCCATCTCTCTTAGAAAAAAAATGATTCGGCTTTATTCGGCGAGATTGGCACACGACTTGAGCTTGAGTAGCACAAATCATGTGCACCCAACTCTCAATTAGTAAATTGTTTATATACTAGTTACGTATCTGTGCGTTATAACGAAACTCATTAAATATATAGATAATCGTGCTATAGAAGAAAATTGTTTTGATCGATGGAAAGTAGAGAATGGTGAGAAGTTAAGAGAATAGAGCGATTAGAGTTAAGAAAGTGGAGAATGAGTGTTTTGGGGCCACATGTCAGCGCTGCCTTTTGTGAGAAGGAGTGGGAGAGACCGGACCAACTACCAACTCCTTCTTTTATAATAGTAAAGAGATCTACACCATGACTAATCTTTGCATAAAAATCCTATAACTAACAATGTATGTACATACCATGACTAACACTTATATAGACTTTCGTTGTGACTAACACCCAAAACTAGAACCAGAACAGAGAGCTAGTCTGATCGTAGCGACCAGGCCGATCACACCACCAGCCAATGCTAGTATGACCGTCACACCTCAACGGTCAGACCGCCATGCTAGGTTGGTCCGACTAATGCTACTCATAATGTAAGTTCTTATAAAAATTAAACTCAATTATTAGAAGTAAAACATAAGTAATATCAAAAAATCATTACTTTCGTAGGACTGACACTGTATGGTCTTTGCACTCTGTGCTTTACTAAAAATGGTTCGGCTTTATTTGGCAAGATTCATACACGGCTTTAGTTGGGTAGACCGTTTACCGTTGACCTTGACGGAGATAGAGAAAGAGAAAGAGAGAGAGCGAGCTCGACCTACCTGTCACACCTGACTTGACTTGAGAGCTGACTCGCTGTTCTGCTGCATAGTAGGAGCGCGCCGATAAAACACCGAACCAATCCTGCATGCATCCGCCAAGCAAATTAACCAGCACACAACACACACAGAGGCAGAGACGTACGGAGCAAATGGCCTCGGCTCGCCACTGCCTTTGCCTGATCGCCGCGCTCCTCGCCACGGCGGTTGTCTTGTCTGCCGCGGCGTCCAGTCCGGACGACGATCCGGGCATGCCGATGGCCGAGCGGCACCAGTGCTGGATGGCGAGGGTCGGGCGCACCTACGCGGACGCCGCCGAGAAGGCACGCCGCTTCGAGGTCTTCAAGGCCAACGCGGAGCGCATCGACTCCGCCAACCGCGCCGGGAACCTCACATACACGCTCGGCCTCACCCCGTTCGCCGACCTCACCGCCGACGAGTTCCGGAGCAGGTATCTCATGCCGGACGTCGGTTTCGAGGAGGTCACATCGGCTACGACTGCGAGGAAGTTGATTGGCGGGAAGAAGCAGCATCTACCTAAGGACAAACCTGCTGCTGCGTGGGGCAGCATGGACTGGCGAACCCTAGGCGCCGTCACCGAAGTCAAGGATCAAAACCAAAAGAACTGCAGTAAGCACTATGATAACATCACAAATCAATCGAAATCTAGAAATTTTGATGCTCAGTCACATCGATCACGGCGTATGTGCAGACAGCTGCTGGGCGTTCGCGGCGGTGGCGGCGACGGAGGGGCTGCTCAAGATCTCCACCGGCAAGCTGACGTCCCTGTCGGCGCAGCAGGTCCTGGACTGCACCGACGGGGATAACACGTGCAAGGGAGGCCACATCCACGACGCCCTACGCTACATCGCCAAAGCAAGCGGACAGCTGAGCACCGACCGCGCTTACCCGTACGGGGGAGTCAAGGGCACCTGCAGCACCAGCTCCCCGGTGGGTGGAGGCGCGGTGACGGCCATCGTCGACGGCGTCCAGAAGGTGAAGCCGCACGACAAGGACGCGCTGTGGGCGGCCGTGACGAAGCAGCCGGTGGCGGCGGACATGGACTCCGGCGACCGCGACTTCCAGGACTACAACGGGGGCCTTTTCAGGGGGAGCAGCAGCTGCGGGAAGAAGCGGAACCACGCAGTGGCGGTGGTCGGGTACGGCACGGAGAGCGACGGAACCAAGTACTGGCTGCTCAAGAACTCGTGGGGCGCGTCGTGGGGGGACAGCGGCTACATGCGCATTGCAGTCGACGCCGACTGCGGCGTCTCCGACCGCCCAGCCTACCCCTTTGTTAACTAAGCTTCCATTATATGCATGATCAACTCGATCGTGCCGTCGTCTCCATGCATCCATGTTCCTAATTACGTACCGCCTTGAAGTATATCTTTCATTCGTCCATCCGTGCGTATGCACCATAGATACACATGCATGAACAACAGTAGCATACTAGCTGTCTTAAGAGTCATTGTACGCAACTGTATATGTGATGTATCGTTCAATTCCCTCTCCTACCATATATATTCATACTGATTCATCTTTCATGCGTGGATTATATCATTTTACTACTGTTTAATTTGTAAGGGCAACACACATATATATGTTTGTTGCATGTGTTCATGGAAGTATATATGATGAAGGGCTAGTCATGCAGTAGCACTCGAACGCACATAAAAAAATATGACATGGCATTGGAGAAAAACTAACGAATCCTGTAACGGCCACCAACTCTATAAGGAGACAGTTAAGTTATTTGCATGCTTCGAGCACGTAAATCTCTTAGCATTTAAAACACACGCTAAATTAAACACATAACTTTTCTCTCTTCATAAGCTACTGTTAGCTACTTTTATTCTAACCTTTAGCATCATTTATGGATGTTAAAAGTTTAACTTTTGTATATAGCACCAGCTATCAAGATTTGTTTCGATGCTATGCAATCCAGGTTTAGCACTCACTCCTCCATTCCTTAGCATCGGTGCTAAGAAATTTCTCTCTCCTATGGTATTAGCTTAGCACCTAGGGATGCAATTGCTCTCATGGAAACAGCTAATAGCAATCAGCGCTCTCGCTAATTGAAAAGTATACACAGTAACATACGTCCCGTGCAGTCCTGTATTGTTGACAGCCAAATTTATCATAATAGTATAATCATATTATGCTTTACAAACATATTATAATATAAATTCGTGGTTAAAATTGTGTTTTGGACATCATGTCAGTGTTTAACAGTATAATCATCTTAAGGCTAGCTAGTTCCAACCTCACAGGTCCCAGGATATTTTGTGAAAAATCCATATGAATAACTCAGCTAGCACGTAGTCAACGAAAAATCAACCTTCGGCCATCAGCAAGAAAACCAATGTGCCACATCAGTCGGACTATCCAACAGCTGGCACAACGACGGAGCCATACTGAAGGCTGTGGCAGTCAACTGAACCTACAAACGTTTTTTTTTTTTGTGGTGCGAAAACACTCAATGTTGTGCGAAAATCAGTGAAAAATCCCCGGAACAGCATAGAACTTAAAATTGATCCCACAGTTTTAAGTAATCACACATTTGATAACATGGATTTGAAGCCCAAGCTCCGCCACTGGGTTGACACTTGCAAATTGGTTACAGCTTAGTTGGGCGGAAACATAAACTTTTACCCAAAACGGGAACCGAAACTCGAACAAGATTGAAGAACCGTGAGCAGACTTCATTCATTACTCATTAGTGAGAGTTATAGGAACATGACAAACGTATCGGCCCGGTGTCGGACTGCACATACTCTTCGCAACCATATGCGCTACACAGTTGGAGTCCCGACCTTCATGGCAGAAATCAACCTGCTCTCGTGATTCTGACTTGCTTTTGATCTCCTGAAGGATCATATTCGTCGTCTTCAGGTTTTTGATAACTTGCAAGCAATTCGATGTAGTCCGGCATCACCTGGTGCTGATACCCAGTGCTAAAGAGAGAGCTTCATGGGACCCCGTGCCATCACTTCTCTCGTAGACGGCACAGTCTACGGATCATTACCTGGGGCTGTTCGTTCGGTTTTTTCGGTTTATACGGTTCGGTAAATACGGTTTGCTTGGTAAATACGGTTTTGTTAATTCGGGAAATACGGTATTTTATAAAATACGGTTCGGTAATGGTAAATACCATCTTATTTCGGTACGGTATCGGTAAATACTAATTTTACCAAAATTTGCGCGAATTGCTAAACAACAATCTTCATTCCAATCTGCAGACAAACCATGGCAGTCTCCAGACTCTCCACTGTCCAGCACACTAGCATTCTGAAAAGAAGATAATGTAATATGCATGAGGCATTACAAGATGAATTATGCAGGACAATATCTCTTATTTCCAATAGTGTTTGGACACTACACTCTTGTATCCATCTATTGCCATGATTTGTTTTTCAAGTCTGGCTTCCACTAAGCAACAAAAATGGTTAGCAATCATGTTCCAACACTAGCACACACGCTCAGTGGCTCCGACGCTTAGTGCTCATAGCATTTCAGTTCGGTTGGTGCTTTGGTGGGCTGCCTTGGCGAGTTGGCGCTGTTGGTTCGGTGAATGGGTGGGGCTTGCAGTTGCCGGCTTGGGCTGACAAACTCAGACAGCGAGACACCGGGGAAATGGGCAGTTCGGTAGTTTTGGGATTTTCGGTTTCCAATCGGTTTTTACCAGAAATACCGAACAACTGTAAAAACAAAAATTCAGATCCCGAACCGAATACCGAATACCGGTCAAACCGAGTTGACCGGTACGGTTCGGTTTTTTTGGCTCGGTTTTTTCGGTTCGGTGTAAAAGTGAAGACATTACCTGTACGGTTCTATTACATGTCTCAGCAGAACAATAATTATTGATTTAGCTGAAATTTATATTTAGGTGGATTTTTTGTCTGATGGTTTATGACTTAAATATTTAAATTTAGTTATTTGTAAGAGACAGTACACAGAGAGAAATAGTTGCATACGATTTTAGCTAGATGACAAATTGAACTCAAGACACTTTTTACTATAATTTTCCTATTGATCCTGCGTAAAAAGCGTTACGGTTTAAATCCAACTTTAAACCCAAAAGAAGCTAGTAGCCTTTGGCCTAAGGAAATACCAGCCCATGTAGATTGTACAGGCATAATCCAACTTTAAACCATTTTGTCGGATAAAAGAATGTGTCCTCTGACCCTCCCCTTTTTAGAAAATAGTAGCCTTTGGCCTAAGGAAATAATATTTAAGATAGCATCGTCCAGGTTATTGGTACATCTTTTTCAGCTTCACGCCCACTGAGACTGTCATTTAGCCTCATTCCCTGAGTGCTCAAGTATTGTCACTTCTAAACAAAGGGGGCTAATAGCAAGCGTGAATATTTTTGTACTCAGCAAGTCTTATATTATGAAAAGAGTCGAATGCCATGGTACTATAATCTACTACCGTCATCCAAACCCAAGTTTTAGATTTTGTTCACAAAACAAAAGAAGTTGGAAGCATATTAAACATCATAAATCTAGTTTTCACCCAGTACACCGTGAGCCAGAACTACCTGTAGACTCTCTTTCCCACCACAAACATACCTTCTAATCCAAGAAGTGATGGTGAATATTCACATTATACTTTGCGCAGAGGTGTTGTAACACCATGGCCCGACAAAGAACCTGAAATGTCACTTCTACTCTTTTCACTCTAAGCTTAAACCATTATTACTAACAATTTCGGCAACACTATCTCTACAATAACACTACAAATAACTATTCGACACTACTAGCTATCATGAGCAAGGATAAATATTCGTACATAAACATAAGACCTCGTGCCCGAGAACACCAGGAACCATGCACTTGGGAGCATAAATAAACTTGCAATCGAGAACATTACCAATAAAAGCATCTAAAGTTCATCATTACCTATAAGCACTTGGAACTAACCATGTTCCACACAACCACCATTAAATTTCAAGAGTACCATTAGCTAAGTTCCACATTAATGTGCTAAATCGCTAAGATATTAATAAGATAACTAATGGTGATAAACTATTGGTTGCTTACATGTGATGTGAGTGTGCTACTCCCATCTCATGCATGTCTCCATCAACAGTTATCTAAAAATAATAATAAAATAAGGGTGAGTCCAAAACTCAGCTAGTAACATAATAAAACAACGACAACAGTAAATCATGTAACAATATCACAAATTATAGCTGTAAATCTCTATAATCTGTGTCTTTCATTTTCTTTTCACACTACTACAGAAAAGGTCATCACAGACGGTTCAAAAACGTTATCACAGACGGTTTTGTGAACCGGTTTTGTGAACCGAGATCATCAATTTTGAACCGTCGTGGTAATATCGAGATCATCATCACGCACGGTTTTAATTAAGAACCGCTCGATTTAATATCACGCACGTTTTAGGTGCTCGTGATATATCACAGACGGTTCTTAACTAAAAACCGTCTGTGATATTTATAAATCACAGACGGTTCTTAATTAAAAACCGTTTGTGATTATAACTATTACAGACGGTTTTTAGTTAAGAACCGTCTGTGATATTCTCTTCTACTCCTAAACCTATTTCGGTTTATTGGCTAGCCTCAGGAAATGCTAGCCATGCCTTCTGAAATAAGCAGATCAACATATACATGTATACATCCAATTCACATCTCAATTCATTTCATAAACATAAAACATCCATTTTTATTAAGATTAGAGCCTACCATTACAATATCTCAAAACAACGAGCAGGTTACACAACAAGAAAAGAGAAAAAGCAAAGATCCTTTATGCCTTTTCGCCCCTGATGCAACGCTTGAGCTGGATGTCTTTGACGCCCACCATCGTCGGCGTTGATTGAGTGTCAGCACGGTTGGCACGAGCTAGTTGCTTCTACGATGTCTTGCCTCCCGTAGAGTTATGCGTCGTCTGCAAGGAGGAGGACAGCAAGGAGGAGAATAGCAAGGAGGAAGAGAACAACAAGGAGGAGGACATCAAGGAAGAGGAGACCAGCAAGGAGGGGAAGAACAGTAAGGAGGAGGACAGCAATGAAGAGGAGATCAGCAAGGAGGCTGAGTTTTGGTTATATTTATAGGGGAGAGGGAGGGAAAGGCGGAGCTACGATCCGTGGGGTGAGGATTGGTCGATTTCTATTGGCTATGATTGGGTCGAGCAGGATCGACGGGCCTGATTATCACGACGGTTCTATATATAGAACCGCTCGTGATGAATGAATATCGCAGACGGTTCGATATATAGAACCATCTGTGAATTAGAGCACAAAATTTTATATACCGATGCAATATAAACAACTAGTCTGAAAAGAGAAAATAGCAAAGTTTTATATGGCTTATATATACTCATTTGAAAGGTTTTGATGAGATCTACAACTTTTCAGTTGAAGCAAAATCCAAATTCCAAAAGGAAGACCAAGAAAAAGGGCAAAAACAGAAACTAAAAACTTATGACGCAGGTTTAGGTCCAAAGATGGCCAATTTTCGGGGTCTTGGAGGGCAACAGGTGCAAGTGTGTTGTTATTTTTGGATCGGGCTTGTCGTTAGCTTTCCAACGAGTACAAGAACATCAAAAATGGACACCGTATGCAAAAGTTATGCCCGTTTTACTGAAGGTGTGTCTCAAAACTAAATCATACTCGGACTTAAGCGGAAAAATATGAAATTTTGAGGGATTGCAAGGCGGGAAACGTATCACAGATGGGTTTTATTATAAAACCGTCTGTGATACTAGAATATCACAGACGGTTTTATAATAAAAACCGTCTGTGATATTCCAAATTATCACAGACGGTTTTATAATAAAAACCGTCTATGATATTTCAGTATCACAGACGGTTTATAATAAAAAAACCGCGTGATAATCTGAAATATCGGTTTATATTATAAAACCGTTTATAGTATCACAGACCGTTCAGCGGTAAGAACCATCTATGTACTCCTTTTTCCCGCCACAAATACCACAGACGGCCTCCAAATTAAAACCGTCTATAATAGTATACATCACAGACGGTTTCACAAAACGGTCTGTGATTTGGCGTCTAGTATTAGGCTTTCTGTAGTAGTGTCATGCAATGCAATGCGATGCATTTGTCACTGTAACTGATATCGGTATATCGTAGTGTTCGACCATCGATGAACCACTCTTACCTTGTCCTCTTTCATATGGGATTCAACCTTCACACCCGTAGAGTGCCTACTAAGGTAGAACTTTCTCTTTGTATGCATGTAAATGCAAGAATGCAATAATGTTGTCCAACATTAACATTATTCATATTTAAGCAATTTCCATCATTATATGATCATCATGTAAACAAGTATATCATCATGTTGAAATTCTGCTAATATATTTCACAGATATCAAATAACAACCATTCAACACAAACCATTACTCTCCATGCACTTGCCTTTTAACCATGAGGATGATATGTATGCAACACCTACCCTAAACCTCCACCTGAATAATATTACCTAATATCACTAACGAGCCATAACAATGCATACACATAAAATAAATCGACATCACCCCTATGCACAAACTTGGCATAATTAATCCCTTTCACTAGATACCCTTCCCGCTATCTCGCTGTCCTTGTAGTCACGTACAACTTTGCGTGGAATCCAATAGCATTACCCATCTGACTCTCTTCCTTAAAGGAATAGAAGGTTCACCTTTTCCATCCAAGTCTTTTCAGCAAATCTCTAAGAAACCTTGGCCATCCAGCATCTTGGTTACAGAAGACTTGAGCCATCTACAAATTTTGAGGAGAGGGAAGGTATTAGTAAAGCACTTTCAACAAATTAAAGAGAATGAGAGCAAGACAGAGCACTAAGAGAGATGAGAGCAAAGGAATAATAACTTATATTTTTTTCATAATTTTCTGTTTAGCTTTTGAAAATAGGTTTTCAAATCCCAAGTCCTTAAGCTAATGACCATTCTATGTATGGTTCAACCTACATTTAGTATGCTCTAGTACCAACACCTATGAGATCTGGAAATTTAATTCCCGAACCCTATGTGTATTTTGTGCTAGTCTCATGATCGTAGCTAGCACATACATTCACATTGTTGAATCACATCCATACATGGATAACATAAAATAGAGTAGCACTTATTACTTAATGGTCAACATAGGTCTACTTGGCCAAAGTTTACACAAGTGTCCGATCGGCCTAATTGATCATTTATAGAGTTTTGCAGCAGAAGATAAACAAAAGGCCCGCGTGGCATGCCACATTTCCACAGGCAACCGACTGGGGTTAACACACTAGATTTCAGAGCCATTATCATCAAACCCTACGGCATAGTCATAGCCGGTAGAAGGGTCTTCATCCTCTTGCTTTGGTAGGTGTTCAACAAGTAACAGTGAGTACAAAATATACCCGCAAGAATTTAATCAAAGTTATTGTACATGAAAGCTTGTCAAGGGATTGGCTATCCTACCAGTTTGTTTTTGCATAAAGCGATCTTTTATTTACAATAGACATAATACTTTGTAAAGAGCAATTTACAGAAAACAACTAACTTCCTGAATATTAGGAAGTGATAAATATGAAAGTACTAGAAAGCATTCGACGGTCCTTTGCCGTAGCATTAATCTTTGACGGTCCTTTGTGAAAGCATTTACTCACATGATTCTCCACCATTCAAAGTTTTGTCAAAACATTTTTAAAACTAGAAAATCTAATCAAGTGGGGTATTACCAAGCGGATGTCCATGGCTAGGGACACGGCTATTTGAATGTATTAACACTCTGTAGAGGTTATACAACTTTACCCACAAGATATAGTCAGCTCACCATGTCTGCCATGACTTGCCATACGACAGTATGCGATTGAGTGATTATAACGAGACCTTTACAATACACTATCCCAACCTGATTTCGCTTGCTAAGGTTTCCCCATCGAAGGGCTAACCACCCAGTCGGAAGCACCCTCTTGCAACATGTGGGTCCCCGTTCTCCAACCACACCCACATTCCACCGAATGGCAAAACCAAGCTGAGATGATATAAATTAGTTGGCCAAATTCATCCCATACTGGACATGTGCTTCTATGGTAAAAGCTTGGGGTCAACGACTGTAGGACTGATATGTCAATAGAGAAGGGATGAATGATGCCTTTAAATTTTCCCTAAGTATTTTTTGATTCTTCACTCCAATAGCTATGAGAAGCTATGAAGATCAAGACAATAAAATTCCAAAAATTCATTGTGCTACAGTAAAATTATCTCGGTGGATAGTAAAAACAACACTATTTTAAATCTAAAAATCCATGTAACTTTTGATCAGTAGATCCAAATACCTGAAACTTGAACTAACGCTAGATTATGACCTTAAGAATCTATCCCAATCGAATATCTTAAAAGAACTTAAGAGAATTATGATTTTTTGGTTTGTGAAGCTCTGCTGCACCAAAATCAGGCCAAAACCACAAATCAAATTGAGCAAACTCTCAAATCAAGGCTCCAAATCACTTGAAATTTGGTATGCATCTTTTCTAGGAAGTCAGGAACCTATTGTTATCAAAACTCAAGAAAAATTTTGCCAAGGTTTTGACCTTTTTTCGCCTGAAAAAGGTTACACTAAAACTGGGTAAAAACCAAAAATAATTAATATGATTTACTCATTTGTGAATGATGGACAAGATAGCTCTAGATGTATTTCCATATATCACAGTAAACTAGAACACCCAAGGAATCGAGGTAAAAACAACTGGATCAAGAAATCGTCGGAGAGGGCAAAACAAGCAAATACTGGATAACTTTAAGAACTTACCAAACCTAATGCCTAAATAGATAGGGATTGATTTCCAAGGTATGTCTCTATCACTTACCCATCCTTAGCATCCAGCGAGATCAAGAAAGAGAGAGTCAAGCTCAAAACCAATAAAAACAAGAGCAAATAAACCAAAATAAGAGGGATTTATGAGTAAATAAAGTTGATATGTTGCTACTTGAGGATAAAGGTTTTTACAGCCACTCCACCTGGAGAATAAGAGAGCACACAATACTACAAAAAGCCTAATATTAGATGCCACATCACAGATGGTTCCCCAAAACCGTCTGTATTAAATACAATCACAGACAGTTTTAGTTTAGAGACCGTCTATGTTGGTGTCAGTGCTAAAAACCGTCTGTGAAAGTGAACTATCACAGACGGTTCGTGGTTAAAACCGTATGTGAATTATCACAGAAGGTTCTAACCATGGTTTTTACTTTGAACCGTCTGTGATAATTCATATACGGTTCCTATTAAAATAATCTATGATAATTAATTTATCACAAACAATTTGTATTATAAACCATCTATGATAATTTCACCATATTAATAGCACACAAACCTATCAACCTTCTGTCTTAAATTTCAGATCTATGCTGCTGCTTTGAGTTGCAGGCGGGGCTTTGAGGCCATTTGGTGGAAGGCGATCGATTATTTGGCAAGAGTAATTACATATCCACTAAGTTATTGGCTAGTTATGGTTAGTAATTTGTTCCTAATTGCATTATAATTTAGATATAGCTTTTGGTGAAAGGATAATTGAAGATGGTTTAGATCTAGCTAGCTTGATGTAGAGAGAAGATTATTTACATCTACCATGGCTTAGGGTTTAGACTTTTATCAATTCATAGTCTATTTGTACTTAATTCAATGTAATTAATTATCATTGCTACATATAGCTACTTAATTTTGATTGTACATGTATAGTTTAATAATTAATTAGTTGAATATGTTATACTAAATAGTTATATATGTAACATAGGACCGAAACTAGATATACACTGGGAACCATGTGAGTGAAGAGTACATTAATGGCTATTGTGGCTACTAACCAAATAGTATATAAGGGGACTAGTAGAGCAAGTATAAGAAATGAACTGGCCTGGTCCTTCCTTTAGCCTAGGATCTATATTTATATGGTCATCAGGCCTGATTACAACAATACCCCTTACTGTTATGTACTGTATAAGGGACATATGCGTCTTTATACATGTCTTATTGGGCCTTCTAGCCCAATAGGCCGGATGGGTTTAGGCAGGGGCCATCCTTACAATAGGAGCCTCTCATGGTAAATGGCTTCTCGCAGGTCAAAACCATGCTGCTAGGCCTTTTGGCCCCTCCGTCCCCTCAGCATGTGGATCAATTGGCCCATGGGTTGGGTGAAGTTTGACAACGGTCATCTTTCCTTTGTAGAGTGTGGCACATATCCATGTGCGATTGGCTCGTCGTGCGCTGTCGTTTCGTGTCAATTGTGTTCCCAAGATGCGGTCAAAAAGGACATGGAGCTTTAAAGCCACTATCTTTTCCGAGACGCTGGCCCACTCCATCTTCTTATTCCTCTCGCCATGTCACTTGGTTGCTGCCGCTGTGCTTCCCGCTCGCTACAGCTGCCTCCTTTAGCCACTGCGTCTTGCGTTGTCTAGGCCCGCCTTGTCGGTGTTCCCGACACAACGCCCCTGGTTCATTATCTTGGCATGCCAACGTGTCCTTGTCCGGGCGTGGGAGCTCGTCGTCGGTGGAAGTGTAGTACAAGCTAGTGGAGCGTGACCCATCGACAGCCAACAAGTGGTAGAAAGCAACGAAGAAGTTGAACGGTGTTTGCACGAACATGCTAGGGCCGACACTAGCAATCGAAGAGCTGATCTAGTTGCTGGTTCGCAGTGATGGTTTTACCATCGGGTGGAGGCCAACAGCAGTCTGACGTGGTCAGGGTGCTTGATGGACTTCAATACATCTCCGTCAGTGACCCTCAACCGTGACAGCGAGCATCGCGCATGAAGGCTCGTGGGGGTCACCCTTCGGTTGTACATGCATGATCTTGTGGAGGAATTCCTCATGTAGGTGTGTCTCCGCTAGGACGCCCGTGGCATGTTCAATCTGGCCTCGCCCGTGATGACGGCGTCCGCCTGACCATTGCGTCGTTGCCGAGACCGACCGATCCTCGTAAGCACTTAGTAACCTCCGGCTTTACCGTCTTATGCCATAGCATTTTGGTGACGCTGTTATATGTTTGTGGCAGGACTCACCCTCGATGATGCCAAGCGTGCCACGACCATTTTTCTGGGGCCATACATAGCGAAGGATCACAACCTTCAGGTGTCGGTGACGGCGAACCTCGGTCGTGTGAACCAGGTGTGCGTAGCCCTTGGCATTCTAGTGCTAGAGCACCCCGAGCCCAGAAGTGGTCGGTCGTATGCTTGTGATGGCGACGGAGCGGATGCCTCCACTTCGCGCCAAGGTGCGTGATCCCCCTCATGGTGCAACCACTGTGCTCGATGGGCCCTTGTGTGGATGAAGCGGGCGAGGTTAAGAAATCCACCGCGGCGACTGAGTCGGAGTCTGGTGACTATGCAAACTCAGACCTCGAGGCCGAGGAAGTCCATCTTGCGGGCGGAATGGAGTCCCCCAGTGTTGCGAGTCCTGGGGACGACGACGTTGGTAAGCCCGAGGCTAGTGTGGGAAGCGAAGCCCTCGACACGCCCGAGGGTTTGGCTCCATTGTCACCTACCTATGAGGTCTACCCAGTGGCTGAAGTGGCGAAGCACGGTCGGGACTCTCCCACTCTTGTGATCACGGGCACGGCACCGACCACGAGGCTTCTCCGGAGGCTCAAGCGGTGAAGCGTGCTTGAGTGTCTCCTCCACCCGCAGCCTCTTGCGCGGGCTTTCGAGTGGCGCTGACGGCGTTTATGGGGACTTAGAGTCCGATGCGAACATCACAGCCCCTTAGGTACACTTTGAGGCTATTGTTGCCAATGGCACTTTGGTAGGCCTAGACATAGAGTCCACAGGTGTCAGTGGCTTCCGGTCGACATCTCCCAATCATGTGACAGGTACAAGAAACTCCTTTTCTTCTCATGACTTCATGAGACTTTCTCCGATCTGTTCCCTGACACTATCCTCGGCGTCAGTGGGCCCTCGATCTCTGGGTTGCTCACAGGACTATAGTGATGGAGCCGCTCATGGCTCGCCGGTGCTGCCATCGTGGACGTATCTTCGGGTCCCACCATTCCCGATGGCATCACCTTAGAATCCCGATGGCTCATTGTGGCGGGCTTTGTGCCTAGTTTGGAAGCACTGATGGGTTTTTAAGGGGCCACAGACTGCGTAAACATAGCCTTGGACCGCCACACGTTGTCTTCATGCAAGTTGGAGCTCTTGGAGAGCACCCTAGAGGCCACGGAGATGATGGTACGCACATGCCGACACGTCGTTTGGTGTCATCAATTTAATTGCTAAAGCTAGCTTGGCGTGTAGGCCCTTGCTCTTGCTCGAGCTGTCCAAGCGGCGAGGTACCGAGAGTGGAGAAGTCTGTAGAAGTGTCTAACAACCACGGAGGTGGATGCTATTGCCATCTAGAAATCCACCAAGGATGCCCTTGCGGCGGGTGCAGTAAAGGATGAATGCATCCGCTTCCTAGAGATAGAAGGCGTGAAGGCTATCTTCGACGCACGCGCGCAAGTGGAGTGGGCTCAATGCACGGCCGCTGAAGAGTAGGAGGGGTTGTTGCGTCAATTGCCACTCTGGAAGAGGATAAAGGCTGGCTATCTTTGGAGGTGGCTACGAGGGATCGCTTGATGGGCGATGCCTCCCTATCAGCATGAAATTCAGTGGAGGCCCTAGAGGGCACTCTGGCCGAGCTCACGATGAGGACTGGAGGATTTGTGTAGTCTACAGAGGATCAGGGAGGCATCATCACTCACGATGAACGCAGTGCGGATCTACGACAATCACTATTCACTTGCGACTACACAGATAGTCCTCGTGTTGCTCCATCTCTGGGACTATCTGCATGTGGGTGAGCTAGTGAACCGTCTCCTGGAGCTTCCAGCGGGGCGCAGAACCATGTCCAGGGTGCTATATGCAGTACACTGGTCTGTCCGCGCCTTCCACCAGTGGATATGAGAGTACATCGGTGAGGGGGCGGTGAAGGTCGCATTGAGGCGCACCCTGTATGGGAGCGAGAGTGCAGACCTTGGCACTTGGATAGGTGATTTGCCCCATAGGAGTGAGGGCAGCGAATGACTCCAACGTCCCAGCCAATAGGCAGGTGTGATACTGAGGCCCCATTGCTCCTTGTCTATGTATGTGTGTGTGTGTGACCATCGTCTAAGTATCTCCTGGATTATGAGCCATCTGCAACTACTTTCTAAGTTTCAATTATTTTTTATAATTTTGTTTTCTTAACCATGTGCTAGATCTCAAGCCTTACTACGACCATCCCAAGTAAGACGCTTAAAGGAGTGATCTTGGTTATCTAAAACTGCTAATAAGTTCATGCCTAGTGTAATGACAAGCTATCTCATGAGAAAAAATTGGTGATATCAGTTATTTTTCTTTTTTAATTCAAAAATAATGAGTTACTCCTAAGTCTGTAAGCTTTCCTGAATGAGCCAAAAATCCTAGGAGAAGTAAACCCATGCTTTAAGTAGTAATTGGCATAGCTCAATCTAAAACTCAAATTTGGTTCAAGACTCAACTTAGCCTATGTGATATGGCATGAATCATAAGAGCATCATCAGAGCAAAACTAGTCACAAAATCCAACAGAACATGATTTAGTTCAAGTTTCTCATATTTAATAGATTAGCACGGTAAAAGCTAAGATACACATAGAACGACATGATAAATCTAATAAACTAATACAAGACATGGCAAGATATAAATCAAGATATCATATCACACAAAGATAATATATAGTCAAAGCTTCATGTAGTTATTTTACGATACAAGTTGCTAAAATTAAATATGCATTATGATAAAATAGATGCAAAAGAGTCAAGCTCCCCTTCAAAATAGGCCAAAAGGACTAATAAACCCCAAATCCCCCCGTAAAGAAGTAAAACGAGAATAATTGAGAGCATTGGTGAAAATACCTACAATCTAGTGCTCTGACTTTACAAAGTAAAGCACAACATCATTGTTGTAGCATGAGCACAACAGTTGGTACAGGGTACCCTTTCTCCATAGGAGGAGATAGATCTAGAGAGAGCTAACAACATGAGAGAGAGAGCTCATGTATAAAAAGAGTGGATCTGCCTCTCTTGTACCTTTCTTGAGGGTTTATATATATGAATATGGTAGGATGGGGGATTCCCATCCCTCCCCTTAATAATTACAAAAGGTGAGGGTATATTTCTTACATTCCTCCATACTATTGGACCTGTTACACATATCCCTACACTATTGGGCCTGTTGCACACATCCCTACACCATTGGGCATGTTGCAAGGCCTAGTGATGGGGGGCTAGGCCACCCCCACAACAATCACCCTTCTCTACATGGTCTATAAGGAAATGGTGCTTGGTCCGGGTAACATCCTGAAAACTAGGATGACAAAAATCTATAATTTTCATAAACTTTTTGGCATGCATTTGTTGGCATTTGGATTTTTTTTGAGTTTTGATTGAGGTCCCCAAATAAATAATAATTCATGATGATAAACTCTGAAAGAAAAGATGTAAGTTATAGAAAATTAATTTGAATTATAAAATGAATATGAAAAGATGATCCAGAAAGTTAGGGTAGGAGAATTTACCTTAAAAGCCCTACCAAATAAATGTCAGTTGCCAAGGCTGAAAAACTAAAATGCAAGCTTAAGAAAAATAAAGCAAACCAAAAAGCTAGAGTCTATTTCAAATTCAAATCAAACACGAATAGAGTAAAGATTCAATTTAGAGACAATAAAGCATTAGGAAGCCCTTGTCATCCTAAAACTTTAAATTAATATTTAGCGAAAACCTTAGAGATTATGGTGATGCAATTTCATGTGAAACTTAAAACCTAAAACCATTTTTGCCATGTCGCAATTTGGAACTAAAAAATTATTGGAAAATTCCAAAAGAAAATTATCAAAAAGGAAAATTCAAAATTTAAAATTTAAACAGGCCTAACCCACTAGGCCAAGCCCATTTCCTTGGCCTGCTGGGCCGGTGGCCTGGCTCATAGTCGACCTAACCACAGCTAGCCGCATAGGGTGTGCTCTGACGCCCCTATGCCTGCGTCGTGCGCGAGCTGTGCTCTGACCATGGTGTCACTCCGGTCGCTGTTCCACGCTAGCGCCCGCATGTGTCCGACCGTGGTTGCCTCATCTCACTCTGCGCATGCCTATCCTTCCTTCACCCCATGGCTTGCTTCTCTCCCTCTCCTCTCGATCGCAGCCATGCCGCCATATGGGCTCCCACGCTGCACCCTTCACCCCTATAAAACATCACAACCTCCCACCGGCCGAATCGAACCATCGAGCCTCATTGCTCGCTGGTGGGCTTTGTCTTTCCCAACTCTGGCAATTCAGGAGTCCACCGATTAAAGCCTCCTATCACCAATTCCGTCAGCCAGGGAACCTCCGTGACATCGCCAACCCAACGCCGCCACCCTCGTGAACTGCCACCACCCGAAGAAGCTCTGGTGCCATGGTCCTGCCTCCGCTGCCTAGGTCTCACATCGACAGGCCTCATTGGGTTTCCAAAAGCTTCACCGGTCACCTAGGTAACCTCCTCCCATCCCGTAGATGCTCCCCACTCGAGGAAACGACCCAATTCCTCTACCACCCTAGCACCATGCTGCGATTGCCTTCACTGGATGAGCTCATCTCCGGCACCATACCGATCGACTTAGCCAGCGAGAATTGTCCCGAAGGTGCACGCCAACTCAAAGATCTCGTTTTGCCAGTGCTCATGTCTAACCACCCCTTCCACCGCCGGCGGTGAGCTTTGCTTTCTCCTCGACGGGGAAGAGAACTATAGCAGGGTGATTAATTTGAATTTGGATTAATTAGTACTAATGGTCATGGTTTAATTACACTAAGCAATCATTGTCATGTGGGCCCTCTGGTTTAGTTATAAGGTAAATTCGATGACACGTGGGCTCCCTGCTAAAAATTCATTTAAGATCACTTAAGTGCTATACGCTGAGCCATATGACCTTTTTATGAATGACATGCGGCCAAGATAGGCCTTATATTATAATTTATTTTATTGTTTATCTTATTCAATTGATTTCTGGCATGATTTTTATGGACTAATAACCCACTTACATCGTGCTTAAGGCTAAAGGAAAAACAATCTCTACAGATGGCTACCTAGAGAGTCACCAGGGTGCAGGCTAACACCAACTCTGAAGCACAAGCCAATGTCAACGCCAACCAAGGAGCCCCACATGCAGATCGTGGTAGAGGCAGGGGTCAAGGAGTTGACCTCCCTCCACCCCCGGTCAATCCCACCATGGCGCAAGAAATGGCACAGCAGACCTTAATCCTGCAAGCTACCCACACTAGCCAACAAGCAAGCGCCAGCAACCACAGTTCTAAGCTAGCCAATTTTATATGGACTAGGCCCTTAATATTTTTTTCTACTAACGAACCACTCGAGGTTGGGGACTGACCTCGAGATACTGAGAAGAAACTGCAGCTCGCCAAATGTGCAGAAGAAGATAGGGTAGCTTTCGCCACCCACCAACTCAAAGGAGCGGCAATAGCTTGGTAGGATAACTACTTTTCTACTCAAGGCAATGGGAGTCCTATGACCGAGGACAAGTCTGAAGAGGAAGCTGAAGGTCAAGGAGCAGCTACAGGAAAAGCTACAGAAATAGATGGAGGAGCCAACCAAGCCAACCCAGCCAACTAGGCCAATCAAACCCGTCAAGCTCATTAGGCCATAGCTTGGAGAGAGTTCAACATGGCCTTCAGGACCAACTTTGTTCTGCAGGGATGATGCGAATGAAGAAAAATGAATTCCGCACCCTAAAGCAAGGGAACATGTCAGTCGGCGAGTACCTCTCGAAGTTTAACTAGTTGGCACGCTACGCTCCGAAGGATGTGGTGGATGAGGAGAAAATGGACCAGTTCTTTGAGGGTATGAATGAGGATCTATGTGTGCAACTCATCATCTAGGAGTTCTCCAATTTCCACCATCGATCAATCAAACACTCATCCTAGACAACAAAAGGAAGAACTTGGACTCCAGCAGCAAACACAAGCAAGCTATCCAAAGGCCACAAGAGAGGTTCATTTAGAAGTTCTTCAATAGTCCCTCCATTCCTAGGCCAATTTAGCCACGAAAAGTTCCAGCTTTAGCACCTCGCCCAAGCAGTGGCTCGTTCCAAACTCCACGCCCTGTAGGCCAATCCGTTGGAGCAAACCCTATCGCTAACCTCAACTACTATAGTTGTGGTGAGAAGGGTCATTTCGCCTATAGCTGCCCACAATGTCAGATGACACTTGTAAAGTTCTACCTGGGAAGCACACCAGGCCATGGATAGACATCAGCCCCCAACAAGGGATATCAAACCCCTCAGGCCAACAAGGCGGCATCGACCCCTCACCGTGGTCGAGTAAATCATATCACTACTGAGGAAGCCGCAAGAGTGCTGATGGGTACGTTTTTTTTTGTCAAGGCAATACCTATGCATATTCTGTTTGATTCTAAGGCTTTGTATTCTTTTATAACTTGGAAGTATATGGATAATCTTAAATTACCCACTTACCAGTTAAGGAAACCAGTAGTACTTAGCTCGTTTGGAGGATTAATCACTGCCGCCTTAGTAAGCAATGGGGTAGAAATCACCATGGAAGAATTTGGGTTCCTAGCAGACTTAATAGTCATGAACTCCCATACATTGGATATCATCCGCGGATGGATTGTCTAGCTAGACATGAAGGAGTTATAGACTGTGCTACTAGAAGAGTGAGTCTGACCAAATGTCCTAGGTTAACGATAGAAGTCAAGGTAGACCGACCCTATCGCCAGGGGCGTGCAGTCTATCATTTGGATGAGGTGCCTCTGGAAGGAATGCTAGTAGTACAAGACTACCCTGAAGTGTTCCTAGAAGGATTACCAGGTATGCCCCTAACAGAGACCTTTATCATCAACTTGAAGCCCGGTACAGCCCCGATTGCCAAAATACCTTATAGGATGCTCGCCGATGAACTCAAAGAGCTAAAGAGGCAAATTCAAGAGTTGTAGGATAAGGGTTTTATCAGGTCTAGTTCCTCCCCTTGGAGATCCTTAGTACTCTTCGTGAAGAAGAAAGATGGTACTATCTGAATGTGCGTATATTAAGTCCTTGAATGAAGTTACCATCAAGAATAAGTACCCATTACCTAGAATAGATAACTTGTTCAACCAACTTGGGGGAGACATAATATTATCTAAGATTGGCTTGAGTCAGGTTATTATCAATTAAAGATCAGGACTGAAGACATTCCAAAGATAGCCTTCACTACTAGATATGGACCTGTATGATTTTACAATCATGTCCTTTGGTTTAACTAATGCCCCGGCCTACTTCATGAACCTCATTAATAAGTCTTCAAGAATACCTTAACAAGTTTGTGGTAGTATTCATCGATGACATCCTTTTCTACTCCAAAAATGTTGAAGAACATGTCGAGCACCTGCGATTGGTCTTAGAAAAGCTGAAGGAGCACCAACTATACGCCAAATACAGTAAGTGTGAATTCTGGCTAAAGGATATTAGCTTTCTTGGCCATATAGTATCCTCGGGAGGTGTGTCCGTTGATCTAGCCAAGATAGATGTAGTATGATAATGGAAGTAGCCTACCATTGTGCTTTAAGTATGAAGTTTCCTCGAATTGGCTGGATACTACAGAAGGTTTATCAAAGGATTTTCTCAGATTGCTAAACCATTAACACATCTACTCAAGAAGGAAGAGAAGTTTGAATGGACAAAAGCATGTGAAGAAAACTTTCAAGAGTTAAAGAAGAAATTAACCTCCACCCCTGTGTTAATTCTGCTAGACATACGCCAGGATTTTGAGGTATATTGCGGTGCCTCACGTCAAGGACTTGGGTGTGTATTAATGCAAGAGGAAAAGGTCATGGCCTATGCATCGAGACAACTTCGCCCTCATGAAGAAAATTACCCAACCTAATACTTGGAATTAGCTTTGATAGTTCATGTCTTGAAGATTTGGTGGAAATATTTGATCAGTAACCACTATGACATATATACCGATCATAAGAGCCTCATGTATATATTCACATAGTCGGACCTCAACCTAAGGCAAAGAAGATGGCTAGAATTGATCAAAGATTATGACTTAGATATTCACTACCACCCTGGAAAGGATAATGTGGTAGCTGATGCCTTGAGTCGTAAGTCACACAATAAATCTCATGGTTCAACAGTAATAGCCTAGGCTCCACAAGGAACTGATGGCACTCAACCTAGTGATAGTAGAACAAGGTACCATAGCCGCCATGGAGATAGAACCAAGTATAGAAGAGCAGATCATAACCTCACAGAAGAACCCAACCGTCCTGCACCTTAAGCGCCTCATGGCAAAGGGAAAGGCTTCAAAAATGGCCGAGGACCAACAAGGTATCCTGAGGATGGGAAACACATCTTTGCTCCCCACCAAAAGGACCTTAAGGACCTAATACATAGGGAGGCCTACAGCTCAGCATATTCCCTCCACCCTGAAAGTATCAAGAAATACCAAGACCTGAAGCAGTGGTACTAGTGGCCACGCACGAAGAGAGACATCGCTGAGCATGTTGCCTGCTGTGACGTATGCCAAGGAGTTAAAGTTGAACATTAGAGACTAGCAGGATTGTTGCAGCCCTTGCAAATTCCCAAGTGGTAGTGGAAGAAGTCGGAATGGACTTCATCACTGGGTTACCATGAACCAATCAGGGTATGATTCCATATAGGTCATGGTGGACAAACTAACCAAAGTTGCTCACTTCATTCTCATCAGGACCACCTATAAATGAAACAAGCTGGTAGAATTGTACATGTCTTGTATCGTGTGCTTACACGGTGTGCCAAAAAGGATAGTCTCAGATTGAGGTTCACAATTTACCTCACACTTCTGGGCTAGCCTTCACGAAGCACTCGATACTAATTGGATTTTAGTACTGCCTACCACCCTCAAACGGATGGCCAAACAGAGAAGGTAAACCAGATCCTTGAGGATATACTTTGAGCCTACGCATTAGACTTCACTAAGGATTGGGAGAAATGCCTTCCCTATGCCAAATTTGCCTATAACAATAGCTAACAATCCAGCCTAAAGATGTTCCCGTTTAAAGCCTTGTACAAAAGAAAATGCTAAACTCCTCTGCATTGGTCAGAAGTAGGAGAGAGCTATATCTTCGGACCAAAGACTTTGAAGCAGGATGAAGAGAAGGTCTGCCTTATTATGGATCAACTACAAGCAGCCCAATTAAGGCAGAAGAGTTATGTTGACAGAGGCGTAGGCCTCTAAACTTTGAGATCGGAGATAATGTTTACTTGAAGGTATTGCCTTTGCGAGGAGTTAGTAGATTCCAGGTCAAAAGAAAGTTTGCCCCACGATATGTTGGGCCATTCCCAATCGTGGCCAAGAAAGGAGAAGTAGCCTACCAGTTAGAGCCGTCTACGAGTCTAGCTAATGTGCACAATGTATTCCATGTATCACAACTTAAGAAATATCTTCGAGTGGTAGAAGAACAAATTTCGTTAGAGACAATCATTCTTGAGAGCGACCTGACCTACCAGGAGCGTCCTATCAAGATCCTCAACGTCGTAGAGAAGAAGACAAGTAATCAGACCATTCGCCTATGCAAAATGCAATAGAAGAATCATACCAAGAAAGAAACCACCTGGGAGCACAAAGACCAATTGAGGATAGATTACCCCTACTTGTTTTCAGACTAGGCTGAATCTTGGGGTCGAGATTCTTTTTAAGGAGGGTAGACTTGTAACATCCTGAAAGCCAGGATGACAAAAATATATAATTTTCAAAAAAATTTCGGCATGCATTAATTGGCATTTGCATTTTTTGTGAATTTTGATTGAGGTGTCCGTCCTCCCTTCACCCCTACTCCCTTCTCTCCTTCTCCTCTCGGCTGGCGAGCCAGCGCCATGCCGCGCCATGCCCTACCCTAGTGCCACGACCCCGCACGTCCCCGACCGAGCATGCCATCAACGACATCGCCTCACACCACTCCCCCTCCCACCAGCCAGAATCGAACCACCGCGCCTCACAGCTTGCCGGCGGGCTCTGTCTTCCCCAACTCCAGTGATTTGGGAATCCGCTGATTAAATCCTCCTCCGACCAATTCCGCGTGGCCAAGGCACCTCTGTGATGTCACCAACCCGACCCTACCACCCTCATGAGCTATCACCACCCAAGAAGCTCTAGTGCCATGGTTCTGCCTCCGCCACCTAGGTCTCACATCGACAGGACACACCGTGCTTCCTCAAGCTTCACCGTCGCCCAGGTAGCCTCTTCCCATCCCGTAGATGCTTCCCACCCAAGGAATTGGCCCAATTCCCCCTCGATCGCCCTAGCACCATGCTCCAGTTCCTCGGTCGCCCGAGCTCATTGTCGGCCACCATACTGGTTGACTTAGCCGGCAGGAAATGGCCTGGAGGTGCGCGCCAACCCATAGATCCCGTTTTGCCCATGCTCATGTCTGACCACCCCTTCCATCGCTGGCGGTGAGCTCCGCTTCTTCCTCAATGGGGAAGAGAACTATAGCGGGCTGATTAATTTGAATTTGGATTAATTCATACTTGGCAAAAAAGGAAAACAAAAAAAAAACAAGAACTATTCTATCTACACGCTTCCCAACAATGTTTGTTTTACATCTTTGAAATATTTTTACTAGAATCACCATCGATGTAGTGGATTCGAATTAAAGTTGAACTATATCAACCATTAGGTATTCTTTATCATGCAATAAAAGCTTAGGATGGTTGATTACATCAGCTAAGAAAAAAAGAGAAATATTGTAGAAATTCTCCCAAAAATTTAAAAAATATCTAGCCATTAATTTAGTGGACGCTAATTATGTTTAGCAATACATAACCAATGGATGTACCTAATAATGATAATTTCTAGAAATTCTCAAAAAATAAAAGCATCTAGCTCTTAATTAGCTAAACCCTTCTTATGATTAACAAATCATAACCAATTATTTTTCTTGACCATGGTATGCATGCACGTATAGCTAGGGAACTCTTGTATAAAATTAAGACATGAGATACTAGAGATAGAATTGAACTCAAGCGTTTCACGCACAAACAAGATCTTGCCTACAATATCCATTGTAATTTGGACTTTTAACTATATTATTATAGATACAACTATTGTCTCTATTACTGGAGATGCCGATTAAAAATTATAAAGAGCAGGTATTTTCTCCCAAATATATAATGTATATTATTTGTTTAAATATACTACTATACATTAATATCACATATGAAACCAATTTCACAAACATGTAAATTAAATCAAATTGATAAGGTTCTAAATATTCTAATATTTGAATTCTTTCATGTGATTTATAATCCTTTATTTTTTTTTCATGTGGTTCATTTATTATCCATCACATATGTATCACTAAACCAATTAAATATGATCTAAGAATTATACCCGCGTAGGAGTGTGGGCCACAATGCTAGTTATATGCTAGAAATACAAGTATTTTAGAGTTGCTAATAAAAAAGAGAAATATGCTACGAATTCACACAAAAAGCAAAACATCTAGTCCTTAATTTGGTGGGTCCTAATTTTTAAGGCTTATATTTGATAGTTGAGTTAGCAATATAATAATCTATCTATATTTATTATAATTATACACTTAGAGAAAGATCTTGCCATCAATCTGTTGGACACGAGTCATAACAGCTCAGATTAAAAAAAGACTTTTTGTCAAGTCAATTCAAATTAAGAGAACAGTTCAAATTAAGAGAAGTTTGGAATTAAAAATAAACACAAATTAGCAACTTGATTTCCATACGATTTCTAAAACAACACCACAAATAACTATAATTCAAAATAATAATTCAACAAAAAATAGCAAATCAAAATAAATAGTTCATGTCAAATACAATCCAAATTAAATAAATTGTGAATAAAAAATAAAATAAAATTAGCAATTTGATTTCCATATGAATTTCAAACTAAACCCTTTAAATCACTAAGTTTAGAATAATAATTAAAATAAAATAGAAATGGTTTTCTGTATGAATTCTAGGCTAAAACTAGAAAGAAATCCACATGATTAGATATTTGATTTGTAAATGAATTTGAAATTTATCTATTATATACTAAGATTCGATTACAGGCCATTTAGAGTTTCACTATACAAAAATCTAGTCATGAATTTGGCAGACCCGAATAATAACAGCTTAGATTAAAAGAACTAATCCATATCAAGTACAATCCAAATTAAGAAAAATAAGAAATAAATAATAAATAAAAATAGCACTTTGATTTTTCATACGACTTTTAAAGTAATATCCATAAATAACTAAAATTCACAATAATAATTAAACAAAAATTGGCAAATTAAAAGAAAGAGTTTATGTCGTGTACAATCTAAATTAACTAAAAACTGGAATAAAAAAATAAAATAATGTTAGAAATTTCATTTCCATGTGAATTTTAAATTAACTTCCTAAAACGTTAGATTCAAAATAATAATTAAAATAGTAGAAATTGGTTTTTATATGAAGTTCAGCATAAAACTAAAAAGGCATCCACGGCAAGTACGATCTAAAAACATGCAAATTTGAAATAAAAATTAAAGGTTGGTTAGTTATTTGATTTTTAAATGAATTTGAAACCTATCTATTATACTAAAAGTCAATGACAAGCCTTTATAAGTTGCTAGAAAAAATAGAAATATGCTAGAAATCCTCAAATAAAGAAAAACATATGTCCATCGATTCAGTGGACCCTGATTATGATCAGTTAACGATTACCCTTGGATGTCTTAAATAAAATAGGAAATCTTATAAGACAAGACTACCATTATAGATTCTAGATGGACTTAATAAATAAAAAGAATCCTAGATGGTTCATACTAAAAGTCGTATACAAGAGAAAAAGAAGGACATGGGCATGCGAAATAAATGAGTAAAAACCATGTATGAGAATAAAAAAAAGTGGCACTCACCAAGAAAAAAGGAGAAGCAGAAAAAAGACAGGATATATTTTACCTGCACGCTTCCCAACAACATGTATTTTACAACTTTGATATTTTTTGCTAGAATCTCCATAAATGTGGTGGATTCTAATTAAAGTTGGATTATATCAACCATTGGGTATTAGTGTTATCTGATAAATGGGAATAAGTGCTAGAAATTCTCAAAAAAACAAAAGCTCTAGCTCTTAATTAGGTGGACCTTTATGATGAATAACAAGTCATAACCAATGATTTTTATTCATTTATGGAAGTGCGTATGAAGTTGATTTGCACCGCGGTATGCATGAATGTATAGTTGGGGAACTCTTCTACGAAGCTAAGATGCGAGATGCTAGAAATAAAATTGAACTCAAGTGATCCACGCATAGACACGAATTTGCCTACAATATCCATTATATTTTGTATTCTTTTAATTGTGTTAATATGGATACAACTATTGGCTCTATTATTAGAAATGCCGATTAAAAATTATAAAGAACAAGTATTTCCTCCCAAAGATATGACCTTTATTCTTTGTTTTAACATATACTACTATACATTAATGTGGGGAACCCTTGGGCGCGGTAGCACTCGTAGTTGTCGTATGTGTTCTGTACTATTCCCATGATCAGTAGTTAGTACACACATTCACATCATTGGGCTCACATTCATACACATCGCACATAAATAGTTCACAACAAAAGGGGTCATATATATGCGTGTGTGTGTGTGCATGACATAAAAGAGTCTATACACATAAGGCCGACTGCCAAATAACATCAGAGTCTTGAACAAAATGCAGTGAAAGTCTAATAATAAAAGTATCCAGTGATATGCCATCATAACCCGCAGGCAACCGGCAGGAGTCAAACCCTAGAAAGACCCCTCGTTGAATTCCCCAATGCTAGGGACGAAATACGCATCGTCGGGCACGTAATCTTCATTCTCTAATCAACAATAATTTAAGCAAGGTTGAGTATATTGTATACTCAGCAAGACTTGTAGTGTATCACAAAATTTTTTATATATATATGCAAGGGTATCAAAGAATAAGGCTCTATACTAAGTTATTTTCAGCATAAAGTAGATTTCATTTTGCAATATCGATAAGTAATAATTTGCAAAAGGAATTGTAAAGAACATTTGACATATAATGAAATAGCATTTGTATAATTTCCATAACAGTAGCTCACATCCATTCGCAGCCTTCCTCGACTGAGAACATCGCACAAATCCCACCCATAGACATGGCACATGATTAGACATTCATGCCATCCCATATGTTCAGTGAAGCAGTTTTAAAACGAAAAAACTATACCCTTTGTGGCTACATCCAAACTTGCTCATGACCGTGAGCATGGTTATTTAAATAGTTTTTAACACTCTACAGAGGTTATACAGTTTTACCCACACGAGATAATCAAACACACTGTTGGCCATTACAAGCTTCTTTGGGCGTGTGACGATAGTGATTATCTTATAGCCTTAGGTTATATAGTCCAAACCTTGCACGAGCCCAATGAACACCGAACATCTCTCAGATCCATCCCATAAGAGAGTGTTCGAATCCTCGCTTAGGATCATCCCCTAAACGAAGACCCTCACTTAGGTCCGTCCCCCAAGTGGGAGTTCTTCACCGTTGTATTAGCAAGTTTTGGTCCTAACACCTTAGTGAAGGGAGTCCTTATGAGGAAGCCTAACCGGAGTGCCCTCACTGCATCTATGCCTACCACAATGCAAGGTTAAACCTAGACAACTTAATCAACTGAATGCCAGAGCCCATATAGCACGTGTGGTAGTACGGTGTGACTTAAATGTGCGGCAATAGCGTTTGGTCCTTAATTAACCCGGACGAGAGTCTCCCCCTATATACATGTGAGATTCCCTATCACATTTGACAGTGTATCATATAACTCACCCGTATCCAACAACTAGGTTTTTCATTTATTTGACACCAAAGTAACAGAGGTTCTCCCTTTGGTCCAATATTTTTAAACCATCATGCCCACATGTAAATTTGTTCGAAAGATCAAACTTAGCAAAAACTAGTGCTTGGCTAAGCATATAGAACATGTACTCAAAGTAATATACCCAAATTTTTGGCATCAGGTATGTCTAACCATGTCCTAAGGGTTACAACGGTGATGATATCAAATTTGCAAGGAAGGTTCAATGCATATGAGTGGTCATAACTACCATTGCCCACAGTATAGCAGTTTTAGTGGAACATACACGCATGCATAATAGATTTTGCAAACAATATACAATAATAGAAATATTGGGATCAATATGGTCAAAGGGGTGCTTGTCTTGCTCCTGTTGCTCAGAGAATGTTTTCGATGCGTTCTCAGCGTTGTCAGGCGTGGGGTTGTCTATCCGATAAAATTTAGATGAAAGCAAATAAGAGCAAAATAAACAGAGACAATAATAAAATATTTTTATACAATCAAGAAGATCATGATTTTAGAAGAATTTAGAAATAAATATCACTAAGTTTAGAGTTCATATGCAAAAGTTATAAGCGTTTGAGTTTTGGTTTGGTTTGAATTGTCTCCTCTCGGTTGGTACGGTACTCATAACAGCTACCAATGTTCTTCCGCTGCTACAGTATTTAGACAGTCCGAGTTCCTCATACCGTCCACGGTGCTTCAACTACGCAAGTCTTCCAAGCACCGAAGGATACTGTAGCTTACGACTACCAACTATCGACTAGGTTCTGTATGTTTCCAACTACCGACCTGGTATTGTAACTATGTTTCCTACTACCGACCTGGTATTGTAACTTATGACTACCGATTGGGTACTACAACTTACAAATATAGAATTACGGCCGATATACTACACTTATGACTGACCTACATTTTCTCACCACTACTATACTTATGACCGATCTATTGTAGTCAAGGATTACGAGCCCAGCTGTGGTCAAAGTTTTTGACACAGTGGTGTTCGAAGACGTCAACTCCAGCAGTGGTCAAAGATTTCGACTACGACTGCGGTTGAAGATTTCGACAACGACAGCTGTCAAGGATTTCAAAAATGGTAGAGGTCAAAGATGTCAACTATGGCTGAGGTCGAATATCTCAACAACGGCGATGATCGAAGATCTCGACAATGGCTACGGTCGAAGATCTTGACAACAGCGGTGGTCGAAGATCTCGACAGTAGTAGCGGTCGAAGATCTCAACACAGCAGCGGTCAAAAGTTTTGACACGGTAGCGGTCAAATATCTTGGGTCAGCAGCGATCAAGGATTTCAACACATCAGCGATTGAAGGTTCCAACTTCACCTGATACGGTTTCGTTCTCAAGTTCGACTACTACTTTTTTTTCTCTTCGAGTAACTTCGCTTACTTTATTTCTCTTTTTAACTTCCCATACTCTAGGGGGAGGAGGAGCTCTCAGGAGGTGAAGATGGTGCTGGAGGAGTGGAAGAGGTTGGTGTCGGAGATGCTGCTGGCGGCGAAGAGGAGGTTCTTGGCGTCAGCATAATCCAACAAAAGAGAAGCTACAAAGAAAAAAGGTGCACATGAGCCTGCTTGCATACATCCGAAGGTACAGACGAAAGGAACCGAGGTACGGCTCACCGGAGAGAGAAAAATCTTACGATGGCGTCCTGGTCGGAGATGAAGAAGAAGACTTAGCTCGAATGTTCCACCGCACGAGAAGTCAAACAAATGAGTAGGGTGCTTAAGGGAGAGGAAAGCGTATTGAGGCAGAGTTGGGGAGGAGAGAAGCTCACCAGAGAAGCTAGCACACAACGTCGTGCTCACCGACATCACGTACGACTTCAGTTTTCTCGACGTTCCAAAGAGCAGAGTGCTCAAGAATCATGCGCAGGAGACCGAGAGGGCGACCTGAAATCCAAGGTGCAAATGGGGGCTTTATAGGTACATAAGAGTTGAGGGCTGAGCACGAGTTCTTCGAGTGCGATCGAAAACTCGCCATGCATGTGAGGCACGGGCGGGGGCAAGGGGGAAGATATGCGTCGCATTTGAAGCAGCAGGTAGGCAGGGTTGGAAGTAGCAGAGGAGAAACCGGGGGCGCAGCGTCTAAAACCGGGGGTAGGTCGAGCCACGACCATGGCAGAGCTGGCGAAGGCGCATGAGGTGGAAGACGATCTCTGCGCTCGAGCCCCACACAGTTGGGAAAGGGATAGAGAGGTGAGGTGAGCCGAGAGGTTTCAGACATCTATTAGACTCATCAGATATACTCGAAAGATTATGAAAATCTTTGCAAATGCTCCTGACATAGAGTTAATGATTGTGTATATTTTTTTAGAGTTTTATCTTCTCTTGATTCTTGTAAAATAATCTGACAAGACCTCTTATTTAATTTAAATATACTTGTTTGATTTGGATTCAATCTTGATTTATATTTCATGCACTTTGACTTTTCTAAGTCAAATTTTTCCGAAGAACTTCAATAAAAGCCAAGAAAGAGTAAATATATGCAACAAAATTTAAATTACCCTTATTTTTATATTCTTTAGGATTTCAGGATGTTACAATTAATATAAAAATTAAACCAATTCTACAAAGATGGAAATTAAATCGAATTAAAAACATTGTAAAAATTCTAATATTTGAATTATTTCGTGTAATCTACAACCTCTTATTTTTTGTATATAATAACTTTATTATGTACCGCTAAACTAATTAAATGCGCTATAGGCATGATGCCACGTAGGTTCACGGGCCACCGTGCCAGTTAACTCTACCGTCCAAAAAATGGGGGTGTTAGACTTCATGACCAGCTTGGGCTTCCAGAGTGGGTGTGGATCACATATTCACATACCTCCCTGGAGCGTCTCTATACACAGATGGCAACGGACACAAATCCACTAGGTTTTGCTATCCTAAACCCGTGCCCATGAAAGTTGGACGTGCCCGCTAAAAAACTCATGCCCGTGACGGGAGCAGATTTTTGCCCGACCCATGCCCACTTGGGTAGCGGGTACCCACGGTCGCTGTGTGCCGACAACAAGCTGTGCAGATTGAGCAGTGCGGTGCTTAGCAAGTCAACAATAAGTTCAATTTATATGCTAGTATGCATGAAACAAGCAACGACAAATCCACAATGCACATCACTAGTTCACTCTACCAATTCTCAATTCATAGTTCACTGAGACATAGCATATCATTATAAGTTCACAGTTCACAACTCTGTTAAAACTAAAAGGAGAGACATCAACTGCTCCTTGTACTTGACTAATAGGCTATGGGCTGGGCTGGTTTGCCTAGGAGGCTGGGAGTCTGGGTTTATAACTCCTATGGATCGGGTTTATATTACCCATGGGTTTACGGGTTTGGGTACTATAGAACGCGTGCAGAACCCGGCAGACCCGATGGGTTGGGCTTTTTGCCCATTAAAAGATCCATGTGTTAGGAAATTGACTCAGACCTATGCCCTAATAGAGTAAAAACCCATCAGGTATCGGGTTTTCGATACCCATTGCCATCTCTAATCGAGCAACAGCACCGTCAACATTTGTCTTCAACACCCCCGGGGGAGACGGAATCCACTGCTTTGTGTGCTCGCCGCTGCTCGGCTGCCTCCAGAGTGGCTTTGGAGCATGATCAAAGCCACTCCCTACTAACTCAAGATCATGTACATACTTATTGGTGAGGCCAAAGTAGTTAGCGGGTTTTCCTTTTTTTCCACACGACCTTTGGCGCGATTAGGGATGTAAACAGAGCGGATACGGACGGATATTGTTTATCTCGTATCCTTTACTATGGTTTTGTCGAGTCGGAGTCGGACACGAATAGTACCGGATACGAATACAAATACGGATATTATCGGTCACAAATATGGAGCGAATACATGCTGCTCCGAATACGGTTAGTTTCGGTCATGAATATTTGATCGGAAAATACGCGAAAGCAAATTTCACATGTTGACAGGACAAGTTAAACAACAAGTAAATTCTAACTAGTAAAGTAGTAAGTAAATGATATTGACTAGTTAAACAAGTAGTAACTAATTAGCTACATGTCACATGGTTTAAAAGTACGAATTGTCCATAGACAAATAGTCAAGTACATCACTAGTTCATTTAACTTCATTACATTTAATAAATGATTCCACAAGGCCTTTGTGCCCCTTAAGGTCTCACATCGAGCTTTGTGAGGATATTTATTGCACTGCACCTTAAGTTGTTTGTTCTTTCCACCATTTTTTTGTGTCAACAATCATCGTGTATTTAATATAGTGGTCCCAAACCTTCGAGATACATTTCTTCTGCTTCTTCTCAGCAGGCTCAACTTCTCCGGTGCAAGTCACAGTCTCAGTAATAACCGTATGCTTATGGCTTAACATAGATTTTCAATCAGAAAGCATTCTATTTTTTACTGAACAAGCGTAGAGTGTAAAGGAGAAACTATCAAGTAACTATCTGTTTTTGTATCCGGTAACTATCCGAGAAAATTCCCGGATAGTTCCGTATCCGTCGGATAATGTTTTTTCCGAATTTGTTTCTGTATCCGACAAAAATATCTGACTCTATTTCCGTATCCGACAAAACTTTCGGATATCCAAAAATTTACTCTAAATTATATCCGAATTAAAATGGACGAACGGTCGGTTAAAAAATATCCGTTCCACTTGCATCCCTAGACGCGGCCCGATCAAAAACGGCGCATTCACGTGTGCACTAATCCAATCGCACAAGCAATGCTACTCATTGGCCAAGTGAAAGTGCACGCCGGTTGATCACTTGCACCCCCATTTCGATCAGACAGCAACTCCTCCAGCCCCGCCTCACTTCGCCGTGCATCCGGCCGCGTTTATAACGGATGATGCACGCACGCACGCCGCCGGCCTAGTGGCAGACAAAGACGGCACCGCGCAGCCCATAACCCATCTCGCCATCGGATGATCTGAACCGAGCATACTGCACTGGCCGGGAAAATAATATCAAGCTACCTAGTGTACGTCTGCTGAGAAAGTAAGAATATGTCAAGATGGGGATGTATCAATTTCGCCGAAATTTTAGAAATTCCGGTCCCCTCCGAGATTATTTTGAAAGACTGAAATTTGAGTTCGAATTCAAATCTTGAGATGAACTTCAAATATTAGAGCAAGTTTCTTATATTTTTACCTCTATTTCATTCATATCCAATATCTAGTTCATCTTACCCATCTTTGATAACGTTTTCTCAAAATTCTAAAGTTTCATCAAAATCCAAATTTAAATTACCAAAATTTGAATGAAGTTACCAAATTTTGAACGAAATTACTGAAATTTTGGTGATTTCAGTAATTTTGCTACCCTCTGAAAAAAAAATTTCAAATGAAATTGTTAACCCCGGATGTGTCAAGCGCACGAAAAATTGCGAAACCATCTTCTCGGCGTGGGATCATCGATCCTGAGATCAATCAACGTCTTCATCGAATCGATCGGAAATTGGGGACGAGAGTTTACATGTTAGCATCACTACTACAAAAGCCTAATACTAGACGGTCAATCACAGACGATTTAACAAAACCGTCTGTGATCGATACTAACATAGAGCGGTTTTAATTTGGACACCGTCTGTGTTGGTGGCGTCGGAGAAAACGAGTATCACAGACGGTTCTTACCGATGAACCATCTGTGATAATTTAGTATCACAGACGGTTTGTGTTAAAAATCGTCTGTGATAATGTGAATTATCACAGATAGTTTTTTTATTAAAAACCGTCTGTGATAATGACCCTAGGCATTTATTGCGCTGCTCCGAACCGCATGTTTCTTTATTTCGATCCAGATCTAGCATGTGCTTCACTCTTTCGCTCAGGAGGCAAGCTAGGCGATTTCAGGCCAATTAATTAGGTGGGAGGAGGCAGAGATTGAGCTTTGAAGATTCATACTTTTCTGGTTGCTCTAAATATGGTTAGTAATGAAATTTATTTTTCTTTATATTAAATTTAGATGTAAGTAATTGGTGAGTGTTATTGAAGATGGTTTGCAAAATTGTTGGTTATATAATAGCTGTTGTATTTATAATATGAATTAAGCTAGCAAAGCCTGAATGCATGTGATGTATATATATGCAGTAATAATTAATTAATTCAATTTTTAATACTAAATTGTTATATATATACATAACGTAGGACCGAAGCTGGATGTATGCCGTGAGCCGTGTGAATTAATTGATTGATTTGCGAAATGGATGCCTTATGTTTGTGAAATGGAATGTGATGTGAATTGGATATTTTATGTTTGTCAAATGAATTGAGATGTGAATTGTATGTATACATCTACTTGTTCATCTGCTTGTTTCAGATGACATGGCTAGGCTAGAATTTTTAGAGGCTAGCCAATAAACAGAAATAGATTTAGGGGTACAAAGAATATCACAAACGGTTAAAAACCGTCTGTGATATTTGCACCACAGACGATTCGATAGCCGTCTGTAATGACCTCGTATCATTACTGACCTATAAATTCAGACGGTTCACAAAACCGTCTGTGATGATGTTTTTGAACCGTCTATAATAACATTTTCTGTAGTAGTGCATGCATCGTTAAGATGCATGGTTTGCACATAATACATACATTTCCTATGGAGATAGCTAGTGTATCCATTCGCCCCAGCGGTGGATACTGAGGTGGTGCTCCAAACGGTAAAAGCTATAAGTTTTGATTTCTGCTATAAGTTTTTGGTTATAATTATATTGTAGTAGTTAGATTTTCTAGATAGAAAATGAAAAATAAAAAATTGAAAAACACAGCTACATCTTTTAAGATAATGTAAAAAAAATACGAATAAAAGACCAATAAAATCGAAGTTAATAAGCAGACCTGTTTCAAGTGGAGCGGGGCCTAAATCGCCGGTCACAATCAATACGATCGACCATGGCGACCAACAAAAATTGACATTTCCACGATCGCAAATTGTTCTACAGTAGTAAAAATATCCGCTCTTCCCATGCGTGTATAAATAAGAACGCATGCGGCATGATCGCTAGCTCGTAAGCCATAAGCGAACTAATTAACCCACGAAATGGCACCGATTCATCCCAGCCCACGCCGCCTTTGCGCCGCCGCATTGCTTGTGCTGGTGACCACTGCCGTCGCCGTTGCCGCCGCGACGCGCGGGGAGCCCAGGCCGCGCCGAGGAGTGCTGCTCACCATGGCCGCTCGGCACGAGCGGTGGATGGCCAAGTACGGGCGCGCGTACGCGGACGCCGACGAGAAGGCGCGCCGGCTGGACGTGTTCAGGGCCAACGCAGAGCACGTCGACGCCGTCAACCGCGCGGGCAACCGCACGTACATGCTCGGCCTTAACCAGTTTTCCGACCTCACCGACGACGAGTTCGTCGAGGCGTACCTCGGGTACCGTCACCAGCACGGCCTTCGTCCTGAGGAGGACATGGTAGCGGCGGCGGCGATGTCGAAGGACGCCGCCGTGGAGGATGGCCAGGACGACCTGCCAGACAGCGTGGACTGGAGGGCTCAGGGCGCCGTCACGGAAGTCAAGAACCAACGCTACTGCGGTAACAAGATTGCAGTGCTTGAGCCATGCACAGCATAGGCCTAGCCATAGCTCATATATGCATGTTTACGTACACGTGCGTGCAGGGAGTTGCTGGGCGTTTGCGGCGGTGGCGGCGACGGAGGGGCTCGTGCAGATCGCCACCGGCGACCTCACCTCCCTCTCGGAGCAGCAGGTGCTCGACTGCACGGGCGGTGCCAACACCTGCGACGGCGGCGACGTCTCCGACGCGCTTCGCTACATTGCCGGGAGCGGCGGGCTACAGCCGGAAGCGACCTACGAGTACAGCGGCCAGCAGGGTGCGTGCCGCGGCGACGCCATGGCGCCGAACTCGGCCGCCTCTGTTGACGGCTTCCAGCGCGCGGGCCTGTACGGCGACGAGGGCGCGCTGCAGGCGCTCGCGGCCAGCCAGCCTGTGGCCGTGGCCGTGGAGGCCTCCGACCCGGACTTCCGGCACTATAGGAGCGGCGTGTACGCCGGGAGCGCGGCGTGCGGGCGCCAGCTGAACCACGCCGTCACGGTGGTGGGCTACGGCGCGGCGGCGGAGTACGGCGGGGAGGAGTACTGGGTGGTGAAGAACCAGTGGGGGACGCAGTGGGGCGAGAGGGGCTACATGCGCGTCGCGCGCGGGAACGGGAACGGCGCCAACTGCGGCATCGCCACCTACGCCTACTACCCGACCATGGACAGCTGAACACTGAATTGATGCGTCAAGTATAATTTAGCAGCTAATATGTATAGCTTCTGAATAATAGCAAGCAAGCTAGTTGCATGGATGGGTTGTAAGAACGATCCATGTACATAATGCACGCTTGCATGAAGATGATCAAGAAAGCAAAACTGTGTCAACATCTGCAGTGAAAGAAACTGTGTCGCCGCGGTTCTGATTGAGTTCCGGGCGATGCGCTCGGAAAGAGGGCCCATCTCGAAGGCCACGGGGTGACGGAGTTGGTCGTGGTCTCGTCGATCTCTCGGGCTTTGGCACCTCGTTTTTTTAAGCGTTTGGAGGTCCAACTTAAAGTATTAAATAATCTATTAAATATGGCTCTAATACTCAATTAAAGATTTAAGACCTATTTGATCGTAAGCTTTCAAAAGCAATTACTAGTCCCCTGGTCGAAAGTTTGCTATACAGACCAGCACACTACTCAGAGATTTTCATGAACTATTATAAGGGTCCACCTTTAGAGAATTCTAAAGCACGTGTTTTATTCACTCCAAATCGCATGACGATTCGGCCATGTATCTCTGATAACAACCGCCATGCAGTTTTCTCTACGATTATCTCCCACTGATAATAACTGAAGACGGAATTAATATCAAATCTCTCTCTCTCTTTGATAGCAACCATCCCCTTGACCAGACGATTCAACAAGGCATCTACTTATGTGAATAACTGACACCCCGTCAGCGCTATTTAAGAGTCGATGAGAAAAGACACAAACAAGTCCAAGAACTCCAACGATCAGAATCACAGCCAAAACTAGAAGAACACCGAACAAGACAATCATGATTTTTTATCAGTGTGAGGGTTGTAAATATTAGGGCTTGTTATATCCCTTTGTAATCTCTTAGCGAAAGCATCATATAACCAGTTTGTAGCAATAAAAATTATCTCCATTCTCTTGCTAAGTTATTCCAAGGATGGAGATCGCCATGCAGTTTTCGAATGACTTAACAAGAGAATGGAGATGATCTTTATTACTATAAACTGGTTATATGATGTTTCCGCTAATAGATTACAAAGGGATATAACTAGCTCTAATCTTTACAACCCTCCCACTGATAAAAAAATCTTGATTTTCTTGTTTGTAAGATCGGTGGCTCAATTATTGACAAATCTTATAATTAGGATACCAAGAAATCACATAAGATCATAATCTGTTCCTAGATATAGATGGACCCTAAACTGTGCGTGAAGAACTAGGATAAGAGCATTATATTGCAATAGTCTCATATTAATTATGGAAAGACAAACAATCTAACTTACAAATGAAAAAAAATCACTCATAAACTAACTTTTAGACATGAGAACACCCTTATCATCTAACACAGGGCCACTCCCTAAAGGGTGAAGAGGTAGCCTCTTAGACTTCATGGTGTGATCGTCCCCCACGGCTTCGATGGCGACCGCTCATACACATGGAGAAACTTGCGGGGCTGGCTCTAGCCTTTGTAGGCCTCTACAGTAGACACCTCTATAGGGTGGATTCAGAGTCCTTTGCATGCCCACGCTCAGGGGACTCCGGGTCCTCCTATGAAGGGTGGGGCGTCGAAGATGGCAATCGGAGCATCTTGGCTCCCGGCCGCCTCACCGGCAACTTCCTTGCCCAGGCGCCTGCTGGGCTCCGGGGTGCCCGCTTCGGTCCCCGCAAGGGTTGCCTCTGGCCGGAGGCCGAGGCCGTCGGCTGGTTCGCGCGGGCTCCCAGCATTGCCCGCGCCGGTAGAAGCATAACTTTTGTCGAAAACAGGAAGCCGGAACTCGAACAAGATTGAAGACTCGCGAGCAGGGCGGAGCGGATGTAGGCCCGTCGGAGTCTCAGGGGACAAAGAGCAGTGCCAGTGCTACCTGGCCGCCGCCCGCAGCCGAGCTCGCTCCTGGAAGCCGGTCTCCACGGCAAGTAATTCCGCGAGTGCGCCGAGCCGACCACCCACACCGCGCAATCTTACCGTTTCTTCACACGACCTTTGACCCCATCAAAAATGGCGCATTGGCTTTAATGCGTGCACCGATCTCACGAGCAGTGCCTCCTACTCATTGGCGCGCAGTGGAAATGCACGGCGGTTGGTTTTGATTCCTGCTTTTTGCGAAAGGAAGAATATAATATATGCACGCCGATCGATCACTCCATGTCGATCAGACAGCGCCACTCCAGTCTCCCACTCTGCCATGCGCCCAATGCATCCGCGTTTATACTGTTGGCCGACGGGTCATGCACGCCGCCGTCCCTCCGGCCGGCCTGGTGGCAGACAAAGACGGCAGCGCGCAGCCCATAACCCCAAGATCTCGCCATCTGATCTGAATAACCGAGCATTCTGCGACGGCCGGGACAATATCAAGCTAGGCAGCTAGCTAGTATCTTCTGATAAGAAGAATTTTTCGTAAAAAAACAGGAACCCACAAGGATTTGTACGTAACTAAAGAAGGATATATATATAATTTTAGAAATCGTGGGTTGCTATCGGTAAATTGGAGGGTGTTTTCCGTAAAAAAGAACTGGCAGGGACCTGTTTGCGAGAAGCAGGGACCTGTTTGCAAGAACGAAGGACCTATACGCGATTTCACAAAACACAGGGAGTTTTTCGCAAAATCGCACGCATGGAGTTTTTCGCAAAATTGCTGACATGGCTGCGCGGAGAGGGCCGGAACCCCCCGGGTGTAATATAGTTATTATATGTATGTCAAGATAGGGATGTATATATCAGGTGCACGGAGAATTGCAATAAACCATCTTGATGCATTTCCCTAAGATGGATAAGATATTGTGGAGGAGATACCTACTTAGCACTGTCAGCTTCCCTAAGATCCATAAGATACATATGAGTTGCAAGCCATGCATGATACATTTAATTTCCCATCAAGATATATAACAACGGTTTTGCTATTGTAAAGGCGACTGAATTTTTTTTATTTCTCAGTCACTTAAAGTTGCATTCTTAATCAACTAAAATTGCAGCCTCCCTAAAAAAACAACTGCAACTTCAGGTGATTCAGAGTGCAACAAAAGTTACACTTAGTTGCACTCTCAATCAACTGAAGTTGCAGCCCCTCTCTAAAAAAATCAACTATAATTTTAGTTGATTGAGAATGCAACTTCAAGTGACTGAGAGATAAAAAAATTTCAATCACCTTTGCAATAGCCACTCCCATATAACAAAGAGTATCTATCTACCCGCACCAGCCGAGGATACAAATGCATGAGATCCACACTAAATATCTGCTCTTCTCACGCGTGTGTAAATAGGAGCACATGTGGCATGATTGCAAGTCCATACCAAGATATATAGGGTGGATTCTTTTGAACAGTGATTTACGATTGAAATTTGAATTTTAGATTGTTCGTAAGAGGCAGTACGTAGAAGAAAATAGCTATATGTGATTTTAATCAGTATAACTAAATTCGGTACAGTTTATACTACAATCTACGTATAGATTCGTCTTAAAAAAGATACCGTTTAAAAGCCAATTACTATAGCAAATAAAAGAATAAACTTCACGTATCAATAAGATATCGAATGGTAAACCTTCAAATATATATAATTTACAGTAGCAAATCCTCAGATCCCCTAACTAATTAACCCACGATATATACTGCACCGATTCATCCAGCCCACGCCGCCTTTGCGCCGTCGCATTACTTGTGCTGGTGAGTGGTGACCACGGCCGTCGTTGCCGCGGCGCGCGGGGAGCTAGCCCAGGCCGCGCCGAGGCGTGCAGCGGTACCATGGCCGCCCGGCACGAGCGGTGGATGGCCAAGTTCGGGCGCGCGTACGCGGACGCCGACGAGAAGGCGCGCCGGCCGGACGTGTTCAGGGCCAAGCAGAATACGTCGACGCCGTCAACGCGGAATACGTACACGCTGGGGCTCAACCAGTTCTCGGACCTCACGGACGACGAGTTAATTCGTGCAGGCGTACCTCGGGTACCGGCATCAGCACGGCCACCATCCTGATGAACACACGGTGGCGGCGGCGGCGGCGAAGACGACGATGTCCGCCGGGACGGATCACCAGGACATGCCGGACACCGTAGACTGGGGAGCTCGGGGCGCCGTCACGAAAATCAAGAACCAACGCTTCTGCGGTAACAAGAGTGCACTGCTTGAGCCGTGCATAGCATAGGCCTAGCCATAGCTCACATATGTTTACACGTGCGTACAGAGAGTTGCACGGCGTTTGCGGCGGTGGCAGCGACGGAGGGGCTTGTGCAGATCGCCTAGGGGTGGGAATGGGTCAACTTAATCCAATGGGCCACCGAACCGGCCCAAACATTCCAGTGTATGGGCCACAGGTTCGGGCCAATAAAAAATTGGGTGCAATAGGTTTTGAACCAATTGATTTCTAGGTTCCGGTGGATCGAACCAAATCGCTTCCTCAATCCCACCTAGTGCGATAGACATGGTTGATTTCTCAATCGGTTGATTTCTAGTTTGTATGGCCCTGTACACGGGGATAGACATGTTCAAGTTTGGCTAGAGTCTTTGTACTGTTAACGTATCTTGGATAACTAGCTAAATTTCTGTGCGTTGCTATGGATTTAAAAACTTTTAGAATATATTTGTATGCATATTTTAAAATTTTTTACCACCTGTGAGTTTCAAAATATGTAGTATGATAGAATTTAAAAATCTATAGCAACGCACAGTATTCAGCTAGTAATAATAATATTGATAAAGTAACAGTAGGATAACTATTCTTCTAGGTTTCATACATACCAAAATTCAATGATCCTTGAGCTATGAAGCATGCATCTGCTTCACATCAGCTTGGCCAGCATCGGGTGAGCCAAAGGGCTAATACTAAGCTTGGAACCTCTAGTGGAATTTCTTGCTTTGGTGTCTGGCTTTCGACCTCCGCCACCATGATCGAACTTGTCATCATCGGAGAACACTCGACTGGGCACCTCTGAGGGTGAGATGATGGCCACCGGCACCGCCATGGCGGGGATCGGCACCTACGGAGCAGGCAATGCCATGCATCAAATAATATATGTTAACAGCACCAATATAGCTAAATAGCAAAAAATTCCACCTATTGATTGATGAAGTGGAAATAGAGCAAGGGTTTTGTTTAGAGAAACTTGGACACATTTGCAAAGCTAATCTTAAGAAATAGGAATCTCCGTTGATATTCAGGACAACACTGTATATCAAAGAGCAAATAATTTGTAAGCCTAACTTGTTCCTATGTCAATGAATCCAAATAATTATATGACATTCAACAGAGATACAATGAATTGCTTGATGTGATACGGCAACAAACATCTCCTTGCAAGTTGCAATAGATTATGTACCAAGACAAAAGAACAGGGAGGTTAAACTTACCTTGGGCTTAACTGCCTGAGATGCATTCTGATTTGCCATGAATAAAGAATGGAACTAATTAGTGAGTGATGTTTTAGCTAGAACACAAATAACATTAGTTAGTCCTACATTACTCCAGCCCTGTGAATGAAGACAAATAATCATATGATTTAATTGTGTTGCTTCCTAGTTTAGGATTTGCATCAAAGAAAAGCTTCTCAATAAAAATCTATGAGCTGTCGATAATATGAAATATTATTTCAACTACAATGACATGATTAGAAGGGCAACAAGAATGGACAAATTACAAGTGATACTCCTTGTCTAGATGGTCCATTAAAATCTATAAGCAATTTAGGACATCTTAACCAATGAAAGCAAGTCTTATACCACTTCTAGTATAGAGAATATAAATAGAAAAATAGCCAGTGCAATTTGCATAATTGAGAAAGAACATGTACTTTTGACATAACAAATTACCTTGATGACAATAACATATACTTAGGAAATAGCATTATGAATTGAGGAGCTTGCTTCAAAAGAAGTTTCACACTTGTCTGGCAGTCTAGTAGATTGGATAAATGCCAAATTTTATTCTGATCAAGAAACAAGGATCCTATATTCTAAATTTCCTTGAACTTGTTGCATTTTAATTTAAGGTGGACACTTCCCTACCAATCATAGCAGAAGAGGTTATTCGTGCAATTTGTTAGCACAATATAACATATACTACCTCTAGAGAAACTCCTCTGGAGGTAGTTGTTCCTACTTGTTAAGAAATTTCTCATGAATATAATAAGAATAAAAAGTGTGAGATAAGAAAACACTCTTCAAATTGAGTTTAAAATCTTCCTATTATCAACCATGATGCGATGCTGCAGTCAAGATTTGATATATGTAGTTCAAACATAAACCATCTCGAGAATAACGTAGCTCTTTATCTTTGCCATTCGACTGATGTGCTCTCTGTGTGGATGTCCAAAAAGAACTCATAATATATTCCATAATAACTCCTACGCATCAAAATTATTTTGTTAACCCAACCTAGTATTACCTAGAAGTAAAACAACGATCGAATGCTTTTTGAATCAATAGCTCAACATCTCAAGAAAATTAAACAATAATTATACCTCTGTGTGTCTATCTCTGCTGACTACTATGCTTCTAGCAGCCCAGGTGTCTCCTCTGCATCCACCTCTACCTATGCTGGTTCCACAGTCGGGCCATCCTTCCACCTCCAGCTGCGCACCCACACAGAGCGGTAAGGGATCTCCGGCACCACCCTCCCCATAGACGCCGGCTGCAAAAATCTCACACCTTCTCCCCTCCAGCTCCTCAACGAGATCTAGGTCGGGATGGCAAGGATTAATTATGAATAAGGCATGGAAGAATGGTAGAAACTGGTATTGCTGTGACGATCGTACCTGAATCTTGGAGATCATGTAGGCGATGTTGCAGAGGTAGGACATATTAGAGTACTCCTTGGCCTCCCCAAACAACACCTTCCTCAGGAGCCTCGAGTAAGGATACGTGGTCGGAACACCATGTCGTCGCTCTTCCCGACGTCCTTATCCTCCCCCGACGTCTCGGCCTTTCTCCTTGGCCTCACCTCTGCTGCCACACGAAGCACACCTATCGTCCCCACCGACGTTGTCATCAGCCTCTATGTCCACCTCCTCCACCGACCATGGCTGCACTCGTAGCATCTGCAACAACCAGTTGCCCTACCTACGCTTGTCTATCCCACTCCTCTTTCTCCACCTTCGCCTCCTCGCCGCGAATAGAGATGCCCACCACGCCTGGCCTCTCGCTGCTTCGCCTTGTGGGCATAGTGTAGGGTGGCCCATGGCTACTGTTGCTGCTACATCGGTGGTGGTGGCACCACCACTGAGGCGGGCACCATCGGAGGTTGCGGTGATGTAGCGGGACGGACGCTGTGCACGAACCTCAAAGCGCTAGCCCAATCGCCGGGACAGCAATGGTGCTTCGTATAAGCCAGATCTGAGAGAGGGAGAGTCAGATTTGGAAGAGGGGGACAACATCGATGCAAACCTCATACTAGAGAGCACTCGAAGGAGACCATCGTGATGAGGGGGGAGAAAGCCGTGGCGAGCATGCAACCCACCGGCGGGCTGCACAAGCGCCCGAAGGAGACGAGACAACGCGGAACAACAGTGGGCACAAAGGAGCACACCGAGGATGTGGAGGGCACGGAAGGAGGGAAATGGGGGAGCACTCATGGTGCAGGTGGTTCCGTTAGAGAGGCGAAAGAGGAGGACGGAGGCGGCGGTGTCTAAGGTTCGAGGAGGGAGCAGTGGGGGAGGAAACAGGGAGGAGGTGAGAGAGGGGAGGGGACGGGGTTAGGAGAGGTTGGGGTCACGGGTGCGGGTTTTGGGGGCTGGAGAATATGGGGTTGTGGAAACTGTTATGTTCGTTGTGAGGCTGGCTGCGTCGGTAGCAAAGGATGATCTAAATGCTTCGTGGTGAGATTGAATGGTTATAGAGAGTCGAGGGAGAACGTATCGATGACTATTAACTCGTGCTTTTAAGGAGTAGAGATATGTGCGTGTAGGAGTCGTGCACCACTAGTTGAGGAGAAGTTGGGCATGTTCTAAGTAGGAAGCAGTCCAGGTTGTTTTGGATTGCATGTGTTGAGTTAGTTTTCTAGTTGTTGGCTCATGGAGCAGAGTTAATAGGATCTTGGATTAGTTGCGTCCACCGTCGTTATATCACAAGTAGTAATGCTTCTGCTGAAGTAAGAAGGCAATAACAGGAGTGGTCCGCTCCGTTTGTGAGTCCATCCATTCTCCATGTATGTGTGTGTAGCACAGAGGAATAACAGAGCAACCAGAATGCCAGGTGCAGCAGTTAGCACCGCATATCGTTTCTTCTCTCTGTGTTTGATTCATATCTGTTTTGGCCGAGTACACCACTGTGTAAGATAGTATCCACTTTATTTTTGCACGTATCCACTTTATTTTTGCACGTCTTGTGTTCTCTAGGCCAACACGTGCTCGACTGCACAGGCCGCAACTATTGGAAACGTTGGCAATATTTTAATTTCAAATTTTACTAGGAGGCAAAAACAATAAACTAGTGATGCAAAACTCGCAACTAACAGCAGGCTACTCATCATACTTCAGAAAATGCACAAGTAAATTATATTAACAAAGTCGAACGAACGCGCAAACGACTTACTTGTTAGCCTGAAGAAGAACAGGAAGCCGCGCAGGCTTGACGCTGTGCAGAACGTAGATGACGTAGTGCAAGAGCGGTCGCCCAAAAGCGCTGCCTAAAAACCTTATTGCAGCCCCGTGCAGGTACTCTCTGCGACAACGGTTCGGATATAGCCGCTCTCCCTCCTTCCAGGTGCACGACGGAAAGAAAGGTCGACGAGGTTCAGACGGCATAGCACCACAAAGACAACAGCAGAAAGCGTAGTAGAGGAAGAATGGAGGTGCAAAATTCTCTTTTTCTCGGACGTCTCGAGGCCCTTTAAGGCGCTGCGTTATTCACTAGTAATCTGCTGCGTTTTAAACGGAATTATGCCCTGGTAACTGATGAATTAAGCAGTGTAAATTCACTTGTAACTGCCTCATTCAAATATTTGAATCTCATTCAAACAGAGAGAGAGGTGCAGGTTTCAACAAAAATAAAGATGGACTTGGTCTGCCAAGTGGCGCGACACGTCACATCACGGTCCAGGTCACAAGTCACGCGATTTTCACGCGAAAATACGTGAATACGCGCGCACGTGCGTGCACGTGTGTGTGACTAGACAGAACCCTCCTCATACCATCTCTATCCATATTCAAGGAGTGGTGAGGATTCCACCTTATAAATTGGTCTTCCTCACCTTTCCTTAGCAATATGGTACTAAACCATGCATGCTTTGGAATTAAGGAAATGGGCCATAAATATGGGTCAATTTCTAACAATCCCCCACCAATTCCAAAGCAAGAAGTAAACAGATGACAAAGATATTGTGCTGAAGTACTGTTAATATACTAGTCTTTTAGTGTAAGTCACATACGGGTTGAACTTGCACCTAGAATAACAAGATTCATCTTCTCACAGCGGATGAATGGACTATGTCTTGAATTCACAGCTTTTCGTGAATAGATTTCACTTAAAATCTCAACTAGTACTCGGCTGCCAATGAACAACGCCTAAACGGAGCGTTATATGGTCATGTTCCCTTATCTGCTCATGGGCTTTCTAGAGAATGCCCCGTTCTCGTGAACTGCGACCACACAGTTAAGTTCAAGTAGGTGTATTCTTTCTAGGTATTCTGCAGGCTAATATATTTTCCTCATTTGGACAACAGAATACATTAAGGCTTTATGCCAACCTTCCAAACAGTCGAAAGTACATTGTTTATAAGGACATAGGTACAATAAATATGTACTCTCTTGTTACAACATCAATTTGTTTTTCCCATTGCCTAAGTCACGTGATGTAACTTAAAATGGGCCTCATTTCCATATCCATAGATGCAACAGAAATCACTTTCCGTGCTAACCCCTTTGTAAAAGGGTATGCTAGATTTTTCTCAATGTGAATATAGTTCACAGCGGTCACTCCGGAGTTTCTCAGTTGTTTGACAGATTTAAGCCTACGCTTCACATGTCTAGAGGACTCCATATTATCCTTTGTACTTGTGACTTTGGCCAACACTGTTTGATTATCATAGTACATCAGGATTGTAGGTATTGGTTTATCAACCAATAGCAAGTCCAATAGAAGCTCTCTCAGCCATTCAGCCTCAACTGTGGCTGTGTCAAGTGCTACAAATTCTGTTTCCATGGTTGACCTCGTCAATATGGTCTGTTTGCAAAACCTCCATGAAACTGCAGCACCAACTAAAGTGAATACACACCACTTATAGTTTGATCTCATCCGCATCAGAGATTCAATTAGAGTCACTGTATCCTTCTAATACAGAAGGGTGTCCACTATAATGTATTCGAAAAGATGTTGTGCCTCTCAAGTAACGCAACACTCTTTCAAGTGCCTTCCAGTGATCATCTCCTAGGTTAGAAGTAAACCGACTTAATTTGCTCACAGCAAATGAAATTTCAGGTCTTGTGGCACCAGCTAAATACATTAGTGACCCAATAATTTGTGAATATCTTAATTGATCTTTTCCTAACCCCTGGTTCTTTCGAAGCTTAATGCTCGCATCATAGGGTGTTGGAGAAACTTTACAATTTTAAAAACTGAACTGGCTCAATATTTTCTCAGCACAATGGGATTGATTCAATGTGATCCCATCCTTGCTTTTGATCAATTTAATATTCAGAATGACATCTGCCTCTCCCAAGTCTTTCATATCAAAACACCGAGATAAGAAAGATTTGACCTCATCAATTACAGCAGAATTTGTTCCAAATATAAGTATGTCATCTACATACAGACATAAGATAACTCCTTGACCCCCACCATAACGATAATACACATATTTATCAGCTTCATTCACAACAAAGCCAGCAGATGTCGAAGTTTTGTCAAACTTCTTGTGCCATTGTTTAGGTGCTTGTTTAGACCATACAAAGATTTCAATAATCTGCATACTTTATTTTCCTGTCCAGAAATCACAAAACTATCTGGTTGATCCATATAGATTTATTCCTCCAACTCTCCATTAAGGAAAGATGTCTTTACATCCATTTGATGAACATGTAAACTATAGGAAGATGCTAACGTAAGGAGCATTCTGATGGTAGTTAGTTTGGCGACATGAGAATAGGTATCAAAAAAATCTTCTCCCTCTCTCTGGGTGTAACCCTTGGCCATAAGTCTTGTCTTGTACTTCTCAATAGTTCCATCAGGCCTTAGTTTCTTTTTAAAGACCCACTTACATCCTACAAGTTTACACCCGATAGGACGATCTGTGATCTCCCAAGTCCCATTAGGCATGATAGAGTCCATCTCGCTATAGACTGTCTCTTTCCAATACTCAGCATCAGAAGATGCATAAGCCTCTGAAAGAGTCTTTGGCACATCATCCACGAGGTATACAATAAAGTCGTCACCAAAGGTTTTCTCAACTCTTTGTCTCTTACTCCTGCGAGGAGCTTTTGCAACTAGATTGTTATCCTCCTTAGGGATATCACATATTGATTCAGAAATGGTGGGAAGTTCAGAAGTTTGATTATTCTCACTTTCAATATTATCAGATTGAACATTATCTGTTAGTGAAATATTGCCTGCTGTTCTCATAGGAAAGATATTCTCAAAGAATGAAGCATCTCTAGACTCCATTATTGTATTAGCAATAATCTTAGGCCGTGCTATTTTGAGCATATCCTAGAAAAATACAATCGACTGTTTTTGGTTCAAGTTTTCTCTTTTTCAGCAATTGTATATTGACTTTTGCCAAACACCCCCAAGTTCGCAGAAAATTAACATTACGTTTTCTCCCATTTCATCCCTCATACGGAGTAATCTCACTCTTTTTAGTTATTACTCTGTTTAGGATGAAAGTTGTCATAGAATAGCTTCCCCACCATGCCTTAGGCATCCAAGCACTCTCTAACATGGCATTAACCAAATGTTAGTGTCCGCTTTTTCCTCTCGCCTACCCGCTTGATTGGGGCGAATATGGTGGTGTAAATTCATGGATTATTCCATACTCAGAACATAATTGGGAGAATTCATGAGAGACATACTCTCCTCCACGATCAGTTCTCAATCTTTTTATTTTCTTTTCTAGTTGGTTCTCAAACTCGGCCTTATAAGTTTTAAAGTAGTTTAAAGCTTCATCCTTAGTTTTCAGCAAATACACATAGCAGTAGCGTGTTGCATCATCAATAAAAGTTAGAAAATATATTTTGCCTCCTTTTGTCAATAATCCATTCATTTCACACAAATCTGAATGAATAAGATTTAAAGGTGCCAAGTTCTTTTCATCCTCTAATACTTAAAGGGTTTTCGAGGTTGCTTTGCTTGCACACATGACTGGCACTTTGATCCTTTGATAATTTCACATTTTGGAATTAAATCTAATCTGGACATTGTAGCAATATTATCAAAACCAATATGATAGAAACGACAATGCCAAATATTTGCCTCACATTTATTTAAACCAGTTGCAATATTCAGATTATAATAAGACTCTAAGATACTTAGGTGGAACAAGCCTCCGCTCTCATAGCCTTTACAAACAAATTTTTTAAACTTAGACATTACAATTTTATTTGACTCAAAGACTAGCTTATAACCATCCCTGCATAGGAGAGAACCACTAGCGATGTTCTTCTTTATTGTAGGAGCATGCTGCACGCTCTTCAAGTGGACAGTCTTCCCTGAAGTAAGCATCAGATCTACCGTGACAACACCAAGAATGAAGCATGCGACCCGTTTCCCATTAGGATGAAGCCCCTATTGCCTGGTAAGAAGAAAACAAGGAAATATCAGAACATACGTGAACATTAGCACCAGTATCAACCCACCACTCAGTCAATTGACATGCTGAAAAGACAACAGGTGGATTACCATACCCTCCTGAAGTCGAGGCCTCGCCTACGATCACGTTGACAGCCTTCTTCTTTGACTGTTCACCATCTCTGATCTCGCGGAAGCGACAATCCTTCGCTATATGACCGTCTTTTTCGCACACAAAGCAGGTGATGTTCTTCAAATCATTTTTCTCGGTTTTCTTTTTAAAGCTAGTTGTCTTGTTCGGTTTGTTGGATTTGTACTTCTTAGCAACCGTCTTTTTCTGTATGACGTTTACATTGTTCTGGCCAGATGTGCAAGGTGCATCTTTTGCTCCTGCTTTTTCTTCCACATCGAGGGCTGCAATGAGATCCTCAACAGAAATATCTTCCCTCTTATGTTTCAAGCTAGTTGCAAAATCCCGCCAAGAGACAGGGAGTTTAGTAACAATGCCCGCAGCTACAAACTTTGTAGGCAACACACAGCCTATGTGCGCAATCTCACCGACTAGTAGCTGGAGATCATGAGCTTGTCCAACTATGGACTTAGCCTCATCCATGCTAAAGTCGAAAAATTGCTCACACATGTAGAGCCAGCGACCTGCCTCTGCCTCTGCATATTTGTGCTCTAGTGCATCCCACAACTCTGTGGCGGACTTGAAGTCCATGTACACATCATAGAGCTGATATGCCAGAACAGTCAGAATGCAACCAATAGCAGTGTTGTTCGCATTGTCAAACTGCATGAACTGCTCAATCGTAAATGGATACTACGGGTGGATAACCCACCACAGCCCCAAAGACATGAGCCAAAAATTGGCTCTAGTCTGCCGTCTACGAAAGTTCTGACTAGAAAACCTCTCAGGTTTTATCGCATCAAAAGCACTAGCCATTATTGTATTGCATCAAAATTCTCAATAAGGTTTCTGGAATGTTGGAAACGTGGGCAATATTTTAATTCCAAATTTTACTAGGAGGCAAAAATAATAAACTAGTGATGCAAAACTCGCAACTAACAGCAGGCTACTCATCATACTTCAGAAAATACACAAGTAAATTATATTAACAAAGTCGAACGAACGCGCGAATGACTTACTTGTTAGCCTGAAGAAGAACAGGAAGCCGCGCTGGCTTGACGCAGTGCAGAATGTAGATGATGCAGTGCAGGAGCGGTCGCGTAAAAGCACTACCCAGAAACCTTATTGCTGCCCTGTGCAGGTACTCTCTGCGGCAACGATTCAGAGATAGCCGCTCTCTCTCCTTCTAGGTGCACGCCGGGAAGAAAGGTCGACGAGGTTCAGATGGCACATCACCACAGCACAACAGCAGAGCAGAAAGTAGAGGAAGAATGGAGGTGCAAAATTCTCTCTTTTTTCTGGACATCTCCAGGCCCTTTTAAGGGCGCTGTAGTTATTCACTAGTAACTGCTGTGTTTTAAACAGAATTATGCACTGGTAACTGATGAATTAAGCAGTGTAAATTCACTTGTAACTGCCTCATTCAAATGTTTGAATCTTATTCAAACAGAGAGAGAGGTGCAGGTTTCAGCAAAAATAAAGATGGACTTTGTCTGCAAAGTGGCGCGCCACCTCACAGCACGGTCGCAAGTCACAAGTCACGCGATTTTCATGTGAAAATACGCGAATACGCGCGCGTGCGTGCGCGCGTGTGTGACTAGACAGAACCCTCCTCATACCATCTCTATCCATATTCAAAGAGTGGTGAGAACTCCACCTTATAAATTGGTCTTCCTCACCTTTCCTTAGCAATATGTTACTAAACCATACATGCTTTGGAATTAAGAAAATGGGTCATAAATATGGGTCAATTTCTAACAGCAACAACACCTGCAAGGGCGGTGTCGTCTACCCCACGCTCCACTACATCGCCGGGAGCGGCGGTCTGCAGCCGGAGGTTACCTACGCTACAACGTCCAGCAGGGCGCCATGCGCCGAACTCGGCCGCCTCGGTCGGCGACTTCCGGTCGGTGCACTTGTACGGGGACGATGCGCGCTGCAGGCTCTCGTGGTTGTTGGGAATAATAGCTGTGCCAAAAAAAGTATAATTTATAAGTTTGAGAGAGATCTTATATGTTGAACAACAAAATTTATAAGTTTTTTTAGAGAAAGAAAATTTAATACCACTTATAAAATTATTGTTTTAGAGGTTATATACAACAATCTACGGACTTAGTGCTCAGCTTATTTAAATCTATGACCTAAAAAGTAAAATCCAATTAAATCTAGGTATATAAACACAACCTAAGAAAATAACTAGCAGTACTCAAACACGCATGCGAACACACGACTAGATGAAGAGCACACATGGGATGCGATGTGCAAACTTCACATCTTTTCATTTCACAGTTTTCTCTTATTTAAAGAAACTTACATGGTTACATGTAGCATTAAATGCGGCACGTCTCTTTGCCCATTCTGGCTACATTATCTCCACCCACACACCGTAGGCGAGAGAGAGGAAAAGACTAAGTCAACGTCATACATTATCTCCACTAAATAACTACATGCACCTACTTTGAAGAAATCCCAACTTATCTCACGTACATATCCTCTCAAATAACTCAAACACACCTAAAGCTAGTCTCATATCCGACAATATATACATACTCATATCCTCATACCTACAAGCACTAACCACTAACACATAACTAATCCAGTAATACATACATATACACACAACTGCTAGCTTTACTTGACCGCTGATCTACTCACTTCGCTGCCGATCCGTCTACTACACCATGACACATATATACAACTCTTTTAGACTTAGTCTACTACTATGACTCTATACGGCAACAAAGCCATGTACCGTAAATAAATATGATGAAACACAATGAAACTTGATACAAGTCAACCATAAAATGTTAGGAATCTATTCAAATCATGGATCATAAAGATTAATGCCAAAATTCTGACCTTTATCAAAAACAAGAAATGTTACACCAAAACCAGGCAAAAGAGTAAAATCTTGATCTACTCTTACTTGTGAGTCCTTGATTATCTAAATGATTTTAGATGAGTTTTCACATATCATAGCAAGTTATATCACAACATGAACTCAAGCCAAATCTTCCTCAAGATCAAAATCCTAAAATCACCTC